>OY728163.1:1620467386-1621732663 GCA_963277665.1 Viscum album | reverse complement strand
CGTATGGGTAGTATTTATGTGGATGATGATGAGGAGACTACAAATGATATGTGAGATGAAAGAATTGTTGAAGCTCGGTTAATGGTTTATGAATGTAGTGGAATGATTACATGTTTATCATGTGTAATGTTGGAATAACGAGACATCTAAGGATTGTTACACTATTGTCTTTCCTTGAGTTTTGAAAGTGTATGATTAATGTTACCAGTATCCATGGAAGGTTATTCAGATATTTTTGGAATGTAGATGATATGCGGATAAGGAGAAAATTAAATGTTTGATAGTATTCATGAGCTCATGACTGATATAAGGAGAAGGTTATATTATGGTTTGAGTATATAGAGTTTTTTTGATTTTGGTATGTGGAAAGTGTTAACTTTTAACAGTATTCATGATTTCACTAAGTTTCAATGGGTATTCATTCTTCAAGAGAATACATGATTAAGGCCTTTGAATGTTTGGAATGTGACCAACAAGACATATCTTATGATATATGGGGATCAACGACAGTATTAAATCTCTGGTAATCATTTTCACTATATTATGAGAGTGGACTGCAGTATTATGGATAAGCCTAAAGATTAGAACGGATTATGTTGGACATAAGTTAGTATTGTTTAAAGATAGAAGTTTTTTCGATATTATTGATGGTATGTTATAATAATATAGTTTTAGAAAAAGGACAACCTGCAGGACGGGCGACAGCCCATCACGTCGGACAAGGCTGTGGGAATCGAACCCACAACCAAAGTGCGACTGGCCTTTATCGCCTACCACTGGCCTACAGGAAGTCCCTGTTTAGTAGAAACTAGTTTTATTATATTAAGCAGTATGATATATGAAGTATAAGTCCATTTTAGGAACCATATATGATTAATCTCACTATAGACCGACTTATGTATATAATTTTTGCTAACCTTTTGTTTGAGACAGATGGAATGACCTGTCATTCTATCACATAATCTGCTAACACTTCACGAATAAAAAATTCAACTTCATTTATTTAAGAGATGAAGTGGAAATTGTTCAAGGCATGAACAACAGTGAGATTGTACCAAAATAAAGTAAGTATTTATTCTAATTCAAATTTTCAACTTTAGGGAAATGATCTTGAAAACCAAAAATGTTGTCCTAGTGATCTTATACCTGATGAATCAGATGATACCTTATATCATCACAAATCTATGGATTTGTGATTACTGGATTTTTCATAGCCATGTTCTCTACCACTCTCCATCAGAACATGATGGTTAGATTTCTCTTCCATATCCATATTTTCACCTATGTGGAAACCCAGTGATTAGTTTATTTGGGTAATCGTTACATTTCATACTTTAGTTTTTAAAGCCAAGTTTTGGTATTCCTTTTTACGATCTGGGTTTCTATTAAATAAACTTTCGAATAGTAAACTATTTATATCCCCGACGAATTTCGAGGGCGAAATTCATTTTAATGGGGGTAGAATGTAACAGCCCGAGATTTTATGAAAACTATTCTTTTTAATTTTATTAATGTCTTGTGTTGTATGCTACCCCAAAAAGAGCTTGCACAACATGCATCCTTGACTTTCCTTGCATTACACGCAATCACAACCTTCCTCGATAGCGTGTGTAGTAGGCAATACTGAGTTTCACAAAACAACGATATGCTATTAAAATATTATTAAAACTAGCCGTTATGAATAGTAATAACCACTTTTTAATTTTAGAAATTTTATATCTCAAAATGGACTTCATTTTTGGATTCGTAATATCGAAATTAGCTTAGGGTGAAATTTTGGTACTTTTCGGATAACTTTCATTTTCTAATGAATAGTGAAAATTACTAAATTTTAATTAAATTTTTTTTTTATCGAAATAATTAATAGTGATAAATTATTAATTTGAGTGGTTTTAAAGTATATTTAGAATATATTTTTACAATTTAATACAATGTTGGTCATTGGATGTAATTTCACATTTAAACCAGACATAAACAAGTGTCAATCTTTTGATAGATATTGTTTCTTAAAAACACACTTTTTGTTTTAACAGCGGGATTTAATTATAAAATTAATTAATGCAACTTCTATGTTATGAATTTGGTAAAATAGACTTCATTTTTGAATTCGGAATATGAAATATATCTTAGGATTAAATTTTGGAATTGTTCTGAAAAACATCAATTTTTGATGAATAGTGAAACTACTAAGTGGTAGTTAAAAAAGTAAATTTTTCATAAAACTTAATTTTACCGCTTCTGTGAATGGAATTTCAAAAATCCAAGAGACATGGTTGATGTCAGTAAGTAAAATGTGGTTCAATGAGATGAAAATAATTTTTGGTGAATAGTAACTTTTTACTTTTATTTACCACGGTTAAAAGTAAATAGGGTAATTAAGGGTAAAAATGATATTAATATTACCCTAACACATTTCCTAATCCTATTGGACAAGTTTATCTCGACCAAAAACAAACTTAAGTGTAAAATATTATCATTTAGGCCCACTTGGATTAGATTAGGACATTTATTATTATTTAATTCAAAGAAGAGTTAAAAGAGTTAAAATCAAAGTTTATTTACTAAAACATTTTTAATATAGGGTTATACATAATATAAATTCGATTGTAAATATTCATTAGAAAGATAAAACGATTTCCTAGATAATGGTATTTTATTTGTAATTTTTAGACATCAAATAAGTTAATTTATGTATGACACAAAGATGATGCAATAATTATCTTATTAATGAAATATTGACATAATTGATATTATAAATACCAAAATAAATGTAATTTGAGACTTTTTATGAATTCAACTAATTTTATAGGTTACTATGATATATTAGTGTTGATTTAATCAACTTGGTTCGAACATATAATTCTGTTATGACTTTCACAAAAATCATGTATCAAATAGTGTCAAAATTGACACAAAATAGTTTTTAAATGAAATATTATATTATTAATTGTTATTTTATTCCTAAAAATCTAAGTATCGGCCAAATTACTTAGATAAGGATATATTTATTAATAATATACAATTTGGGGTTAGTTTTTCATGTTATAGTAAGTGTATTAACCATATAGTTAAAGAAAACAAAACGACACGGTAAAAGTTAAATTATTTAACTTAGAGTTAAATCTAATTGATAAGGTTAAAATAATACCCTAAACTTGTCTAAATCCTATTGGATGATAGGATTTCGACCCATCCCCACTTTAGATTCGAAATAAGACCCTTTGGAACCATTATAAACCGATTTTGACTTTAATATAAAATAATATTTTGAGATATTCCTAAGATGCCCCTCTCCTCCCTTATAAAAGGACACCTCCTCCCCCTCCTCCTCACACCAATTTGAGCACTCAAGCTCGACCAACCCCGGAAAAAATCTCTTCTCCACTTCCCTAGAAACATCCTAGAGGTTCTGGTCTTCCTCAAAGACCAATTTTAGTGCCCTAAGAGGAGGTCTCAAAGAGGCGCTTCAAAGAAGAGGTCATTACCGTTACCAATTCTTTCATCTTTATTTCTTCTTCCACTTCTTCTTCTTAGGTTGTTTCATTATGAAGTAATAACATCAGTATAACTCATATAATTATATGTTATTATAAGTATTAAACAACCCTATTTCACCATCTATCCATCCTACGGAAAAAGAAATCACCGCGCGTGCGTACGTACGGAATATCGTCTCCACGCCGTGGTGTAATCTATTTTCCACCACCACCTTACATGGATGGGTATAATGGTGTAAAGAATAACTATACATAGTTATTACAACATCATATTGATTCTGATATATTGTATAATCCACTCCAATTCAATTCAATATTTATAGAAATGATATCATCGCTCGTGTATACGTACGGACTACCGTCTCCACGACGCGATGAGATTCATTCTCCATGTTAACCATTTAAGAATGATTATAAAGTATATATAAGAAATAATAATGAAATATATGAAATTATAAAGCTACTGGATTTATGTATATATATATATGTATGTCATCTACTTACTTCCATTCAAGACAATAAGGAAAGGAAAACAGCGTTCATGCGTACGTACGGACTACCATCTCCATGAACGGTGTTTTTCATTTCATTTATCTATCTATTATATATATATATATATACTGAATATATATGATATATAAATCATATTTTATATTCTGGAAGTAAGTAAATCATGATATAAGTAATAATAATGTCAAGAACAACAAGTCAAAACACCTACGATAAATGAAACGATTTTACCCAAAACGCTTCTTTAACATGGAATTTACAAAAGAACGGGTAATATAATGTCATAAGTGAACCATATATGATATCATAACAATGAATATGATTCTGTAATAAGTCAATGACATTATTTAAATCATTATACAGGAGGTTCGGACTCATACGAAGCAAATCGGACCTAAGGTAAGGGAAAATACCACAATCTCATTTTTATCCGAGATTGTTTATTCGTAAGTATTTACTGGAGTGTATTTTATCATCCAAATCCATGTTACCTCAATATGTAATATTTTTTCCATCCACTAACAATATTTTAAATCCAATTTTACCCTTCGGTGAGTTTTTAGTAAAGAATATGAAAGGAATCTTTTGTCGTTTTTTTTCGTACGAGGTACTTTTTGACTTTTACGACAAAAGTACGAAGAATGTTTTTTTAACTTATAAGGCATGAATGGATTTTTAAAAAATTATTTCCAAGAAGCTTCCTTTACAAGTTTTCAAGTTTATTTTTAATCAACTTCTTTTAGTTTAAAATTGTATGATATGTTAATAAAGGAAAAGTGTTTTTGAAGAAGAAAGGATATTTTCCTCAAGAATGGAGTTCAAGTGTTTTTTCAAAATTATTTTCCATATAAGATAATAAAGGGTTCTGTTTTTATCCCTATTATTTCATTGATTTGATTATGTTGTGATGGAATTATTTTTATGAATTCCTTTATCTTATATGATTTGTTTTATGATGTCCTGATGTTTCAAGAATCCCATTTTTGTTACATGTGTTATGCAATGATGTATGATTTATGATTATGTGGCACACATAAGAAAAGATTCATTATAAGATGGGTGGGACCTATATCTCCCTCCAATGCATTGGGTAAAGATTTTATATCTCATGAGATAGACAGGGCTGGAACGGTAGGTTATACCGGTTCAGTGAAACAGGACTGAAACGAGGGTTACTCGATTCAGAAAGGGACTTTGTCCACTAAGATAGTCTTGGCAATGAGTCTTGACTAACAAGAAATGATTCTCTGTGATTATGTGTGAATGACAAAAAGTTTCATGTTTTATGTTATGATTATTGTGATTACATTTCACTGCCATGATTTATCCCATGTTATGAAATTATGATCTCTTTTGCATGTTAAGATTTCCAAAAGTTATGTGCTTGTGTATACGATGTGATTGATATTTCTTTTGTTTACCCTTACTGAGAATTTGAGCTCACCCTTTTATGTTTTCTTTTCCCCAGGATATAAAGAAAGGTTTTCGGTAAAAAAAAGGGAAGATCTTTATTGGAGATATTGAAGATCTTTCACCACGATTAGAAGATTATGTTCCGAGTTTCCAAAGACACTATACTATTACGATCCTTGTGTGTGTGTTTTTGTTATGTACCAAGTATTCCGCAGAAGTAATGTAATGTCCATGTACGTTAAGCTTCGGGTCTCTACAATGGAGCCACTTTGGTAGGAAAATGACATTAATATCTTTTTATTTAATGTTAAAGTAAAAATGACACAAACATGAGATGTTTTACTAAAACAATTTTTACATGAGGTTATACATGTTATATTTTTGACTATAAATATTAATTAGAAGTCTAAAAATATTTCCTACATCATGATATTTTTTTATAATTTTTAGACCATAAATATATTAAATTATTTATGACATCATGATGATGTAGCGATTACCTCATTAATAAAGGATTTAAATAAAATGAAACGATAATTTAATATCTATGACCTAAACATGTCCAAAACCTATTGTATGGGTATATTTCTAACCCTTATCACCTTATCCTAGAATTATATCAATGTGGGACCTTTTGAATCCGAAAATCATTTTAAAATAAAGTAACATTTCTTTACTTTCCAAGAGTGCCCCTCCTCTCCTCTTATAAAACGCCCCCACCTCTACCTCCATACCCACACTTCCAAAGACTTTTCATCGGCCAAACCCTGCCCATTTTGTCTCTCCACTTCCCTCTCTTACTCCTTGAAGCCTCACTTTGGGCATAAGTCTTCCCAATGAAGCCTTTGAGCTCAAACCAAAGGGAGTTACCCGATTTTAAGGTAATGTCTTCACTTGAGTCCTTTTGTTTTATTTTGCTTCTCCAACCCCCTAAACTCTTTTTATTCATTTCTTTTGTAACAAATACATTATCTTCAATATACTAGGATGTTTTTATAAGAAGTATTCTAGATACACTTACACAAACCTACATGTAATGGTTAAAGAACATACTATTTCCGTGGATGGCGAATTTCTGCCTCCCGAAACGATGATTGTTCAACATTATTTTAACACCTTAAAAGGTGGACATTAAGATGTAACTATATTTATATATGATAATTAATATGTTTTTGTTTTTATTAAGCTTCTGTACTTTTCATTTTGGGCACACCTTTATGGTTTCCATTATGGGTAAATGCGATATCTTCATTTAAGGAAATGAGGACTACCGCCCCCTCAAAGTGATTTGATTCGTTAAATACCATATGTGGGACATATAAAGTATGGAGTTATGATATTATATATGATATTACACTGGAATTATAATATACCTTTATATCATTATGATTCCATTCTATAAAATATGAAATAGAAATGAATGTAGCGTTCATGCGTACGAACGGCTTACCGTCTCCATGAACGGTGCATTTCATTTCTTACCTCTAAATGATTATGTAATATTATAAATGAATGTATATACTGGATATATATGATATTTATGATATATACATCATGATTATAACTCTGGATATAATTTATACTTGAACAACTTGTAATTATAAAGAGCATATTTTGACTCAAGTACCAATGATCGTTAAAATGACAGTTATTAACTTAAATAATTACATAGTGTTCATGACATAGGAATAAGTGATATAAAAGGAATAATGAACTTGAAAAATTTTCTTCAATAAGTAGAAATTAACTCATGTTTATTATTCAAGAGATTAAAGAACGACCGAGTCAAGTCGGACCCAAGGTATGGGACTTCGTCTCAATCTCCTTTCATTGAGGCATATTTTGTTTTATGCAGAAATTTCTTTTATACGGTGTATAAACCCCTTTGACTTTTACGATTATTCAAATGGAATCTTTTTTATATGAAGCATTTACTAAACGACAAAAGAGAATGTTTTTTTGTCATACGTATGCGGCGACAACAACTTCTCCGCCTCCATGTCCATTATTTGAGTTTCAGCTTCCTCTACAAGCCATACCTTTTTTTAAAAGAAAAATAAATAACATGTTTTACTTTTCTTTTATTTTGGTATTTAAAATGGGTTTGATAATGTTTTTATTATATCACTATGTTATTGATACCTTGTGATTGAAATGTGTAAATGTTATGTTTCCTTTATGTATGTTTTATGTGATACGATTATGTTATGGTTCTTGGGTATTATTATAAATATGGGTGGTTCTGTGATAAAATAACTGCGGGTGAGCCCGATATAGCCCTCCAATGCATTGGGTAACGCGAAGGAGTGAAACGTTAAGGTTTCTCCAAAAATATTTAGGGAATATACTGTGATAGGTATTCCAAACGTAACCAAGAGGGTTACTCCCTATGTAAGAATGTTATGAATGCCTAAAGTTACCTTTATGTCTTATGATTTCTATGATTTATTCATGATTTGATGAGGTATGTTAAAGTGATTATGTTTTATGGGTAAAGTATGATTTCATTCTTATGTATATATTTACCCATGTTACCTTTCCATATTTTTATAACCCATACTGAGCTTTTTATGCTCATCCCAAGTTTTTTTGAAATGTTTTTCACAGGTCAAGGGAAAGGTTCATGATATGATGATAGTGTCAAGGAAGTGTCAAGAATGAATCCATGTTTTATTTTAAATATGTTTCCGTTGATGGGAAAAATGAATACTATCTTTATGTAACCACTTTGTTTATATGTTGAATGTAATGCAAGTTTTATGTTCTAATTCTCTAAAACACTAAACCTAAAAAGATCCTCAAGGTGTAATATTATAATAACTCAAGATTAAGTAAGGTTTAAGGCCGGGACCTTATACTATACGTGACAAGGTTCTCTCCAATAACATCATGTTTTGACATCCTCATGTCGTGATATGGATTTATTTTTTTTCCAGGTTATACAACTCGAAACATTAATAAAATTTAGTCCAAATTCTCCAACCATAAACAAAAAATACCTTGGTCTGACTTACATAACCTCAACTAGATATTAAAAGAGACATTAAAATAATCAAGATGTAAACCTCAAAGGGGGTTGGAAATAAATCATTTCTATTCTCATTGGGGAGGTATCCTACATGACCTAGACAAAATTTATATTTTTAAAATCAATCGATGAACATAAATCATATTTAGTAGAAATCCTGTAAAGGGATGCTTATCTAATATCCATGTTCCTTCCAAATAAGATTCCCAATATAATGAATAGGAAAAATTTATTACAAAATGAAGAAAATATGAAATATTTGAGGGGTTATCTATATGATACCAACAAAAGTCAAGTTATGAATGCTAGTTCTCTTACCCATGGAAAATATTTGGGAGTCCCCATATATTTTTGATATCAGTATATAGGATCCATGTGAAATTGAAAAATACATAACTTCAGGGTCCTCAAACCCAATTGAATATTGGAATCCCCATTCCAAAATTCTACCTTTTGATCCTCATGACATTGAGACAATATTTACATATCTATATGGGAAACTATTGTGTACTGTAATGAAAAATATTCCTATACTTGTTCATGATCTACACCCATGTGAAAATAATCCATATACAAATAGTGAAAATATAGTGTATGGTGATGGGTTTTTAACAAAAAATGGTATGTAAAACACACCCATGTTGATATCATTCTCACACAGATATTTGGGAATATTGATCGACTCAGTCCATTCAAAATTTTGATAGAAATAAGATTTAAATTTTATTGATCTTTATATGAATAGTTACAAAGGATATCAATGGAATGATATTTTAAATAATTGATAATAAATCATGGAATTGATGACTAATTTGTAAAAATATATATTTTCATTCATTTTTGAAAGACAAATGGTTCTCTATAGGTCAATGTATCTCTTCATAATAGGGTAATATTTCCAAATTTCAGAAATATAGAATTTGAATTCAGAAATTGATTTTTAGGATTCATCAATATTGTGATAAATCTGAGATAGTTATGAAACCATAGTATTCTCAATTAGGCGAAGCATCTCCACTACAAAGGAAATGACATTCCACTCTTGGGATTGAGTTTCATCAAGTAACATGTGGAGTTCTAACAGTATTGACTTGGTAGTGTCAATTACATGATAAAGAAAAAACACATAAAGGGCCTCTTAACTGACTTAAAATTTATTTTCTACTATTTCTATAACATAATAGTACACCTCTTAAAAAACTACAACCCAAAGATTATTGCATTTTACAAGCAATATCAACTCTGTAAAAATTTATTAAGATGTTTTCTCCTTTTCCCACCATCAAATATTCAACTTCATGATCAAATGGATAGAAAATTAGTTAAATCCACCATATAATAACTTTGTAAACATATTATGATGCTTGTTAAGTTTCAAGGGAATTTCCTCAGAGGGGGTCCCTAAGACCAACCTTCATACTTCCCACTAGAAGAGTCAATTAACAAAAATGGTATAATCATATAAATATAATTCATAACTACTCATATGTTGTGATACATACCTTGAAGTATGATAAATGAAGTAATATTCTTGTATTTAAACTCTTAAGTTGACAGTTCCGAAAAATATATAATCCGCAGTTTTCCTAGATTAATGATTCATGGAGACAAAGTCTCCAACAACAATCATTGCTTCCTAGGATGGTCCTATTATGATTGGTAGTCCAAAAGACCACATTTATAATAATAAGAAAAATGTATACATTACAAACATATTAACGATTACAACCAATTTATAGGGAATGGATGATTATGGTAGCTTCCACTTCAATAAAAGTTATATTCTATGGATCCCCTTTTATGATAGTTCTATTAGACATGATGGTGGGGTCCCCAAGCATTAACAATGTCCCATCATATGAATTACTACCATATAATGTAGCATATTCGGTTGGTGGATTTAGTCTTTACTACATATTAATATCCTCAACATTCCATAAAGTAAAAATATACTACATAATTTCACCTTATCCTGCTATTTAGGGTTCATATCTGGAACATTATAGTGATCCAACTTTTTAGAGTCCAATGCCAATGAAACCATCAACAAAAGAGTATTGAGGATCATGGTCTAACACTTATAAATTATCTTGGTGATAATTTTCTACAGATAAAGATAAATATGTATGAAATATATATTATAATAAAATATATATATGTGTCCATGTCAAACATAAGTGGGGAATACTAATGACCTTACAAATCCTTGTTGATATACAAGAACTATTCTATGGATTCATGGGAATTGATTCTTAGAAATAATTCATCCCACATTTCCAAGGAATCAAACAATGTAACATCCCCTATTATAAGAATAAAAATCAATTGATGTTACCAAAACATCAAAATTAAATTCATTCATTTCACCTTGTCCACTCCCTCCTCCACTATTGGGAGTAGTGGCCGAGAGACTCAAATCTGGATTTATGTCAAGCCCTTCCTGGGATCCTCCTGTAGTTCTTCTATAAACATATCTTCAAGAGCGAAAATATTTTCATTCCCTGAAAAAGTTTTTATCTCTTTATTCATATAGAAATGGATACGTATATGATAAATAAATGTGTTATTAAAAATGAATCCAAAAAAATGTCTATAAAAGAAAAAACCATTATCAATATCTAAAACACCTAGTGAGGTTCAAAAAGTGTTACTACCATGTTTTTTAAGAGACATATATATCATATTACTCTATTAACTCTAGTGTCTAGATATGAAATTGAAAAATTCATAGATATTGCTTTATTATATACTGGTAAAAAGAAAAATTATGAATCTCATTTTGAAAACTATAAATTCAAAAAACAAATAGTTAGTTACAAGATGACATAATTTCATAATACCATAACTAGTGTGAAATATTCTTCTAATCTCTTCCTCAAATGATTTTTGGAAAATTTCATCCTTATCATTTCTTACATCACGACCTAATAACTTCAACATTATTTCTATGTGAAAGAGTGTATCTTTTAGGAAATGGATATAAACCTATAAATAATTTATATAATGTTGATTTTCTTAAGGATTTTCATCATAATAAGTACTAATGAGAATCGTGGATTTTCTAAACCCCTTAAAAAGAATGTATATTCACTAAATCACATCCTATAATTTCTTTAAGGATAATTATTATTTCCAAAAATCAAAATACTTCCATGTTTTAGAGTATATGGAAATATTGTGAATTGACGAGTGGTTTTCCACTCCACTTAAAAAAGTATATAAACCTATATGTTTCATATTATTCACTAGAATCCTGGATGAAGAGTGAATCATCGATGAAACAGTATTTCAAGTACTTTCTTCTCTAGATGGATAATGTGAAATCTAGTTATGTATTCCTTCTATATCTTATAGTGTCTCTTGATCCTATTCACATTCATCCATTCATAATACCATTAATTTAAGAAATAACAAGCCCAATTTCCCTTCATAAGATAAGTGGATCCCTATTTTGGAATAACCCAATATGATCCCCTTGACCACCCTAATCTGGGTAAATGATACATTTTTTACTTATCTTATCCCATATAATTATTATCAAGAAGAATCTTGATTCCATAAAATTATTCTAAATTTATACACTATATTGAATGGATGAAAATTTTTTCTACATGCAAGAAACTTCATCCCAAAATTACTTGAAGTATTCCACATAAAATGTCCTTCAATTAATCCTATTGTTTTTTAATCCCTCTAATATAGATATTAGAGAAGAAAATTATTTGAAAAAACCATGGATTTTATAGACTTTTTTTAATAAATTAAATTTTTATTTATTTATTGGAATAGACTATGTAATATTTTACATTAAAATAGAATATATTTGGTGTAAATTGCACAAATTATCCACTTAGTGAACGTTAAACTAGTCATCGACTTGGGATACATTACACAAAACACCGATGTTTCTATAGAACATAATTTTATTTTTATAATTACATAAATTAGATAATTATTAGCAGGATTTTAAATGTATGAATAATTAATTTTCAAATATTACATACTGATAATGAATGATATGATTTTTGGTAAAGCCCTTTATGTTTAAAAATGTTTTCTCAAATGAACCACTTTTAATATCCTTTAGTAAAAAATAATAAAATTAATTTTAGAAACATATATAAATTTAATTTTATATAACAAACATAAATTTGGAATTTATACTACAGAATTTTTATTGGTTTGAATTTTTGGGATTTTTCTGAGAAACAGAGTTTTTTGATAAATACTGAAAAACACTACTTTTTGGTAAAAAACTCCCTTTTTTGTTTAAAAAAATATTAATGTAAAAATATATTTTAAATTTTTTTAATTTGAAACTATATAAATTATAAATCTGTTAATACAATTTAGTTCATTAGAATAAATGTCACTTTAGGAATTGAATATAAAAACAAAATAAACTTTTGAACTTCTTTCTACTTAAATACCCTTAATTTCATCCAATCTGCACGATTAACATTAATCATAATTTTTCTGATTTAAATGATTTGAATTTAGAAAAATATAAATAAACTATTTTAATTAGTATAATATTTATAGACTAATTATATCATGTTGTTTTTTGACCAAAATTATTAATAAATGTTATTAAAATTAAATACTGCAATTACAGTCAAATTATGCTTAGTTGGGGAATAAACCGTAATCATAGAAGCCCAAATGACATATAATCTTCTTCAATACCCCTTTGATGGTAGTATATTTTCCGTAAAACATCAATTATTTATTTATACTGGTTTGTTATGACTAGTTTTAGGTAATAACATGTCTACACATAATTTTTTTTAAAAAAAATTCCAAGTGAGTCCTTTTCCTTCCCTATAAAAGGCTACCACCTATCCCACTTTCTCACAAATCTCAAAACAGTTATGTTTACAACTGTTATGAACATCCCACTTTCCAAAAATCCTCTCGTCCTCCTAGAGTACTTCCCTTATGAATAAGGAAATCTAAGAAAGCCTTTTGGTACAAACCAAGAGGAGTTACCCGATTAAGAGGTAACACCTTCTCTCAAGCTCATTTATTTTATTTTACATATCCTCCCCATCCACTATATTTATTCCATATTGTATAAAAAAAATTATCCTTAAAATAATATTATGTTTTTAGGATTATTATTCAACCTATACATACACACAACATCATATAATTGAAAATAAACATATTGTTTCTGTGTACGGTGAACTACTGCCTCACTAAACGATGATTGTTAAAATTTCCTTAATTCTGTTCATGGGGGAACTTATAATGTAAGATATATTTATATATGTTATAAATTAGATTTTTTATTTTTTAATATTTTTTTTTCTTTTACAACATATATCTTTTTTACTTTCCAATTATTGTTAATATGAAAATTTCGTTTGAGGATGTGTGGACTACAACACCCTCAAAGGTGATATGATTCGTTCATACACTACATGGATTTTATTAGGGATATTTTTAGTGAATATATAAGTAATATATGATATCATAATCATTATTTAATAATTATATGTATATATACATATATTTATATTAACTTTATTATTTCAATGTGATGATTAAATGGAAATATCACTCTTAAGTATGTACAGTCTTCCATATCTATGAACGGTGTATGCCATTTAATACATATATATTATATATATTATTATAATAAACATATAATTTATATAAATAATATTTATATCATGGTTTACATTCTTAAAATTATTATATAATTTATAAATACCAAAGATATAACAATTTAAGAGACATGTAAAGAATAATGTGAATATTACACGAAGTGAACCCTTAACATAGGATTGCTAATAAGAAGTTAATATAAGGTCGTAATCGAACCATGTATATAATAATATGGTTCTGTAAAATAATTTTAATGAATTTATGTTTATGATACATGTGGTTTTAACAATTATGATGAGATTCAAGACATAAGGTAACAAGATTTCATATCACTTTTTATTTTTATGAGATACATGCTATGTTTGTGACTCTTATATTTAGTGTGGTGTTTGTACTACCCATGATTGTATTATATTTATATTATACTTAAAATTATTGGTTCTCACATATCCATTTTATCTTCTTTCATTCTGGGGATTCATGGTTCAAAAGTGACGAAATCAGTAAAATAGTTTGGCCTCAATTTTCCTTCGTTGAGACTCACATTTTATTATGCACCTTAATTATCTTTCATGGTGTATATATTCCCATTTGACCTCTTATATAATGAATTTTTTTATTTAATTATTTTTTAACCTTTAGGTAAATTTTATTGATTACTTATAGTGCATGATACCATGTTACCATGTAATAAGAGTTTCATGAGTCAATCTCATCGTTTTTAAATATTGTTCATGTTTAGGATTCCAATGATGAAATATATTGATCCATATCTCATGAAAA
Organism: Viscum album; assembly: GCA_963277665.1. Taxonomy (NCBI): domain Eukaryota; kingdom Viridiplantae; phylum Streptophyta; class Magnoliopsida; order Santalales; family Viscaceae; genus Viscum; species Viscum album. The sequence continues at coordinate 1,621,717,822 of OY728163.1, read as the reverse complement.
ATGATGAGTTTATTTATCCCCTATTTAATAATGATATATCCATGTTTTATTACCATTTTTACACTCTTTGGTACTTAATATTACTTTTTTATGTAAATTATTATTGTCTCTCTCTCTGATCGAAAATCTATTGAATTAAAAAGTAATGTTTTAATTTTTTTTCAAAATCTCATTGAATCGCAATTTTCAAAGAAAATGGATTTTGAATTCATTTTATTATTTTAAATGATTCTTATATATGTTTATAAATGTATTTTCATTGAACAAATCTTACAAAAAGGTATTACGTTTCAAATATAATTTTGAATGCAGAAATGATATTTAACTTAATTAATGTTTTTAAAAGTTATTTTGAAATTACTTCCCATATAAGATAACATTAATTGGTGTTAATCATTCCTTTATTATGAAATTATTCAATTTTTTACATTCATATTATTTATCTAAATTGATTCTGTTTTGAGGTAATCTTGTTCATGAAACTCATTTCACTTTCATGAGTTATATGATTTTGAAACCCATTTTCTTTCATGGGTTATATTATTTTGAAACCCATTTATCCTACACGAGATAGATTATTTTGAAACCCACTTATTTTACAGGTTATGTTCATGATTAAATGGTAATGAAACCCATCTCCTTTCATATGTTATTATATTATTACTTGTTTATAGTACCACTTTCATTTCATGGGTTATGATATGGTTATCTATGCTCTTGGGGTAGATGTATGCATTATTTCAATATGAGATGGGTGTGACCTATATATCCCTCCAATGAAATGGGTAAAGATTTATATCTCATGATATACACATTGATGGAAGATGAAATGGAATATGTATATTATTATAGGGATGGAATGGTAATTGAACTAAGTTCGGTACTACACGATTTGAATGAATAATGAACTCAATTTAGTAATACAGGGATTGAATGGGGTGTGAACCTGATTCTATAAAGGAATTGTTCCACTAAGATGGTGTCAACATCGATTTATTGAATACTATGGAAATAATTATATGTGTGTACGTGCCTTCCAAAATTCCATGTTTTATCCCTATGTTATGATTTCATGGATTATGTTATTTATTTCATTATGATTCATGTCTTTTGAATTGCTAAGATTTATTCTAGGACTCATGTATATGATCTTTGATGTGCAGGGTATGATCTGCTATTTGCATGATCATATTATTATACCCTTATGATCATGATTATGATTAAATATCTCATTTGTTTACCCTTAATAAGAATTTGACCACATCCCTTTTTATGATTCATTATCCCGGTTATTAAGATATGTACTATGTTTGTTGTGTCTAGGAAGGGTTCTAGTGAGAAATAACCTAGTGAGAGATAATGTATATCACTTATGTATCAGTGATTATGATTCCATGTTTCCAAAGGCACTAGAATAATACAGTCTTTGGGAGTCTATTTTTTAAAAGTTTTAATTATTCCTCAAATATTATGTAATGTTAATGTATGAAAATTTAGGGTCTCTATAGTTGGTGTCATATAAAATTTTTAGATGACTTTTGGATGTTATTATGAAAAACCCTTAGTGATAACCCTAAGTATATGTCTAAGGATAACTCTAAGGATAGGGAAATGTATAGAAAAACTTCTTATAATTTTGTTAAAGGATATAGTGAGTAGTTTCCTAGTAATAAATCCTTTTTTGGATACTCCAAGTGTATGTGGCTCTGTCATAGATGTACATAGAGGTAACAACTCTGACCAGGTGTTTCGGTCCTGACTCATGGTAATCTAGTACAAACAAATGGGCCTTGCTGCACACCTAGATCGACTAACTTGTTGGATATGATTTGGAAATTTACAAAATAAACATGAACCATCATGATGGATTTAAATATAAGTTTCCTATAAATTACCAAGGATAAACCTAAAAAGTCATATATTAAGGAAGGTACGATTACTTCGACATCTTATAAGTGACCTTTCATGATTATGAGTCTCCTCACTAGGATAAATTTTTCATACTCAAAGATTTTTTGTTTTATTCAATGGATGGGACCCAAAGGAACCATGTTAATGGTGATTGTGACTACAATGTAATGGTTGTCATCTTGATAAACAAAATTATATGGGAGTTTGAATACAAAGTCTTATATTTATACAACCACCACATTCTCAAGATAAGATTTATTGTGTAATTCCAAAATATCAAATGAGGGAACAAAATTATATTGATTATTTCATGAATAAACTTACACTTTCTATTAGAGGGTCTTCTAATCCAGTTGTTTCTAAATAATGGATCAGTACTGCTAAACTGATATTCTCCATTCCCTAGTGTTTGGATCATGAGAATTTCATTCTGACTGTCTATCTGTTAGAAGGAAAAGTATACTAGTGGTGGAATCTAGTCAATAATATGAGGTAAAAATATGGGATTGAATCCATGGAATGGGATGACTTGAAGATATTATTTTTCAATAAGTACTTTCCTCATATTATTTTTACCCAGATGGAGAATGAGTTACTTGAGTTGAAGTAAAGGGATGGCGAATCTATCAGTACCTATGGGGATAATTTCACGATACATGTGATGTATGGTTCATGAATTATCATCCAACACAAATGTAATGTTGATAGGTTCTTTTTTTATTAAAGATAAGTCTCAAGAAGGGATTTTTTTCATAAGAGTATTTAGTATCTATGAAGATATTTTTCATTGTGAAATCAATTTTGAAATTGAGGTGGGAGTTATATATCTCCTCTCATGGATTTGACAAGAATTGGAAGATGGAGTTTAAATGAAAATCTAAAAACCATGAAGAGAATAAGATTATATTCATTTTATTCACTAATTGTTGGAATAAACCTGGAGGAAATTCCCATAATGGGTATAGTAAATGTTTTATGTGTGGAATGGAAGGACATCACAATTTTTATTGACCAAGTGATGGGAATAAGTTAACAAATGTTGTGAGAGGGAAAAACCATCACATAATGAACCTCCAAATATTCAGAACAACAAGTGTAAGGATAATGGGAATTATGATAACCATTGCTAAAACCTAAGGGTTGGTGATGATGATCAACATCAGAAACAACTTTAGCTGAAAGATAAGGATAAATCTCATGTAATGACTATTTCTAATGAGGTGTGTGATAACACTGGGATGAATGGTACACTTACCATCGGTTCCAAAACTAATAATTTCATATTTGATTCTAGATCTACCAAGTCATTAATATATAAATAATTTTATAAGGGTGTTAGGATTTCAAAAAACATTTAGACATGGAATTAATAGTGAAACCCCTAATGGTATGATAATTTCATATCATGTATATGATTCCTCTCTAGATCTTGTTTATGGGAATGTTCTTCCTGCAAATTTTTTCATTATTCATTTTGTTTAATTTGATGTCATCTTAGGTATGGATTGGATTTCTCTACAAAAAATCCCACAGAAATCATCAAAGAGAGGAAGTTACATTAGATATTTATACCATTATATTTTCATCCATAAACATCAAAATAAGTATGAACATTATATATATATTACATCAAATGTATGGGTATTAATTCCCATTCACAAGGGTTACTTATCTTAAATGGTTAGAGAGAAAATCAACATTAATGATATGACTCTTGTTTGGGATTTTGTGGATAAATTTCTATAATATTTTTCTATCATTCAAAAAAAATGGGATGTTTAGTTCTCAATAAAACTCATACATAATTCCACACAAATTTCCAAGACTCCTAATAGAATGGCTCTAATTGAGTTATAGTAATTGAGGAATCAACTCCTAGAAAACATTAATAAGGTATTCATTTGTCCATGTGTGTCACCTTGGGGGATATGTTTATTCTTGTTAAAAATAAATATGGATAAATGTGATTTGACATTTATTATTAAGATTTTAATAATATCATTATCAAAAATATGTATCCTCTACCCCATATTGATGACTTTTTTGGACAACTTCATGGATCTCAATTATTTTATATGATTAACCTTCATTGTGGATATCATCAATTGAAAGTCAAAAAATAGGATGTACACAATATGATATTTTATACAAGGTATGGACACAATGAAAGTAAGAGCATGAATATAAGTTGAGATTTGTACTAAAGGCCCAATGGATGGAGAATCTATATAAAAAATTTACAATATTTGAATTTTGTATTTAAAAGGATTCCTTTTTTGGTCACATAATCTAAAGAGATGGTATAACAGAATATCTATCAAATATTTGGGAAATTCAATGTTCTCTCATACCATCCAAGGTGACTGAGATCCATACCTTTCATTGGTTTAGGTGGATATTGTTGACATTTTTAGAGAATTTCTCATGACTATCTAATCATCTGACCAAGTTAAATTAGAAGGGTGTCAATTTCCTCTGGACATATGAATCTGGTGTAAATTTCAAGCAACTAAAGATAAGGTTAGTCAGTGCACCTATTATTACATTACTCTATGGCCTTTCATCTTTTGAACACAACATACACCTATAGCCACTATACGGGTTCTCTACAAAAATCCCCCACCTAATAAGAGCTCTCACACATTGATCCCACTGGGATCCTCCTACTCAATGTTCTCCTTAGGAATGTGGAACTCCCTCATGTTCCTAACACACATATAATCCGCTCAATGTGATCATACCACACGGGTGAGACTTCCTAACATGATCTTACATGGATGAAAGGTCCCCATACCATGCCTACCACATGGATCATCCTCTTATGGGGTACCAGATCCCATTCTCATAGTGGTAACTTAGCACAAATCATTTCATCATCCTATGATATCTCCCTAAATCTTCTAAAACATAAAATGTGGTCAAACCACTCTCTTTTAATACTAGAAATCATGATTGACTACCTATGGTGAACCTTTTTAGAAGGACTTATTAGATTCCCTCTTTAAATTTATAGACACCAAAAGTCCAAAATGATACATTCTCTAAAGCAACTCGATCCACATGATCTGAGAATGCACAAAAGTGTGAACCCCTTCAATAATGTATTTCATTAATAGTATTTTCCACTTAAATAACCCTCCCAAATCGATAGAACCACCAAGGTAGTCAAAATCATATACTCTCTTGATAATAGGGTCCCTAGATAGGTGTATAGTAATAAATCTATCCCCGGAACTTTCAATTAAACTTTACTAACTAAATACAAAACCTGATTATCCCGGGTGCTTGGTGGATTCCTGATCTCTCTTCAATGAGCCAATGATACCAATATTTGGAAGTACATATTTATGTGTAAGCCAGACAGATGCTCTCCTAGTTTTGATCAGTATATTGGACGTCCTCATTGGTGTAATATCCAATTATGATCTCAATAAGGGAAACCACCCATGAACTCTCATTTTGTAATGCCCCATCAGGGAAGCGTAATGTGTAAACACATAGTCAATCCCTTATTTCCTAATATTTCACAATGAAGACATCCCAGTCATAGGATTTATATTTATATGAAAAAATCGTTACTATATAACATTATACTATATAGTTTTTCCTTCTACATGAATGTACAGTGTTGAAATCGAATATATGGTATTTGATTATTTTTAAAAAATATATAGTGTATTCCACATTTAGGTTTAAACCCAATATCACATCCACCTATGTCCTTCCACATTGGGTTATATTTCTCATGAGCCTAAAAGTCTCTTCTCATTATGCTGTATTCCCTGTGAAATCCTTTTTCATCTTCACCAGGACTATATTCCATATGAACCAATATTTTTCACAAAATTTATTATATCCTTAGTTATTGAGAAATATTACTTATGATCACCTACATCCATTTACTTGGGCTATATCACTGAGAATCATTCTCATTAAGATAAATTCTTAATGATTCCATATCCAAATATGTGGGCCATATTCACACTACCAAAATTGACAAATTACTTAATGGAGCCATATTCACTATGATCCAAACCATCCCTCATTTTTATATATTCCCCTGAGGATAACCAGGACGGTCCATTGAAGTGTATGTCCCACACTGACTATTTATAGAAACCTTTCACCTATTAACCAACTAGTCATGGTTGTACAACCGTAAAATTACCAACAATATTCCTTATTACAAGAAAAAAAATCATGACTTTTTCCATTATGCCTTATTGAAAAAATTGGATTCTAAATAATTTGATAAGGTTTTTTGGGAATCCCTCACCTACCACCTCAATAAGTAGAAACAAATGCCTATGCTCCAGACTATATGTATGTAATATATTTTATCTTAAACCTAATAATAATAAAGTAATAAAAACCATTTATAACATATAATAAATATAAATGTTTATATAGATATTAAACCATTGATACGTAGGTGGTGTTCACATCAATGAATGGTTTCGATGAATTATTAGAACCGAGGTAAGCAGTCCCACACTATGATTTTGGAAGGATTCACACAATATCTCTTAAATAATTGAAATGGTAATGGATTAATAATATATTCCCTCTCAAAAAGGATTGTTTGTTATTAAAATCCAATAATATTACATGAATTTTGTTTGTGGTTCCAGTAGGAAGGTCTCAATTACCACATTCCTTTGGAATGCGACCCAACACTAAATAAAAATTTTGTGATAATATAATGTATAAGGTTTATATTGGAAACTCAAATTATAAACCTGATATAAATTTATCAACCATTCCCAAATAATTAAAATCAACCATCAAGACATTTTGACTCATGTTTTTTTCTAAATGATAATGGTGAACCAAATATAAACCAATTAACAATTAAAGAAATTAATCGAAAAATATTTTACACATAATGCTACACTAATGGTGTAATGAACCATCCTAGAATAACTTTTTATCCAACATCTAAACTAATTCAATACTCAACAGATGGGTGTTCCAGATACTCACAGGCTAGTAATAATCACCTATGTATAAAAATAATATCATGGAAATCACTAACTAAAATACTAAAAATATAAATTAAAAACCATCATAATGAAAATAAAATGTTTAAAAAGTTGAGAAATCCAGATAAAAATTATACAAGTCTCATAGTGCACCAACCAATGTCCTTAATTAAAATATTGGAGTCATCAATCCCAAAATTTCTAAGGGAAATTTGGATCAATTTCTATTTTGATTACTACCACCTCCTGAGTCCCATTAAAAAGGCAGACCCACTACTTCTAAGTGGGGATTTCCATTTACCAAACTTGATGTAATAAAAATAAATATTATTAAAGGTAATGGTAGGGTGTGAAGAATTAAATAACAGTAGGATTTTACTAATTCATGTCATATGAAATTCCCAATCAAAAAATCCACCTATGGTAAATTTTAGATAAAACATGTCCTAGTACACTTTTCAAAATTCATATCAAAACATGTTTTCAAAAACCATTCAATGGATTTAAAAATTGTCACATAAGTTCATTTCCATCAATGTAGGCATTAATATAACAATTTATCAAATGATTCGTGATAATAATTTATATCAAAACTGATTGGAGGAAATAATTTTGCAACACATGCATGTTGTAATAATTTTCAATAATCAACAAATAAATCACATCACTATGGTTTAGAAATCTACGGGTATGTTTATATCTGGATTATCGCACATCATAGTACTGTGTGGCTCTCTATGTGTATATTTTTATTGCCCAATTCATTGGGAAATATATCTAAAACAAAGGAAATAAAACCATACCTATGGACTAATATGATGATATCCATAATGACTAATATCCTATCCAAAAACAAAATGATACTAATTTTGGATATAATAAGATAAAAAATGAACTAACAAGGAGATATATTACATGACCGTTGTGTTTTCATCCAACCTAACTTTCCATTATCCCTTGTTCTTTAAGGTGAATGAAATATTTATGGGAATATCATTCAATAAAATAAAATGCATATAATTTTTATAACCATGTCAACTAGAACAATGATTATGAATCAAAAACATGAACGTAATTTTAAAAACAAATATCAACTGATTGTTATTAAAAAAACTACCTTTTAATTCCAAAAAACATCAAATGGTTTTTCTCAAAAAATTATTACATTTATTTCAAAAAAACATTACTTTTTTTTATCAAACCTCATCAATAATCTCATTTAAAATCACAAAATATATAATGAATCTTCATTTCATCAATATATGGGTATAAATAATCATTTAAATTCACGAATGGTTTTATTATAATAAATAATTAATTGTTGACAGACATTGTCATGTGTTTGATCACACAAACCATTATATTTCAGAACGATCCATTAATATTTGAAATTGAACATTATAAATTAATTCTAATATGACATAAAATAATCAAGAATAAAATGTTGAAAGTTAAAAATATTATATTATGAAATAAAATACCTTAATTATAAGAATGTAGAAAACTGAAGAGGTATCCTAAATAGAGATATGAGATGGAACTCGCAAAGAATATAATGATAAACCACATGTAACACAATCTTGTTTATGATACATTTGTTTCTCATTACAAAAACCCCAAGAATACATCACTAATCCTATATAAAAATTCTTTTGGTATTTTAAAATAAATAAACTAGGAATAAAAGAATTTAAAACCCCAAAATTATAACACCAAATAATTTTTATGTTTTTTTTGAATCATAAGTGTGGGGGTTTAAAAAAAATTAAAATAGGAGTTAAAACATTTAAATTGGTTTTGTGAATTTGTTCCATGATTTCATCTTTTAGAATTTTTTGAATTGTGTTACATATCATCCTTCAAGAAGAAACAAATTACCAAACATTTATACATTTCTCACCAAAAAGAGTGTTATGTACGGTTAATATTGTTTTACCCCTATAAAGATCATTATTTTCACTTAATGGTAATGGGTTACCATTATGAAACCTTTTTAAGCTCTATAATACACATACTTAGCTCAGACATCCCTGACACGGTAGAAAGGTAACACTTATATAACCTTTAGAAACATGGGACTAACATTATGTTTTTTGGGTCTACCTTTACATATAACCTAGGGTAACGTTACACGTCATTGGAATAGGGAACTAAACTCTCAAAAAGAAGATTCTACATCATATTAACACTCAGCACAAATCATTGAAAAAAATGATACCAAGGAACAATAATAAATATAAATTACATTCAACACCAATAATATAGAGATACCCATGTAAATAAGAAACATTATGGACTTAAAAATATAACAATATAGAGCTTCCACATGTTCTCAGTACAAGATTCTACTAAATCTCCCAGACCACAACAAGATATAATGTAATAAAACCATTTGAAATAAATGATAACAACTCATGAGAGTATATATGAAAAGTCAAAAAAATGTAAATTTAAAAACCATCATTCAATTCACAACATTTTTCCATAGGAGAACATCCACAAAGAAACCAAAGAATTTCACATAAGATTCATTGGGAAAGAAGGTCACAAATAATTAATAATCAAAAAAAGATAACACTCACACTTTCTTATATAAAGAGATTAATGTAAATACTTTTCTAGATACACCCCATATAGGTATGTTAAAGATTTATGAAACCCAAAATCTCCAATTCATGTTCTCTCAATCATGGTAAAACAATCCTTTTTGAAGAGAAAGGTCGTCATTACAATGTGATAATTTTGATAAGGATGGTTTCCCCACCATATTGAATTCCATCAAATTCAAAAATTTCTAACCCAACTCATCTAAATTGGGGATTTGGAATAGTGGAATAGAATAGGAAAATACATATTGTTTTATTTTTACCTCTATAATATATAATCCAATAAAGATACTAGAAAATAAAAATCATCACCAGTGTGAAACTGGGGAATATGAAGGATAACCACCAATGACACGAGGTCCTAAAATTCATCACTTAAAGGTTATTTTCATGATCCCTATTATATTGAAGAATCTACTACCACATTTTCATGATCTAATATTACCTGATAAAAATATCCCTTTTAGTAACCCAACATAAAAAACCACTTTTGGTTGCCAAAGAAGCCATGCCATTTACAAACACTCAGATACATAAAGTATAACCTATTCGAATGAACATGTGTTCCACACTAAAAACATAACAGATGACACTTATTTTGATAAGAATGTTTTATCTTATAAAAAATTCTCTTTGATACTTTATATGAGATATCTCCACCTAGTCATACCATGAATGCTGAATTCATCTTATTTTGTCATTTTTCTAGCTCCAATTCAGCTAAAAACCCCATTTCAAGAAAATCTGGATAAGAGGTCATACAAGCTACTAAGATGATAATATCAAGGTAAGGGTGAACAAAATTTATAAAAGAGATAACGCTAAGGTAGTAATCACCAACAATATTAGGTAATAAATATATTAAATATTATAATTTCTTATCAAACACTGGAATTTAAATACCATCTTGACCAAAACTCAAGATGTCAGGAAATTTCACCGTCATCACTCCTTAGGGACACTACGACTAACTGAAGACTAAAGTAAAGAGTTCCTAAAATTTTTATTCATACATATAAGAAGGGATAGAGAATTACCACTACTCTCATCCAGGTCCCTCAAATAAATAATTGATTGACTGACCTTCATAGCATTATAAGCCTTAATATAATCAAGGATCTGGTCAAATTCTTCATAAAACATTATTTATTTTGGGTGACCTAACTAATCTCTATAAGAAAGTAGAATAAGAGACACTATGACATGTTTGGGGTAAAAATATTTTAAATCCTCTTGATCCACCTCTAAATTCAGAGATTGGGTAGTGTCATCAACATGATTCACCACTTTTGAGAAATGTGAAGGGATAATTGGATGACTAAAGGGTTGCATTGTTTTTCTATCTTTCTGGATGGAATTTTTTGGATACATTTGTATAAATACTAAATAACATGCTCATCATCTCAGGTATAAAACAAACCATGAATAAAAAAATAACAATCGAGGAACTTTCAAAAAAGATAAAAAACAATTTTATAAAAGCATCATTGACTTCAAAATATAAAATATTTTCCCATTTATAAAAATTTTAAATTTTACTAAAAATGTAAAATATTTATATAAATAATCATTTATTTACAAAAAATGTTCTTTAATAGTTTATAGAAATAATTTTATGGTTTAAAAACACTAATAAAAATATTAAAATTCCAAATACATTTAAATTTTAAACCCATTACAAAGAAAATCTTCTTCCTGAAAAAATCTTTTATCACACATGTTTCTTTAAATATATTTTTTCCAAATTAATATTTCTATAAAACCCAAATTTTTCATATTATAATCACATTTAAGATAACTCAAATAATTTTTTAATCTATAATTTTTTTTAATGTATTAAAATAATAACCAATGGGATTAATGTTGAAAAAATGCCTCTATGAGAAAAACAGCACCCATAACCCTCCATACTATGTTATCCTATGTGAATTAATTTTGGAATTAAATGGAAAAGGTACTGAGTCTCGGTTAGAGTTTAAATATACATGTCTTAGTCAATTATGCTTTTAAACCAAACACCAACCATACAACAATTCATAAGTTTACTTCCAAGTCATCTGCACAAATTTCCCATAGTTTACTTGACTTTCAGGGCATAGTGTTTCTCTGGTCATCTTTCTTTTTTTAACCAAGAAAAAATTAAATTTTCATAAAATAAAACATAATATAATTAGGAATAAAACTCACATTAATCTTCCTAAAATTAATAAATCCAAAGAAATAATGAAATCCTTAATTTCTTGAGTAACTGAAGTCTCATCTTGAAGAGGTGGAGATCATGAACCAGCTCACAAACTACCTCTTGAGTCACGACACATTCTTAATTTCATTCCTAAAATATTATACCCTCAATAAAATAATTCATTTCATGTAAAATAAAATTATTTCAATAATGAACCTTCTTGGATACCATTTTTAATGAAACTACGCTGACTAAATTCAAAACTGGTATCAAACCCAAATCAACACTATCCCAAAGGGCTCCCACGATGACTATATGCTGGTGATAAGCCCCAGTAAATCAAAAGAATAGGAATGAAATTATTTTAACCAATAAATAATAATATAAACAAAAAAATAGTAGAATGAAAATAGAAATACAAATAAATCGAGACAAACAAAAATAAAATGACACAAGTCTCAATGTAACTCAAACAAGGACATTATAAAAAATCATAAAGACATAAATACCGAAAACTCTATGCAACAAGTGGATTAAATTCTACCCTATTCACAAAAAATGATCAATTACTAATAAAAAAGTAAAAAAACCTCATTTGATTTGTTAATTCCCGTTTCTATGACCTGGAATAAGAAAACTAAAAATTCCAATAGGAAAAGGTATGGGTGAGAAATCAAAAGTCATAGGATTTCAACATGTCATTTCATTATAAATCACATATAAAATAAAAAACGATTATCATTTTTTGATAAGACATTGAAATTTAATATTTTCACAATTCATATAAAAATGTATATAAAAAATTTCAATGGAAAGAAAGAAATACATACATGAGTTAATTCCCATCAAATTTACCTTGAATATAACATTTTATCAATAGAGTCATGATACAAATTTCTATAAAATCAGACATGAGTAAAGAATTACATATCATATTAATGATTAATTAAATTTAAATAGTAATCAAATAAATTATATAACCGTGGTTTAGAAATTCATGGCTTTATTTATATATGGATTCTCATACATAATATTGATGTATTGATCCCCATGTTCACACAATTCTAGGCATTTGAAATGGGAAATAATCTAATGAGTGAGGAAAGAGGAACACACATAAGAATGAATAATAGAATTTTAATAAGGACTAATATATCTACTAAAAAGTAACACTCTTATAGATTAATTGAATATGATCCCTAAGGACCTTCTTGGTAGAGCTAATATATATCCAGTAAGTGTTCTTCCCACCATACTCCCTATTCTCCCATGTGATTTAAGGTGAATCAAACATTTATGGGGATATAATACAATTCTAGTAAACTCAAATCATTCATATAATCATTCAAATGTTCATTAATCTAGAGATTTAGTGCATTACATTTATAAAAAAACTAATATCAAATGGCTATTTTGAAAAACTCATGCCTTTTATTTAAAAAACATCAAATGGTTTCTATCCAAAGAATGTTTTCCTTTTATTTATAAAACTAAAATATATGGTTCTGATCAAAAGTCAAAAATAATATCATTTTCAATCATAAAATATCTGATACCTTTTAATTTTATCAAAATTATATAACAAATCATCATTTCAAGTCAGTCATTGTTTTTTGAAAATTAACAAATAATTTGCTACGACCAATGCCATGGGTTGTTATCAAACACAACATGCCATTTCAAAATGATTAATCATTATTTAAAATCAATCATTAGAAATTATCAAGATAAAATATATTAATTAAGAAACTTTTTTTAAATTGACATAGATTTCATTAAAAAAAATTACTCAGTTAAAATAATGTTAAACATCAGACGATGGAGATAAAATAGTAATAAGAGAATTTTAATAAATATTAAATAAGGGAAACACATTTATAACATAATACCAATGATCAAACAACCACTAGACACAAAAAACATCCTAATATAATGTTTATAATACCATATATAATTGATTTGGTTATTTGAAAAAAATACACCAAGGATGGAATCAACTAAATCCCCATAATTAAAGTAAAAATTAATTTTTTCATTTTAGTTAAATAGTGAATGATAAAGTTTTGATAAGATTTAATACATGATTTATAAATTCTAAATAGGTTAATTAATTATTTCCATGATATTCATATTTTCAATTAATTAAAATAAAATTATATGTTTTCATGTTGGACGAATAAACAAAAAAAATGAATTTTTGATTTTCATTTCTCAAAAAAAAGTGTTGCATAAGGGTAAAATGGTTTTACCCATACGTAGTGAGTCATTATCACATTATGGTACATAATTTCTCTTATGTAACCATTTTAACCACGTTAATACACTTTATAATCACATACTACGCTTATAGAGTAGCCAGGTTACCCTTAAGTGACCTTTGACAACATGGTACTAGCCTTACCGAATAAGGGTTTAACTTTAAAAAACATCTAGTGTACACTCACAAATCATTTGAAAAAACGAGGTTACCCTTACGTACTAGTAAGAAATAGGGCTCTACCATTAATTAGTTGATATTTACCCTTATGTAATTCTTAGAAACACATGGTTGAACCATTTTAGCATTGAAATTACCCTTATGTAGTGAATATTCAAAAAAGGATTACCCTTATGAAATACTAGGATTACCCTTACACAATAAATTTTATTTCCACCTTACCATTATGAAGTGCATGAAATACCTTTACATGAATAATATTACCCCTTAAAAAGTGATTAACAAATTAACTCTACCCATATGTAGTGACTTTTACCCTTTTGTTACTCTTAATTCATCCGAGATAAACATATGCTTGAATAACATATTATGTTGTATCACCCATGACCAAGAGGATGTTGTCTCTTATATAGTGTGTTCAATTCAATGTTATGGATTTATTGGAAGGAGTTATAGAATCAATGGAATTATCAATACCATATAGGTAGTCCTTGAATACTTCATAAAAAAAATCCTTTCATATCAACCTTCCTATAATGAAAAGCCCTGAAAATGAAGCAGGTTGCACTTATTTACGTATCCAACCACTTTAGTATCCTTTCAATAGAGAATATAATTATTATTTCCCTTATATATGAGAGGTAAAAGAAGAGGTCACCTATGATATCTTCTTCATTTAGAAGCATTACATAATGGTTTCTACATATAGCCTCCACTATCAAAAATACTGCATAGCCTCAACTCCCCATGAGTATATAGAAGAGGCAGCCCAGAAAACCATAGCCTGAGTTAGTCAGGCCCAAGACTCTTGAAAAAGTTCCCACTATGGGAATCAAACCCACCAATATTAGGAATAAAATAATATCTATATTACCAAAAAATAATATTAATAATATACACTAATGGGGATGGGATTTCAATATCATGATCAATATCGTGTTGAACAAGAATTCCCTCACACCTAAGAAGAATTGGGAGGAAAAACCAAAAATGATTAACATCCAACCAATATTTGTATTACACTTCTTCTCCCACATTTAAATCATGTTGGAATATCCCAACAATTGTTGAAGATCTATAGTGGACTTGTATTCCCATTTTCACTCAAGGAGGTTTTGATATCCATATTCCCCCTACCAAATCTTGCCAACATATTTTAGAGGTAATTGATGGTTTTACTTATATCCATAAAAATGATCTAAAATGTTTCTAGAATATCTTAGTAGAATCTTTAGGAGACTATTATCTGCATATCCTGATGATGACTAAGGAAAAGACCCATATTCCTAAGCCCACTAGAATATCAACTCATTAATATATCGCAGGAGGTACCTATGAGTGATTTCAAATTCTTCCTTATATTTTGGAGGATCATTGGCTCATTCCAATAGTGAATGATGATTTGGAATAGGCTTATAACACCATTCCAATATAATTTCATCAATAAATTCTATAAATATCCCTAGAAATGTCTTATATCCCTATTCTAATAAGAGTGGATAAATAATATATTATATAAATATTTCAACAGACCTTTTACATATCATAGTGGAACTGAATGAGGGGAATGATCAAATTCCAACACCCATTCATGGGTTATATAATAATAACTTCTTGTATGAAATGATCAATGATGATCTCATACTCCCATACCTAATGAAAATTATGAGGTGTGTTGGTGTTTCATAGCAGCTAACCATGAAATTCATTGATATATTCTGATGAAATGTAATAGGTCACTTAGGAGGGTTCTATGAAATTAAGGGTTTTTCTTTAATTTCATGATCCCCATCAAGGCAGATGTCCTCGACCTAATAAAATTATAATGATGATCAATATGGTCTCATCGGATGAAATCTAAAGACCGAGATTAAGATCACATTCCAACCTCAATTAGAATTTTTAATCTTTGTCCAGTGAAACATATTGTTCTAGTAGCCATGGAATCATCTAGTTTATCATCATAAGGAGGAATAATACATGACAGAAAAGTTTCTCTTCATGACACTATGGTAAAAAACTATGGTGGTCCTCTATATAGTATCATCCATAGATGTCTTTCTCATTGAAACATTAATATCAATTATGGGAACTATTCTAATTGTGAGAGACATCGAAATTATCCAAAAAAACAAAATTATTAATCAGAATGAAGTACTCCCCTTGCCAAAGATCCTATTACAATACCATCATTTCAAGAATCACTTTAGGGATCGAGGCCATCTATTCAAAGAAACTCATCCCTAAATATTGAAATATCCACATTACCGTTGGTTATTAAAAGTCAATAACCATATTTTATACAATTTTTGGACTTTATATCCTTTTATATAGTGGAATATATTCTGACTAATATCACTCCACACAGTGAGGAATTTGGGAAATGGCCTATATTTGTATATCAAGAAGAGGAATCAATTCATGTTTATGCAGGTAATTCCATGGTTATGTGGAAGGATATAGATGAAGATGATATACCAATTATTGTCTCTTATATATCCACCCATGAGTAAGATATTAAAGGAAAATTAAATGAAGATTGAATACATTATTTGTGATGGAAACTATGGATAACTCTCTATAATCAAAGATAAATACTTTTTCTCATATGTTTCATATAACAATCATGTTAAGATAATTAGTGAAATAATAAACTAAATCAACTTGGATACCATTTCCATTGCAAGAAAAGAATATTTGTAAAAGTAGTGAAGGTTTATCTCATAGATGTACCTTGATACCTTATATATTCTAACCCAATAAATCACTAGTTCCCCTTGACATAAATATAAATGGATGGGGAAGACATATAGAAATATTTTTTACTATGCCCCTTAGACACCATATTCCACCAAGAATGACGTCATGTATTCTAATTTCCTTATGTTATGTCTCAATCCATGTATCTGTATAGACTAGAGGGTCTAACCCGCATGGCCCAACCATCTCCATGGAATAAAAAATAATAAACATGATAATGAAATTTATATGTTATGATGTGAGGAATTAAAAATGTAGATCACAATTTTAATCTAAGGAGGAAAACCCCTAAACTATAAGAAAATTATCGATGGATTGATATTCATGATTAGAAAATGTAGTTAATCCCTTATAATATTGGTCTTACACATAAAAAATTCAAAATGGTAGTTGTAACAGTAGTAGCAGCAACAATATGGGCATCATCCTAGCCTAAGGGGATGGGAGAATTTTAATAATCCCTACCACTTACCCAAATCATTGAATCATCAAAAATGAAAAAGGACCATATTATAATGTTGTAAGAATATAGTCAACCCCACCACATAGGGATAAGTAAATATTCATAATCACCTCATCCTACCTCCTCAGAGTTCATAACCACGATTTTGGGGATAATTATATGGGAAATTTATTACAATTCCTCCTATTGAGCGATCAATCCCTCTCAATGAGAATATGAATAGTGTATTTTGATTGGGGTTCCCTAATATCACCCTTTGTAGATCACATTCATGGGGATATTAGTAAGAAAAGAAATACTTTATAGGATTTATTATTAAAAGTGGTCTATCAAATATGAAAATTTTGGGGAAGGATACAATATACCACTTGAAAAATACCTGAGGGAGATGGATCACCATATCCATTAGTTGAATAAAAAATCACTTCAAAATATTTTTAATCATTAAATTTCATCAACATCTCCCCAATATATTACTCAAAGCATGATTTTGAATAAAAATATAATGATGAAGAGGCCATTATTTGAGTTATGGTCCAAATTGATATACTTTGTGATGGTTTTCTTACCCATCACTTGAGGGAGTCCTATAATATTTGAGTTCCCTCAAATGTTCACTACCAAACAAATAATAATATTTAGAAAAAATGAGAAGGGTGTTACAAAATCCCATCCAACACTTGAGGAGACTAAAGATTTAAGCATTAGGAAAAATTTCTCTCAAAATGATATATATATAAATGAGCTAAATATACATAAATTTGAGCTTCATAAATTAAATTTTCATTATTATTAACATATCTATTTGGAATTCCATTCATCCCTCGGATGTATTTTGAACTAGGGAACTATTCTCAGCCTATGAAAACTAAATTTGATCATATAGTGGGATATTAAAATATAAAATTGCGGTACTTAATCCTAGTAGTTGAAAGATATCAATAATTCCATTCATTAGGATAGTAGCTAGATCCATGTCATGAAATATATCCAAAACCATATCATATTGAATACCCATAATAGACATGGGTGTGTTGAACAAATCAGACTCCACCTATCACCTCTACTAGGGTTTATGACCATCCAACTATCCATGTATAACTTCTTAACTTCATTGATTCCTGATATACCCAAATGGAATCCATATAAGAACATATATAATTTGTTTAATTATAAAGGAAATGGTGTCTCGAATGGGGGGATTCAACTCACCCTTTACCCAATTTTATAAATATGAAATTATATGTTTTCAATGGAACTAAGGAAACGAATTGTTATCTTACCCAATTTTTGTCTTGATGTAGCCATGTAGTGGAGACGCGTGACCTATAAGAATCAACCAAGATTATTTTATTCAGGTAGACTCTATATGTGACAATTATTTCCTCTTATATGAACTAGTCGTCTAGGTCTTTCCCTATCTAAGAGTATATCCATCAGATGTTTCTTCATGATATTAACTCTGTATTGAGAAATGTGATTGTATTTGATCTCTCAAATTATAAAAAATTTGGGAATGTGAGGCACTTCAAATTTATTTTGATATGTGAAGGTATTCTATATTCCTCATACATGTAACTCCTGCAAGTGATGTTTCCTAAAATATGATTTTATAATTTCTTGAATAAGTTAAAAATTTCATCACTCACATTAATATATATAGGTGTATATTGAGTGTTCAACATGGTTTTATAGAGATTTTGGTATCATATATAATGAACTATGGACAAATATGATCCATCACTATTATTTAAGGAAAAATATATTTGAGAGTAGAAGAATTAATTATCTTGATCAAACCAACATTAGTGCCCACTTTGGACCCAAGCCCAGCCAGATATAATGTGATACCTCCACCTGATATGATAATGACAAAAATTCCATCTTAAGGAGGTAAAAAGGGAATTGAGTCATCTTATACTCAATATATAAGTAAAAACATATATTCTTTCATAAATTAAAATGACCTGTGATATTTTTTTCTACAATAGAAAAAACATTACATAGATTTAAATAACCCAAAATGTCTAGTGATATTTTCTTCAGCAATAACATAGAATACTAGCCATATGATCAAATGTTAGGTAAAAATATCCAATGATATTTAAATACTCCCTTTATAAAATGGTTGATCTAGGAATGTAAATTTGGGAAAAGAACTCAATTAAGTATATTTTCTCTAGTACAATATGCCTGAAGATGAGGAGAAATAGTAGTATGACCTAGGGATAAATTCTAAATGGTTCGAAGACTGAATGAAAAAATGTTAGTCAAAAGAAAAGATTTCATATGTAGGACACAAATGAACTTGTTATTTGTAAACATAGCTCCTCCTAAAAAGCTATAAATATATTATTCATTATTATAAAAAGTTCAATACAAACAAAACCCAATTAATAATATAAGGGTAATATAGAATCCATTGATACCCAAACAAATTCATACACAATTATAAATTATTCACCAATGGTGGGAACCATCCAACCAAGCGAGGTCATGAGAATTTTCCTATAAAATATAATTATTTTTATAGAATTATTCTCAATATTCGAATGTAATTTCATTTATTTTATAGTTACTTTCTCTAATAAATATAATTTTTAAAAACCATAGGCTACCACTCATAAGTTTGGAAAATACTATAGTGGTCAAGGAGGATAAGGATGATGATATTGGAGAACCATATTTTATTCATAGATTATCTTAAAAAAAATGTCTATGCCATAGGGATATTAATGCACTAATGTGTATAAGAAATTATTGTTCATTTAAGTATTTTGAAATTGTTTTTTTGGATTAATTATTACAATTTTACACCCTAAACATGTCTTTAGATGGTATTTTATTGAAAATGGAAGGGATAATATGTTTCAACACCAACCAAGTAATTCAGATGGACATTGGAGGAATTTGGACAATTATTCCATGACTCACGCTACTACTAAGTCACCCAACCTGAAAATCCCAACCCTGATAACCATGTAGAGCTTGGATCACCAATACAGAACCACTGGAACAGTCTCCACCCAGTTATCCAAACCTTGAAAACCTTCTAGGAAACCATGCAGGGTGTGTATGTTTGGAGGAAGATCCTTCCTGCAAAGATTCCATATAGATTAATAACCAAATAGACCATATCAAGTACACTTGTGCCTCTATTTTAGGGGACATAAACTTATGCACGATTGGTGCATGATAAAATTAACTATGTTCCTTAACCGTGCAGGTGTCAAAAGGCAACCACCTAACTTCTATTTACCCCTCCTACCTATCATTTGACTAAGGATTACAACCCCTAACCACCATGGAGAAGTGGGGGATAGCTAATTAATTTCGTTTATACCCTTTTTTAGGTGAATCATCATCTAGAGGAGACATATCCTCGAAGGAGGTGAGCTTGAAATCCATTATATACAATTTTTGGAGAATCTATCATGTTATTGTTTTGAATTTTTATTTTCTATATCAGTTTTAATTAACATTTTTGGTAATAATATCTTGTTTTTCATCATTTTTTCAATGTGTAATTAATTCCCTTCATGTGTTGTGGTTGTGGATAATGTAGGTTCATTGGTAATTATTTTACATGATGTATTTTTGTTCTTTCATATTCCTCTCATAAATTCACCCAAAATATACTACTATATCTTGCAGGAAACTCTATATAAGGCCAGGAACCTAGTGTCTAGGTACCTCTATGTATATTAAGACATGTAAAACCATGATCATTGGGTGAGTTTTTTATATTTGAAGGGATTATTTTCTTAAATTTTATAAAAATTAGTTTTTAGATGTAACACCCGAGACTTTTATAAGAAATCTTTTGTTTTCATTTTATATAAATCATCAATGGAATATTTCACTACACACAACACTAGCTTGGCTTGCTTTACACGCAATCGTGACCATCCTTGATAGCTTGTGTTGTACACAATACCGAGTTTCACTAAACAACGATATGCTATTAAGATATTATTAAAACTAGCCGTTATGAATAGTAATAACCCCTTTTTGAAATTTTTTAAATTTTATTTTTCAAAATGGACTTCATTTTTGGATTCAGAATATTGAAATTAGCCTAGGGTGAAATTTTGGTATTTTTATGGAAACTTTCAATTTTTGATGAATAGTGAAAACACAAGGTTACTATTTAAAAACCGACTTTTTATTTAAATAATTATTTATTTTATTTAAATTTATTTTAGGTCAAAATTGATACATAATACCTATATATTTTCAATGTAATTCATTGGAGTAATTTTATAATAATTTTAGATATATAAAAATATTATTGAACTTTTCACCATCTTTTACCCACCTCCTAGAAGAATATGCTAATTTAAAGAAAACATAATTTTGCCGCTTCTGTGAGTGGAATTTCAAAAATCCTAGAGACACAGTTGATGTGAGTAAATAAAATTTGGGTCAATGATATGAAAATAATTTTTGGTGAATAGTAATTTTTTACTTTTATTTACCACGGTTAAAAATAAATAGTGTAATTAAGGGTAAAAATGATATTATTATTACCCTAACAGATGTAAAAATTCTATTGTATAAGTGTAATTAGACCAAAAACAACCTTAGGAATTAAATATGACCATTTAGTCCCACTTTTATTAGATTAGGACATTTATTATTAATTTATTTAAAGAAGGGTTACAATAGTTAAAATCAATGTTTAATAAGTAAATAATTTTTAATATTGGGTTAAAAATAAGATAAATTCGACTATAAATATTCATTAGAAATATAAAAACGATTTCATACATAATGGTATTTTATTTGTAATTTTTAGACAATAAATAATTTAATTTATTTATGACACAATGATGATGCAGTAATTATCTTCTCAATGAAATATTGACATAATTGATGTTATAAATACCCAAATAAATGTAATTTGCATCTTTTTATGAATTACACTAATTTTATAGGTTAATATGACATGTTTTTATTTATTTAATTAAATTTTTTCAAACTAATCTTTCTGTTATGATTTTCACAAAAATCAGTTACTAAATAGTGTAAAAATTGACATAAAATAGTTTTTAGAAAAAATATTATATTATTAATTGTTATTATATTCCTAAAAATATAAGGATTGGCCAAGATACTTATATCATGATAGGTTAATCATTAATGGACCACTTGGGGGTCTCTTGGATGTATATGGTAAGTTTATTAACTATATAATATAAAAATAACAAGTGACATGGTAAATGTCAATCTAATTAACTAAGAGTTAAAACTAAAAGATAAGGTTAATATAATGACCTATACTTGTCTAAATTGTATTTGATGATAGGATTTAGATCCATCCCCACATTAGCTTCTAAATAAATCAATTTGGAGCTATTTAAAACCAAATATGGCTTTATAATAAAAAAAATATGTTTTGTTTTTCCAAAGGTGCCCCTCTCCTCTCATATAAAAGGGAACCTCCTCCCTCTCTTCCTGACAGCACTTTGAGCCTTCATTCTCGGCCAAACCCTGCCAATTTCTCCTCTACACTTCCCTAGAAACATCTTAAAGGTCCTGGTATTCTTTATAGACCAATTTTAGTGCCCTAAAAGGAGGTCTCAAAGAAGCGCTTCAAAGAAGAGGTAATGTCCATTACCGATTCTTTCAACATTATTTCTTCTTCCACTTCTTCTTATTTAGTTGTTTCATTATGAAATAATAACATCAGTATCACTAATATACTGATATGTTATTATAAGTATGAAACAACCCTATTTCACCATCTATCCATCCTACGGAAAACGAAATCACCGCACGTGCGTACGTACGGAATATCGTCTCCACGCTATGGTGTAATCTATTTTCCACCACCACCTTACTTGGATGGGAATAATGGTGTATAGAATGAATATATATGATTATTGTAAAGTGATATTGATTCTTAAATAGTATACATACACTCCAATACAATTCCACGATAATGGGAACGATATCATCGCTCGTGCGTACGTACGGAATACCGTCTCCACGATGTGATGTGACTCGTTCTACATGATTTTCATTGCATAATGATTACATAAATGAATTGAGTGAATAAATATGATCTATATTACACTAATACAATTCTCTAAATGATGTATCTATAACCTAAAAATAATTATAAGAATCTCTTCGACAAAACACGCATAAGAACAAAAAGTAATAAACACCCGAATAACAAGTAGCAATGAAATATTAATAATAATAAGCTAATAATATGACCATATATGATATCATAACAATGAGTATGATTCTGTAATAAGTTAATGACATTATTTAAATAATTATACAGTAGTTTCGGACACTTACGAAGCAAATCAGACTAAAGTAAGGGAAATATCACAATCTCATTTTTATCCAAGATTGTTTATACTTTGGAATTTACTAAGGTGTATTTTATCATCCACATGCATGTTTCCTCAATATGTAATATTATTTCCATCCACCTACAATTGTTTAAATACAATTTTACCCTTAGGTGAGTTTTTAGTAAAATATATGAAAGGAATCTTTTGTCGTTTTTCGTATGAGGTACTTTTTGATTTTTCTAGAAAATTTACGAGAAGAATGTTTTTTTAACTTATATAGAATGAATGGATTTTGGAAACATTATTTCCAAGAACATTCCTTTACATGTTTTCAAGTGTATTTTTAATCAACTTCTTTTAGTTTATAATTTTATGACATTTTAAGAAAAGAAAAGTGCTTTTGAAGTAGAAATGACATTTTCCTCATGAATGGAGTTCAAGTGTTTTATCAAAATTATTTTCCATATAAGATAATAAAGGGTTCTATTTATATCCCTATTATTACATTGATTTTATTATGTTGTGATGAAATTATTTTTATGAATTCCTTTATCTTATATGAATTGTTTTATGAAGTCACGATGTTTAAGAATCCCATTTTTATTACATGGGTTATATAATGATGTATGATTTTATGATTTTGTGGAACACATAAGAATGATATCATTATGAGATGGGTGGGACCTAGATCTCACTCCAATGCATTGGGTATTGATTTTATATCTAATGAGATAGACATGGCTAGAACGACAGGTTAAACTGGTTCATTGAAATAGGACTGAAACAAGGAATGAACTCGGTTCAGAAATGGACTTTGTCCACTAAGATAGTCTTGGAAATGAGTCTTGACTACTAAGAAATGATTCTATATGATTATGTGTGTATTCCACAAAGCTTCATGTTTTATGTTATGATTATTGTGATTACATTTCACTACCATGATTTATCCCATGTTATGAAATTCTGATCTCTTTTTCAGGTTAAGATTTCCAAAATGTTATGTTCTTATGAATATGATGTGATTGATATTTCTTTTTTTTTACCCTTACTGAGCATTTGAGCTCACCCTTTTGTATGTTTTATTTCCCTAGGTCAGGAAGAAGGTTATTAAGTAAGATATCCTAAAAGGGAATATTGATATGATGAAATAAATGGGAGACAGTGTAGACGCTTTATGAACCAGTTGTTTTTGTTTCCCAGTTTCTAAAGACACTATACCTATACGATCCTTTCATGGTTTTGTTATATGTTGTAATAGGTGTACTTCAATTTTGAAGTACTAACAATGTATTTAAAGTATGGGTCGTTATAGTTGGTATCAGAGGAAAGGTATAGTCAACCTTTGGAAACTAGGATGTGAAAGCCTTAGTAAGAATCCTAAGGATAAGTCTAACCATAGAACACAATCTTAGTGTTTTAGAAATGGCCATGAATAACCTAGGATAAGACCTTAAGTGTGAAATTTTATTCTTGATTATGTGTTTTTCTTATTATAATTAGTGTTGCTCACACTATTCTTATTGGTTTTAGTCAATGGCTGGAACTCAAAGGAACCGTGTTAATGCAGAATGCGACGGGAAATGCAATGATTGTCCCCCTGAGCAAAAAAACGTTATGGGAGTTAGAATGAAAAATATTTTAGCCATGATCACACAACTTTCTCAAGCTATGAATCATGCAGGACTTCCAAACAAGAAAAGTAAGGAGAAACATTTTGTTGAATCCTCCATGAGACAGCCTCCACCTTCATTCAGCGGGTCTACTGATCCATTAGTTGCTGAACAATGGATCAGTACTACTGAAAAGATATTTTTAGTTCTTCGATGTTCAAAACATGATAAAGTCATCTTAGCAGTGTATCTTTTATAAGTTGATGTTGATCAATGGTGTAATCTTATCAATAATACAAGGCCAAGAGTTGAAATTGAGTCCATGGAATGGGACGAGTTCAAGAACTTATTTTTCAATAAGTACTTCCCTCGTATTCTCCGAACAAAGATAGAGAAGGAGTTTTGTGAACTAGAGAAAAAGGATGATGAATCTGTTGGTACCTATGAAGCAAATTTTACAAGACATGCATGGTACGCTTCTGGTATTATTATCCAACCTGTGAGTAAGATCGATCGATTCATTAGTGGCATAAAACCAAGTCTTCGAAGGGCGTTAACCATAAGGGACTTCAATAGCTACGAGGAAATCGTTCGATGTGCTCTCAAAGTTGAGATGGAGATTGGAGTAACCCATCAGTCATATGGGTTTGATAAGATAAGGAAAATGGAATTCAAAGTAAAATCTAAAGAGCACACTGAAAAGAAGATGAGTTTTCCCTTATGCTCAATGTGTGGAAAGAAATATGGAGGGAGTTGTCTTAAAGGGACAAGTAAATGTTTCAAATGTGGAAATGAAGGTCATCGAGAATTTGAATGCCGCAATGATGGGAAGAAGATGTCTAGTGATGCAAATAATGAAAAGTCTACACAAAGTGCACCTCCTACACTTCAATTTTACAAGTGCAAGGAAATGGGGAATTATGCCAATCAATGACCAAATCCAAGGGTTTTTGATGATGATCGATGTCAAAAAACTCCTATGGCTAAAGACGAAGGAACATCACATGCAATTTCTATCAGCGATGTGGAGTACAATAACGAAGTGGTGAAAGATACACTTACCATCCACTCTAAATTAGCAAATGTTTTATTTGATTCCGGATCCACCCACTCCTTTATTTCTGAATAATTTTCTAAGGGTATCACCATATTACCTCGACAATTAGATGTTGAGTTAGCTGTGACAACCCCTAATGGCACAACAGTCGCATCAAAAGTTTATTATTCTTCTCTGATTGAAGTTTGTGGGAAAGTGCTTCCTGCAAATCTTGTGATCCTCCCTATAGTGGAATTTGATGTGATTCTTGGCATGGATTGTATTTATCTATATGGATCTCATATCAATTTCCAATGAAGGGAAGTCACATTTCATATTCCAGATCAATCTTTGATCGTCTATCGATGCAACGATGAACATAACCTTCCAGTGGAAATTTCATCCATCTTATGGGTCTTGATTCCACTAAATGAAGGTTATTTATCTCAAATGGTTGGTGAGAAACTCACAATTAAGAATATTCCCATTGTAAGGGAGTTTGATTATGTCTTTCCGGAGGAATTTCCGAGTCTTCCAACAAATCGTGAAGTAGAGTTTTCAATAGAACTCGTATCGGGTGATTAACCTATTCCAAATACACCTTATAAAATGGCCCCAATTGAGTTGCAGGAATTGAAGAAGCAACTCCAAGAGAATCTTGAAAAATGATTCGTACGCCCTAGTGTGTCACCTTGGGGAGCACCTGTTCTGTTTGTTAAGAAGAAAGATGGATCAATGAGACTCTACATTGATTATCGAGAACTTAACAAGATCACTATCAAGAACAAATATCCTCTCCCATGCATTTATAACTTATTTGAGCAACTAAGCGGAGATCAATACTTTTCCAAGATTGATCTTTGTTCAGGGTATCATAAATTAAGGGTCAAAAGGGAGTATATACCGAATACGAATTTCCGTACAAGGTATGGACACAATGAATTTATAGTGATTCCATTTGGTCTTACTAATTCCCCTGCTATCTTAATGGATATGATGAATAGAGTCTTTAGAGACTATCTTGATCAGTTTGTGGTAGTCTTTATAGATGATATTCTTGTATATTCGAAGAGCAAGGAAGAACAAGAAGATCACTTGAAAATTGTATTAAAGACCCTGATAAAGGAGAAGCTTTATGCCAAATTTACCAAGTGTGAATTTTGGATTCAAAAAGTTGCATTTTTGGGACACATAATCTCAAAAGAGGGGATATCTATGGATCCAGCAAAAACAGAGGTTATCAAAACATGGTCAAGACCAACAACAGTAACTGAGATACGAAGTTTTCTTGGTTTGGCTGGATATTATCGACGTTTTGTGAATGATTTTTCACGATTATCTAATCCACTCACCATGTTGACTCGGAAAGGAGTTAATTTTGTTTGGACAGAGGAATGTGAAGAGAATTTCAAGGAGTTGAAAAGAAGGTTATACAGTGCACCTGTACTCACACTGCCTTGTAGTGGAGAAAGGTTTGTGATCTACAGTGATGAATCCAAGAAGAGATTGGGGTGTGTTCTTATGAAAAATGATTTGGTCATAGATTATGCCTCACGACAGTTGAAAATCCATGAGTAAAATTACCCAACTCATGATTTGGAGTTAGTTGCAGTAATATTTGCATTAAAGATTTGGCGTAATTATCTTAATTGAGAAAGGTGTGACATTTATAATGATCATAAAATTTTAAATTATATTTTCACACAAAAGGAGCTGAATATACGCCAAAGATGATGGTTGGATCTGATTAAGGATTACAACTGATCAATTCATTACCACCCTGGAAAAGCAAACAAGGTGGCAGACGCATTAAGTCGACAAGACCATGCTAGTTTATCGATGATGAGGATCACAAAAGATCCAATATTTATGGATTTACAAAGTATGGATCTTGGAATTATAATGAAAGGGGAAAAATCGTATCATTCTCAAATGAATGTTCAACCATCTATACATGTTAAGATTAAAGAGGCACAGAAAGAAGATGTAGAGTTACAAAAGAAGGTGAGAAATGTTCCTGAATTCAACCTTGATTGTGATGGGATAATAAAGCTCAGGAATCGGGTTTGTGTTCTTCCCATCCACGAATTAAAGAAGGATATGTTGGATGAGTCTCATAGTTCTTCATTATCTATTCATCCTGGAAGCACGAAGATGTATAGGGACCTGAAAGAGTACTTCTGGTGGGGTGGCATGAAAAGAGATGTTGCTGAATATGTCTCTCGATGCTTGGTTTATCATCACGTTAAAGCTGAGAGACAAAAGTCTAAGGGGATGTTACAACCATTACCCACACCCGAATGGAAATGGGAAAACATCACTATAGACTTTGTCACAGGAGTTCCTAAAACATTCAAAGGCAATAATTCTATTTGGGTAATAGTTTATCGTCTTACAAAGTCTGTACACTTAATTGTTATTAGAGAGGATTTCTCTCTGGATCAGCTTTCTAGGATATATGTAAAAGAAGTGGTAAGATTGCATGGAGTACCACTTTCTATTATATCTGATCAAGATCCGAGGTTTACCTCAATGTTCTAGCGAAGTCTTGAAGATACTCTAGATACAAAGTTGATTTTCAGCACTTCTTATCATCCTCAGATAGACGGTCAGTCTGAGAGGAAAATTCAAACTCTAAAAGATATGTTGTGGGCTTGCTCTATGGATTTCAAAGGTGGCTGAGATCAACACCTACCTTTGGGGGAATTTTCTTATAATAATAGCTTTCACTCAAGTATTCTGATGGCTCCTTATGAAGCTCTCTATGGAATGAAATGTAGGACATCAACTTGCTGGGATGAAGTTGGGGAAAGGAAGATATTAGGACCTGATGTTGTTGATGAGATGGAAGAAAAGGTCCGATCTATTCAACAACACTTAAGAGCAGCTCAGAGTCGACAAAAAAGTTATGCCGACAACCGAAGAAAAGACAAATAGTTTGAAGTGGGTGATAATGTGTTCTTACGAATATCTCCTTGGAAGAGAGTAATGAGATTTGGAGAGAAGGCAAAACTGAGCCCTAGGTATATCGGTCCTTTCGAAATACTGGATCGTGTTAGGAAGGTAGCTTACCGATTGGCGCTTCCACCGAATCTCTCTCAAGTTCACGATGTGTTCTATATATCTCTCCTGAGAAAGTACATACCTGATCCTTCACATGTACTCATCTCAGAAGTTGTACTACTGGAACAAGATCTTTCTTATGAAGAATAGCCGATAGAGATTCTCGATCGTAGTGAACAAGTCCTACGGAACAAGACCACTCGCTTGGTGAAAGTTTTATGGAGGAACCACCAATTAGAAGAAGCTACATGGGAGCTTGAGGATATGATGAGGGAGAGGTATCCTCATCTGTTTGTTACAAGTGACGAATTTCGAGGGCGAAATTCATTTTAAGGGGGTAGAATGTAACACCCGAGACTTTTATAAGAAATATTTTGTTTTTATTTTATATAAATCATCAAAGGAATATTTCACTACACACAACACTATCTTGACTTGCTTTACATGCAATCACGACCTTCCTTGATAGCTTGCGTCGTACGCAATACCGAGTTTCACTAAACAACGATATGCTATTAAAATATTATTAAAACTAGCCCTTATGAATAGTAATAACCACTTTTTGAAATTTTTAAATTTTGTTTTTAAAAATGGACTTCATTTTTGGATTCGGAATATCGAAATTATCCTAGGGTGAAATTTTGGTATTTTTCTGGAAACTTTCAATTTTTGATTAATAGTGAAAACACTAGGTTGCTATTTAAAAACCGAATTTTCATTTAAATAATTATTTATTTTATTTAAATTTATTTTAGGTCAAAATTGATACATAATACCGATATATGATCAATGTAATTCATTGGAGTAATTTTATAATAATTTTAGATATATAAAAGTTTTATTGATCTTTTCACCGTCTTTTACCCACCTCCTAGGAGTATTTTAAAATTTACATAAAACTTAATTTTACCGCTTTTGTGAGTGGAATTTCAAAATTCCGAGAGACACGGTTGATGTGAGTATGTAAAATGTGGTTCAATGAGATGAAAATATTTTTTGGTGAATAGTAACTTTTTACTTTTATTTACCACGGTTAAAAGTATTTAGGGTAATTAAGGGTAAAAATGATATTATTATTACCCTAAAACATGTCCTAATTCTATTGGATAAGTGTAATTAGACCAAAAACAACCATAGGAACAACATATGACCATTTAGGCCCACTTGGATTAGATTAGGACATTTATTATTAATTTATTTAAAGAAGGGTTAGAATAGTTAAAATCAAAGTTTAATAAGTAAATAATTTTTAATATCGGGTTATACATAAGATAAATTCGACTATAAATATTTATTAAAAAGCTAAAAATATTTCCTACATAATGGTATTTTATTTGTAATTTTTAGAGAATAAATAATTTAATTTATTTATGACACAACGATGATTCAGTAATTATCTTATTAATGAAATATTGACATAATTGATGTTATAAATACCCAAATAAATGTAATTTGAGACTTTTTATGAATTACACTAATTTTCTATGTTAATATTACATGTTGTTATTGATTTAATTAACTTTTTTCGAACTAATAAATATGTTATTAATTTCACAAAAATCAATTAAAAAATAGTGTCAAAATTTACATAAAATAGTTTTTAAAACCAATATTATATTATTAATTGTTATTATATTCATAAAAATCTAATGTTCGACCAAGATACTTATATCATGATTGGTGTATCATTAATGGAAAACTTGGGGGTCGTTTGGATGTATATGGTATGTTTAATAACTATATAATATAAAAATACAAAGTGACATGGTAAATGTCAATCTAATTAACTAAGAGTTAAAACTAAGATATAAGGTTAATATAATGACCTAAACTTGTCTAAATTCTATTGGATGAGATTATTTCGACCCATAACCACCTAGGATTATAAATAAATCAATTTTGAGCTATTTAAAACCGAATATGGCTTTATAATAATATAATATTTATAGTTTTTCCAAAGGTTCCCCTCTCCTCCCTTATAAAAGGGCACCTCCTCCCTCTCTTCCTCACACCACATTGAGCCTTCAAGCTCGTCCAACCCTGGCCAATTTCTCCACTCCACTTCCCTAGAAACATACTAAAGGTCCTGGTCTTCTTCAAATACCTATTTAAGTGCCCTAAAAGGAGGTCTCAAAGAAGCGCTTCAAAGAAGAGGTAATGTCCGTTACCGATTCATTCAACATTATTTCTTCTTCCACTTCGTCTTCTTTAGTTGTTTCATTATTAAATAATAACATCTGTATCACTCATATACTTATATGTTATTATAAGTATTAAAGAACCCTATTTCACCATCTATCCATCCTATGGAAAACGAAATCATCGCGCGTGCGTGCGTACGGAATACCATCTCCACGCCCTGGTGTAATCTATTTTCCACCACCACCTTACTTGGATGGGTATAATGGTGTAAATAATGAATATATATGATTATTGTAAAGTTATATTTATTCTTAAACAGTATACATACACTCCAATACAATTCCACGATCATGGGAATGATATCATCGCTCGTGCGTACGTACGGAATACCGTCTACACGATGTGATGCGACTCGTTCTACATGATTTTCATTGCATAATGATTACATAAATGAATTGAGTGAATAAATATGATATATATAAAACTAATACCATTCTATAAATTAGGTATCTATAAACTAAAAATATGAATATGAATTTACTCGACAAAACACACATAAGAACAAAAAGTAATAAACACCCGAATAACAACTAGCAATGAAATATTACTAATAATATGATAATAATATGACCATATATGATATCATAACAATGAGTATGATTCTTTAATAATTCAATGACATTATTTAAATCATTATACAGGAGTTTCGGACACTTACGAAGCAAATCGGACTTAAGGTAAGGGAAATATCACAATCTCATTTTTATCCGAGATTGTTTATACTTTGGAATTTACTGGGGTGTATTTTATCATGCACATCCATGTTTCCTAAATATGTAATATTATTTACATCCACCTATAATTGTTTAAATCCAATTTTAACCTTCGGTGAGTTTTTAGTAAAAGATATGAAAGGAATCTTTTGTCCTTTTTCGTACGAGGTACTTTTTTAACTTTTCTGACAAAAGTATGAGAAAAATGTTTTTTTAACTTATACGGCATGAATGGATTTTTAAAACATTATTTCCAAGAATCTTCCTTTACAAGTTTTCAAGTTTATTTTTAATCAACTTCTTTTATTTTAGAATTGTATGACATGTTAAGAAAGGAAAAGTGTTTTTGAAGTAGAAAGGATATTTTCCTCAAGAATAGAGTTCAAGTGTTTTATGAAAATTATTTTCCATCTATGATAATAAAGGGTTATGTTTCTATCCCTATTATTACATTGATTTGATTATGTTGTGATGAAATTATTTTTATAAATTCCTTTATCTTATATGAATTGTTTTATGAAGTCATGATGTTTATGAATCCCATTTTAATTACATGGGTTATGCAATGATGTATGATTTTATGATTTTGTGGCACAAATAAGAATGGTATAATTATATGATGGGTGTGACCTATATCTCCCTACACTGCATTGGGTAAATATTTTATATCTCATGAGATAGACATGGCTGGAACGGCAGGTTAAACTGGTTCAGTGAAACAGGACGGAAACGAGGAATGAACTCGGTTCAGAAATGGACTATGTCCACTAAGATGGTCTTGTCAATGATTCTTGACTACTAATAAATGATTCTCTATTATTATGTGTGTATTCCACAAAGCATCATGTTTTAAGTTATGATTATTGTGATTACATTTCACTACCATGATTTATCCCATGTTATGAAATTATGATCTCTTTTGCAGGGTAAGATTTATAAAATGTTATGTTCTTATGAATATGATGTGATTGATATTTCTTTTCTTTACCCTTACTGAGCATTTGAGCTCACCCTTTTGTATGTTTTCTTTCCCCAGGTCAGGAAGAAGGTTATTAAGTAAGATATGCCAAAAGGGACTATAGATATGATGAAATAAATGG
The DNA here is from genome assembly GCA_963277665.1 of Viscum album. Lineage (NCBI taxonomy): Eukaryota > Viridiplantae > Streptophyta > Magnoliopsida > Santalales > Viscaceae > Viscum > Viscum album. The sequence goes on along the minus strand of OY728163.1, from coordinate 1,621,684,446 downwards.
GAGACAATGTAGACGCATTATGAACTAGTTGATTTTGTTTCCCAGTTTCTAAAGACACTATACCTATACGGTCCTTTCATGGTTTTGTTATATGATGTAAAATGTCTACTTCAATTTTGAAGTACTAACAATATATGTAAAGTATGGGTCGTTATATTAGACAAACAAATTGATCTCTATTAAGTTAATCAGAACTCACCATACCAAGGGAGTTCCATTAAATTTTAAACCTAGGGATTTTATTTATTGTGAACACCACCACACAATATCTATAATCACCCAAACATAAAAAACATGGATATTACATCATTTTAGATGAATATTTATTATATTCCAAAAATACATGCCTGAGGACTATAATCTATTAATTTCATTAGAAACCTGTAAAAAATATTATATCCTAATCAAAAAGATTCACCATCTACCATAACTATCTCTACTTTTAGTACTTATACATAGAACCATTCTTCAAAACCTGGGTAACTGAAACATAAAAAAGGGGGATGCTCGGATGCTCATTAAGGGTTAACAGGAGTGATATGTAAGAATAATCATGATAATAAGGTATGATAACATGATTATGGAAATAGAAGATCACACCCTACATATCAAATTTCATATAAATGAATCATGTAATTATGTTTGTAAATTCATAAGACTTTAACAATAAAGAAATTAAGAACATAGTCCTTGAAATCATAACATAGAAATAAAACATTGAATTATGGAAGACACATAATTACATAATATAATTTCCATTGTCGATAAGGCATTGCTTCTCAGACCATATTTGTGGACAATTTCCTTTATTGAATCAGGTTCCCCCAGTTCCAGCCCTATATTACTGAACTGAGTTCACCCCACATTCCAGCCCTGTATTACGTAACCGTGTTCATTTCCTATTTTATCCATGTAATACTGAAGTGGGATCATTTATCATTCCATCCATTTATATCTATCGAGATATAAATCATTACCGAATGTATTTAAGGGATATATAGGTCCCACCCATCTCATAATATAATCATTCATACATCTTCATAAGATAATAAAACATTCATCATATCATGACTCATAAAAAGATATAGGTTTAATAAATATCAAATAAAAAACTAATGAAATGAAATTGGTATCATTAAAATTTCATCACATCATAACCTATGAAAAGATATAGGTGTCATAATCACTTAAGTGAATCATATCCCGTGAAAATAAGTAGTTTTCAAAATCATAAAACTCATGGAAGTGAAAAGGGGGTCTGAAGCATCATTCCATAAAAACATAAACCATTCATGAAATAATATGAATGGAACCTTTTTTTATTTTCAATGACGGGAATTATTAAATTCAATAGTTGATATATTATACGAAAAATATGTTTTAAAGATATTATAAAAACATTAATATTGGTAAATATAAATTGCTTTGGAAAAAGGCTCATTAAAATATAAAACAATTTAAAAAAATCCTTAAAAACATACAAAATAATCTTGGGAAACTTTTCAAAACCATTTCCTTGAAAATATATTATTAAAAAAGATTAAAAATTATTATCTTAAACTTGAATAAAAATATTTAAATAATTGACAATAGGTAAATCCTTACATGTTGTACAAGGTAAAAATAATATTCCTTTCACATGGTAAAAAGGATAGAGGAATTCTTTGTTTGGAAAGTGACAAGAATATTCCTTTGAAATGATAAAAATTTCATTTAAATATCATAGTAGGATAGTATAATATTCATGGAAACCCTTTTTTGATAACATGGTTTTTAAGGAACAAATATTTCTGAACAAAGAGAGGTTAATGTTGGGTATTCTTAAAAACACACTCTTAACGGAAGTTTGTACCAAAGAGTGGAATAAATGGTACTAATATTTGAATAAATAATTAATAACTATATTATAATACAATTTCTAAATGTTCTTTAGATATTGATCATAATATTTCATCAATGGAAGTGTCAAAAAATCATGAAAAGTGATGAGATTGTCCCAATAAACTATTATAACTTGGTTACATAGGATCATGCCCACCATGTAAGAAAATGAAATTATGTGAAGCATAAAATATCATGAAAATAAGTTAATTAATAACATAAAATTTAAAATTTATGTACACCTTGAACAATAATTTAGGTGAAAAAAACATGAGTATCATCGAAGAAAAATTGAGACAAAAATATTTAACAGATTTGGTATCTTTTGAAACCTAAACCCAATAAAAGAAACATCATAAAATGGATTTGTGAATACCCATAAATTTAATCATGTGATAAATATAATACAATATTTCTAATTTGATAGACCACATAAGAGGAAAGAGTGGTGAACATAGCTTGTATCTCACAGAACTAAAAAGTGAGTTGAAATCCCCGTACCCTATGTATTGAATCTCATTGTACTCATTCAAACCAAATGTATAATAAATATAAATTTATTATTAATACTCTAAAGAACCATAATTATATATCTAATACCATAGTTGTTTTTATTTTGACCATATCCACTTATTAAAAATCCAATGTCAAGGTTTCACTTCAGGTAATATTCTCTCTATTCTTCACATGTGACATAATTTTTTATATATTTGATACTTAAAACTTTTATAATAATATAATAAATTTAATACATGATATAAATATCATGTTTTTAAAATATATTTTTATTATAATAATCTGTAGAATATATATGTATGAAATTTAATACACCATTCATGAAGACGGTAGGTCGTATGTACGCATAAACGCTATTTCTGTTTAATTGTCATGTTAAAATAAATAAATAAAAATACATATATGTATATATATATATATATCATTATTACAGTATATTTATGATATCATATATGTATTATATATTCACTAAAAACATCCTTAATACAATTCTTGTATTTTATGAACGAATCATATAACTTTTAGGGGGCTGTTGTCCACACACCCTCAAACAAGACTATCGTATTCACACCAAATGGAATGAAAAAAGATATGTGTTGTAAAATAAATATATAATAATAAATAAAAAATAAAAATAATATATAACAGATAAAAAAAATTTCCACGATAATGTCTATCATCATAGGAAGTAAGGAAAATTGAACAATCATCGTTTAGTGAGGCGGTAGTTTTCATTACACATAAGCAATATATTTGTATCCAATTAGATGGATATGTGTGTAATTGTAAGTCAAACCATTACAATAACAAAATTATAGTACATTTAGGATACTTTTTTATTATAAAATAATGTAATAAAGATATTGGAGGGGGTGGAGATGGAAAATAAAATAAAGGACTTGAGATAATTCATTACCTCTTAATCTACTAACTTATTTTGGTTTATACCAAAAGTCATCCTTGGATTTCTTTATTCCAAAGTAAAGTCTTCTAAGAATAATATATGTATGTTGGGAAGTGTATTGGGTAGATCATGTTATAACCTAATTGGTTTTAGAGGTGTGAATAAGAGGGATAGGTGGTGGCCTCTTATAAAAAAATGTGGCACTTAGAATTTTTTAAAATAAGTTAAATGTACTCATGTTTTTACCTAAAAAACACTGAAAAAACAAAAATAATTAAATAATGGAGGTTTTTGGACATAACTATTTACATAAAATGGGGTTTGGAAAAGTTTTTATGTCATTTGGGCCCCTAAGATTCTGGTTTAGTCCCAAATTAAGCTTAATTTGACGTTAATCATTGTGATTAATTTTAATAACTATTATTATTTTTTATGGTAAAAAAATTAAGATGATATAATTAGAGCTTAAATATTGTACTTATTAATAAATTTTATGTATTTTTTTTTAAAAATTAAATTCACATAAGTGAAAAAATATTATTAATTCTAATCCCACAGACGGGACGAAAATACATGTTTTTAATATCGAAAGAGGCTCAAAAGTTTATTATGTTTTATTATTCAATATCAAATTAAAATTGATTATAATGGCTTAAATTGTATTAAAAATGTATAATTGATCTAATTTTACATTTAAAATATTTAAAGAATAATTTAATATTAATATGTTTATAAACAAAAAGGCAGTTTTAACTAAAAACAGTATATTCCTCTATTCCTAAAAAAATGATGTTTCTCATAAAAATCTCAAAAAATTAACCCTAAGATAATTTTGATATTTTAAATTTTAATTTTTTTTTATCAAATTTAATTTCTAAATGTTTCTAAAATTTATTTTATTATTAAACAAGGTTTGTTTTTTAAAATTGTATTTTTGAACATCAAATGAATACCAAAAATATTTTCTTTCATTACTAATATGTTTTATCTAAATAAATAGAAAATTAGTTATTAATATTCATATAATGAATTTTAATGTCTAGTTTATAATTCTCTTAATTAAATAATTACAACAATAAAATGATGATTTGTAGAAACATCCGTGTAGCTTATAACCTACGCCAAGTCGGAATTGTGGGTAGAGCAATCTAAGTTTGTATTGTGTATAGCGCAAGCCAAGTAGTTATTGCGTGTAGTGAAAGCCAATTAGTTATTGTGTCTAGTACAACACAATTTAGTGTTATGTTAATGGAATCTTTGACTTAATGTTTTAACATATATTTAACAACTTCTTGTGTCACCTTAAATGAAAAATCTCAAAAAGATAAATTATGTTGAAAAAAATAATTCTCAAAATATAAGGGTGTTACATTCTACCCCCATTAAAATGAAATTCTTGCATAAAATTTATCTGGGTAATCTGGAAAGTTTCAATCATATAAATCCATATTATAAAAATGAACACAAAAAATTCCCTTAAAAAGGAAATTTGAAATCATAATGATTACCCAAAATAAATTATAACCGGGTTTCTACATAGATAAAATACTTTGGGAGTGAATATTGGACATTGAGGAAAAGAGTAAATATTTATAGGGATTTATTGAGGTCATAAATAAAAAACAAGTGAATGATCGAATAAAAGTTTAGGGCCTCAAAGTCATAAATCATTGATGATTTAGAAGGACATAGTTTAAAAAATAATAATTTATTAGGAAAACACATTTTTTTATAATTATATTAATGATGAGTAATTATTTTATTGACCAAGAATATAAGGAAATATAATTACTTGAAATATTTCTATAAACAATATTTCCTTCTTTAGTTATGATTTTATCAATTTATAATTCATCCATTACTTCATGTAATGGACATCCAGAAATTAACTTTTATACATAAAGTGATTAAATAAACTATTAGCACATCTTATGGCTCATAAAAGAACGAAATTTATTACTATTTATCTATAACTATTATTAAAAATTAATATTTTTAATACATTAAATATCTAAAAAAAGTAACACTACTATTTCATCATAAATATTTATTCATCAAATATAATTATACAATAAACAGGGAATCACATAAGTAATTGGTAAGCGTGAAACCCTTATCATACTTATGTCATGGTTATAGGAACCATGGCCTTTCTAGACCTGATTGGTTACCACCCTACAGATATGGTGTCCTTTTATAAAAACATACTAATATAATTTCTAAAATATGTTGTATATCCTTGAAATATGTTTCATCAAAAAATAGTCTTTTAACATGGTTTTCCATACAATATCAATGCATAAATATTTTCTATCAATTTTAACTTAATCATTCCATGAATGTATAACCTTATAACCTTTATGAAATTTGAAAATTACAAAAATTATAAAGAGAGTCATGAAACTAACTTAACATTAAACCCCCATATACTAAAAAGTAGATCTTGGTTTTCACATTCCATACATGTGAATACACTCATGGTAAATTCTCATTAAACATTGTAACAACCTGAATTACTATAAATCCTTTTTGAAAACATACATGCTACCTTATTCCATAGATTACTAGATAAATTTCATAAATCCAAGAAGTTTTAAAATTCATCCATGATATAGTGAACTACTTATCAACATGCCCTTAATTAGTTGCAATGTAATTAGTACCATCCATACTATTTATTCATAACAAAATTATCTTAACATAAAGCACATATTAAGGGTTAACTTCCCATTGTCAAAATATAACCATATTATTAAATCACTTCACTAGTCCATTGGAAAAATTCAACATGAACTTATAAATAATGAGAAAAAACTATAAGTAGAATAATCCTTATACATATCATCTTTCATATAACCAATTTTTTGATTCCAAACTTATTCAAACCTTTTGTTATTCCACATCATTAATATGTCATTAACAAGGATACCTCATCCTTATTACATAATTCCTATTTTCTTTTCGCATTTCATCTTTAGTCTCTTTATCATCCGAAATATAACCATCACTCGAACCACCTTGCTGGTTTCCGTCAGGATATTTCATCTCAAGAAATTGATTTTCATAATGTCCATTAAACCCAAACTTAAAACACAAAACCCTTGATAATGTCTTAGGTAGGCTAATATTTTCATCGATTTCATTAACCAAACTCTACAATTTTTCCTTCAAATCACTTTCTTTGAGTACTTATTTTTCATATAAGAAACATCATCTTGTTACTATAATACATTCAATTAGGTGACTATTTCTACATTATTGACATAATATAAATTAAAGCATCTTTATTCTATGGTATCCATTACCTGAACTCTCAACGAACTCCTTATTTCCCTTCCGTGGTGATTCCAAGAGTTGGTTAAGGAACCGAATGTTAATCTTGTTCCATGAAAACTGATTAGGAATGATCACAAAATCAATCAATCTAGTGATCATCAAACTTTACTACTCATCATTAAATCATCTATCACATTCAACACTAATCTAATTCCTTCTGGTTCCATCCATTGACTAAAACCAAAAGCATAGAACGAGCATTAATTATTATAGAATAAAACAACATTTTCATGAAAATAATTACTTATTAGATGTTTAAATCATGAAAAATTCTTTAATATAGGACACCCTAGGTTCATCCTAGGTTCTTCGTAGAAAACTATTTATTAAATCCTTCTCGATGGTTCATGAACATTTTATGAATTCCCGAAGAATATTCCTTAGGAGTTTCAAACTAGGTGTGAAGAAAGGACTGTTGTCATGTACCAGATTACCCCAAGTCAGGCCCAAAAGATCTTGTTCAAGTTATTACTCCTAGTTAATTATACTCTATATCCACTTCCACTTATATTATCCAGACACGGATGTATGAATAGTTAACCACTCCCTTTATACTTTTCCAAAATTCTAGGACATTTTCCGAAATGTTAACTCATCCTTACACTTATCCATAGAGATATCCCTAGAAATATCCATAGAAATATTCCTAGGGATCTCCCTAATGTTTTCTCATCCCAGTTTACAAAGGATGATAAAAACTATCAACGATACAGTCTATAGTGATCCAAGCTTAACATACATGGATATTACATCATTTTTATAAATATTCAGTACATTTAAAAATACATAACCTAGGACCCAAATAGTTTAGTGTATTTTTAAACATGGGAAAAATATTATATCCTCATGAAATATCTTCAACATAACCCATAAATATCTATACATTTAGTACCTTGACATAAATAATTTCTTCACAACTAGGGGAATGAAAAACATAAAAAACAGGTGAGCTCAAGTGATCTGTAAATGAAAATAAGGAATATATGTAATCACAATAATGAGAATAAGGGTATGAGATCATGATAATGATAATAGAGGATCAAAACCCACATATCAAAGATCATATACATGAATCATGGAATAAATTTTGGAAATTCCAAAAATATGAATCATAAAAAAATAAAGAACATAATCCATGAAATCACAACATCTGAATAAAACATGGAATTTTGGAAGAAAAATAAGATTATATTATGATTTCCATAGTATCCAAGGAATTTATTCAGAGACCATATTAGGTTAAAAGTCATGTACTGAAGCAGGTTTACTCCTGTTCCATCCCTGTATTACTAAATCGAGTTCACCCTTCATTCAAGCCTTTTATTACTTAACTGAGTTATTTTCCAATTAAAGACCTCTAATATTAGACCATGTTTATTTATCATTCTAAACATGTCTATATAATGATATATAAATATTTAACCATTGATTTAGAGGGAGGTATAGGTCTCAAAAAACACATAATAAAATTATTCATACATGTGCCTCAAGATAAACTTTCACCATATCGTTACTCATAAAAAGATATAGGTTATATCAATATCAAATCATAACTGATTAAATTAAATGGGTTTCGTTATAATTTCATCACATCATAACCTGTGAAAATATATAGGTGTCATAATCACATCAAGAATGCATAACATGTTAAAAGTGGTGGGTTTAAAAATCATAAAACCGTTGGAAGTGAAACGAGTGTCTCAAGAATCATTCCATTAAAACATTAACCATTAAATAAAGGTTACAATAGAACCTTGGGATCCTTTCCTTGAAGTAAATGATTAAAATAAAAAAAATATCTTCTACTTAAAATAACATGGATTGATATTTTCAAAACATTTCTAGAGGTAAATATCCTTTCTTCTTCGAAAAAAGGATCTTTAAAACATAAAACCTTTTGAGAACAGTTTTCCATAAAAAATTATACAAGAAGCATGAAAACCTATTCAAACTCATTTTCTTGAGAACCTATTTTTTAAAAAATCATTAAAAAATAATTTTAAAATGGGAAAAATCATTAAATAATTGATGGTGTGTATATTCATACATGTTTTACAATGTAATATTAACATTACATTTTCACGGTAAAAAGGTTATAAAAATGACTCGTTTAAAAACTGACAAGAAAATTCATTTGAAAAAATTAGTAAAAGAAAAAATGGGTAAAAATTAATTTTAATGATAATATTATACTATTAGAATATTCTTGGTATCCCTTTTTATAAACCATGGTTTTTAAGGAACACAAATTTCAAATCGAAGAGAGGGTAAAGTTATGATTTTAAAAAAATTATTTCTTAAATTTATTATGTACCAAAGAGTGAATTAAATAGTACCAATATATGAATAAATTAACAATAACCATAGGATAATAAAATTCATGAGTTTTATTGAGTTATGGATCATAATATTTCCTCAAATAAAGCATAAATATAAAAAATATTGAAAAGTGATGAGATTGTCTCAGTAAACTCGTATAAATTAGTTAATTGGTATCATAATCTCTTTATAAGAAAAGGAAATTGCATGAAAATTAAAATATCATGAAAATAAATAAATTCATTATATAACATGTAATATGGAAGTATCCAATAAAAGACAATTTAAGTGCATAAAAAAATATGAGTCTCAAATAAATAAAATTGAGACAAAACTATTTCACTGAATTGGTAACTTTTGAAAGAAAAACCCTTTGAATGAAATATCATAAAATTGATATTTTAGTACTAATAAATTTAATTATAATATAAATAGTATAAAATCATGGTTAGTAAATTAACCACACAAAAGGAAAGTGTGATGAACATAGAATATAGCTCAAGGAAATAAAAAGTGATATGAAATCCCCAACCTTGTGTTTTGACTCTCATAGTACTCATTCAAAACAAATGTATTCGAAATATAAATTTAGTATATCTATTTTAAAAAATAATAAATTTATATATAATTCCATATATGTTTTTATTATGACCACATATTACCTACATGTTAACAATATTTTATTAAGGTTTCATTTCAGGTAATTTTCTCTTTATTCTTCGCTTGTGTCATAATTTATTATATCATTGGTTATTATACTATATATATTTATTTCAAGAATGTAAAAAATTATATAAATTTAATTTATATACAATATAATTTTATTATATTAATTTATATAATATATATTTATGAAATGGAATACACATTTTGTCAAGAATGTAGGCCATACGTACACATGAATGCTATTTTTGTTTGATTATCATGTTGAAATAAAGAATGTAAAAGACATATATGTATATATATTGTTAATTAATTATATTTTTTATATCATATTTTTATTATATATTCAATAATACCAACATTATTACAATGCATGTAGTTTATGAATGAATGAAATCACATTGAGGGGGCGGTAGTCCACACTTCCTCATACAGAATTATCATATTAACCCTAAATTGAAAGTAAAAAATATGTGTCTTTTAAAAGAAAGAAATAAGCTTAAATAAATAATAAATATAATTTATAATATATATATATAGGATTTTCATCATAATTTCACCCATAGGAGGTGGTATGGAAAATTGAACAATTGTGGTTTTGTGAGGCGACAGTTCACACTACATGCAAACAGTATGTTCATTACCCATTAGATAGAGGTCTGTGTAAGTTTAGTCAATGAATTAGCATAAAAATACTTTTATATTTAGGATACTGGTGTTTTTATTCAGTCTTGGAATAAATTTATTGGATGGCTTGGATAAGAAAAATTAAAATAAGTACTTGAATGAAGACGTTACCTCTTAATCGGGTAACTCCTTTGGCTTGATCAAAAAGGCATCCTTGGATTTCCATCTGCCCAAGGGAAGGATTATAGGGGGATATTAGGTATTTTGGTAAGAATACTGAATAGATATTTTCTGACCCTACGAGTTTTGATGGGTGTGAATAAGAGGTAGAGGTGGTGGCCTTTTATAGGGAATGAAAAGGACTCACTATGATTTTTTGAAAACATGTTTGGTGTACACATGTTATTTCCTAAAAATAATATTAAAAGAACAACCTAAATTAATAATAAACGTTTTAAGGATGAAATATGGCCAAAAATTTGTTTTAAAAAACGTTTCTAGGTAATTTGAGCCCCTAAGATTAAGGTTTAGTCCTTAATTAAGCTTTATTTGAGCTTGATCGGTGTGATTAATTTTAATCACTTCTACTTAGTTTTTTGGAAAAAATTAAAATAATATTAATATAATATAAATATAATTCAAATTAAAATGGTATGTGTTGTTTTTTAAAACTAAATTCACATAATTGGAAAAATGAGATTAATGTTAATCTTGTAGACATGATGAAATTACAAGGTTTTAAAGTAGAAAGAAGCTCAAAATATTATTTTGTTTTTATATGAAATTTGAAAGTGAAATTTATTCTAATGACCTAAATTATTTTAATAGATATATTATTTATATAATAAGGCATAAAAAATAAAAAATATAATTTAAAATTAATAATTTTTTTAAAAGAAAGTGTAGTTTTTCACTAAAAAGTAATATTTTCATTATTCATCAAATAATGATGTTTCATAGAAAAATACCAAAAATTAATTGTAATATTATTTCCATAATATAATTTAAAAAATGATATTTTTTTAAAATCAAATTTTTAAATGTTTCTAAAAAAATATTTTTTATTAAACCTGGTTTACTCGAGAAAATTGTATTCCTAGACATAAAAGGACATTAAGAAAAATAATATATTTTATTACCAATGTGTTATAAAAATATATATATTATAAATAATATTTTAAAATTAGTTATTATTATTCATATAACTATTTCTAATGTCTAGGTTATAATTATCCCATTTAAATAATTATAACAATAAATTGATGTTTTGTAGAAACATTGATATTGTGTGTAACGAATTCCAAGTAGGTGTTCTAGGTAGTGCAAGTAAAGTAAGTATTATGTGTAGAACAATCCATGTCTATTCCATGTGAAAAGAATTTTTTACTTAGTGTTTTAATATATATATATATATACAAAGAACAATTTCCAGTGTCATGTGAAATGAAAAATAAAAAAATTATAAATTAATTAAACTAATAATAATTCACAAAATCATCAGTGATACATTAGGAAAATAGATTTTAGTAGATATTCACAAACACCCATAGCCCTGTAACATTTCTCCTATTTATCATTAAAAATCATATTTTGTGTTTTTCTTATTTTATAGTACACCATTCAAGAATTTTATTAATTAATCACTAATCCATAAGAATCTACTTTCAAAACCCTCAAATAACGAATCTAAATTCGATGATCATTCACTTATTTAACTATTGTTCAAGAAATAGGGCCTATTAATTATCTATGTGAATTGACTACTTATTGATTCAATACTAGTAGTAAGAGTGGATAATTAAATTTGGGATTTTGAATGTAACACTTCACCTGGAATGACACAAAATATTTTCTTCATTGATGGGGAATAAGTTAAATAGTATTTTTACAATTTCCGTTTGTAGTAATTATGTGAAAATAAAAAATATTATTTTTTTTAAAAAAAATTTAACCCCATTAATTTGTTTATTTTTTTTACCTTTTACACTTGTTGTTTGGATTGGTGTTGTTCAAAACCATAAGTTTATGAGTCACCACATTACTAGCACCAAAAGCTCTAAGTTAATGGAAACACTTCTATATTACCATAAAAATTAATGAAAACTGTGAATTAAATATCATAAACTTATATAAGAACAGAAACATAAAAATCCAATGGAAAATTTAGAGGAGGAAGATTAGGGTTACAAATTTTTTTGTTATCTTTTAGGATGGTTTTTCTTACTGATCTCTCGTGAATCTATTATCAAACTTTCCACTTTTTTGGATGTTACTTTCTCTTGTTTTCAATTATTTTATTTTATTATTATACTTCATTCCAATTTCTACTACAATGATATTATTCCATCACTCTCCCTTGTTTCCTTTTCAATACATCTTTTAGATCCATATTTACATAACAAAGAAACTTTTCTTCTATGTGGTCCCTCAAACACCAATTGATTTCATATTTTCATTCTTTTATAGGGGATTTCTTCTATTCTAAATATTCATTACTAATTTTTTTATAATGACCATTTGGGTCAAGTATTTTAAATTATGTACCCCATATAGTGGAAATCAATTTATGCATAAAGGGGATGAATAATGGAATTTATTTATTTCATGCTAGTGGTTATTACACAGTCTTAATTTCATGATATCTTGTCCTTTTTACTTAAATTCATCATCCTTAGACATGAAAAATTGGTCCTAATTTTTATGAAAGTATCTCAACCTAATGAAAACAATTCTAGATATGAAAATTCATTCCCAAATTTGTTTATCGCCTGTCATAAATTTTTAAAAGTTGCAAGTCAATGAGATTTTGTGACTTTAAAAATATACCACTCTATTTAGAGACAACAAAATATGTCCTTAACCAACCTAGGTGTATTATGAGATGGAAGTTGAGGTTGGATCATTATTTCAATAAATATGGGCAATTTATATTTTAAACAACAATTATTTTGGAATGAATATTTTGAGGTTTTAAATTAGTTTTACTTGTTTGGATAATTTCAGGGATTGGTGAGTCATGAAGAATGCATGTCATAATTTTAATAATAATTCATAAAATATCCATATTCATTTAGTGGATATACCCTATGACATTTCTAAATGTTTCTTGGTTTATTACTTTTAAATGATTTTCTAGGAACTTGTATAAGTAAAAATAATTGAACAAGTGTGGTGGAGTTCGATGCACTGATGTGCCAAATAAATTTTTGTTTATTTAATAATTTTGAAATAGTTTGTTTAGACAAATTATTATAATTTTACAACCCAACCATGTCATTAGATGGTATTTTATTATAAAATAAAGGTTTAATAATTTTCAACCCCAACAGATTGATTTAGATATAAATTTGACACGTTCAAACCCTTTTTCCATGATGCACTCTACTAATGAGTCACCCAAGACGAGTACCCCAACCTAAAGACCATACAAAGCATGGAGTACCAACACAAAACCTCTGAAAAAGTCTTTGTATGGTTTTCCAATCCATGTGGACCTTCTCGAAAACCATGTGGGGTAAGATTGTTTATAGGCATACCCTTCTCACAAGGTTTCTTCATGGTTTACAAACAATAGAAACCAGAACTGGTTCTGATGAACCACCATTTTAGTGGAAAAAACAATGATCATGATTGGAACACGGTTTTAATAACTTTGTTTCTTTACAATGTGGAAGTTAATAGAACACCAAATACTTTATATATACCCTTCCTACCCATCATTTGAGTAGGTATTCCAACCCCTAACCACTTTAGGATAGTGGGGGTAGAAAATTAATTCTCCCTATACTCTTTTGGAGGGGAATCATTATGTAGAGGAGACACATTTTGGTAGGAGGAGAGCATGAAACCCATTCAAGGTAAACTTTTTAGATCATATATATTGTGATTGTTTTCCATTTTTATTTTATATATCATATAAAATGAATATTTTAGGTATTAAGATATTTTTTTTCATTTATTAGTTGTTTAGTTAATTCTATTTGTTTATTGGGGCTGTGGATAATGTAGGTTCATTTATAACTATTTTACTTTCTATGTTTGTGTTGTTTCATCTTCCTATATTAAATTAATATATAATATATATATATATATATATAATTCACTGGAAGCTTCATATCAGACCAAGAATGAAGTTTCTAGGGATCTATAGGGAATTTATGACAATTAAACCATGATCATTGGGTAAATTTTTCATCTATGAAGGGACTGTTTTCATAAATTTTATAAAAAATAGTTTTTAGAGTTTGAAATTGATCTCTATGTACTTAATTACAACTAAACAGACCAAAGGAGTTCTTTTACATTTGAAACCTATATATTTCAGTTTTTATAAAAAGGATAATAGAATTGAAAAATCATTTCTCGATGATCTTCACAAACACCTACAACCCCGATGCATTTCTCTTATTAATCATTAAAAATTAGTATTTTCATTTTTTTCCTATTTCAAATTATACCACTCAAGAATTTGAAGAGTCTCAAATTAATCCATCAAAATAAACCTTTGAAACCCTCAAATATCTACTCTAAATTTGGAAACTTGTCACTTAATTAGATATGATTCAAAAAACATAGCACATTATTTTTCCTTTTAGATGAAACTCGCACGTTTTCTATACTAATTGTAAGAGTGGTTAATAAAATTTGGGCTTCTAAAAGTAACATCTCATCTAGAACGACCCTATATATGAAGAAAATCAATCCAAAGGGATTAATATAAACACTATTTAAATATAAAATACTCCAAGATTATTTCATGTCCAATCATAATAGGGGATTGATTTTCATATGTATATATTTATGATTAGAATGTGGGATGTCTAGCTTCATCCAATCTATAAATAGTGAATGTGTAACCAAATATAGATCAAGGAATGTATTTTTTGATAAAATCATTATTAACCTTCATGTCTCATGTTAGGGATTTCCCTCCTGATAAGAAACACATAGCCCTACCCAAAATATATAAAATTTAAAATCAACCCACCAATTTTAAATCCAATATCTCAATTCTATTTTTCCTCAACTCTCATGGGTGAAATGATAGGATATCTTTAATTTTCATTCCTGTCCTCAAGAATTTTAGGTTGATTTCACTATGAAAAAATCATATCATACAGCGACTAGTTAAATAAAATGTCATGAATCTATATCCATCAAGGAACAAGATTGGTATATTTTTATATAGGTGAATACAAGAACATTTTATGTATCTAGAAAAATATATTATGTTTATGTCCATTAATCAGAAATTGTTAAAATTTCCTATATTAGTCACAAACCTTTTCATACCCGATGACAACTAGGTTATGGTTACTCCAAATTTTACACTTTCGACATAAAAATTCAATGGTATGACATGAGTGGGGGTAAATTTTTTGGAATGAAAAATCTTAGGACATAATATAGTGAGCAAAAATCCTAGTTTCAATTTATGTTAAACCATTTGTATATGAATTTTAATGGCTTATTAGGGAGGTCATGTATTCATATGCCTATGAAAATTCCATAATTATATCATCAATACCATAAGTATTTTGTCACTAGGTATGTTGGTGTGTTTCATAGTGACAATAATCCCCTAAAGGCTGATGAATCCAAATATATAGAGGCAAGACTCTATTAGAGAGAGGGGAAGGAACTAGTGATAGAAAATATTGACTAGATTGTATACTATAAAAGTATAAATACTTCCCCATAAATCTGTTAAATAAAACTAGTTATGAGTGCATGATAACCACAAACTATGTTGAGGTTATAACCACCAATTAGAGAGATCATAGAACTATTACCCATGATTACTTCTATTAGAGGACTGGTGTGATCAATTTCCAGAACATGAAATTGCGGTACTCAAAAAAATGAACATGAACCCATAATAGAGGAGGCACGTGTGAGGTCCATGAATCATAATCTGTATTCTCATGATATTAGTGGTATCGATAAAAGAATATCTAAGAAATAATGATACCATATTGTCTCTAGAATAGTAAAAATATTTATCATCCTCTCTAAACTCCCTCCATCGTCACTAACAACTGATAATTCCCCCATAGTATCTTATATGTATCATAATTTCATTATATCCTTTACCCATAATGATAGTTTATAGAAGATGGAGAATGTTAATAATGACCTTGATAATGAATACCCTATAAAAATTCTTTTGTAATTTGAATACAACCCCTCATTGTTTACAGAAGACAAAAATGTACCTATATTATCTTTCAAATCAATGAATTCCACCTCATCCATCAATTATGATAATAGTGAAATATAAGGTGAAGAAGTGATAGTAGAAAACATAGATATTCTCAACCACTATTTAAGAATGGTATCTCAAAAATTGTTGCTTAATAAGTGGAAATAAATTTGGGAACATATTAAAAACCATTACCATCTTTGATTAGTGGCTCTATGAATTCATAAGAGTACTATAGATACATATCGTTATTAAATCATCACTAACTTTTCTTTTCCAATAAATATAATGTGATTCCTATCTGGGATTATGATGTGTGTATTCATCACATTTGATTTATAGGGGACTATTGCAGTTATAAATATGATCCCCAATTAATTCATCATACTCATTTCTCAAGGTTAGATCCACTTTTGATAAACTCCTTAAAAACTTCATTAATGAGGTATTATATTCCATGTGGATTACCAATATTTTTACTTGTTAAAAATATGAGTAGGAATTTTTGAGCCAACATTGAATTTTGGGATCTCATTTGGTACTTCCCAAAGGTTGATTTCTTGATCCAAACTATAATAATGTTTATTAATGAGATAGATGGTTTGTAATCCCTCTATTTCATGTAAGAATATTCATGGTACACCAAGATCTGAATAGACCATAATGGTGAAGAAGAAACTGATTTTCAATTAATTCAAGGGGTGTTTTGTTATAAATTAATTCAGTTTGGATCAAAAAATGTAGGCACTTCATATAAACATTCTAGGAATATCATTTTCAATTCCCTATTAGAAAATATCAGAGATTATCAGGTCGATGACATGGTGATCCAATCTTAAAAGAACTATAATCATATTACAGAACATGTGATTGTTTCAAAAAAACACTGGAGATATAGTTTAAAAATGAGTCACCTAAAATAATCTTTTAGGATGAAATAAATGAGGATTCCCATCCTTATATGTCACCATCATTCCATCAATTTCTACCCAAATATGATTATTTTTATCTTAAAAAACTAACTCTTTAAAACCTAAATGTGTTTTTAATGATTCAATGACTCCTCATTTACATCATATTCTTCATATAAAATCTTACAATAAAGTTCAAAACATTTAACAAATTAATGAAAAATAGAGTCACTTATACATGGGATGAATATTTTCAGGATAATGTTCAAAATTAGAGGAAATTCAACTTGATCCCACTGGTATTAATGAACCATTTGGAAGGAAATCATTGCGTTTTATATGTCGAGTCCCTAGAATGATCTCTTGGTGACCTTCATTCAAATAGGATTATTGTAGTCCTAGGAAATAGTATTTAATCTCTACAAATTACTATGATATATATCGATAGATGACACTATACATAAAAAATAATACCTTGTGCTAATATTCATATTGTATAAGTTGACAAACTATCAACATCCCCACAAGGTTCATCTTCTGTCTCATATAGACCCATTCATGTACATCCTTATTTTTACAATTCCAATTGGATACCAGAAACTATGGGTGGAAATCTTAGAATATATTTTCATTAGGTTTTTTCCTGAAAAGGCTGTCAAACGGAATGGTCTACTAGATTTTTTCATAGCACATCTTTCACCAAAAAAATCCTCCTCGAACACAAAGAACCCTAAAAAATAATTCTTCTTTTTTATTGACTCATTTATTAATATTGGAGACAAAATTTGATAGATCCTTTAGAACCTAAATAAGTATAATAATATAGAAGCTGAATCTCAAAAACATTTGCTTCTGAAGCATTCTCATCTGCACAAAATTTGTGGTTATACCTTTTCACATCAGATAATAAGAAGGGTGAACCAATAATAATGTATAATTTCAGGCCCTTATTATAGGTCTTGAGAAATATCTATAAATACTAGTTTCTATATATGTATCAAGGGTGATTTAATGATTGTGCTTAATCAAAAAATATTTACTATTAAATTAATATAGAATATTTCAGTCCTTTTTTTGATTGTAGGTGAGGTATGAGGAAACAATTCCAATCAGAAACACTATTTTCCTATATTACACATTCACATAATACCCATGCAAATTCATTGGAAAATAGAACCACATAATTGTTAAATTTGGTAATATATGATATGATTATCTATATTACATGTGAAGTGGTTGTATCCACTTCATTGGATATGAAATAATGGAAATCAATCATATTAATACTTACCTATAATAAAGAGAAATCATATACCTACTGATAGATGTGAAAACTAATTTTACACTTCTTATAAATACATCCTAAAAAACGTTGTCTTAATCAAGTGAAGAAAGATAAAACATAATGTTATGAAGTAATATGTTTCCTTTACATGGTCCTAATTCATAAAAAATCACTATAAGCAAGGCTTTTATGGGGATATCTTGAGATGCATTGAATAGACAGAGACTCTTACCATCATTCTATAATTCCACAATTGTTTCTACATATCCCATAATTAAGGGAACAACATCACCCATAAAATCATGAGTCTTGGGGTATATTGGTTATAAATGATGCATGAAAATTTAGATTTTATCATAATTTTATGTTCCTTTCTAACACATGCCAATTTAATTAAAACAACCTCTTGAACTATTACATACTAGCATATATTTTTGGTTATTTTCCATCTGAGGAATAGATATCATGGGTCCATATCACACATCCAAAACCATGTTTTTTAAATATATACTTATGAACACGAAATTCTTACCCAAACGGATTGAGGATATTACCCGTATGGAATTCAGATAAAAATCCATTATCATGTTCATGAAGTAAAACATAATCCCCATTTTTGGTGTTCTCAATTTTTTTTGATAGATGATGAAACAAAAATAATCTAAGTTGAAATGGTTTTATCAGGAAAACAAAATCCAATTTTACCATTCATCTTGAAATCATATAGCATGGAATGTGTAGATATAGGACTTCAATATGACTTTATCAAATATCCTCCACCTTATGGTTGGTATTGAACGAAATTCTAGGCTAGACAAAATTCTACATTTCATATGGGGTTATTTCCAAAAATCCATAAAACTGCATGGTCAACCCCAAATTAACATGATTATAGTAATAGGTGGTTTTATCAATTCAAGTATTCATACCTTGACTTAGAGTCATCATCTGTAACATGTTATTTGTAAATAACAGGCCACAACTCCATATTGATGAGTTATAGAGACTTAATGTGGAAATGTTGTGCATGCTAAATTACCTAAAATTCTCTCATAATTAACTCGTGTGAAACATTAATAATATAGTTTTTATATTATAAATCCTTCAAGGAGATTTTGTTATTTCTCATAGAACTCCCTTCATCCCAAATCCTATGAAACATGAACCATTAGGGGAGGTACCTTAAACTATATGCATCTTTTACTCTAACGGACGTTACTAGTTGTACACCATTAGTGTGGAGATTATCAAACCTCCATCCAATGTCATATTTGTGAAGAAATAATTTACAAAATATTGATATCAATACACATCATATTTATTGCATGGTATTAAATTATATATTTTATATCCATATTATTTTTATTAAAATATTTTGTGCTCATCGAGGCTTTATTACAATAATATACATAACACTAAATATCTTATCGCAAGACATGAAACACCACAATGTTGAGTGTGTTGTACATGAAATTAAACTAGAAATAATGGAATATAACATCCATCCCCTCCAAATTGGATTGAGTCAATGTTATTTTTATACTTATCCTTACATGAAATCCCCTAGATTCTAAAGGCTAGAAATACATGCCAAGGGATTTAATACAATTGGTGGATGATTTTCCATTTGAAAATAAAAACAATCCCAACCCAGAATATTGTAAGAAAAAAATATGGGGAATGATTACAATGTATTAAATCTAAAAGTTATACCAACTAATATCAAAACTAAACTATAGAAAAGTACCACAAGGGATAACAACTAACATTAGAGTACAAAGTAGAAGATAAACCAAAAAAGATCATAGACACCAAAGAAAAAACTTCAAAACTCCAAATATTCTCCATGATGCAATGCCACATTTCAACCCAAAGTATTTCGATTCATCACTAAAGAAATGAGAAATATTTCCTTTACCTATATCTCAATAACAAATATCTACAAAAACACCAATATTCCGAAGCATGGGGTGAGTAATGAAACTTTGTTGCTTTTCCAC
The DNA here is from genome assembly GCA_963277665.1 of Viscum album. Lineage (NCBI taxonomy): Eukaryota > Viridiplantae > Streptophyta > Magnoliopsida > Santalales > Viscaceae > Viscum > Viscum album. The sequence continues at coordinate 1,621,663,802 of OY728163.1, read as the reverse complement.
AAATAAATTCTCTAATCATGCAACTAGGATATAACATGTTAGCACATTTATATAATAATATTTATATAAAACCACTTAAAATAATTACAATAGATTATACCAAATAAAAAAACATTTTTCAAACCATTCTATTTGTCCATGGAATGTATATAAACTATTCTTTAAACCATTCCAAAATTTTCATTTTTTCATAAAACATTTCATTCTAAACATCCAAATATCTACACATACATGACTAGGTGGTAGTTCCATACTCATGAGAGGTCTCTCATAGATCTACCAAGTCATCATATGGTAACTATATATCAGTTCCCCAATAGAACATGCCCCTCCCTTGGGCTTATGTTAGTGAAGATGAATAAAAAAAATCTAATTATTACCAAACAATGACAAAACAATTGTGCAAAACCATTTCCATAAAATAAATTATTAAGAATGGTTCTATAATGAATTTTTACCAGAATAAATCTATACAACCAATTTTAAAATCATCATTTTAAAACCATTCAACAAATAACTTTTGAAAATAATTTAATAACACAAGAAACAAACACCAAAGAAGTATTATACCAAGAGTTTCACAGAAAACACACAATAAATATCAAGAAATTCAAACAAATTAAAACAATGAATTCATGTTTTAATAAGAGGAGCTGATAGTGAGGCCACATCCTTAGAAACTATGGTGAAAATTAATAATGACTTGAATCATTCTATAAAAACTGGTTGAATCCCCAAAAACCAACCTTAGATCTTGTTCCCAAACATAAACACATCTTTATATCATAATGATTGGAATAAAATACCATTGATCTCTCCCAAACTAACAAAATATATGTGTCAAATAGAATGAAAAAGAATATATCTAAGTAAAATCATCAAGAATAGAGACATACCACGAAATATGGCCCTCAATAGACTAATATTTTCGAACATATCGCTCCTAGATCAAAGGGGAATGACTCCATTAAAATTTCAATGATATAAAATTTAATTAGGATTGAAACATGTGAGAATAGAGAGTCTTAAAAGTAAATCCTAGTGAGATAAACTTTTTAGGATCAAAATTTTAACCATTCATGGTTGGGTATCATGGTTAGGCAAACCGTGTGCTAACATTGAATGAACTTCTTCCTCCCAACACCTTTTTTGTTATTGGCCCACATGGTTAGAAAAAACATTACGGAATCATGTTTTTTCATTTGTTCCACTTTTCATGGCTACTCCCACGTGGCCAAAAAGTTTTCCCAAACCATGTTCCAAACTATGTCCCTACTCACTAGCCTCTATTTCACTCTTAATCATTTTTAAGGTGTTTCATAGTTTTTACTAACCGAGATCAAATCACGCACCTCCAGAAAAGCCCAAAAATAGTTCCAAATTCTACCAAGACCTCCCAAAACTCACCCAAAAACATTATATACCTAAAATAAATAATTTAAGGTTTACATACTTTTAACTGGGGGTGATAAATTTTCCCCACCATTGATCATTCCATTCCCCAAAAGTAGAAAACCACTGCTGTACTGAAGGAATTTGTTCTATTTATTGATCATATCTTTCTCTCGTTCCCAAGTATGTTCTTGAATCTGACATTGTTTACACAAAACCCAAACTAAATGGATTATTTTCCCCAAAAATACATTCTATTTCTTATCCACAATATAAAATGGAACACAATAAAATGAATCATCTGACTCTTTGTAAATTTCATACCACCAAATCACATGGTCATCATCAGGATGATACTTTTTCAATTAAGATACATGAAACACATTGTGCATTACACTAAACAATGGGTAACATATAACTGATATTCCACTACACTAACACATTAAAATATCTCAAAAGGGCCTATGTATTGAGGAAATAACATTCCATGTTTTCCAAAATGACGATTCCCAATCCTTGGAGAGATTCTTGATAACACATGATCACCCTCCTCGAATGACAATCACAATCGATGATGATCCACATATAATTTTGGAGAAATCTAAGACATCTCTATTATCTTCCTAATCAACTAAATATTTTTAATTAAATATTAGAAAACGATCAGTCCAACCAGTGAAGTCTCAATTGTTTCCACCCAACAAAGTGGATAATGAAAATGATGCCCATACAATGATTTAAAAGGAGCCATATGTATCAAAGATTGATAACAATTTTTTGCATAAGAATTACACTAATTGTATTTGACACACCCAGGAGCTAAAAAAATACATTAAACTAGATTGAATCATGTATTCAAAAGTTTTTATCTTCCTTTCATATTGTCCTTCCATCTATAGACGATATTCCATTTTCATTGTCAACTGTGTCCTAATGGCTTGCTGTAAGGATTACAAAAAAGAATTTGTAAAACATGGATCTTGGTCTGATAGTATCGAAACTGATACCCCAAGAATATTTTCCAATTCTTGTTTATAGTTTTTTGAAAATCTCTTCACGATAGTATATTCAAGTAAAGGGATGAAAAGGGATAACATTGTGATCTGGTCCACTATCACCCAGAAGGAATCGTTTTTCTCAATCTTTCCTGGGAGAGCTTTTACAAAATCTAGGGATATATTCCCCAGAAACCAAATAGGAATTCATAAATATTACATCATAACTGTTGGCCATTACTACTTTATATTAACATTATAACATGTTAACCATCTCAGAATAAACATAGACACCTTTGTTTTCATGACAACCCACCAAATCATTGCTTTAAGTGCCTTATACATATTCTGTATTCTACAATGAAAAACCTATCTGAAATGGTGGTATGGCTGAATTATTTTTTTCCTGAAATTTAATAAGTAAAACCATAAAATTTAAATCCCAAAAATTAAACTCCCATCTATATTCCATCCATAAATGGTCTCCCCATCATTTAGTAGTGATCACATCACAACAAATTCTGAATCATACGTTATTTCCTATTTAATTTTTGCAACCAAATTTGGAATAAAATAAACTATAAGGAAAACAATGACACTACATTATACTTCACAATACCTTGCATGTCAACTATCAACAACATTAACTTTCATAAATATGAAGACTCTTTTTCCAAATGGCCATATGATTTTCGACTTAATGTATCTTCCACCGAATTTCCTTTACCCGTTGAATACAAAAATTACAATTCAAACATTTGGACATACTCCTTCCATATTATTTTTCATAGGTTCAATTACCTTTTTAAGAAATATGTTTCAAACTCTTATGGCATTTGAAAATAATAAATTTCACATTGAATAGGTGATGATGCTATGTATTCAATTCATAGACTATGGAAGTTTAATCTAAATCGTGTGTTGGGTAGTTATTCTAATGAAACCATAATTTTCATGAGCCATATGTAACAAAATGATATCCCTACATGAGAACACATCCCAAACTAGATCCAAAATCATCACAATACAACAGGTACCCTTGTCCTAATTCGGGTAAAGCCAAGGTTGGTGCTAATAGAAGGTTAACATTAAGATCATGAAAGGACTTCTGACATTTCTCCATTCATTGAAATAGAATATTATTCATTTTTAATGTTTTCATTGGTAAATATAGTTTTGAAAAATAATGAAAAATATCCTTATTGATAACTGTATAGACCAAGTAAACTATATATATATAATACATTCAATGGTTTCTTCAAAGATATAACAACTTCGATCATTTATAGACCCACAAAAACACCTCATTCATATATTAAATGGCCATATAAAAATACCTATTATATTTAAAAATAACACTTTGATAATTTTGAATACATATGAGGATCTCCAAAAATTCCTAACACTATATCCATGTGTTTCTCATGGTCATCGTTTGTCCTTGAATACACCAATATGTCATCCAAAAACACCACAAGAAAAATAATATAGTTTTCCATGAAATATCCCATTAATAAATTCTATAAAGAATTATTGTAACCAACAAGCCCAGGATGCCATCAAACCTGGCACTCAACTCGATTAGTCACAGACCCAAAGGGTGTACCTGATCCCCATGGGATGGCTACAAGAACCCAAGAAATGAATGAAAAAACTGAGGGAAAGATTTCACCAAACCAAGACAGACACATGGAATGCATATATTTAGAATGAATGAAACAATGAAATACTAAGAACCATTGATGCCATAACTATAGAGAAATTGTTGAAATAGAATAACTTTAACAGTAGAAAAAACACTAAAAGACAAGTCTAACTACAAAGGACTACAACCAACGGCTACTCCAAGAGATGGCGTGGATAGACCCCCACCATCTCACCACAAGCTACCCATCCCAGCTATCACAAACCTCATTGCCTCACTATGGAACCATGCCTTTCCCTACACTATAAGAAAATCAAATGTCTATTCACCACCAAAGTGGTGGGTAGGGTGTGGGTTAACTGGCTTAGTAGGATACCACCTGGGTTTTCTATAATAAGTATCTATGTAAAAAACATTGAAAGCTAATTTTAAAATAAAACATGGCAAGGTAAGTATTAAAGATGTTTTATAGAAAGCATGGTAAACATTTTACTTTTTCCACAATTCGAAACAAGACCAGGTATATCAATTTCAACGCATATTTTACATATCATTTTTCACAAGAACAAAAATTCATATAAAGGCTTACTCATAAATCCAATCAATACAAAATAAAATAATAGGAATCATAACACCAAAGAATACTACATGACTAGGACACAAACTACTCGTACCACAAGAATCAAGCAAACAAATCTAATCCTAGAACATAGTTCATAGGAAGAAAAAGAATATCCCACGAGTAAATCCCCCCCCAATGTCAATTTCAGTCTACTAGAACAATAGGCCTATGAAACAGAGGATTTATCCATGAGAAAACTCCCTTAATAATCACAAAACAATAGATGATGGCCTCAAGCTAAACCTTCATGCTATGTACCCAAGGTAACCCATGTGCTAATGTTCACAAACCAATTTCAATACTTTGAAAACCATTCAAAACAATTTCAAAATCCATTTATCAAAATCTAAGGATAATATATTTCCCTATTAAATCCCTTTTTCAACACACACAAACAATCATACTGATTTAAAAAATTAATTTATAATGAAAAAGATGCAATTTTATTATCATAGGCTAGAGATGGAACCTCCTACCTCAAATCTTGAGGTGCACACGCCCACAACAGAATCCACCATCCTGAAAATACAACGATGATAATGAAGGCACTATAATCGAACCTAGATATATTAGGATTGATTCAAATATAAACACAAGAGGTCAATGGAAGAGAGGAAACCCACATACATCGAAGAATAATTCCTAACACACCACAACTAATGATGGAAAATTCCTCTGGAAGGATATCTCATAATGGATATAGAAAACCAGAGATAAAGCATCCATTTTAGATCAATCGAACCAGTGCCAAAAAGATAGGTTTATATCGTGATCAAAGGCAACACAGAACCGGAAAGGACTTTTACCTAGAGAGACACACCACATATGAAATCATGATTCAAAGTTGATAAGATCGATCCAAATGAGAGGATCCTCTAAAAATTTCATTAGGAATAGCCTCTGTTTCAAAGGGATGGAGTCTAGAAACAAAGGACCCGGAAAAACTGTTGAACGTGTGATTTAAACCTAGACATGGGATTGGTCAACATGTGTAACCCATGGTAATATCATGAAGGCCACACTGGATAAGTATGTTTAAAACCTCAACCCTTGGGATTATAAATCCATCATTTAAACACTAAAGGACATGTACCCACCATTAATGATGTGCACTGATTCACATAGGATTCTCCCCTATCAAGACTTATACAAAACTGCTAGTACATGACGTGTACCTCAGGTAAATGATGTGTACCCACTCTATAGCCTAAATAAAATCTATAAAATGGCTTCTATGGACTCTGAACCAAAAGTTATCTTAGATAAAGGGAAAAGCATACCCTATCAAGTGAACAAGATGTTACAAACTCCCCACCATACATACTTACCATCCCCAAGAAGTCATGTGGATAGTTGAATACCTAGAAAAAGTTAAGGCCATTGCTCCCTCATCAACGACTCATGTTACCAAGTATCATGAGAATTTGATCCTTGTTTCCATACACATCTAACCAACTAAATCAATTTCCCATGTAGGAATTTCACTTGAGAGTCAACTATCTGAATTGGTTTCCCCAAAACAGAAGCATCTAGCCCTAACTCAATTTCTTTCCAACTCATAACCTGAGTATGACTAAGATTATACCTCCTAAGATGAGATAAAAGAAAAAAATCATGGTTGACAATCAATAGAATCAAAATATTTAACCGATAAGAAACCTGTCCAAGCCATTCAGTGATCTCAAAGGTCCAAAATATCTCGGTAAAAACATCCATTTTATCAAGATGATGGTGACCCAAGTGTGGAGAAAATTCAAGAAAACCCATACAACTATATAAAACTAAAAAATATGATGTCGTCGATATTCATACAATTTAGGTTGACTCTTGGTTGTAAACTGACATCATCACGCCTTCTGAATCTTCACAGACATCTCCTGAATGAAACATGGTCCAACAAAAGCTACTTTTCCACCCTCTTCCCAAAAAAGAGGTGATCCACATGTGTGACCATACCACACCTAAAAGGGATAAATTTATATAAATGAATAATAACTTTTGTTGTAAAAAAACTCAACTAGTCCCTGAGGGCTTTACCATGATCCACCAAAATCCAAGATGCAAGCACAAATCATATCCTCTGTTATCTGAATTACATGATCAATATGACCAAATGTTTATGGATGGTAAGTTGTGATAAACTTGATCTGAGTTCCCATTCCCTATTGAATACTTCTCCAAAACCTTGAGTAAAACCTAATATCCAATCTTGAAACCATTGTAGAAGGACTCCCATGTGACCTCATAATCTCTTACATGTACGACATACATAAATCTTCGACTTTAGTGGCGTCTTTGATCAGAATGAAATGAGAAGAGTTCATCAACCGATCAACAAACCCCCAAATAGAATTTTCCCTCAAGTATTATATGTAAACCCAACAAAAAAATCCATAGATACCTCATACCATTCCAAAGATAGCACATGAAAAGGATGAAGCATACAAGAAGGATTCAAGTGCTCTATGTTTATCTTTTGGCAGGTGTAACAGGGGACACATAATATGCAATGTCACACTTCATACCCGACCACCAAAATCTTATAATCATGTCATAATACATGTCAGTATTTCCTAGATGAATGTTCCATGAAGATTTATGATAATCAAACAAGACTGAAATTCTCAGTGGTTATAGAAAAAAAACTCCCTTCTTAATTTGAAGCATTCTATCTGATGAAAGAGGATAACCCAAAATGGACCTCCCACCATAAATTATTTTATAAGTCATCTAAAACTCATCATCATACATGTGAATTTGAAAAATAGACTCTATAAGAGATGATGCTAACATATCACTGGTCAAAACCATACCTGAAACATCCTTTTGAGCATCCAAGTCCAACTAATTGAGAAGCCCAATAATATTACACTCCTCATTCTATTCCAAAATAGCATGTGATGGTACCTACCTACTAAGATAATATTAAAAAATCACTTTCCATGGGGTATAGGTGATGTAGAAGTCAAAAATCTGAAGGTAATATATCTATTTTCTCTATCTGATATCCAGGTATTTCTGAGATAAGATATATCATAATATCTTATGATCAGAGAAGATCATGAACATATCCCAAAAGAGATGGTGCCGCCAACATTTAAGCGCATATATAACTACAGAAATATCTAAGTCATGAGTGGGGTAGTTATTATAATGTGTTTAAATATGTTGAGATCCATAAAGATACCACATGGTCATATTTCATCAAATCACTTCCAAACTAGCACAAGATGAATCATAAAATAACATGTACCCCTTACCAGGATCAGGTACGATCAGAATAAGAGCAGATGTCAGAAGTTGTTTCAGTTCTTTGAAAAAAGACTGAAACATTTCATCCAATGTCAATTTACCCAATTTCCTAGCAAGATAAGTCAAAGGCAATGTTATCTTAGAGAAATACTTAATGAACCATATGTAGTAACCAACAAGACCAAGAAATCTTCACATTTCAAAGATATTCTCCAGTTTCATCCAAGAAATAACAGCCTTTACATTCTCTACATCATATGTTAAGACTTTATCATAAATTATGATCCCTAAGAACTTCATTTCACTAATATAGAAATTATATTTTTAATGCTTTCCATACAAATGGTGATTTTACATAATTTCAAAACCAAAATCATATGGTGTTCATTCTCACACTCAGATTTTGAATAAACCAAAATATCATCAATCAATACAACCACTAATGTGTAGGTATATTGGAAAACTAATTGATTCATCAATTCCATAAAAACTATAGGAGCATTAGGTCGACCAAAAAGAATCATAAGATATTCATAATGTCCATACCTTCTCTTGAAGTCTTCATAAGTATATGAGACTCTCAAACTCTAAGCTAATGATAACCCGACCAAAAAACATTCTTTAAGAAGAATGTCTCCCCTTAAATTGAAAAACAAATCATCCGCACATGGAAAAGGATGTTTCTTAAATACCATTACCTTGTTTGACTTCCAAAAATCAACAAATAATAGAAGTGAACGGTTTTCTGTCATAGAAAGAGCATAGGGGATTCCCATGGAGAGAGACTAGATTGAATGAAACGTTTCTCAGATAGTTCATCCAGGTGAATCTTGAGTTCTATCAACACCATCGGTGCCATGTGATAAGAAGGCATAGATATGAGTTTCATACCTCACACCAAGACAATCATAAACACTAATTCTCTCTCTAGAGGAAGACCAGAGAAGTCATCTTGAAAATTGTTAGGGAAATATTTAACAATAATAGTAAGGTCATCAACAAAAAAATATCATTGGGTTTGAACAAAATAGCAACCTACAAACTCATGAGCTATAGGTGGGAAGGTCCTATATGACCAGACCTTGAGAACTAATCTCCTTGAAAAACATTAGATCTCCTATCATTATCAAGAAATAAAAAATTCTAATGATAAAAATAAACCTAATCTCTAGGAATAACAAGCCAATATATTTTGATGAGGATATCAAACATATCAATATTAAGGATAAGAAAATCCTAGATCATCTTTGTATCGTCTATTATTAAAGAAAAAGGACACTGAAACCCCTGCTCTTTCATATTTCCTAGAGGTTTCTATAACTCCATTGTAAAGGGAATAAGTTAGTTTGGAAGTTTATGATCACCAATAAAGTCTGCATTTATAAATGAGTTTGAAGAACTAGTATAAAAAAAAGTAATTTTTATAGAAGAATCAATATGAATAGTACATCTCACTATTTCCAGGCATACATCAACTTCCATTGGACAATCATCTACTTCATATAAATTATTCACCCCTACGACCTATGGATGATCCCTGTAGTATTTAAATCTTCTGACTACACCATAGTAGCTTCTGGAGCTGACAAACCCTTACCATAACGAGGCGTAATCATAGCCTTACAGAAGCAATGTAAATGTCCAACATGTCCTGAAATATTTCCTGTCTTTACATGAATAAGACAATAACATATAGTGTTTCATACATTTTAACACAGTTATTATTTCAAATGCACACTACCATCTAAAATAGATGTAGCAAAGGAGGCTCGCTGATGAGACCCACCTCAGCCACTATTATGACTATCCTACCACTTTCTCTTCTTCCCATGTGTACCCTAGAAGCTGTCACCAAATGGAATAGAAGAGGTAGAAAAAAGAAAACATTTCCTTCCATATTCTTCATTGTAATCAATTCTCTATCTATTTTCTCTTAATATGTAGAAATTTTCAACATAAACACTTGTTATCTAGTATCCAGTCATAGACCTTGTAGGTACTTTTATGCCTTCAGATAGTCATTATTTACCACATCTTGAGAAAAAACAGACAAGTTCATAAAACCATTTGGTGTATGCCAGCACCAAAACCATTCCCATTTGTAAAGACAGATACTCCAAACACTTCACTATAATCAATGAATCTGGAAAAAACTACTGAAACAATAGGGTTTCGAAACCCTTCCAATCCAATCCCACATGTTTGTCTGCTTGGACTATTGAATCACGCAATCGCTTTTCATATCCTTCGTGTATGAACATTGTAAGTTTCATCTTGATATTGTTAGTTGTCTCTAAGAATTTAAATATTTCATCAATATTGTAAAGATAATCCTCTACCTCATCAGTTTCAGTCGTAACATTAATGGATAGTGGCTTCTCGCACGAGAACTCTCGTGATCGATCTTTCTCTCCTCCAACACCTGGTTGTACCTCAACCACAATCTTTTTAACTTGTGGAACATTATGATCGATATAACGGACTTCTCATACGATCATCTCAATGAAGTTCTTATCTATAAGTAAGTTCCCTTGAGGAGCATCAGGTACACCCTCTTGAAGAAGTCATCGATGAAATATTGAAGGCATACTGCAATGCACGATAACATAAGAATGATCAGGAAAATAAAACATATAAATGTCCAAACTAGAAATCCCCTAAGAAAAAACTGATATTTTAGAAAAAAAACAATAATAGAGACATACATCCCAACATCCCCTGGAAAATTTAGTGTATTTGAAAAAAGAACTGGCTAAGAACTTATCACAACATACCTCTCAAATCATGAAAATCTTATCTCAAATCTAACAAACATCCCAAGATAAGGACTCTCGAGGAAAAACCCCCTCTGATACCAAACTGTAATGAAATGACCTGGGTTTACCTCAAACCTAGAACTGGGCTCGATACACCACATAACTGAAGGGTGTTCCCAATCCCCATATGCTGGCGACAAGCACCCATGCATAAAACAAAAAAATAGGGAACAATTTCACCCAACCTAAAAAACCACATAGCATACATATATATAGTAAGAAATAAATAACGGAGGACTAAAAAATATATATGCCATAACTTTAGATAAAACATCAAAAATAAAACAACTATAACACTAGATAAAACTCTTAAAGATGAGTCTAACTATAAAGGACCACAACTAATAGCTACTCCAAGTGATAGCATGGACAAAGATTCACCATCTAACCACTAGCTACTCATCCAAGATGACACAAACCTTGCTACCTCACTATAGAGACTTGTCTTTCCATGTAATAGGAGACATAAAAAGGTTTACGCACCTCCAATAGCTGCATAGAATGTGATCTAATAGGATTAGCAGTACCCCCCCTAGGTATTCCATAACAATTCTCTATATAAAAAATCATATATAATCATTTTAAAATAGAACATGGAATGATATACTATAAATGAGTTTTATAGAAAACATGGTAAAAATTTAGCTTTTTTCAATTTTCTAAACATGATCATGTATTTCAATTTCAAAGCATATTTTCCATATCATTTTTCACAATAAAAAACATGAATATCAAGGATAACTCAAAAAAAATATAATCTATACAAAACTAAAGCATAGATTTCACAAAACCAAGGAATACTATAGGACTCGTCCGTAGACAACTCATACCATAATAATCGTGTGCAAAAAGATCACCCTATAACATAGGCCTAGAAAGCATATGAATACCTCATAAGACCCCCCCCCCATATTAATATCGGTCCCCTAGAAAAACAGGACTAGGAATCATAGTAAATCCCCATGAGAAAACTCCCCTGATAATCACAAAACTATGGATGATGGCCTCAGGATAAACATTCTAATTAATTATCCATGGTAACCCATGCACTAAAATTTACAAACTAATTTCAATGCTTTGAAAATTATTCCAAATCATTTTACAACCCATTTTTCAAAAACCAAGTAAAACACATTTCTATTTTCAAATTCTTTTTCAAAACTTGGTAATAATCATGCCAATTTAATAAATTTGTTTATAAAGAAAAACAAGAAGTTCTATTATCATAGTCTAGATATGGAAGCACCTACCTCAAAGCTCAGGTCTCACATGCCCGGAATAGAATCCACCAATAGTGACATCCAATGATGAAAGCCAAGGACCTATAATCGAACACATACATCTTAGGATTGATTCGAATATAAAAACAAGAGGTCATTAGAAGGGTGGATACCCAAAAACCACATAGATGAATGGTTGGCGCACCATGAAAAATAAAGGAAAGTCCTTCAGAACAAGATCTCGCAACTGATCTAGAAGAAACTAACAAGAAGCATCCAATATAGATCAATAGATCTAGTACCAAAATGCTTTGGTGCTATTACAGTCAAATGAAATTAAGAACTGGAATGAACACTTACCTGGAGAGATTCACCATAGATGCAACGAAGATCTAAGGTCGAGTGGATTGATATGTTAGGAGAGGAACCTTTGAAAATTACCTATGAAGATCCTATTTATAATGTTGAGGAAGTCAAGAAAGAAAGGACTGATAAAAACTTCATAACACATGATTTAAACATAGATACAGGTCAAGTGACAGTGTTTAACCACTGATAATGTTGTGAAGGCCACACTGGATGAGTACGCTAAAAACCCCCTCGCTTCAGATTAAAAATCTATCGCTTAAACCCTACACGATGTGTACCCACCATTCACAACATTTAGTTGTTCACAATGTGATCTTTGCTATCATGAATTCTACATAGAATCTGTTACACAGCATGTACCTCAGGTACATATGTGTACATACTCTATAGCCTGCAGAAAATCTAGAAAACAGATCCAAAGGATCTTGAACCAAATGAAAACATAGAGAAATGAAAAAACTTACCCATTGAATCTAACAAGATGTTATAATTATAATTCATTCATAATACTAAAAGGCATAACCACATACTCATAATGGCCATATCAAAATCTAAAATCAGTCTTTAGAATATCCTCCTTCTGAACATGCAATTAGTGATATCCTCATCGCAAGTTGATTTTAAATAACTGCACTTTGTTAATTATTGTCCTATTGAGATTAATGTTCCTGAGGAGTCATGGTAATCCTAGAATCACCATTTCTAGTTTGGTTTTATGTAATAGAGGTATTTTGTTTCCCTTATCCTATCAAAGCATATGAAATCTAAAAAACAAGACATATGACCTGAACACCCATCCTTGGAGCATTGTGATAATATCACTCAATATTCCCCATCTAATTGAAATTGTGGCATGCTCTTGGAGTCCCATACAATCTCGATTGATGTGATCAAAAGATACACATTAAAAACATCCATATTTACTCTTGGGTTTTGGAGTATAATTCATTGATCCATACATATAATTTTAATTCATCCCACAACCTTGGAAATAAGTGTCTATCTTCTTCTTTTTCCCAGCATTAGAGTTCCCACCATTTCCCACAGGTATCAACATGCTTCCTTTACCCATTGTTCTGGAGATATCCCTTTACGCCATCATCTCTATTTTAACCATCTTCAAATAATCTATTATATATATCATGATTTTTTTATATAATCTCCTACCTCATCGCTGATTCAAAAATTCAGTCCTTCAAGGGTGCACTAGAAAAAACTTCATGTCAAAAGCACACTAAATTAATAAATTTAGTTGCATACTCTGTCATTAAGAGATTAATCTACTTTAATATGAAAGATATTTTCATTATTCCAATACAAAAAATATGGGGATATATTTATTTGTTGAATAATTCTTTAAAATCATCCCATGAAATTAATTGGTACAATTTATCCTGAACTTCTAAATCCTAGCATTGGCATAAAAAATCCTCTAGAACATACATTACCGACATTACTTTTAACTCTACTAGTGTTTCAAGGAACTCAATGGTTTGATTCATAATATTCATCTATGACTATTTCTTCTTTGGTTCCTAATCACCCTAAAAGATGGGTAGATTATAATTCTTGAGTTGAATGGAAGGATACACTTGTTTTGGTTCACCCCATTGGTTCCCACTATCCTCATCTGGATAATCATGGACAATCCTCTAAACTAGTTGTTGGTTCACTTGTGGCTCATGTGAAACCACATTCTCAAAATTATCTTCTAGTTGGTTTCTAGGATTCCTACTATGTGTCATCATCCCTAACTAGAGAAAAACAATGTATGTCTCAATATCTAACAACTGATGTATTAACAACATCCAATTCTACCACATCATATATGTCAACATTGCCTTCTATAATTCAACATATTCTACATTCATTAATTTTTGAAAATTTAACCATTTTTTTGAAAATAAAACAATTTTCAAAATACCACTATCATTACCTTTTTTAAAATCTCACATTTGAAATGTATTCCAATTTTTTTTTTAAAAATCCACATTTATACACTAAATGATAAATCATTACTAAAAATGGAATATTCACTTCTAATGGGATGTAATTTCTATCAACGCATTTCAGCCTCTTCTAATTGGATAAACCCATGATAATTACATTAAAACTATTATAAGTGTCTCAAATACACTTATGTATGGAACTATTTAGTAACATAATGATACGTTAGATACATATTTTTAGGATCTATATTTTTAGTCCAGAAAATCCTATTAATTTCTACCATCCCAACCGAAGGACTAAAATGGAATGAGTCGTCAACTCTAAGACTAACACAACTGATACCAAATGATTGATCAAGCTACTGCCACTTTTATTATGCTACCACCTTTCATTGGATTGAGTCGAATTCAAATTACAATTAAGATTTGGGACATATCCCTAAGATGAAAGAAGATGTAAATAAATGTTAAGGGCATAAATACAATTGGGGAAGTATTATACCTTTGAAAATAAAGAAAAACCCAAAAAATGTATACTGTAAAAAAAATAACTATATAAAGCATGATAAAAATGTAATTAAACATAAATAAAACCCAATAATATCAAAACTAAACAATACTAGAGTACCCAAGAAGAAGAGAGACAACATAAAAGTATAAAGTAAAATAAAAAATCACAAAGCTCTAACAATCCGAAGAAAAAAACTCTAGAGCTCTTAATATGATCTAATCCCCAAATCCACAATATATCCCAAAGTATCACAATGCATAACTAAATAAATGAGATACTTTTTCTTTACTTTTTCCTTGATAAATGAAATATATAAATGCACCAAAGTTCTGATACAGGTGATAAGTAATGAAACTCAACAGGTTTTCCCAAATGACTTCCCTACACATGCCAAAATGATTGATTAATTATCAAATTTATATAAAACAATTTATACTACACCATTTAAATCATTAAATCAGTTTAGAAAAAATAAAAACCATATTACAAACCAATCCATTTCTCCCATGGAAATCGACCAACCCATTCTATAATATACATTACTGTATAACACATCTCATTCTACATATCCACATTTCCACACATGAATTCCCAAGTGATATTTCCATACACATGAGAGATCTCTCTTCAATAGACCAAGTCATCATAAGGTTACCATATACCAGTGCACAAATGGTACACACCCCTTCCACAGGGTCACTTCAATGAAAATAAAAACCCACCAACAAATTATTCCCAACAATGAAAAAAATTGTTTCAAACCATTTCAATAAATAAAAATATTAATTGAAACCCATTACACAAAATTCAGTCCCATGAATCAAACAAAATGAACATTTTTAAAATCATCATTTTTAAACCATCCAAAAAATCAATTTGTGAAATAATTCAATAATTAAAAATTCTATCACTAAAGAAGGTTTCTAACAAGATTTGAAAAAAAATAACAATCAATATTAATAAATAAAAAAAATCAAAAAATATTAATGTTCTAAAATAGGAGTCGAGAGTGAAGCCACCTACCTTAGATATTGTGGAGATAATGAAGAATTCCATGAATTCTTCAAAACAATAGGGTTGAATCTCAAAAAAAAACTACCTCAGATATTGTTTGCAAACATCAACACAAACATATATCATCAGTATTGGCATAAACTATTAAAGATTTATCCCCAAAAGACTATATTTTTGAATCAAATATAGGGAATAAGAATACGTCTAATGAAAAATGTAGCAACATGGCCCTAGAATTTTAGAGTTGTTGTCTACTACCATTACATTGGAATTATTAAAAGGAATAAAACCCCAATGAAACAAAGATATTAGTTGTATTAGTAAACAAAACAAATTACTATCTCATATAATAATAATAATTAATGCACTAATTAAAATATTATTTGTTCATATAGGATAAATTTATTGCCAATTTCTGTATCCCTTCATATCTTTCTTAGTACACTTCTTGGATTCTTAGAAATTAAAATAATAAGGGTGAGCCCAAATTATAATTAAGTGTAAATTAAATATTAACAATCAATGAATCAATTATAATAATTAATAATGAAAGGTAATAACTAAACACACATGTCATATAACTAATTAACTAAGAAAAGAGTTACTAAATAATATATCAAGGTAATAACTGAAACACACACCATTTAATCAATGAACTAAGAATTAAATTAATTTATAGATAATGTAAAATAAAAAATCTCATGGATAATAATAACAAATAAATTCTCAATAAAAAAATTAATAATTATTGGATGTCATGTTTTCTAGGAACAAGATGCCTTTACTGCTAAGATCTTTCTACAGACAGTTTAACATACTACTATCAAGGCCTTTCACAAGTAAATTTAAATCATTGGGTAGAAACCCATATATTATTCTTGGAAACAATAATAAAGTGTTTTACCCTGATAATTTCATCTGATGGGACTACTGATGCATCAAGGGGATAACATTAAATGGTCCCCAATCAGAATCTTTCATGTTGAAAATATACATCACATATTGAATAATCGATTCAATTTATAAACAATGACCTTATCAAATATCCTTATTGATTAAAGGATACAGATTTATCAATATTTCCCCAATAAATCAAATAAATATAAAATTAAAACACTATATATAAAAATGGTTTATTATTTATTTAATAAACATGTGCATGATAATTGATATGGATAGTAATGGAAAATTAAAGGTTCAATGATCATTAGAAATTAAATATTTCAAGAGGACTAAAAAAATTAATCAAGGATGTTAATTTCAATACTATATTTGGAAAAATAAATAAAAAACCATAAAAGGAAGAAAAATTTTGTTACCAATATAAGTTATCCCATGTTTAGTAAAAATAAAGAGTTTTTATTGTTGATTAATAGAAATACTATAAAACGTTCATTTTAAAATATTCTTGGGGGAAATACAATTTTGTTATGAATATTTTTTTAGAATATACTTAAATTTAAAAAAAATTAAAAAAACATTTTATTTAAAAATAAAACATTAAATCTTTGAAAGGAATTCCAAAAAATATAGTTGTTTATGTTGTGTATGTCAAACAGGGTAAAAAGAATATTCCAATTGCTGGGTAAAAAGGATTGAAAAAATCTTTGTTTAAAAATAAATAAGAAGATTACATTGAAAATTCATTAAGAGACAAAAACAGGTAAAAATGTCATTAATATATCATTTTTTAAAGGTCGAAAACTTCATTGAAACCCTTTTTAGAAAATATGGTTTTAGAAAAAAAATGATTCTATGACTAAAGAGAGAAATAAATTTGGATTTTCATAAAGACATTTTCTAAATAAATTAGTTCCAAAGAGTTGTAAAATGTAACTATTTCATGAAAGGGTAATGAATAACTTGGGGTGAAGAAAATTAATCTTTTTATGAAATAATGATCAAATAAAATTCTCTAATGTAATATCAAGTGTAAACAATCCCAAAAAAATAGGATTGTGAAGTGAACCCTTGAAAAACCATTAGATTTATGTGAGAATCAATCAAGGAGTAGATTATATGTGTAAAATGAAAATCAAAATAAAACAATTATAAATAAAATAATATATAGTAAAAATTTATTACACACATAATTTTATAATATTGATGACAACAAGGAAGTGATATAACCCAATGAAAAGGGATCGAGTTTTGAAATTATTCACCACATGGAAACATTTAATCCATACACCTGTAGAGGAAATAATTCAAAATAAAACTCAGAATACAATGAATATAAATTAATTCCTTATATCATATATCAAAAATAGTTTTAGATACATCACATAGAAGAAGCGAGTGGTGAATATGACATTTATCTGACATATGTAAAAAGTGAGATGAAAATCCCTTACTATGTGTTTAATTTTTGGTGAATGTCTTTTAAAATACAATAAAAGGGTTTTAAAATTTTAAAAAATTTATGAAATAATCATAATCACATTTATAATATCATATATTAACTTATTATAATATTTTATTACCTGTTTGTTAATAACAATTCATTATTTTCCTTATTTCGGGTGTTAATTGCCTATATTATCAAAAAAAATTATCTTTTTTTATTACTATTACTTTTATCATGATTTAATCAAATAAAGAATGTAAAAAAAATTTAAATACCATATATATTCATTACTATATATTTATAATAATCAATAAATTTTATAGATAAGAAATGAAACGCACCATCCGTGGAGACGATAGGTCGTACCTACACATGAACACTATTTCCATTTCTTTTTCATGTTTTAAAATAACGAAAATTAATTGATATATATGTATATTATAATTATATTATCAAATTTATGTCATATATTTCATATATTTTTATTAAAACCATCCTTAATATACCCCATGTATATCGTGAATGAATCATGCCAATTTTAGGAGGTGGTAGGCCACACATCCACAAATAATGTTATCGTATCCACATAATATTAAATGAATGAGGTTATGTGTTATTTAAAAATTATTGAAGAATAAATACATAATAAATATCATATATATAATATAAAAACATTTTTCCAACATAATTCCAACAATTATTGGTAGTAAAGGAAAAAACGAACGACAACAATTCATGAGTCGGTCGTTCACTACACAAGAACTGTAAATTTGACACACATTTGATCAATGTGTTTGGAATTGAAGGTATATCTATTAAAATAATAGAATATAAACATTTTTATGAAAACTATTTTATTATAAAATCATTAAATAATAATAAATTAATGGGGGATAAGAAAATGAAATAAAAGTGATCACTGATGAACGTTACCTCATATCTGGGTAACTCTTTCTAGTGTAAATAAAAATACATACATGGATTGAATTATACTCAAAGTGAGTTTTATAGTATATTGGATATATTTTTTGAGATTATTTCGGATTATATTTTGATATAAAAATTGTTTTATAGGTTTTAATAAGTGGTAGGGTGATTTCCATTTTATAGTGGCGGAGGAGAAGGATTCTTGTAAATTTTTTAAAAGGGAATTCCACCCACATTTCTCCATTTCATGTGAATCCAATAATAAAATAAATAAATAAATCATTGGATAGGTTCTAAATATTAAAATTAATGGTCATTTGAAAAAATTTATAGGTTATTTTGGGCCTTATGTTTATGGTTTAGTCCTTTGTTAAGAAATGTTTCCCCTCAATCATTTCAATTTATTTATATACCTTAAAAAAAATTTGGGTAAAAACTATGATGAAAATATTATAAATTATAAATTTTTTTGGTTCTAATTATGGAATCAATTTTTCTAATTTCAAATCATATAAGTGTAAGAAATTAATTTCTATTTAATCCCGTAGATGATACTACAAAAAATGGGTTTTTAAAGTAATATGTTCAAATGTTTTCTAAGTTTTTATATTCAATTTCAATGTTAAATTGTTAAAAAATAGTTGAGTTGAATTAATTAATGTATAATATATCTAGATATACATTAAAAACAATAAAAATCGTAATAATTATTTATTAAAAAATTATATGAAAAAGTATTTTATACTAAAATTCATAATTTTTTACTATTCATCAAAAAATAAAACCTCACAGAAAAATACAAAAAATTCCCACAAAACTAATTTGTATGTTTTAATTTAGAAAAATGGAGTTTATTTTGAATTTTAAAAATCGTAAAATTTACAAAAAAAATATATTTAAAATCGGTTCTCCATTAAATAGCGGTAAAAATTCATTATTATAAAAATACATTTTTTATGCCTAAAAATGGATTTACTCTTATTATATGATTATAAATCATATTGGATGTACATTAAAAATATCTTATTTAATATATCATATAAATATTCAATTTATATCATTTAATAATTGAATCTAACATAATTTATTAATACAAAATGTCATTGGGAGCACAAAAATAAAATCATTTCCTTATATTCAATTGATTTATATTTGAATTTCAAATTAATTAGTAACCAATGAATTAATATTTTATTTGGGTAAACCTTATACCTTAATGATTTAGTTAATCCAAATAATAAGAGCTAATTTAAAGGAAAGGTATTTCCTATTATATTAAATAATAATATTTTAATAATATTTTTTCGTGGTAAAACTCAGTATTATATGAAATGAAATATATCAATGAATGTCTTTGTTGTGTGTGATGCAAGATAAATACGTATTGGGTGAATTTCATGATATAAAAAATCTAAAATTTATTTAAAATTTAAATATACCTTTTTTATAGATAGGTTGTATTCTTTTCTATGTTTACTGTTGTGTGTTATACATTATATTAAATACAATGTTCTTAATTATGAATTTTGGGGTGTTATATTCTCCCTAAATTAAATAAATTTAATCATCTCAATTTAAACACGATCTATGAAATATAGGGTTTGATGTTTAAAATTTTATTTGTTGAAATCCCACATAGTGACAAGAGTTAATAAAATAGCCTATTAATAAGAAAGAATGAGAAGTATAAAGGTCACATGGAATAATAATCAACTAGGTCACTAAGATGGGGAAAATTAGAGGAAAGTGTACATACATACATGGGGGGAAAATGTAAATATTTTAAGGGAGAGATTTAGGTCATAGATAACAGAAAATAGGATGGTCAATGGAAAGTTGAGGGCATATAATCCAAAATTATATGATGATTTAAATGACCATGAGTTCAATAAATATTACTGTATTAGGAAAATATTTTTTTGGTCAATTTCATAATGTTTAGTAATTATTTTACTTCCTAAGAATATATGTAAATATACATATATAATAAATTTCAATTTCATATAAACTATTTCATTTTTATTATTCTTTCAAAAAATTATAATTCATCCCTTAATCCATGAATAATATATCCTAGAATGAACCCCCCTTTTGGAAGCACTAATTTTTTCTTTTAACATATCATAATACCCATAAAACAAGTCAGTATAATTGTCTATTTTCCAAAACTAATATGGTTTATACATTATAATGTAAAAATATAAAGTGAAACCACTGGATCATCATTGAAATATATTCATCAAATTATTTAGCTAAATGTAAATTATACAATAATTATGACATCACATAGGGAAATGGTAGGTGTGAAACCCTTATTGTCTTTCAGTCATTGGTTGATTCCCCCTCACCTTGTTTAGATTTTATGGGTTGTCACCTATCATACAAGTTTTTATTTTATAAATAAATGTTAATATAATTTTAAAAATATAATGTAAATCCTTTAAATTTAATCATTAAATATCTTTTAACTGATTATTTTAATACAACCTCGATACAAGAATATATCATCCATTTATTTCAACAAATATCCTTCATTCTTCAAGATTTTGTCTTTTAGAAAATGTCATTGACTTGGGTAATTCCTATGTTCCCTATAGTTAAGGAAATAAACTATAAATGGATCATAATGATGAAATTTACTTCCATCATACTTTTTATATTTTTCACATAAATTAATTTCAATATTTCATTATTTCTCAGACATAAATCATTTCCACATTCCATTGAGAAACATTTATGGGTGCCTCCTTCCACGTTTGATTCAGTATATAAATCGTGCTTTATTTTTTCTATATTCTCTACCACTCGAGATCTAAGAATCATCCATCCTCCTCTTATTTGGTCAATTCCAGAGTTGGTTTAGGTATATGTTGTTAATCATATTTTAAGAAAACTAATTAGGCATAAATAATATATCCTTCACTCCAACAAACAACTCATTGGTTTTCCCATTATCACTACCATGTCGTTCATGTTCCATGTTAACATGAATCCTTTGGGTTCTACCCATTGACTAAAACCAAAAATCATATTGTGAGTAACAACCGTCATAGTGAGAAAAATGTATAATCATATATATGATATCCAAATCATGACACATTATTTTTAATCTAAAACTCATTAGGTTTGGTCTTGGTTATTTATTTTTATTTTATATTAAAATCCTTCATTATGGATTGTAATGAAAATATAAATTATCCATAGAATATCCCCTGGTAAAAAAGAACTAGGTGTAAAGAAATTACATTTTTTGTATACCAGGTGATTCTCAAGTATGGACCATCAGACCATTTTAATGTTATTACCTGTAGCTACATATATTCCAGAACCAGATCTACTACTTGTATCATGAATATAACATATTTCTAGGAAGACTCAAATAATATATACCATAACAAAATTCTATATTGTTCTTCTATATGTATCCTCTAATTTTATATTAGGGTTATGTTCTATAATCAATGTTTTCCTAAATATAGTTCTCAAGGTCTCTAATAAAATTACTTTCATATGAAATATAGTGAACTGACCTTATATTCATAGATCTAATTTCTAATACCATTACATTGTCATGATTATAATGAATCAAATCTAGAAGGATCTAAGAGTTTAGTAGTATTAGTAAACTAGATACATACAGAAGTCTTGTAATACAAATTAGTACACTAATTATAGAATTTTTTCTTCTAGTATTACATTATCCCCAAATAATATATCATTTTATATATTTCTACATAAACTTATTTAATGACTTGGGAAAAGAAACAAAATAAGGATGGATATAAATTATCAGTAAAGTTAAAATATAGTGGAAGAAATAATCAATCAATAATTATAATGAATATGGAAAGGTAATAATTAAACCTTAATGTCATACAATCAATAAAATAAGAAAAGATTGCATAAAAATATGAAAAGGTAATAACTGAAACACATTATATTTAATCAATGAACTCAGAACAAAATTCTTCCATAGATAATTTCAATGAAAAATTCTCATGGATAATAAAAATAAATAAATTCTTAATAAATTTAATGAATAATTATTGGACATCATTTTCCTCAAGAACATGATTATTTTATTTTCAAAACATTTCATCAGATTTTTTAGAATACTACTGTCCATACCATTCACAATGAAGTTTAAATTTGTTGGTAGAAACCCATATATTAATCGTGGAAACAGACGTAAAGGGTTTTTTTCCAAAAAAAACATCTAATGATACTACTGATTCATCAAGTGGATTACATTAATGGTCATTAACCTGTGTATTTATTGTCCAAATTATTCCTCATGTACCTAATAATAAATTTAATTCAAAAAATGTTCTTTATAAAATATATTTATTGATTAAAAGATATATATTTATCAATATTTCCCCAATAAATCAAATAAATCTCAAATAAAACACCATATGAAAAAATTATATACAGTTTAGTAAATTAATATATCCTTGATAAATGATATGTATGGTTATATAAAACTCATTGTTCAGCGAGGATAGGTAATTCAATATTTTAACATGACAAAAATAAATTAGGGAAGTGAATATCAATACTATACTTGGAAAAATAAATAAAAAACCATCAAGATTAAGAATAACTATTGTATAAATAAAACATATCCCAAGATGAGTAAAATTAAATGTTTTTGTCATTGATGAATAGAAGTTCTATAAAAAGGTATTTTAAAACTATTCTCTCAGAAAATATCTATTTGTTTTGAAAGTCCGTTTGAATATACTTTTACTCTATGATTACTTTAAGAAAAATAAATTTCAACCTTTTAAACATGTAATGGTAGCCTCACATAAATGGTAATGTGTATTTCTGTACATGTTGTACAAGGAAAAGAGTATATTATTTTTTCTTGGTAAAACGGTTAAAAAAGTTCCTTGTTTGTAAAGTGACTAAAATATTCCTTTAAAACATTTTTAAAACCAAAAATGTCTACAATTTCTTTAATAAACCATTTTTAATGGTAAAAAATATTTTAAAAAAATCACAAATGAGGTTTTTAAAAGAAAATAGGTTCTCCAGTAAAAGAGGGAAATAAAGTCGGTTTTACTTAATAATATTTTGAGTACCAAGGAGTGGAAAAATTGTAAAATTTCCTGAAAAATGATATGCATATCTAAAGTAGACAAAAATTAATGTTTATAGTTAACAATGATCAAATAACATCCTTTAATGGAAATTATTTGTAAATAATCCTAAAAAAATAGGATTGTTATGTAAACCCTTGAAAATACCATACCGTTGACGTGAGAATAATCCAATTAATAGATAATCTGTGTAAAATGTAAATCACCATAAACAAGTTGAAATAAAAAAATATATATTCAAAAGTGATTACACAGATGATCTTATATTAATAATGATAATGAGGAAGTAATATACCCCAATGAAAAGGAATCAGTTTATGAAATTATTTATGAATTGGAAGATTTTAATTCAAATACCCATTGAAGAAATAATTCAATTTGAAAGTCAAAATACCATGAAGATAAAATAATTCATGGCATAATATATCAAAATGGGTAGTGGATAAACCACAAAAAAGAAGAAATTATAGAATTTGAATTTGTCTCAAAGATGTAAAAAGTGAGATGAAAATTCCTTAACATGTGTTTTATTTTAGGAATATCTTTTAAATTATTTTATAATTATTTTAATCATGTCCCTAACTTATAAAATTACCGTAATAATAGTTATTATATCATATATTCACTTCCTATAATATTTTATTACCTGTTCGTTAATAATCTTTCATTATTTTGAATATTTCATTCGTTAATTGCCTAGTTTGTTGAGTATGTTTTGACTTGTTATTTTTGTATCTATTATATTGAACATGATATGATGATCTCAAGAATTTAAACCATGATTTTATTTTCATATTTATTTATAACACATTTATTTTTAATAATCCATAACATATAGATATGCAAAATGAAATGCAACGTTCATTGAGACGGTAGGTCGTATGTACACATCAACACTATTTTCATTTTTTTGGGCATGTTTTAAAAGATTTAAATGTAAAATATGTATATAGGTATATTATAATTATAGTATCATATTTATGTCATATATTTCACAAAGTTTTATTTAAACCATCCTTAATAAAATCCATGTATTTTGTGAATATATCACAACGCTTTAAGGAGTCGTTAGTTCACATGTCCCAAAATGATGTTAACGTATCCCTTAAATATAGAACAGATCAGGGTAAGTACAATATAAAAATAAAAAAAATAATAAATACAAAATAAATAAAGTATATATCATATAAAAATAAATTTTCCACTATAATTCCCAACCATGATATGTGGTAATGGAAAAATGAATGACATGGTTTCACGAGGCGGTAGTTAATTGTACAGAAACTACTAATTTGTTATTCATTTGATAAGAGTTTTTGTCAGAGTAGGTATAAATATTAACATAAAAAATATAAGTTTATGTTCAATACTTATTTTATTATATAAGAATTTAATAATATTAAATGAATTCGTGGAGAAGTAAATGAATGAAAAGTGATCATTGAAGAACACTACCACTTATTAGGGTAAAGCCTTTTAATTTAATCCAAAGGATTTCTTAGATTTCCTTATTCCAAAAGGGAGGATTATAATATTATGAGATAGATGTTGGAAGATTATTTTGGATTATTTTGGGAAATTGGTCTTTATATGTCTGAATAAGCGAGAGGAGTGACTACCTTTTTATAGTGGAGGAGGAGTAGAACTCTTCTGATGTTTTTAAAATACAAATCCAACCATGTTTATCCCACATAAAACATCTTAAATATTGAAATAAATTATCTAAAATAGAGTATAGTTTCTAAATATAACCAAAAAATAAATTTTGGACATGTTTATTTGTAATTTTGTGCCTTAAGATTATGGTCTAGCCTTTCTTAAGATAATTTTCCCTTAATCACAAAAGTGGCATAAATTAATTTAAATTTAATCTTGGAGACAGGATGAAAAAGCAGTTTTTAAGTAAAATGTTCAATAATTTACTATGTTTTTATTTTCAATTTCAAACATAAATTGATTCCAATTAAATATATTAAATTAATTGATTTATAATTTATCTGACTGATGTTTATAACCCAAAAAATTATAATTTTACCTCATAAATAAATTAGATGAAAAATAATTTTTGAATTAAAATTCAGTATTTTCACTATTCATGAAAAATGAAACCTAACAAAAAAATACCAAAAATTAACTATAACCTAATATTGATGGTTCTATTTAAAAAATGAAGTTTATTTTTATATATAAAATTTATAAAAGTTCTATATATTGTATTTAAAATAGTTTTTCCATTAAATGTCTCTAAAATTTCCTTTTAAGAAAAATACATCTTTTAATCATAAAATATGATTTATTGTTATCTTTTACATATGAAGCCTATAGGATGAATATCAAAAATAATTGATTGAATATAATATATATATATATATATTTCATTAATATCATTCGCTAATTTTATCTAATTTAATTTATTAATGGAAAAATTCTTTTCAAGCATAAAAATGAATATATTTCCATTATATTAAATTAGTTTATATGTTCATTTATAATTAATTATTAACCAATAAATTGATAATACATTTTTCAAACCATATATTTCATAATTTATATAATATTATTCATAACCACTAATTTAATGTCTTGTTATGTCTTATTGTATTATGTAATAATATTTTAATAATATAATGTTTCTTGACAAAACTCGGTCTTACGTGCAACACAAGCTATCGAAGAATGTATTTATTTCCTTATATGAAATATAAAATAGTATTTAATTCATTAGATTATATACAATATTTAAAATATATTTAAAATATAATATATTTCATAATGTTTTTAAAGGTTATATTTTTTTCTATGTTTGGTGTAGTGTGTCATACATGCCATTAAAAAATGATCTAACATTAGAATTTTAGGGCATTTTAAAAACATTCAATAATGAAAACATAACAAAACATACATTCATAAACACACCATTATTTTCTGATAGATCTCTCGTGGATGAAAGAGAATATTATGGATAGCCATTGGTAGGAGAGAAAACATAGTTGGAGACGATATAAGAGAAAATTGTGAGTTTTAGCAGTAAATCTGAGAGAGATCAACTTTTTTAGGATCAATCTGTTAACCATGTATGGTTGGATTTCATGTTTATGAAAACCATACACCAATAGTATATGATCCTATACCAGCAAACACTATTGTCATGGATGCCTCACATGATTAGAAAACCATACATAAACTATGCTTTTTCCTCTCTTTCACTTTTCACAGTCACACCTAAGTGGCCCCATGATTTTTCCAATTTGTGTGTCTAATAATTCACCTACCTAGTATTATTTTTTAAAATTTTAATTATATTAGGAATTTGTTTCATGTTTTCTACTAATAGTTCACAATCCATGCACCTCCAGAAAATCCCCAAAGACATTTTAAAATTCCTCTAAACCTTAACAAACTCCACCATAAATATTAAATACATAAATAAGGAGTTATATAATTTAATCAATGGGTGATAAAATGTACCATCATATTAAATTTTTTTTCGATATGATGGATTCTATAATTTTTTAATATTTGGTATAGAATTAATCACTTTTTTTGAAAAGTGCGAAACCAAAATTCTCTTTTAAACACATTCTAGTTTATCTATATGGTTAAAATGATGAAATTTTTCCCTCATATTCTATATAAATATATGGATATAGCACCTCCATTTTTTTAGTCATGTGATATTTCATCCAACTATGAAAGCCCTAAATTATTTAAAGTGTTCTACCATGTATATCTGTTTTCTATTATGATAGAGTTGGATAATTTGAAGTATCCTCAATTTATAACTCTGATTTTTAACCAAACTATACGTATTCAAAAATAATTCCCTCATCATATAAGAAGTATTTATGGCTTGATTATTATTCTTATAATATATCTAGTGATTCCTAGATCATATATATTAATCCTAACCACAATCATTCATATTTACTTGGGTTTGATCCCCACATGAGATCCAAATATATATATATATATATAATTTATTTTATAAGAAGAAAATGATCCATATATGTTTCGTACTAAGATAATTGATGTAATTCAGATAATATCCTAGTTTTATATTGTTTCCCACTCCATGAATGAATCATGTCATATTAAAAGTCCTATTAAATAACTCTAATTATCATTATTGATATAAAATATATTCAAATTAAGGGAATCCAATCCTTTGAACAAGATATTAAACTATACATCATGAGATCTATTTTACATGGATCCTCAAATAGTTTGAGGTGGCTTGATGATAGGACCCATTCGATTAAATGAGATCTTAATCCATGTTAAATATTTTTGGTGCATTGGTCTATAATCATATAAAATTATCCATTCTATGAACTATGTATGACTTGAATATTATCATTTTATGATATTTAGTGACATCATAATTATTTATCATGGACCCACTCGCATGATTTTCCATACACCAAACCCCCCATTCTAGAGTGTAGTTTTTAAATTCGCGTCATTTGATTCATTACTATAATCCTTGCTAGAAATGAATAACACTATTTAATAAAAATTTATAGCTTGATTATAAATATTATAAGATTTCTAGTGATGAAAATACTATTTATCTTTGGTCTAGCCACAAATCCCATCTATCATTCTACTGGTGATAATGTATATCTTCATTCGCACTATCTATTTCACATGATCAATATCAGTTTAGAGGATTTATTTTAAATATGTAATGGTTTATTCCTATTCTATGAAGATAAATAATGATGCATTGATCCCCTATCCTAATCCTTTCCATAAGATCCAATCAAACCATAATTGTTATGGATTTATGATTTGGGATTTTCACTCCATAATTAATATTTGGGATAATTTGTTCTTTTTTCATTAGTAAGAAAAAATTATTCTATCATATTGTTTATTACTATAAACCTTTGCGAAGCTAAAATCCCCCATATTTGGATATTTCATTCTAGGGGAAATATGCATTTAATTTTTATGTGTGATGATGATATCTTATTTTATGCATGATTCAGATTAATATAAGGTTTTATATTTTTGAATCCCTACCCCATGAAAATAAAATTTATTTTTTCAATCCCAGTCATATGAAATTAAATTACATGAAATTTGAGTCCTTATTGAGTAATATTAAATTTTATAACATCTGAATCCTAATTACATTGTATTAACTTAACAAAAGATATTCCCTACAACAGGATAATAAAATTTTTCATGTAGTTATTTTTCTCCTTAAAATAAATTACACAAAAAAAAGTCCATCGTACATGGCCATTAACTTCATAAGGAACTAGAACTACATGGGACATTATTCTTGTAATTTTAATATATTTATTTTATTATAAACAATAAATTCTAGACTTTTCCATATATGTCACACCCTGACCTTATTCATCTATTATTTAATTACTTTAAAGATTATTTTGTGTTTTGGATGCTTTTTCGTCATCGCACGATCATCCTGCACAATTAAGGGTAACTATGTGGAGTCCGCATAGATTCCCAAGTGGCTCCAAGGCATGGTGAGTGCTTATGCACAGTTTATAAAATTTGGGCATCAAACACACATTTTTTTAACCATGTGAGAGGGCAGTGTCGGGTGGCACGATCAAGGAGTAGCATGCTCGACTTCGTTTTTGACCGCACGCGAACCCCGTGACTTCTCAGTTTTTTAATTAAGTAAAGGAATTAATTATATGATAAGTGAAATAAAATAAAATAATTTAAAATAAATAAAATGGATTTTTCTTATTTAAATGTTTAATGGTAATAATAATAATGCTATGTTTTTTTTAAATAAAAAAATTGTTATTATTATTTTGGTTCTATTATTATTATTATTGTTGATTATTAATGATATTAACATTAATATTTTTATTGAAAAAAATACTCCTAAACCCTAGGGGGGCTGCACACCCCCCCCCCCCCCATTTTGTTTCTCTCCCTTGTGAATGGCGTGGCGCCCGCCCTTCTTCCCCCCTCGCAGCGCCGGGCGGCCCGCCCCTCCCCTCCCTCATAGTGGTTGGAAGCCCGCCCCTTTTCTGCTCCCGTCGCTACACGCCGGTCCCGGCCGACTCGGCCACCTGGCCTCTACCTCCGACCACCACGCCGGCACCCCCCCTCTCCTCCCGCTTCCCGTTTGACATCCCCTCCGGTCCCGCCTCCGGCCGTGACCCACCACGCGTTGCGCCTCCATTATGCAAACCCCCACGGCCCACCCCCTTGCCAGCGGCGCACCTACCGGCGTCGCCCTTCGTGCTTCTGCGGCCCAGAAACCCCCAACGGCTCCCTCCGGCGGTTTTTTTTTCGGGGAAACCCCACTGTCCAACGTTTTTTCCGACACGGCCTGATCCTCCTTCGTTGTGCCTCCACTTTGCTCCGACGTGGCCGTGGTTCCCCTCACCTTTAGTCGTCTCCACTTTTTGCCATATGTATACTTCTTTTCGTTTTTTGGTTTTTTTATTGATAAATTCCTAAATGTTGTGTTCATGATTGTCTTTTTTTCGGGGTGGAGTGCATGTGCGAAGGGACCATGAGGCTCAGCTCATCCTTCCACTATAGTGGTGTTGCATCTACATTTGGGTTTAGGTAGGTGAATCCTGGTTTATCCTTTCCAATGCATTCTTTAACACTTTCATCCTTTAGATTATTTATTTTAATTGATTCGCAACTTTATAATACCCCCTATTTAATTCATTACTGTGTTTATAATTCTATAGATTGTGTCCAAATTATATTTTGGTGCGATTCTTTGATTATGAATGTGTTGGTGCAAATTGGATGTAACTTGGTTTAATGTGCTGTTTGAGTGATTTCAGTTTATTAAGGTGTTTTATTTTAAATTTTTATAACTTCTTAAATAAAAAGGGGTTTTCAAGTGGACCCTTGTCTGAGTCTATGTAATTTTATATCAATCAGGTGTTTTTTTAGTGTAAACTAATTTTTTTCTATGTGTAATCATTTTATATATTGTTTAAAAAGTTTATTAAATTATGAATGAGGTGCGAAACATGCTTAAGAAATTTTTTTGGTGTGTGTATGTATCTAGGGTGATAAGTGGTGTCTTTGGTAAGTGTATTTTGGGTAAATTTGTTTTAGTGGAAGAACATTAAAGAACATGTATTTTGGTTGGTTGTTTTAAAATGTCTTTGGGTTTGGGTTTGGTTGAAAATCAAATGGTGACTTTGTGAACATTCATTATTTCGTGAATTGTGTTAGTTTCTAGAAAGGATTGTGATTTGAAAAATGTGTATGCCCGATTGGAAACTTGAAAATTTTTATGAAATGGTTCAAATATTAATTGGTATGGAGGCTAGGTCGGCACCTTCATGAGATATCAAAAGTATGTATATAAATATGGGGAACCTTTATAGGAGGGATATACTTAAGGGGTTATCATATATTGGTGTCCGTGTTTGGGGTAGGCAAGTGCGGTGAGATGAGTCACACTTGCAAGGGCCTCCTAGTTACACAGTGAAATACCCACCATGGGTTCCTGGGCATCTTATAGATTATGAAGTCATGATTACCCACCAGCCCCGATAAGACGGGTTGGTGCCCTCTGGTAGATTGAGAGGATAGGTGGGATTTTCTGCTGATTTTGTCACGAGGGTGATCAGTGAGTTATAGACTATGGGGATTCAATATACGCCGGCTGGTGGTTCCAAACCGAGTGTGTCCAGGGGTTGTCTAGGGATGTTCAGGATTTCCCATGGTTTCAAATTGTATTACATGTTTACTTCATGCTTCACTGATTTATTTTCAGCCTGTACTATTTACCTATTTCCTTTTAGAATAGCCATGGTATCAGTTGTATTTGGTTTTGTTTATAAAAATATAAAATGGTCTTGAAAGTGATTTATAGTGTGCGTTGGATTTTCAAATGGTAAAATCATGTTGTTTATTTTAAAATGTGTAAAAACTATTTTTATAGTTGTATTTCAAACTTGTGTTAAAGGATTGTTAGAGGAAATGAAATACTTGAATTCAGTGGATTACTTTGGCATCCCTACTGAGATTTTTTGTCCTCATGCCTATCTTTTACCATTTCAGTTGCATGTTGTTTTTGACCGGTTTCTCATGATTTAATTGCTCATTATTGGAGCATGTCTTGTCTTCGGTTGGGTGGTGGCCTTGAAGGTCACAGAGAGGTATGTCCTGTTGTTTTTTTCATTCCGGTGCTTGTTTTAGTTTTCATCGCCAGTCTCTAATTATTTTCATGTCTTTATTTTATGGGCCAAATCGTTCCCACCTTTTTTATTTTGATTCCCGAAACTAGTTTCCAACCCGTGGGGATCGGGAACTCCCTTCGGACCATGTCGCAAACCGGCTTGAGTGACCAGTTCAAGGACGACCCGGGTTTTTTTTTTGAAAAAATGGTATCAAAAAGAAGTTTCTTGTTATTTGGGGTGTCTGGTCATTGGAGATTTGGACTGTCAGGACTCAAGAGGCAGGTAAAGGAAGGGCATCATGAATCCTTGCTCATTCTAAACCTCGAGTTTCCAGGGGTAGTCCCAGACTTGAGACTTTTTGCCTTTGTTTTGGATTGAGGGATGACAACGGAGGCAAACTGGTGTTACGTCATGATTTCATATGGTGTAGTGACCCATGTAGAGTCCAAGTACATGGTTTAAGTCCCTCCGAGTTGTTAATGCTTACATGGGACATGACCCACTACCATGAAACCCAGTTAATCATGACTACAAGTCCCTCACTCTGCTAGTTTGATGCAAGTTGGGCATAATCTTGGTTTTGGGTGGTGCAAGCGTGTGTTTGAAAAGTGAAAGAGGATTTGTTTTAAATAAAAATGTTTTCTATAAAATGGATTTAAATTGGTAAAGTGAGTTTTCAAAGTAAAAGTGTTTTGGATTCAAAGTTTGGTGCTTGTTTGGATTTGGTAAGGAAATAGATTGGGTACGACCCTTGGTATTCTTTTTGATTGATCGAATGTGTGTTGGTATGTGCGAAAAATGCATGAGAGGCACTCGTTCGTGGATTAAATGAGTGGAATGGATATTAATTCATGTGATGATTCATGATATGTCATGAGTGTATATTTGAAACTAATGGTTTGACCATTTCTTTCTAAAATTATTTTTGAAAGAGGAAAATGATTTTGAAAATTAGTTTTTGTTTTAGAAAATTGGTTTTGATTTTGGAAAGTAGCCTCAAAATAATGTGGTTTTGAAATTGAAATTAAGTGTCAATTTTTGAAAAGTGGATTTCTGAGTTGTGTTTGTGGTGTTTGGCGTGAGAGCCAGTTGTTTGGCATGCGGTTGTAATTTATGGTTATGATTTGATTGGATGATTATTTTTGGCTCTGTGTTTTTATGTTGTTCAGATATTGTCACTCAGAAAGATCACCAAAATTTCTAATGAGTCATGCCCAGTTTTTGGTCCTTGTCGGATGTTTCCTGTTCTTCGTGGTGATCGAGGTCCGTCAGAAGTAGTGGAGTGGCTTGAATAGGTAGAACATGTCTTCAGGATGTTGGGAACTCCCGAGGCTGTCAAAGTTCGTGCTATTTTGGGACTATTTGAGGGTCGATCTCTGGACCAATGGATGTTGGTTTCCCCATCTTCGATGCATGTTGAGATGAAATGGGAAGTGTTTAAGGCCACCTTAGTCCAAGAGTTCCTACCCTAAGGAGGTGAAGTTGAAGAAGGCAGCAGAGTTGCAGGATGTTCGGCAAGGACAACAGTTGGTAAAATATTATTTTGACCACTTTAATGATCTGGTTTTCTATTTTTTAGAGGTGGATTCAGAAAACCAAATGAAAGTTACTCTTTTCATTTTGGCCCTTTGTCCTGATATTGCAGATAAGGTGATCTCATCGGGTGAAACATGTTTCGAGAAGTTGGTAGATGAGGTGTTTTTGGATGAGCTCGTTCTTGGTGTGCAGTCAGTAACAGTTGGATCGCGTGAAGGTTTCCCATCTGAAGAGTAGTGTATACAGGAGGGACCTGTTTCTAAAGAGACCATTTTAGTGGTTTTGGATTCCAGTTCATCGGACCATTCTATTGTGTGGTATCAGTGTGGTCGTTTCAGGCATTTAATGCCATCTCGTCGCAATCCACCAAAGACGTCTCATCACTGCGACTATCTGGGTCATCTGGAGAAGTTTTGCAAGAAGTGACACCTGAAGAAGACATCCTGATCGGAGGATGATAGTGCATCACTGTGAGGCAGGAGATGCTTCAGCCATTAGAGCCCCAGCCACAGGTCCAAGGGTGGAGCTCGTGCACAGTCAGGAGTTGTCGGGGTGTGAATCCTCGGTCCAGATTGTGTGTTCCATGTTGGAATAAATACTTTTTAAAATCATTTCAATCTTGTTTCACTTCTTCTTGAGATATTTCATTGTTGTAAGTTCATTGTTTTATTGTAAATTTTTGATGGATATGTTTTATTGTAATTCAAGCAGACTTGTGATTTGAATGTGAGTTTTTTAATCGTTCATTTCTTTTGAAGTGTGTTTGACCCATGTATGGGCTGATCTTGGTTTAGTTGTGCTCATTTTGAGATGTTTGCATATTGTGGAACCGAGGAGCGGTGTTTTTGACTCGCTCTTTGGGATATTTCCTTGCCAGTTTTCTTTAGTGTCGGAAGTTTTGGCTTGGGTCGAGAGTTCCAAGTTTCAATTGAGTAATTCCCTTGCTCGTGCTATAGAAATTTGTTTGGATCGTTGAGAGTTCCTGCATGGGACCCTATCTCCAGGGGTGGTGTCCTTGGGTTTTAAATTTTCATTCTAGTTTAGTTTTTGTGGTGGGGAGAACCCTCTTGTGTCCTCTTGTTCTCTTAAGTTGTGGTTTCTTCTGGGTAGGTCGGGTGTGACTTGTGGAGTGAATAGTCACCTTGAGGTTCCTAATTTATCTCTCACGGTTTTTTTCGGGCATAGACTTGAGTTTGGATAATCTTT
Source organism: Viscum album (assembly GCA_963277665.1). Lineage (NCBI taxonomy): Eukaryota > Viridiplantae > Streptophyta > Magnoliopsida > Santalales > Viscaceae > Viscum > Viscum album. The sequence continues at coordinate 1,621,628,749 of OY728163.1, read as the reverse complement.
TGGATTGGTGACATTCTGGGGGAATAAAATTTTTGTGGTGGGGATAATTGCCACACCCCGAACTGATTCATCTATTATTTAATTACTTTAAAGATTAGTTTGTGTTTTGGATGCTTTTTCATCATCGCACGATCATCCCGAACAGTTAAGTGTAACTATGTGGAGTCCACGCGGATGCCCAAGTGGCTCTGAGTCATGGTGCGTGCATACACACAGTTTATAGAGTTTGTGCATCAAACACACATTTTTTTACCATGTGAGTGGGTTGTGTTGGGTGGCATGATCAAAGAGCAGCATGCTCGACTGCATTTTTGACCACACGCGAACCCCATGACTTCTCGGTTTTAGAATTAAGTAAATAAATTTATTATATGATAAGTGAAATAAAATAAAAAAATTGAAAATAAATAAAACGGTTTTTTCATTATTAAATTTCAAATGGTAATAATAATAATTCTATGTTTTTTTAAATAATAAAATTGTTATTATTATTTTGTTTATATTATTATTATTATTGATTATTAATGTTATTAATATTAATATTATTATTGGAAATAAAATACACCAAAACCCTAGGGGTGGCTGCACCCCCCCCCCCCATTTTTTTCTCTCCCATGTGAATGGCGCAGCGCCCGCCCTTCATCCCCCCCCCTCACAGCGCCGGGCGGCCCACCCCTCTCCTCCCTCCAGGCGCCCGAAAGCCGGCCCCTTTCCTGCTCCCGTCGCCGCACATCGGTCCCGGCTGACCCTGCCTCCCGAACTCTACCTCCGACCCCCCCCCCCACTCTCCTCCCGCTTCCCATGTTGCATCCCCGTCGGTCCCTCCTCCAGTCGCGACCCACTGCCCTCCGCGCCTCTACACTACACACCCCCGCGGCCCGCCCCCCTTGCCAGTGGCGCACCTGCCAGTGCTTCCCACCCTGCTTCTGTGGCCTTGCCACCCCCAGCCTCTTTTTCTAGAATTTTCTTTTCTGAGAAACACCATTGTCCAGTGTTTGTTCCGATGCGGCCCAATCCTCCATCATTGTGCCTCCGCTTTTCTCTGACGTGGATGATGTTCCCCTCTCCAGCAGTCATCTCCTCTTCTGGCCATAGGTATACTTCTTTTCCATTTCTGGTGTTTTTATTGATCAATTACTAAATGTCATGTTTGTGATTGTGTGTTTTTCTTGGTGGCACCGGTGTGCAAAAGGATTTTGAGGCTCAGTTCATCCGTCCACTATAGTGGAATTATGTGTGCATTTGGGTTGATGTAGGTGAATCCTGTTTTATCCTTTCTGATGCATACATTGACACTTGCATCCTTAAAATTATTTATTTTAATTGATTCGCAGCTTTACAATACCACCTATTTAATTCATTACTGTGTTTATAATTCTATTGAATGTGTCAAAATTATATTTTGGTTCCATTCATTGATTATGCATGTGTTGGTGCAAATTGGATGCAATTTGGGTTAATGTACAATTTGAGTGATTTTGGTTTATTAAGGTGTTTTATTTTAAATTTTTATAACTTCTTAAATAAAAAAAAATTCAAGTAGTCCCTTGTTTGAGTCTATGTAATTTTATATGAATCTGGTTTATTTTTAGGGTAAACCATTTTTGTGCTATTTGTAATTATTTTATAAATTGTTTAATAGTTTTATTAAATTATGAACGAGGTGCGAAACATGTTTAAGAAAAGTTTTTGGTGTGCATATGTTTCTAGGGTGATAAGTGGTGTCTTTGGTAAGTGTAATTTGGGTAAAATTTTTTAGTGTGTGGACATTAAAAAACATGTATTTATGTTGGTTGTTTTAAAATGGATTTAGGTTTGGGTTTGGTTTAAAATTAAATGGTGACTTTGTGAACATTCATTATTTCGTCAATTGTGTTGGTTTCTGGAAAGGACTGTGATTTGATAAATGTATATCCCTAATTGGAAACATGAATCGTTTTATGAAATGGTTCAAATATTAACTAGTATGTTGGTCTGGTTGGCACCTTCGTGTTATATGAAAAGTATGTATATAAATATGGGGCACCTTTATAGGAGGGATATCCTTGAGGGGTTATCGTATATTGGTGTCCGTGTTTGGGGTAGGCAAGTGCGGTGAGATGAGTCATGCATGCGAGGGCCTCTAACATACACAGTGACATAACTACCATGGGTTCCTAGGCGTCTTATGGATTACTGAGTGACGATTGCTCAGCAGCCCCGATTATACGAGTTGATGACCTCTGGTAGATTGAGAGGGCAGGTGGGATTTTCCGTTGATTTTGTTGCGAGGGAGATCAATGAGTTATAGACTAAGGGGCTTCACTATATGTCGGCAGGTGGTTCCTAACTGAGTGTGTCCAATGGTTTTCTAGGGATGTTCAGGATCACCCATGGTTCAACTTTTATTACTTGTTTACTTCCTGCTTCACTGATTTATTTTCAGCCTATACTGTTTACCTGTATCTTTTTTGCACAGCCATGGTATCATTTGTATTTGGTTTTGTTTATAGAAACAGAAAATGGTTTTGAAAGTTATTTATAGTGTGCGTTGGGTTTTCAAATGGGTAAAGCATGTTGTTTATTTTAAAATTTGAATAACCTATTTTTATAGTTGTATTTCAAACTTGTGTTAAAGGATTTTTTGAGGAAAGGAAATACTTGGATTCAGTGGTTTACTTTGGCATCCCTACTGAGCATTTTTGTTCTCATTCCTATCTTTTACAATTTCAGTTGCAGGTTCTCTTTGATCAGTTTCTCCGGATTTACTTGCTCATTGTTGGAGCAAGTCTTGTCTTCAGTTGAGTGGTGACCTTGAAGGTCACCGGGAGGTATGTCCTGTTGTTTTTTTAATTCCTCTACATGTTTTATTTTTCATTGCCAGTATTTAATTATTTTCATGTCTTTATTTTATGGGCCAAATCGTTCCCACCTTTTTTCTTTTGATGGCCGAAACTAGTTGCCAGCCCGTGGGGATCGGGAATACCCTTCGGGCCATGTCTCGGACTGACTCGGGTGACCGGTTCAGGGTCAACCCGGTTTGGTTTGTGACAATATACCATCATCCATTTGTACACATTTAAAAATTATCATAATGTAACAGACATGGTCAAAATATGTTTCCAAATCCTCTAATGCATATTTTAAAAATACATTTCCATTATTCACACTTCATTTCTAGGGGTATCAAATTTCAAAAAAAAACATTCACATACATTTGTAACGAGTGTAATATACTCCAAGGAATTCCTCTATTTGGATATTCATATATTGGCTCGATACAACTCAGCATTGGTTCCCCCAAAATGGTTTTCCAATATAGGGCTTGGTTTCATCTAATGGATATGGTCTTAGAATCCCCAAACTCTATAATATAATCTTAGTCGAACCCATCATTCTAATGTTTTTAGGTGTATTCCCTTTTTGTGACAATAAGATATCATCATTTTGGATCTAAAATTTACTTTTATCTATGATTTAAAACATCTCCATTATCTATTCAAAATCTATTGGGGTGTTCATGGACCCTGAAAGCCAATTAATTTATTCTCTCTCAATTCCCCTTCACATCTATTATCCAATATCAATGACCTTATAATACATTCACTCACTTATGAGATGTCATGTATTAGTACTGGTCTCCTTATACATTCTAGGATTTACCATTCCCATTCTAGAAAAATTATCTTACCCAATTTGGTCCATTTATCATGATGAAAAATTCTGTGTGCCTTGGTCAAATATATATGACTTTAAACTCTATCGTATGAGGATTCAAATAAAAAAACCTTAAATTTCTACTTAATGATAAATAAAACTTTCCAATATGGAAACCCATACAAGGACCAATAAGAAAAATGAGACTCTTTAGTTAGTAAACATTGTACTTCCAAATCCGAGGAATGTATTTATGCATAAATGATAATGTGAAAATCTTATAGGAACCACCATATATCTATATAAAAATTTCATCCATCTCATTAGACTCTCTGGTCAAAATAATTAGAGCAATAGAATTTCATATATCAACACCATGATAATATGTTCACTACATGTCAAGGTATCTTTTTGGTATCAAAACCCTCATTGAATATTCACTATTATATTAACCTAATTATTAAATGAAACGTTTGGATCCTTACATATCTTTCATGGATATTGGGAACAATTTCTTTAGGATTCAAGGGGAAACAATGTTTGGATAGATATACAATCCATTCTATAGCCCTGTGTACCTACCACCAATATTCCCTGCTAACCCGAGGAATGTTTTTATCCTAAGGAGAAGGTCACATACTCTTTGTATTCACAAAAACTATTAAAGTAGAACCCATAATTTGAAGTTGGTTATATTTCATTTTCCAATAATAATTTCCCATTTCATTACCTCTGATTCAAATTCCTTGAGTTAGGATTTTGATAACCCATAATCAAAATATTCAAGTGCATTCAATACCCTCAATGTGATGAGATCATGAATCATTACCACATTAAACGAAGTGATATAATATCTCATCAGTGAATGTTTAATCATCCATCATCTTGTGACTCTAAATCATATTTTATAGTTTTCCAAGGATCATGACTATAAATTGATTGACTCAGTTCATTAGAGATTCTATACTTAAAATGAGATCTATATTCTTGTCTCTTTTTAATTATCTCATTTCATTATAGATTTTATTCCTCTTAATTTGGATAGATTTATATGACCATACATTGTAAAAAATGTGGTCAATTTTGTATGCCTATATACTTTGGTAACCACTAGTTTTTGATCTATGACCATAAATTGGGTGAACCATCCCATAAGGTTATCTCTATATGTGACAAGGGGCTCTCCATTCACATCATGTTTTTACATGCTTCTAGCTTGATATGTATTTATTTAATTTTTTCATGGTTATACAACTCGAAAAATATAAAATATATAGTCCACACTATCTAAACATAAACATAAAACACATTAATCTGATATAAATAACCTTAAACTACCTATTAAAAGAGACATTAAACTAATCAAGATGAAAAAATCAAATGGTAGCTTGGAAAATATTCAATTCTCTACTCACAAGGGAGGTATCTTAGAAGAACTAGAAAAAAAATATTTCTAAAATAGATAATATAAAATTAAACATAGTTAAAAGGAAGCCTATAATGGGATACCTATATAATATCCAAATTCCTTTAAAATGAGATTCTTTATATGATTAATAGGAAAAATTTATAAAAAAAAGAATAAATGATGTAATTTTTGAGGGGTTCGCTATATGAAACCAGTATAAGCCATTTAAGGAATGCTAGATCCCTTACACATGGAAAATTTTTAGTTGTTCCCTTATCATTTTTATGATAGTCTGGGGGATCCATGTGAAATTGACAACGAAACAACTTCAAGGTCCTCAAATCCTATTAAATATTGGAATCCCCATTCCAAAACCCTACTTTTTGATCATCATGAAATTGAGTCATCATTTCCATATCTAAATGGGCCAATAATAGTGTACCATAATAAAACATATTCTTATAACTATTCTTGAAATAAATTAATTAAAAAATAATCCATATATATGTAGTGAAAATCCATTGTACCATGATGATGTTTTAACATATACTGTTAAGTTAATCACACCCATGAAGAAATCATAATCACATGGATATTTGGGAATCATGATCGACTCAGTCCATTATAAATTCTGATAAAAAGTGTATTTAAATTATCATTATTTTTATATGAATAATTTCAGAAGTTATCATTCAAATGATAATTTATACAATTGATAAGAAATCTTAAAATTGATAACTAATTTGTAAACAAAATATGTTTTCATTCATTTTCAAAAAGTAAATGTTTCTCTATAGGTCAATGTATCTCTTCATAATAGTGTAATATCAAAAAATTCCCTAAATTAGAATTATAATTCAGAAATTGATTGTTAGAATTAATCGATATTGTGTCGAATCCCTGGTAGCTATTAAACGTTAGTTTTTTCAATTAGTATAAGGATATCCAATAAAAATTCAATGACCTTCCACTCATGGGATTGAGTTTCATCAATTAACCAGTGTAGTTCTACTAGTGTTGACTTGGTAGTGTCGATTACTTGATTGAGAACAACCACCTATAGGGACTCTTCATCGAATTAACTATTATGTTGTACTTTTTATATAACATAATTGTATACATCTTAAGAGACAAAAACCTAATGATTATTTAATTTTACCAAGAATCCCAAGTATGTATAAATTATTTATATTTTTTCTCCTTTTCTCACCCTCAAATATCCACCTTCATGGACAAATGGATAGAATGTTTTTAAATCCCCTATATCTAAGCTCGATAAACATAATAAAAAGCCTATAAACATCAAGGGTAGGTCCTCATAGGGGGGTATCTAAGACCAAAAATCATATTTCCCACTAGAGGAGTCATTAGGTGTTATAAAAAATTGTATATGCATATCAATATAATTCATAAATACTCATATGTAGTTATACATACCTTAAAATAGGATAAATCAAGTAAAATTATTATATTGAACCTCTTAAGTTGATAGTTCCAAAAAAAAAATAGCATCCCCAATTTTCTTGGATTATTGAATCATGGAGACAAATACTCCACCAACAATATTTTCTTCCTTGGATGGTCCTATTATGATTGGTTATCAAAAATAAAACATTTATGATAATAATAAAAATGAAGGGCATTACAAAGTTGTTATAGATAAGTACCAATTTCTAGGGAATGGATGTTTATGGTGGCTTCCACAATAATAAAAGGTATATTTTATGACTCCACTTTATAATAGTTCTATTAGAAATGATGGTGGGATCCCCAAGCATTAAAAATATCCCATCATTTGCATTACTTCAATATGATGCGGCCTAGTCAGTAAGTGTATTTATTCTTTACTACGTATTGATAACCTCAGAATTCCACAAAGTAGAAATATTCTGCATAATTTCACCTTATCCAGCTATTTAGGCTTCATTTATGGAAGTATATATGGATCCAACCTTTCAGAGTCCAATGCTAATGAAACCAGCTACAAACGAGTATGGAGTATCATGGTCTCACAATTATGAATTAACAAGGTGATATTTTTCTATAGATAAAGATAAATATGTGTGAAATATATATCATCATAAACTATATAGAGGTTTCCATGTCAAACATATATGGGGATGACTTATGACCTACCATCTTCTTATTGATGTTCTTGAACTATTCATTGTATTCATGGGGATCGATGTATAAAAATATTTCATCCATCATTTCCAGGGAATCAGACAAAGTAAATGGCCCCTTCTAGAAGAATAAAAATCAATTCATGTTACCAAAACATCACAATTGATATCAGTCAAATTACATTTACCACCTCACATCTAATACTGTGAGAGTGGTTGAGAGACTCAAATCTAGATATATGACAATCCCTTCTTGGGATCCTACTACAATTTATTATATAAATATTTCCTAAAAGGGGGAAAGATATAAATTCTCCCAAGATGTTTTCATCTCATGATTCATGGGGCATTGGATAGGTATATGATAAATGAAAGTGTTATTAAGAACAAATCATAAATAAATGGATATAGAATTAAAAATAATTATTGATGTCTAAAACACCAGGTGAGGTTCAGAAATTGCTACGTCTATGTTTTTTTACAAGACTTATAGATCATATTGCTCCATCAACACTAGCGTCTGAATGAGAAACTGATACATTCATAGAAATTACATTTCTTTATACTAGGGAAAAGATAAAATATGAATCTTATTTTGACACCTATAAAATAAAAAAATACATATTTAGTGACATGATGACACCATGTCATAATACCTTACATAGTAATAAATATTCAACTTTTCTCTTCCTTGGGTGATCTCTGTAAAATGTAATCATCCTCATTGCTTGCTTCATGACCTAATAATATCAACATTCAGTCAATGTGAGAGAGATTATATTATAGAAAATTAATAAAAACCTCTAAATTCATTATATAATCCTCATCTTCCAACGGTTTTTCTTCATAATAAGTACTAATGAAAATCATTGATTTTCTAAACCCCTTAAAAGAATGTATATCCACTATACCACATCATAAAATCTCTAAAAGGATAAGTATTATTTCTATAAATAAAAATCCCTACATGTTTCATAATATATTGAAATATAATGAATTGAGAAGTGGGTGTCTACTATAATAACAAAATTATAAGCACCAATATGTTTCACATTCTTTAATGGAATACAATATGAAGAGTGACTCTTAGATGAAACCATATTTCATGCACTTTCTACTCTAGATGGTTGATGAGAAATCCAATTTGTTAATATTTCTATATCTTTCAGTCTCTCTTGATCTGCTTCATATTCATCCATCAATGATCCCATTAATTTTAGCAATATCATTTCCAATTAAAAATCACAAGAAAATCAGATCCCTATTTTCGAATAATCCACTTTGATCCCCTTTAACCACTAATCAGGATAAATGAAATTTTTTACTTCTCTCATCCCATATAATTATTATCCAAAAGTGGTTTGATTCAATAAAATTATTCTCTATTCCTACACAATATAAAGGGGAGGTAAATTCTTTCTACAAGTAAGAATATTTCGTCCCAAAATTAAATGGAATATACCACAGAAAATTTACTTCCATCAATCCTAGTGTATAGGAATCCCTCACATATATATATCAGATAAGCACATGCTTTGAAACACCCAAATTTTTTATAGACTATATTTTGAATAAATTAAATTTTAACTTATTTCATGGAATTAACAATGTGAAACATTACGTTAACATGGAAATGATTTTTTGTACATTATGTAGAACATCAAATTGATGTATTTTACATAGAACATGGAAATTTCATATGCTATACACAACATCAATGTTTCAATCAAACATAATTTGGTTATTTTAATTATTTAAATTATATAAGTATTACATATACATTAAACATAGTTATAAATAATTTTTAAATATTACATATTGATAAAGAAATATATGATTTTTGGTAAAGTCCTTTTAACTTTAAAAAAATTGTTTTCTCGAATGATCAACTTTTAATATCCTTCTAAGAAAAATAATAAAATTAATTTTACACACATATAAAAATTTAATTTGATAAAATAAACTTAAATTTTGAATTTATAATGTTGAAAATAGATTAGGGTGAATTTTTGGGATATTTTCAAGAAACATCATTTCTTGATGAATAGTAAAAAATAATGATTTTAGGTTAAAAACTCCCTTTTTTGTTTAAATAATTATTAATGTTAAATTATATTTTAAATTTGTTTCAATATGACATTAGTTAATTTTAAAATTTAATAATATATTTTTTTTCATTATAATAAACATCACCTTGAAATTGAATATTAAAACTTAATAAACTATTGAACTTCTTCCTACTTTAAGACCCATAATTTTGTGCCATCTGTAGGATTAGCATTAATCTTAATTTTTCTTATTATATGAATTAAATTTATAAAAAATGAAATAAATAATTTTATTTAGTAGAATATTTATTGCCTAATTAGATCATGTTTATTTTTAATGAACATGATTAGTAAATGTTATTAAAATTAATTATATAGATTATGGTCAAATTAATCTTAATTTGGGAATAAACCTTAATCTTAGGTGCCCAAATGACATATAATCTTGTCTAAATCCCCTTTTATGGTCATATATATTCCACACAACTCCCATTATGGATTTATTTTCATTTTTTAGGACTTTGTTTAGGTAATTACCTGTGTACACTTAACTTGTTTTAAAACAATCCAAGAGAGTCCTTTTCCTTCCCTATAAAAGGCCACAAACTCTCACACATCCTCCCACCTCTCAAAAATGTTATGCTTAGATAATATATTCCATTTAAAATTCCAAAAAATATTCCCCTCCTCCTATAATCCTTCCCTTAAGAATATGTCAATCCTAGGGAACTTTCTAGTACAAACCAACAGGAGTTGCCCGATTAAGAGGTAACACCATCTCTCAAGCTCCTTTATATTATTTTATTTATCCACCCTCCACTAATACATGATTTTATAAAAACAAGACTATAATTAATATACTATTTTGTTTTTATTGTTAGGTTTCAACCTACAATTACACACACCTTCATCTAATAGGAAATGAACATAATATTTTTGTGTACGGTGAACTAATGCCCCACTAAATGATGATTGTTCAATTTTCCTTACCACCACTAAATGTGGAAATTATGATGTAAAATATATTTGTATATGTTTTATATTATATTTATTTTTTTGTTAATATTCATTATTTATTTTACAAAATATATCGTTTTTACTTTCCATTTGATGTTAATATGATAATTTCCATTGAGGAAGTGTAGACTATCACACCCTCGAAGTGATATGATTCATTCATACATGTATGGAATTGTATTCAGGATGGTTTTAGTGAAAATCAATGACATATATGATGTCATAAATATATCTTAATTAATATATATACATATATACATATATTTCTTATACATGCTTTATTTCAATGCAACAATTAAATAGAAATAGTGTTCTTTCGTATATACGACATACTGTCTCCATGAATGGAGTGTTCGATTTCATACATATATAGTATATATATTATTTTAATAAACATATAATACATATAAATAATATTTTTATAATGTTTTAAATTCTTGAAATATTCATATAAATAATAAATACCAAAGAAAAAACAAATTAAGAGACATGTGAAGAATAAAATGAATATTACCTAAAGTGAACCTTGACATGTGATTTTTTACAAGAGACTAATATTAGGTCATAATAAAACCAAGTCTATAATAATATGGTATAGTAAAATATTTATAATAAATATATATTTATGATACCATTGGTTTTAGTGAGTACAATTATAGTCGAGATACAAGGTAATGTGATTTCATCTCATTTTTTTATTTTCGTGAGATAGATGCTATGTTCACCACTCTTCTGTTTTTTGTGGGGTATATACTAACAATGATTGTATTATATTTATATTATAATTAAAATTATTTTTATTCAAATATCCATTTTATGTTAATTCATTCATGGGTTTTAAGTTTCAAATGTTAGCAAATAGGTAAAATAGATTTGTCTCAATTTGCCTTCGTTGGGACTCATGTTTTGTTATCCACCAAAATTAACTTTTTAGGTGTATATACTTTAATTTTACATGTTATATCATTAATTTTCTATTATTTAATGATATTTTATTTTTTTCATAATTTTTATTTCTAATATGGAGAGTATTATCCCATGTTACCAAGTTATAAGAGTTTCTTGAGACAATCTCATCGCTTTTCGAGATAATTCTTGTTTTTGATTCCTATAATGAAATATTATGATACATATCTTAAGAAAACTCATGAGTTTCCTTATCCTCAATTTATTCAATATATATTCATGTATTATTACCATTTTCCACTCTTTTTTACTTAAGATAACATTTTTATGTAAAATATGACCATCTCTTTCTCCGATTGAAAATTTATTATATTTAAAAAAAAATGTTTTAAAAATTTGTTTTCAAAATATCTTTAAAGCCAATTTTCAAGGAAAGAGGATTTTAAAATCGTATTATAGTTTTCATTTCATCCTTTATAAGTTTTCAAATATATTTTCCAAGAAAAAATCATTCAAAAAGGATTTATGTTTCAAAAAGTTTTTTGAATGCAGAAAGGATATTTTCCTCAAAAAATGTTCTACAAGATATTTAGAAATTATTTTCCATATAAGATAACATCTATTGGTGTTACTCATTTCTTTATTTGTAAATTAATCTATGTTTCCATTCATATTATTTCCCTAAATCAAATATGTTTTGATGAAATTTTTTTATGAAACTAGTTTCTCATTCATGGGATATATATTTAGAAACCCATTTCTATGAAAAGGGTTACATTACATTGAAACCCATTTCCATTTCACTAGTTATATGATTTTTTATCCCTCTACATTTCACAGTTTATGTTCATGATTAAGTTATTATGAATCCTATCTCTTTCCATATGTTATGATATGATTACATGTTTATAACACCCATGTCATTTCATCGGTTATGATATGATTATTTATGATATTGTGAAAAATGTATGTATGATTTCAATATTAGATGGGTGGGACCTATGTCTACCTGTAATACAATGGGTAAAGATTTATATCTCATGAGATAGGCATAGATGGAATGAGAAATGAACTTTGTACAATATTACTGGGATATAACAGGAAATGAACTCGGTTCAGTAATACAGGGTTGGAATGAGCAGTGAACTCAATTCAGTAATACTGGGCTAAAATGGGGTCTGAACAAAGTTCAGTAAAATAATTTGTCCACTAAGATGGTCTAGACATCAATGTCTTCACTGCTATGGAAATCATTATATGTGTTTATGTGTCTTCCACAATTCCATGTTTTATTCATATGTAATGATTTCATTGATTATGTTATTTATTTTCTTTATAATTATTGTCTTGTGAATTTCCATGATTTATTCCATGATTCTTGTATATGATATTTGATATATAGGGTATGATATTATATTTTTATGATCATGTTATCATACCTTTATGATCATGATTATTATTACATATCTCCCTTGTTTACTCATACTAAGTATTTGATCTCACCCATTTCTATGCCTCCATCACAATGTTATTAAGATATGTATTGTGTTTGATGTGTCTAGGAAAGGAGTTCGTCAAAAATAACCTAGTGGGATATAATTTATCTCACGTATGTATTAGTGATTATGTTTCTATGTATCCTAAGGCACTAGAATAATATTGTCTTTGGCTGTCTAGTTTTATAATGTTTTAAGTATTATCTAAACATTTTGTAATGTTAATCTATGAAAAGTGAGGGTCTCTATAGTTGGTATAATGGAATAGGATTAGATTACATTTTGAATTTATTATGATAAAACCTTAGTGATACCTTTATGTACATGTCTAAGGATAAGTCTAAGGATAAGGAAATTTATAAGATAATTTCCTAGAATTTTTGTAAAGGATGGAGTGATTGGATTCCAAAACATACATCCCTGTTTGGATAATCCAAGTGTATGTGGCTCTAGAAAAGATTAACATTAATATGAAAACTCTAAAAAGTTGTTTCGTGCCTATCTCAGGGTAATCTGGTACACAAAAAACTGGCCTTCTAATACACCTTGTTTTTCACTCTCAATGGATATGCATTGGAAAGTCACAAAATATTCATGAAAATTCATGAAGAATTTAAATATAAGTTTATTATGAATAACCTAGGATAACTTTAAGGTGTAAAATATCATAGAATGTTTGATTACATAGAAATATTATAAGTGAATTTTCCTGATTATATGGTTCCTCACTAGGATAAAAGCTTCTTACTCTAAGATTGTTGGTTTTATTCAATGGTAGGGACCCAAAGGAACCATGTTAATGGTGATTGCAAAAAAAATGGTTCAATGATTGTCCTCATGATAAACTGAATAATATGGGAGATAGAATACAAACTCTTATGGTTATGCTAACAGAACATTCTCAAGTTATAAATAATTGTGAAATTAAAAACCAGAAAAGCAGGGAACAGAGTTTTGTTGAGTATTTAATGGGGAAACATCCAAATTATTTTAGAGGGTATTCTGATCCACTTTTTTCTAGAAAAATGATCAGTACTATTGAAAAGATATTCTCTATTCTCTAGTGTTTGGATCATGATAAATTAATTCTGGTTGTATATTAGTTAGAAGGAAAATTAGGCTAGTGGTGGAGTCTAGTAAAGAATATGAGGTAGCAATATGATATTGAATCCATATATTGGGATGAAATTAAGAACATATTTTTCAAAAAGTACATTACTTAGATTCATCATACAAAGATGGAGAAATATTTCGTTGAGATAAATCAAAAGTATAATGAATTTTTTTGTACCTATGAAACTAATTTCTCGATACATGTGTGGTATGCTTCAGGAATTATCATTCAACTTGAAAGTAACGTTGATAGGTTCTTCAATGGCTAATAGCTAAGTCTTAGAATTTCTTTGTCAATAATATAATTTATTATCTATGAAAATATTTTTCATTGTGCAATCAATGTTGAATTGAGGTTGGAGTCACATATAAATCTCATGGTTTTTAAAAGAAGAAGAATATGGAGTTTAAAAGAAAATATAAATACCATTAAGAGAATAAAATTTGATTCCCATTATGCTCTAACTATGGGAATAATCTTAGAGAAAATTTCCTTAAGTGTTTTAATAAATATTTTTTTATGGAAGTGAAGTCCATTGATAATTTGATTGAAAATTTATTAGAATATGTTAGATAACGTTGTGAGAGGGAAAACAGGAAAAGAATTCACCACCCATGATTTTGTAGTACAGGTGTAAGTATAATGGGAATTGTGCTAACCACATCCCAAACCCTAGGGTTGGTGAAGCAGATTCAATTTAGCAACCACTTAAGCAAAGGGATAAGGGTAAATCTCATGTAATCACTATTTATGATGACATGTGTGATAACACTAGGACAAAAGGTACCCTTACCATCTACTCCAGAACTATTAATGTCATATTTGATTCTGGATCTACACAATATTTCACATATAAAGAAGTTTATAAGGGTGTTAATTTTCCACTAAAAAAATTACATGTGGAATTGATAGTGAAACCCTTAATGGTACGATGATTGCATCTAAAGTCTATGATTCTTATATGGTTTAAGTTCGTGGGAATGTGCTTCTTGTAAATTTTATAATTCTTCCTATAGTTTAATTTGATGTCATATTAGGAATGGATTGGATTTCTCTGTATAAATCCCACATCAATTTTCATGGAAGGGACGTTGAATTTGATATTTCCTACCCTCTTATGATCATCTATCAACATAATAGTAAAAATGAAATAAATTTTGAGATCACATCCAGTTTATTGGTATTAATTCTCATTCACAAGGTTTTATTATCTCAAATGGTTAGGGAGAAAATTGAAAATGATGATATGCCTCTTTTTTTGGTATTTTTGGATGTCTTTTGGGATGATTTGTATATCCTTCCATAAAAATGTGATGTTGAGTTCTCAATCAAACTCATAACTAGTTTCAAAAAAATTTCCATGAATCTTAAAATAGTAGATCCAATTGAGTTACAGGAATTGAATAACCAACTCCAAGAAAACCATGACAAGGGACTCATTCATCCAAGTGTGTCACCATGGGGGAAATTGGTTGTTTTTGTGAGAAATAAAAAAATGATCAATGCATCTTGACATTGATTATTAGGATTTGAACAACATTATGGTCATGAATTAGTATAATCATCCCCATATTGATGACCTGTTTCATCAACTGGTTGGAGCTCAATTATTTTCCAATATTAACCATCATTGTGGATGTCATCAATTGAGGGACAAGAAATAGGATATACCCATGACGTCATTCTATACAAGGTATAGACACTTTGAATATATAGTGACACATTTTTTATTATAAATTCCAATTATATATTCATTGATTTAATAAATAGAGCCTTTATAGATTAACTTGATCATTTTATGGCAGTCTTTATATATGATATTTTTATATATTCAAAGATAATGGAAGAGCATGGATATCACTTGAGATTTCTACTAAAGACCCTATAAAAGGAGAATCTATATGAAAATTTTACAAAGTGTGATTTTTGGATTTAAAATGATTCATTTTTGGGTCATATAATATCACGAGATAGTATATTAGTATATCCATAAAATATTGAGGAAATTGAATGTTCTCCAATACCAATCACTGGGAATGAAATCCATAGATTTCTTAGTTTAGCTGGATATTATTAAAAGTTTGTAGAGAATTTACCATGAATATCTAATCCTTTGACCAAGTTATCTTAGAAGGGTGTCAAGTTCTTCTATATAGATCAATTTTGGAAAACGTTCAAGGAACTAAAGAGAATGTTAGTCAATGCACCTGTTCTTACATTACTCTATAATGGATAAGGAATTGTAATCTATTGAAATGTATAAAAGAAGGGATTGGGATGTGCTATTATACAGAATAACATGGTCATAGAATATGACTCAATATAGATGAAGATTCATGAGAAAAATTACCCAACTTAGGATTTAGAGTTATCAGTTGTAATTTTTCCATTACAGATATGGAGGAATTATCATTATAGATAAAACTATGATATATATAATGATCATGAAAGTGTGAAATATATATTCACAATGAATGATTTGAACATGAACCAGAGATATTAGTTGGAGATGATAAAGGATTATTAATTCCCGATACATTAAAACCATAGGAAAGTGAACAAGGTGGCCAATGCTTTGAGTCATAAGGATCATTCTAGATTATCCATGATAAGGATCATACAAGATCCAATATTTCTTGATTTTTAAAGGATATATCTATAAATATTTAGGGAAGGGGAAAATTCATATCTTTCTCAAAAGAATGTTCATACCTCTATCATAGTGAAGATTATGGGGTCACAGAAGTAAGATAAAAAAGATAAAAAATAATGTCAGAAATTTTCCAGAGTTTAACAATGATTCAGAGGAAATGATATGTTTTAGAACTTTGTATGTGTTCCTTGCATACAATATTTTAAGCAATGTGTATTATAGAAATCTCATATTTCTTCATTATTTATTCATTCTGGAAGTAGGAATATATATATGGACATGAGAGAATACTTTTAGTGTGATGGAATAAAGAGAGATATCATAGAGTTTGTATCTTCGTGCTTGGTATTCCATCAAGTTAAGGCTGAAAGAAGAATGTTATAGGAGACATTTCACCCATTACCCATACCGTAATGGAAATGGGTGAACATTTTTATGGATTTTTTTGTAAGACTACCAAAACCCTCTAAATGGTTTAATGCTATATAGGTGTTAGTTTTTCATGTTAATAAGTTAACACACTTCCTCTATATTAGTGGAGGCTTATCTCTAGATAAGGTTTCTATGATATATTATAAGGAAGTGGAAGGGTTTCATGGATTACCACATTATATTGTATCATATCGGGATCTAATATTTACCCCAATGTTCTGGAGAATACTTGAGTAAGAACATAGTATAGAATCTAGTTTTAGTACAACTTATCATCCTCAAAGAGATTTCCAATATAAAATAACAATTTAAACCCTAGAGGATATGTTGAGATATTGTTCTTTGTATTTCAATGTTGGTTGGGATCAGCACCTTCATCTATTATTGTTTTCTTACAAAAATGTATTTCTCTCAAGCATCCACATTGCATTGTATTAATCTTTCTTTGGGATGAAATGTAGAGCTCTAACATGTTGTATTGAAGTTGGAGAATGAAATTTATTGGTACCTGATATTATTGAAGAAATTGGCGAGATGGTTAGAACCATACATCATTATATCAACTAAGCTCAAAGTTAGTAGAAAATTTATTCTAATAACCTTTTACATGACCTAGAATTTTAATTTGGTGAAGAGGTTTAACTAGAAATCTCACCCTAGAAGAAGTAATGAGATTTGGGGAAAAAGGTAAACTTTGCCCTAGGTAAATCTATATCTTTGAGATTATTGATCATATCAAGATGGTGTCATATCGTTTGGAACATCCTCTAAATATCTCTAAAGTATATGATGTGTTCCATGTATATTTCTTGAGTAAGTACATAATTGACCCTTCACATGTACTGAACTCATAGGTCATACCACTAGAGTGTGAACTTTCTCGAAAGGAACAACCAGTTGAAATTTTTAACAGATCATAGAAATTTCAGCAAAACAAGACCACTCACCTGGTCAATGTTTTGTGGAAAAAATTACCATTTAGAGGAAGAAAAATCCGAACTTGAGGATATGATTAAATATAATAATACTCATTTTTATCCAGGTTAATAATTTCGGGGGTGAAATCCATTTTAATGGTGTATAATGTAACACCCTGAGTTTTTATGGTTGTTTTTCTGATAAATTAAATTTGAATTTATCTATTTTAATGAACTAATTAAAAAATTCATTTGACATTGAACAGACATTTCATGCATTATACGGAACATTGATGTGGTGAATATTACATGAACCATCGACTTGGAATATGTTACATACAACACTGATGTTTCTACGAAACATCATTTTATTGTTATAACTGTTTAAATGAGATAATTATAACATATTAATTAAAAATTTATAAATATTTTTAAAATACTTATTATAATTTTTTTATAAATAAAACATATTGATAATGAAATATAAAATTTTTGGTAATGTTCTTTAATGTATAGAAATATTCTTTTCTCAAATGAACCAGTTTTAATTTATTTATATAAAAAATAATAAAATAAATTTTAGACATATTTAGAAATTTAATTTGTGAAAAAAAATTCCTTTTTTATTTTAAAATTTCGAAATTATCTTAGGGATAATTATTAGGATTTTTTCTGAAAAACTTCATTTTTTTATGAATCGTGAAAAACACTCCTTTTAGGTTAAAAACTGCCTTTTCATTAATTAATTATTAATGATAAATTATATTATATTTAATTTAATTTAAAATTAGATCATTTATAAATGTATTTATATAATTTATGTCATTAGATTTAATTTTACTATGAAATTAAATTTCAAAACCTAATTAAATTCTGAACATCTTTCTACCTTATAGACCTTTAGTATTGTCCCATCTGTGAAATTATCATTAATATTAATCTTTTTGCTTCTGTGAATTGTATTTCAAATAGTATACATGAACCATTTTAATCAGTATAATGTTTTGAGTTTAATTATATCATATTGATTTTGGAAAAAAATGATTAGTAAAAGTGATTAAAATTAATCACAATGATTAAGGTCAAATTAAGCTAAATTATAGACTAACCATTAATCTTAGGGGCCCAAATGACATATAATATTCTCCAAAACTCGTTTTATGTCTATATTTTTTAAATACACCTTCCATTATGGATTTAGGTTTTTTATGACTTTTTTAGGTAAGAACATGTGTACACCTAACATGTTGTGAAAAATTCCTAGTGAGTCCTTTTAGTTCTCTATAAAAGGACACCACCTCCCCCCACTTACTCATATATCCAAAACATATTATGGTCAGCGAAGATCTGCCCAATAAATTTCCCAAAAATCCTCAACTTTTCCTATAGGAATTCCCTTGGGTAGAAGGAAATACATGGAATCCTTTTGGCACAAACCAAAAGGAGTTACCTGATTAAGAGGCAACACCTTCTCTCATTCTCCTTCCATTTATATTACTTATCTAACCCCTAAACTCTCGTTATTCCAAGATTTAAAAAAAAACAAATATCTATAATATATTAGTATTTTTTTATTAAAATTTTTAAACCTACACTGACACACACCACGAACTAATGGATAATGAACACATAGTTTATGTGTATGGCGAATTATTGCCTCACAAAATGATGATTGTTCCATTTTCCTTACCGCCACACATGGTATATATTATGATGAACACTCTATTTATATATTTTATTTATTATATTTATTATTTACTTAATATTTGTTATTCATTTTATTGAAAATATCTTTTTTTACATTCCATTTGGTGCTAATACGATAATTCAGTTTGAGGAAGTGTGGACTACCTCCCCCTCAAAGTGATACGATTCGTTCGCACACTACATGGATTTTATTAAGGATACATTTAGTGAATATATAAGACATAAATGATATCATAAATATACATTAATAAATATATATATATATATATATATATACATGTGTGTGTGTGTCTCATTTACTTTCTTTCAACACGATAATTAAATAGAAAGAGCGATCATGCATATGTATGGCCTACTGTCTCCCTGAAAGGTGTATTACGTTACATAATTATATATTCAATATATTATTAAAATAAAAATATATTGTATATACCTAATAATTATATCATGTTTTAAATTCTAGAAATAATGATATGTAATATAAATACCAAATATACAACAAATTTAAAAACATTCGAAGAATAAAATGAATATTACTCGAAGTGAAACCGTAACATAGGATTTATTACTAGATGGTAATATAAGGATTTAATAAAAAAATATATATAAGAATATGGTTATTTAAAAGATTAATAATAAATATATTTTTAATATATAGGTGATTTGAAAGAGTATGATGAGTATCAAGACACACAGTAAGGGGATTTTATCTCACTTTTTTATTTCTGAAAGATACATTCTTTGTCCACCACTATTTCCTTTTTTGTGGTGTATATACAAGCCATAATTTTTTTATATGTATATTATACTTACTATTACAAGTATTCACATAACCGCATTTTGATCTTTATTTCATGGGTTCAATGTTTGAAAAGATTTGAAATCAATAAAACTGTTTTGTCTCAATTTTCCATCGTTGAGTCTCATGTTTTGTTATGCACATAAATTCCATTTTGAGGTGTATATAATTTAATTTTAAATTATATATAATGAATTAAATTTATTTAATAATATTTTAATCTTCATCTAATTTCCTTTTCTTACAAGTATAGTATGATCTCAAGTTACCAAGGTATATGATTTTATTGAAACAGTCTCACCGCTTTTGGAGATTGTTTATTTTTATCAATCCTACAATAAAATATCCTGATCCATATATCAAGAACAATCATTAGTTTCATTATACTACATTGATTCAAGATTTATCCAGGTATTAGAACCATTTTTCCACTCTTTTGTACTTAAGATAACATTTTTATGTAAAATATAACCATCTCTCACTCTAGTTAGAAATCCATGGTATTAAAAAACCATGTTTTCCAAAATGTTTTTTTTAAAGATTATTGAAGCTCATTTTCATAGATAAATGATTTTAAAAAGGTTTTATAGTTTTAAATGCTTCTATTATAATTTTTCCAATCTATTTTCTGTGAATAGTTTTTCAAATTTTTTATATTTTAAAATAGTTTTCAATGTAGAAATGGTTTTTTTCCCAATAAATGTTTTTAAAATACCTTTCAACATTATTTACCATATAATATAACATATGTTAGTGTTACACATGAATTTATGAGAACTTTATTCAATATTTTCTTTCATATTCTTTCTCTAAATGGATTGTGTTTTAATGTAATTATGATTATGAAACTCATTTCAATTTCACAAGTTATATTCTTTTGAAACCCTTTTCTATTTTATGAGCTATATAATTTTGAAACCAAGTTATTTTAATGGGTTATCTTAATGATGAAATTATAATTAAACCTATCCCTTTCAAAATGTTATGATAATTTTACATGTGTATAATACCCATTTCTTTTCATGGGTTATTATTTGGTTATTTATGATCTAGTGGCACATATATATATGATTTCACTATAATAAGTGTGGGAACTATATCTCCCGCCACTGAATTGGGTAAAGATTCATATCTCATGAGATAAACATGTCTAGAATGAGAAATTCACTCGGTATAGTATTACTGTGCTAGAATGGGAAATGAACGTGGTTCAGTAATATAGGGCTGGAACGAGGGGTGAGCTCAGTTCAATAATATATGGCTAGAATAATGTGTGAACCCGATTCAATAAAGAAAATTTTCCACTGAGATAGTCTCATCATCAATTACTTGACTTCTATGTAAATCATTATCTATGATTATGTTTCTTCCACAGTTAAATGTTTTATTCATATGTTATGCTTTCCTTAATTGTGTTATTTATTTCCTTATGATTCATGTCTTATAAAATATCATGATTTATGAAATGATTGATGTATATGATCTTTGATATGCATGGAATAATCTTTTATTTTCATGATCATATTCTCATATCCTAATTCTCATCATTATACTGACAAATCTCCCTTGTTTATCTTTATTTAGAACTCGATCTCACCACTTTTTATGTTTCTTTCCCTATGTTGTTAAGATATGAATTATGTTGGATGTGTCTATGAAGGGCGTTTCTCAAAAATAATCTTGAGGGAGATAATGTAGATCACTTATGTATTAGTTTTAATGTTTCTATGTTTCCAAATGCCCTAGACTAATACGATATTTGGGTATCTTTTTGTATAATGTTTTAAGCATTCTACAAAAGTTATGTATTTCTAATGTATGAAAAGAGAGGTTAATTGTATTCTTAATGAATTATAGTTTTATTATCATTAATGGAACTGTTTATGGATGTATAAAATGAATAAATAAATTGGTAACGACATTTTATCTTGTCCTTCACATCCCATTCTTTTAATGATATCATCCAAACCCCACTTACACTATTAATATATGGTCTTCACTTGGAATTGATAATTACTTGGGTGTTGATGAATTCTTCTCTTCCTAAATGAGATTCAATCCACCCCTAAAAGATATAAAAGGGTAAAAAACCCAAAAAGGGGATTTATCTTTATAAACATAACATTTTTTCCAATACATTTTTTCAAACACTAGGACTCCAAAATAGATATCTATTCCTCTAGAAAGTTGTAAAAGCACAACAAAACTCTCATCCTTGACTCCCTAATTTATTTATCATCCTAGTAGAAGGTATCCACTAATATATTTTTCAATGAGGGATTCTAGATTTTCAAATATTTTATCCAATAATTTGACTCCCCAAACACATCTTTTTAATTAACTATGTTACAAAGTTATCATATAAGAACTTATAAAGTTGTGCTTCTAATAAATCAGTAATGTGTGAGGTTTTGTAAATTCTAGTTCATTCATGATCAGATTGATAAAAATGAATACCTATGATATGAAATGTACATTTAGATTTTTATAAAAATAATTTCCAATCACGCCTTATTATAGATCAATTAGATCCTTGGAAGGTAGCAGATTTCATTCAATATTATATCATAGAGAATAAAGGGGGAACTCATCATATATTTAACATATTATTGGGTCCTTTCTTGTAATGCCCTGGTTTCGAAATCCACCCAGAGGGGCCCCTTACCCGGTTGGTCACATGGCCTCAAGAGCATTACCCCGAACCCTAGAGGCTTCCTACTAGCACCGAGGGACTTGGGTGTGATAGTGGGGAAACTATGCCTTCATTTGCAGAGTACACAACTAAAGTAACAACACATACAACAGTGGAAGCAGTAAATGTACAACAACCATAATAGTGTAAGACTGATAAATAAACAAATAGAGTAGAAATATTTGTAAATGATGCATGGTACATATATGTATAGGAAAAAAACCAAAAAAGTCACAATGCTCAATACAGAACTAAACCAAAGTGCAAAATAAAAATATATGAGCAACTTCTCAGCATCGCAAGCCTCGACATGGTCTGATGATCTCCTGCTCCAGTGCAATCAAGAACCTGAAGTAAAAGGGTGCCTTCCCTTATCTATACCTATAACAATATAAGTTTTTTGGGCCCAAAATCATGGACAAAATAGGGTGTGAGACAAAGTCCCATTAGGAAACCACCCAAAGATCTACGCCTAACAGTCAGTGAATATATTGTAGGTAAAAGTATAGAAAGAAGTAAACAGAGATGTACTAAATAACAAACAATCCACAGTTTCTAGCATATAATCTACAAACAAGTAAGAAACCACTCAAGAAAGTAGAACAAGCATGTAACCTCTGGGTAGTTCTCACAGCCTAACCCCTATAGTTCAACCTACAAGTACTAGAAACCATCTGGGAGGCACAGACAGTCTCACCCATCTAGTTCCTCTAAATAATAGACTCTTTGGGGAAGTACTCACCGTCAATTCCCCCTATAGTCTTGTATCGTACTAAAGGTGCTCTGGGGAAGCACTCAATGTCTCATTCCCCCTGTGGGCCACGTCGAGGAACTACAGACTCTCTAAGGAAGCACTCAACGTCAATTCCCCATGTGGTCTCTCATCGTATTATAAGACACTCTAGAGATGGCCTTAAACCCATTCTCTCTATGGTCATCTACACTAGGTTCTCACATCCCTGTGTAAAATTATCATGTATCGCATTGCGTAATGGCCCAAAGTATCCTCAAGACCTACTTGGCTAGAAACTACATCATCTCATCATGGTAGAACATTAATACTATCCTTCAACTAGGCATGGAACTGGCAATAGCCTAACAAAAAAAACTAGACCAAACTGTCATAAACAAGAAAACATACATGGGAAAAGCATCCAAAGCACATCAAAATTTCCCTATTCACAAAAAATAACCTCTACTCAAGCAAATAATCAAAGGAGGAAAAAAACAAGGGAAAAATAGGAAACACACAATACCCCATTCAAGGGTATTTGTGGGATTTTCATAAATACTCAAATAATTCCTACAGAAAGGCACAAACCACCTACCTCGATGTTAGGATATTGATATACTCTAACCTCGAAGCTTGGATATCCTTGTAAAGTCGTATATCTAAGAAAACGTCGAAAACACTCAGCCCATGATAACTTGAGGAAGAGGAGGAATTGGGAAATGAAGCTCTTGGAGAAGGAAGTGCATACTGTTGTGGTTCCAACAAAATCGACGGCAGTCGATTCAGAGGAAGGACAGAGGCTCAGGGGTTTGTCAAAGATCTGCGGCTGTACGAAATGTTCTCAGTCGAAGAAGATAGATAAAAGGAACATTCTGGGGTTATGATGCGGCCTCGGTTCATTTAGTGAAAAAAAGGGAAAGTACACGACATGTACTTTTGGAGTACACGATGTGTACTAGGATTTTCTGTAATCCGTGTTAGGTGGCCTCCTTGTCAACCATATATGGTCGTGTGTGTGGACATGACACGACGAGCACATGACCTCGAGAGGAAATGAAGTACACGGCGTGTACTTAGAAAGTACACGGCGTGTACTTCAAAAATTTCCAGAACCTCCGCTTTTCTAAAAACTCCAAAAAAGGAAAAACATACCTGAAAAGAAGGTCCGGGTTTTAAAAAACCTCCCCCCTTAAATAAATTTGTCCCCGAATTTCCCTAGTGAGATATAAAAAAAGAAACCCTAAACAGCTCCGGATACTGCAATCGTATATCGGCCTCCCTCTCCCAATTCTCGTCCTGTACTCACCCATGCTTCCATAACACCCATACCAGAGGAACAAACCATCCACGAAGAACATTCGTACTGCAATCGACAATCCAGATAGGATGCTCCTCAAACGATGTATCTACTTCGAGCTCAACCTCGTCCGGTTGAAGGACATGAGATGGGTCTGAAATGTAATGTCGGAGCTGAGAAACGTGGAAGATGTCATGCATAGACCGGTACCTTTGAGTTAACTACAACCGATAGGAAACTAGCCCGACTCTCTCCAACACCTCAAACAGCCTGATGTTCCGTGGTGAATGTTTACCCTATCATCGAATCCTCTTGTGTCCCAACCTCGGTGAGAAACGCAATAAAACCTGATCCCCGACCTTGAACTCCAGAGGTTATCTCCACTGATCAGCATAAGACTTCTATCAAGACTGTGCTATATCCATCCTTTTCTGAATCAAATCTGTCTTCTCTGAGGACTCCTGAACAAGACAAGGTCCCAGCAAAGCTGCCCCTCCCGCCTCCCGCCAGCATAATGGTGATCGCCATGCCCTACCGTACAGAGCCTCGTAAGGTTCCATCTGAGTAGTCACCTAAAAACTGTTGTTGTAAGAGAACTCCACAAGAGGTATATGCTTCTCCCAAGAACCTCCAAAGTATATAATTCAAGCTCAGAGCATATCCTCAAGCACCTGACTCGTGTTCTTAGACTGGCCATTTATCCGGTGAAGGTATGATATACTCAAAATTAATTATGTACCCAAAGCCTTCTGAAGCCCCTGATAGAACCGAGAAGTAAAACATGCATCCCTGTCTAAAACAATGGAGTGCAGAACTCCTTGTAGACATATAATCTCCCGGATGTACAATCATCCTAGCTCATCAACACTGACGGTATCCTTGATCGGAAAGAAGTGAGAATCCTTCATGAGTCTGTCAATGACAACCCATACTGCGTCATTCCCTCGAGGCGATCTCGGCAAACCGGTCACGAAGTCCATCATGACGTCATTCCACTTCCACTCGTGAATGGGTAACTGGTGTAAAAGACCTGCTGGTCGCTGATGTTCTGCTTTCACCTACTGACAAGTGGAACACCTTATTACAAAACCAGCAACATCTATCTTCATACCTGGCCACCAATACTGGAGGTGTAGATCACAATACATCTTGGTGACGCAAGGATGAACTTCCAAAATTGAGGAACGAAAGTCCCGTATTAGCTCCTCACGTATGTATGTTGGCACCCATACAGGTCCCTAGAAACGTAAGATCTCATCCTCTCCCACTATCCATCTAGGAAGAGGGTCCTCTCCTGATACACTCTCCCATTGGACAAGACCTTCAGAGTCTGATAGCTACCTCATCCGTACCTGATCAAGAAGTGTCGATGTAACATCTACAGAAGATAGAAATGTCTACCTCTGTCTGTTGTGCACCTCCAAATTCATCTCATAGAATAGATCCATAAGCTGCCACTCAATGCTGTCATCCTTGAAATCCTTTATCTGAGTCCTCTTGCTCAATGCATCATCCACTATGTTTCCCCTTCCTGGAGTATAGGCAAGCTCAAAGTCAAATGACTGAATATACTCAAACCACCTGCACTGTCTCAAATTCTGATAATGCTGGGTGAATATGTACTTGAGACTCTTTTGGTCGGTGAAAAATACAAAGTTCTCTCCCAGAAGATAATGTCTCCAACAGTGTAAGGCATGAACAACTGACGCTAGCTTCAGATCGTGTGTTGGGTAGTTCCTCTCATGTGGCTTCAACTGTCGAGACTCGTATGCAACGACTCCATCTCCCTGCATAAGTACAGCTCCCAGCCCGATGACTGAAGCCTCATAGTAAATAGTGTATCTCATGCCCGGCTCTGGGAAGACTAGTATCGATGCTGAATTCAACCTCCCCTTCAGCTCCTGAAAAAGAAGACTCATAAGAATCTGACCATAGGAACATCACCCCTTTCTTGTTCAGACCTATTAACGGTGATGATAAGCATGAAAAGTCGCATATGAAGCATCTGTAGTATCCAACCAGCCCTAGAAAACTCTGCCCCTCAAAGACGTTCATCTGTTTCTCATAGGAAACTACTACTCTCACTTTCTCTGGGACTACAAATACTCCTATCTCTGAGATAATGTGACCCCAAAAGTGAATTTGATCCATCCAAAAGTGGAATTTCGAGAGGTTAGCATATAATTGTTGCTCTCTCAGTGTACTCAGAATGATCTCAAGATGTGTAGCATGGTCGTGTCGAGTGTGATAGTACACCAATTTTTCTCCCATAAAAACCACCAAGAATGATTCCAAGTATGGATGGAACACTCGGTTCATCAGTGCTATGAAAACTGTAGGTGAGTTCGTGAGACCGAGCGGCATAACTATATACTGTTATAGACAATACCTGCTCATAAAGGCTGTAAGAGGTACATCTGATGGTCTAATGCGCAACTGATGATAACTGGATCTCAAGTCAATCTTCAAGAACCCTCGGGCTCCTCGAAGATAATCGAAGAGATCATCTATCCTTGTCAAGGGATATCAGATATTTATCGTCAACTGGTTCAACTTCTGATAGTCTATACATAGCCTAAGGGTGCGGTCTGCCTTCTTCACTAACAAGAGAAGTGATCCCCAAGGAGAAGTACTAGTTCAGATTAAAACCTTTTCCTGCAACTCTTCCAACTGCTTCTTGAGCTCTTGTAACATAGGTGTATCCATTTTATAGGGATGAATGGACAGAGGTGTCGTTCCTACCACGAGCTCATTAGAAAAGTCTACCTCATGATCTAGAGGAAAACCTGAAAATTCCTCTGTAAAGACATCCCTAAAAAGAACCACCACTGGAGGAAAGTCTAACTGCGAAGTCCCCCATCTATCCAGATATAGACTAGAAATTTGGGATGTAACTCCTCCTATCCCATGATGCTCGGGTCCTACTCGACTCGCCTTGACATCCCACTCACCCCGATGGAGAAAAGATCCACCCTATGGTGATATGAAACTCACCCTACGACAATAAAAATTGATGCCTACCTAGAAGGGAACTATCTAGTCCATTCTGAGAATTAAATCATAGCCTTTCATCTCTAGTACATAGAGGTCCCATAAGAAGTGACACCCCACAACCTCAAGAGGGCACTCTCTGAACTGACGAACGCTAGATGTCCTTGTTCCCAACGGTGTGTCTAGAGTCAAAGTGTCGATAGAGTATAAGATACGGAGCCCAATGATCTCCACAACAGTAATGGAGATAAATCTATAGGAAGGACATGTATTGAAAAGAGAATAAGATAAAACTGAGGCTAATAAGATCGTACCTCAAACTGTAGAGGGTCTGGGATCCTGCTTCGGCTGGGTCTGATCCATTGCAAAAGCCTTACCTGTACCACGACCCTATGGCCCTACCTGACTGATTTGAGCTGATCTGCCCTGCATTTATGGATACACTGGTGATTGACCACCCCGTCCATGACCTCCTCCTTGGCCTGAACGGCCGGAATAACTCCAGTTCCCAGACTGGTGAGAAACTGGTGGTGCTTCTCTTGAATGAGGAGTCATGTAAGAACACATGTCACCAGCTAATGGTTAGAAAACCCGACAGAAGCTCTGAGGGTGACCCATCATGCCACAAGAATGGAACTCTACTGGGTCTCTCTAGCACTGCGGTCTCATATGACCACCTCTTCCACACTGCTAGAGTACCACCTGGCTACCTAAAGATGTGTCTCGTTGACTCGGATCACCGCGCATAGACTCCCTACGACACTTCCTTCTGTTAGCTAGTGAAGCACTAACTCTAGAAGCAGATCTGCCCTAGATATCAACTCCGGAATCTGTTAGATTGCGCTCTGCAATCAGTGCTTAGTTAACGATGGAAGTGATGGAAGTTAACCTGAAGATATTCACCTGTGAGCGGATATTCCATCTGAGACCATCCTCAAACTTTCTTGCCAAGAACAACCCATATGCACTTTGGAGGGTTGTGAAACACTGAAGCTCGGTTAAACGAGAGTAATACTCCATGATAGGAAGATTACCCTACTCTAGGCTCATGAACTCCCTGGCTCAGTCGGCCCTCAAGGTATCTAGATAGAAGTAGTCATAAAAGATGCTCTTAAACTCCTCCCACGCCATTACCTGCTGATGACCCGCCTATGAGATCACATACCACTATCTCTTGGTGGAGTCGCGTAGCATGTAGGTAGAGAGCTTGAACTGCCTCCCTGGAGGAGTCTCCAAGTTCTTGATGATAGTCATCATGGCTTCTATTGATGACTCTGCAGCCTGAAGTACTCCTTCCCCTCAGAAGGTGGGAGGATGCTGCTGTTGGAAAACCTGCGTCATGTCTTCCATAGATGTGGTAGAAGGAAGAGCTCCCTGGAAGGTCCACATCATCCTCAGAAATCCTTCCCTGAAATGCGCATCAGAAGCTGTCACCGGTATCATTGCTAGTGCCAAGGATGGCACAACAGGAGGATTTTTGGGAAGTCCCTGATCAGCCACATTTAGTGTCTAATCACCACCTGGAAACTGCCATACAACCAGAGGATGTCTCGGTGCTATGACTCTGCAAGGTCAAACGTACACTGTATGTCAACATTAGCATGAACTGAAAACTGAATGCACAAGAATGAACAGGGAAAAAAGGCATTTGAGTTATGAAAAACAGGACTACATGGTGCATAATTTCCCTACACGGTGTGTTCCCTTAATTCATTCACATGGGTGTGTATTTATACCTAAACTGGTCGTGTGACACCCCAGATACACGGTGTGTTGTCCTAACACATGGCGTGTACTTGAATCCTATTCCATACCTGATTCCTTCTTCATGGTTAAGCCACATGACTCTTCTAAAACAAAAATACACAGCATGTTCAAGGAAAACACGACGTGTACTAGACATGCCTTATCTGTCCCGTGTTGTTAGTGACACGGTCAAACACATGACTGACACTACCCTTCGTGTTCTAGAAGGACACGATGTGTACGAGAAAGTGTAACACTGACCCATGTTTTTCGTGACACGGCCAGGTACCTAGATCAGACGACACAATGTGTAAAATTCATACAAAACGTGTATGTGAAAAGATAACACGACTCGTGTTGTTTGTGACATGTACGGGGTACGTATTTCATACTACACGACATTCTAAAATAGTAGACAGTGTGCTCCTACAAGATTTCACCACTTCGTGTCCCTGCTCGCACAGTCACTAACATGGATAACGACTACACAGCGTGTATTCATAAAGTACGCACCGTGTATTCTAGGTTATTCTGAATTGTAGCCTCAGAACTATACTGGAGCCCAAAAAACACAGAAAACAAGTGTTAAGGTGCCAAATTCCGATCCGTGAGGGCCCATACTCGCCGCGAATCAGATCTTGGTATCTTATACAAGTTATAATAAGGCAATTAGGCTATGATCCACCAAATTCTTGTCCATTAGGGCCCCTAGAACCCCAAGAACCAATGATTGACATCCATTTAAGAAAACTACTGCACAAACAAATCCTCTATCAGACAGAAGAGATTCTATCAAATCATCTGTCATAACAGTATGCATAATCTACACAACATCTATCACAACAACATGAAATTGCTAATGCATCCTAGATAGCATAGAAAGAATGCATGGCAAGTGATTTTAACAAGTGGATATATGATTCATGAGATGGAATACCCTCATCTCGTCGGGTTGCGACAAAAATAGAACCTCAATAACAACAACAGTAACAACACAAAGCATGTGAATCACCCAATGGTGAAATCAAATAAACTATAAAATTGAAAACCAATAAAATTATAATAAACGAGGTAGTATGGATTTTCCCTGTACATGGGTTAGATACTCCTGGTAAAAAATCATTACCAAGTACATATCTTGTCCTATCCTTGGCTCTAGGCTCCAAATAGTAAATCAATAGAAAATAAAACCTATGATACCACTTTTTAACGCCCCGGTTCTGAAAGCCACCCAGAGGCACCCCGTACCCGGTTGGTCAAATTGCCTCAATCACATTTCCCCAAATTCCAGAGGTTGCCGACTAGCAGTGAGGGCCTTGGGTTTGATAGTGGGGAAACAATTCCCTCATTGGAAGAGTACATAATGGAAGTAACAGCACATACAACAATGAAAGCAGTAAATGTACAACAACTATAATAGCGGAAGATTGACAAATAAAAAACTAGAGTAGAAAAATATTTAAATGATTCATGGTACATATATGTCTAAGAAAACACCCAAACAAGTAACAATGTTGAATACAGTACTAAACTGAAGTACAAAAGGAAAACATATGATAAACTTCTCAGCATCGTAAGCCTCGGCTTGGTCCCATGCTCTCCAACTCTAGTAAAATCAAGAACCTGAAGTAGATGGGCACTTGAACTTATCTATACATGCAACAATATAATATATTTGGGCCCAAAAGAATGGCCCAAACAGGGTGGGAGACAAAGTCCCAGAAGGAAACCACCCAAAGATCTGCGCCTAACAGTCAATGAATATATGGAAGGTAAAAGTACAGAAAACAGTAAACAAGGAAGTACTAAACAGAAAACAAACCACAGTTTCTAGCATATAATCTAGAAATAATGGATCAACCTAAAATTATTAGAAACCCTCTAGGATTAACACAGAGTCTCACCCCTATGGATGAGCTAAATAATAGACTCTCTGAGGAAGCACTCACTGTCAATTCCCACAATAGTTTCCAATCATACATAAGGTGTTCGGAGGAAGCACTCAACGTCTCATTCCCCCTGTGGCCCACGTCAAGGAACTACAGACTCTCTGAGTAATCACTCAAAATCAATACCCCATATGGGCTTGCATCATATTATAAGACACTTTGGAGAAGCCTTTACATCCATTCTCTCTATGGTCTACTACACTAGGTTCTCATAGCCCTAGGTAAAATCAACAAGTATCGCATCGCGTAACGACCCAAAGAATCCTTAAGAACTACTTGGATAACATCTACAATATCTCAGCATAGAGTAATAGTAATACCATCCTATAACAAGGAATGGAACTGGTAATATCCTAACAAGAAAAACTAGACCAAACGGTCATAAATAGGAAAACATCCATGGGAAAAGCATCCAAATCAAAGTAAAATTTCCCTATTCAGAAACAATATCCTCTACTCAGGCATATACGCAAAGAATGAAAACAAAAATGGCAAAACAGGAAACACGCAATTCCCCGTTCAAGGTTATTGGGGGAATTTGAAAAAATACTCAACGACTTCTTACAGAAAGGCACAAACCACCTACCTCGACGTTAATAGATTTATATAATCGAACCATGATGCTTGAATCTCCTTGGAACGTCGTAGATCTAAGAAAACATCTAAAACACTCAACCCATGATAACTTGAGGAATATGAGTAATTGGGAATCAAAGCTCTCAGAGAAGGAAGAGCATACCTCTGTGGTTCTAATGCAATTGGCGTCGGTCGATTTAGAGGAATGATGGAGGCTTGGGGGTTCTTCGAAGATCCACGGCCGTATGGAATGCTCTCGGTCGAAAGAGTTGGAGAAGAAGACTGTTATGGGGTTAAGACATGACCCCGATGCGTTTAGTGAAAAAAGTACATGACGTATACTTTTTGAGTACACAACGTGTACTAGTCTTTTTCTTTATCTGCTTTAGGCAGCCTCAATGTCACCCCTACATGGCCGTTTGTGTGGCCATGACATGACCAACACACGACCTCAAGCGGCAATGATGTACAAGGCGTGTACTCAGAAAGTACACGACATGTACTTCAAAAATTTCCATAACCTCCTCTTTTCTGAAAAACTCTAGAAAAAGGAAAAAAATACCTGAAAAATTGGACTAGGTTCTTACATTGCAAACCATATTTATTTTACAAGGGCTAATTATTACCTCTTTATGTTCCATCTAGAAAGTGATTATGTATGATAATCCCCTTTTAAAGAATTTGGGGGTTAAATTATTATTCTAATTGGTTAATTTGTTTAATACCTAGAAAGGTTCATAGAAACCGACCACCATTATCTCATTTTAAAATATTTTATATAACCATATTATAATGAATTACCAACCCCAATCCTTGTTGAATACCCCCTATAGATCGAAGGTCCAAGCATAGTAACCCTCAAGTTTCTGAATTTCAATTAAATTATTCATTATATACCTATTTTTATTCACATATTGATTTGGTATTCATGGATAATCCTCTAAAGTCATAGGGTTATGCACAAGGAAATATCAATTGGGACAAGTAATTTATAATATGAAATAGATAAATGGTGAAATGCTCTCCCTCGCTACTTCTTGGTTCTTATAGACCCATTAACTTATAAAATTTATTTCTCATAATGCAGGAATTAGTGGTTCGCTATGAAATCAAAATTTTTAATATGGAAACATATATGCTATAGGATATTTATAAAATTACTCTCCTATGTGGTTTAATAAAAAAATAATTCTTTAAGTGAATTTATTGGTGGTGATATGACTCAACACTCTTTATCAACTTAGATCATCTAGCAGCCACATCTCAATTATTTTTGGGATATTCATTGTTGATTTTTTTTGAAAAGTTTTATAGT
The DNA here is from genome assembly GCA_963277665.1 of Viscum album. NCBI lineage: Eukaryota > Viridiplantae > Streptophyta > Magnoliopsida > Santalales > Viscaceae > Viscum > Viscum album. The sequence goes on along the minus strand of OY728163.1, from coordinate 1,621,595,194 downwards.
AAGTTAATTAGAAAATTAAGAAAAAATGACTAATTATGGTAAACCATATGTAACTACATTAATTGAATATAGTGACCATACCAATGGATTGAAAAATTATATATATATGAAATCACCACCTTGTCACAAAGAATATTGTATGTTAATCACACTTGTAAAAAAATTGTGTTGTGAATAGGTGGATGGTGTGACATCATTGTAGGTGTAAATACACTTATTGATTTCACAAAAGATATTTATTCATGTGTATTACGAGAAGAGATCTAGTGTGATAGTTATAGTTTATACATTAGAATCATTATTGATAAGAAAAAAGAATAGAAATTTTAAATGGATGGTTTTCCCTAAATATAAGAGGGAATGACACTGTTTGGTTACCCATGTTAACCATTTAGATAGACCACCAACTTCTCAAGGTAAACAATTATCTACCCAAGAAGATCATGTGTTAATAATGTGTCTTGGTTAAATTCCACTGAATTAACTCCTCTTCATGCACATCTAACACAATCATGACGGAATGAATTATTAATGAAAAATATTAAGGATTAAAAAATATGACTAATGACCATCCAATATAAAATAAACTGAAAATAAAAATACAATGATAAAGAGATATAGTGAGTACATGATTGTGGGTCATTCAAGTGGACCCATAACTTCACAAACTCTCTGTATTTCAACCGATGATGAAGAAATCCCATACAGGTGCCTACATAAATCACTCTCTGAAGGGGGGGGCATAACATGGTAACCTAATTATTACATGTTTATTTGGAATTCCCAATCATATATACTAAATATCAACCCATGACAAATTTATGCATGTTAATAATCCAATAATTATGATAGGAGCTGACATAGCGGGTGGAAATCCATTGTATAAAATAATTTAGAAAAGAAACTTCCTGATCAAGCCCCCTCTCTTACGTGGAATCCTATTTTAGAAGGTAGTTTACCTAGGCATTTCCAAAAAATGGGTTTATTATTTTGAGAGAAATACATTGAAGGTATAAGAGAAATAGGGAATGAGAAAAAATAACACCTCCCTCATATTCTTGTAGAAAACCAACAATAATTACTAATCCCATCAAGCTTAATTTTAAATCATGTGATGTAATTCCTTCTAATAAATCACTTTAATTAGGTCTTATTCATTGTGCTTAGCTGTAGGATCCCCTCTTTCATGCACTCCATACTCTCTTAGCCACCATGTGAGTACTCTATATAAACTCCCCACGTTATAGGCAATCTTGTGCTCAAATACCACACATATCTTCATCCTCTACATTATACCTATATTCACAAATTTCCCTTCCGAGCATACAGTTTGAGTAATAGTCCTACAAGAAATCCTACCACATGGATGATACATCCTCTCATGATATTTCTAGGAGGACCATTCCCCCTTATATGATTAACATAATGACTAACCTCTTTTGGGGTATCAATTCCTTTCATCATACTAATTCTTATGGATGAATCATTTTATTAGCCTATAAAATTTCCACAAATAGTCCTAAAAATAAGAGGGGTTTATATTTCATATAGGCGATTAGGAATCTATACCCATGGTAAACCCTTACAAAGGGCCTTCTTGTCTTCCCTCCTCTATGGTAAAAACCCTAAAAAGGAAATAATGATACCTTTTCTAAATTCAACAGATCTACATTTCCATTGAATGTATGCCAGTGCGTACCCCTTGAATAATGTATTCCCTTTACAAAAAAAATTCTTTAGAAACCCTCTTGTATGAAAAAGACCCCTAGAGTAGCCACAATAACATACTCCCTTGATAACATGGGTCCCTGCCAGGGGATACTGGTGAGAATTTCCAGGGAACCTAAAATCTAACTCAAGTGACTTAGGAAAAGACTGATAATTTTATGTTGTTAGTGGATTCTTGGTGTCCAATGCAAAATCATGGGACAACTGTATCAATAAATTACATATTTTTTAATAATCCCTTATGATGCTCTCCTTATTCTCAAGAAGTGTTTATGGTATCCTCCTAGGTGTAATCAATAACCATGGCCTCATCATTGAAAACCACCTTATTATTTTTAATGATCCATTCCCCACCATAAAATATTTATAAATAATCCCCACATAATCTTTTTAAACCATTTTCATTATATATATACTCTATATATCTGAATTAAAATATAACAATAATATATTTACCATATTATTCTAAACTATACAGTATAGTCCTACCACTTCACCTTAAATTATTTAAACATAATTGTGTGGGATTTGATTCCTATGAACCAGGATATATAGGATTCCTCCTTTAGTTGAAGATCAATCATAATAACTACCTACATCCTTCATAACTTTTAAATATTCCACGTGATCCTAGACATCTATGTATGTTGGTCTATATTACCTATTATATCCATTTTCATCTCCACTAGGTCTATATTCCTAGTGAACTATTATTAATGGAGCTACATTTCACATTAAATCACTCATATCCTTACTCATTAGTCCATATTCCCCATGATCCCAACCATCTGTTAACTTGGGCTATATTTCATATGTATATTTATAATTAGTCTAAATTCTTATGAATGTTATATCCCACTCATTCGGATATATAACTACTTTGAAAACTAATCACATACTTCATGGGTTCATATTTCCACCTAAAACAAGCCCATCATTATTTGGGATATATTGAATTTTATATCAAATAGAAAGGGCCACTTATCCATAATTCCCACATCAACCATAGTTTGGAACCATTCACCTAATAACCAACTATTAATGGGGGTATGAACATAAATGGTATTACTTTGGTCTTTGATATAATAAAATGAAAGTTATGATGTGTCCTATTAAGTGTATCCAAAATATGTGGGTTCTGATTTTATTCATAATGATACGTAGGAATACATTATCATAGACCAGATGACAACACCACCAACACATATCACCTCCATGTATAGTGATAAAATACTGAGCTCTCAACTATATGTAATTATGATACAGAGTCATAAAACTAATAATAAATAATTATTAATAAAAAAGTGGATAACCTTGTTTACTAAAAAATTATCAAATTCATGAAATAAATATTATATGTAATTGTTCTTCACATAAATGTGTTGTTTTAATTTGTTACTAGCACATGGATAACCAATCCCACATTGGTAGTTGGGAAGAATTCACCAAATACACATTAAATCAATGTGAGAGTCTTGGTGTAGGAAACAAATTCCCCATCAAAAGGTATAAATGATTCCAAAATCCCTTCTGACTAACTAATGTGCATTTCAAGATGCACCTGGAAAAGTCCCATTACCCAATTTCCTTTGGAAAGCTTGTCCGTAATGACTCGAAATTCTATGATAGAGTCACATCAAATATTTTCATCAAACAAAAATAGATATGAAATTATTATCTATTGAGATGTAAAAAATTATTGGTACATTAGAAGGGATATAAAGTACCCCAATCATTTTATAAAATCATATCATGAAGAACCCATGATGATAAAATTGGTTTTCTATAATTTCCAAATTGTATCACATAAAATGACATCGGTAATTCGATTCTATGTTATCAAAAATTTAATTACTAAAACAGAGTATATAATAAGATATTTATGACACTACTCCATGAATCATAACTCAAAAATTGATATATATTTTTGATATAAAGAGGAAAAAAGAAGTGAAACAATAACAATGTGTTTTAAAAAAAATTCATAAAATTGTAATAAAGATATAAGGTTACGAGTAACCTTCAAAAAAGATTTCCATAAAGTAATATTAAATTACTTTTTCAATACATAATATAAATTTAAATACTAATATGCTAAATTTTAATGTAAATAACTGTTAATTCCAAAAATTGTTTGTTATAGGAAAATATATATAAACATGAAATGAAAGGACTTTTATTTATTTTAAACTGTCATTATTTAAACCCATACAGTTAAAATGATTATAAATACTCATTTTTAAAATTGGTGAAGAGAGGTATAAATATCAAATGAGATAATAAATATTTGGGATTCCAAATAAAAAAGGGGAATATTAGTGGGAACAAAATAATATAGACACAAATGATTAAAATGTACTATAGATGATGATAATTATTACTAAAAACAATATTTTTGATATAAATAATTAAATAAAATTAAACAATTAATTATAATTATAAATGGAAATTTATCAAAGTATATAAGAGGTAATATAATATAAAATAGGGCGATTTAAGAATATAAAAAATTTAGAATAACATATTCAATGGAGAAAAAACTATAATTAGATAAAATTTGAATTTATTCGTCAAAACCGTTAAAAGTTTTGTAGTATATGAATTAAAATAAAATGTAAGTAAGATTGTGAAATTTACTTATAAATAACTTGTTTAAATTTAAATTATGATGAAATAAATTAATGTGGTGGTTAATATACCATGTAAAAGATATGTAGGTTCATAATATGATAACATTCATCAATGACATGGAACTACAATTCTAACCCAGACTTCCATGGAGGAACATTAACCTCTTATATATTCAACATATCCTTCTTAATTCCATATTTAAGAAACATATTGATGCATATTATGTTTTATACTCTATAACTCCAATCACACATGGAACATTTATTAGTTTTTTATTGTTTATTTTTGTCACTGCAATTTATTAATTTTGATATTTTTGTAAAAGTTTCATAATAGTGATATCGATAAATATTATTTGAATCCATGTTGAAAAATATTATTTTATAAAAAGTACTAGTAAATAATTTTTATAAATATTTTTTGAATTTCATATTCATTTCAAGAAAGATTTAGTTACAACTCATAAAGTTTAAATCTACAATGAGCACATTTAATAAATTTTAACAAACAAAAGGTGGTATGTTAATAGTGAGTTAAATATAACTATTAATATTATATTAAAAAAATATTTTCCTATTAACACTATATATTACTAGTAATTAATTTTTAATTGTTATCCTTGATATAAATTTATATTATAATTCATGTATATAGCTAACCCGACCCAAACAAGAACTTTCTATAATGTATGGGTGAATATGGTTATAAAAGTTATTCTTTTATTATAACATCATTATAACAAATGTATAGTGATATAATTTATGTGATATTAATTTGATAAGTCAATTAAGTATATTTATAGATAAAAAGGTTTTATAAACGATAATACTCACATTTAGTGCTTGATTTTTCCATTAGATTGCCTCTGGGTAATGGTAGACTTGGGACACAATATTGTAACTATGTGTGATAATATAGATAAAAATAGAAATAATTTTTTTTATAATTTTTAAGTTTTCATTTTATGATATCATATTCACCATTTTATATATGTAATTTCACATAATTTTTCAAATGAAAAACGAATTGTTTTCATTATCTGAATTATTTTTCCATATATTATATTATTCAATTTAAAAGATAAGTTTAATAATTTAATTAAAATAAAAAAATATAATTAAATTAATTTTTTAAATCATCTATTTAAATTAATATTAATATGTTTTCTCTCTAAAATAGTTGATTTGTGGTTTAATATTGAAAAATAATGATTTTGTAAATAATGTTAATATTTTGGATATTGTAATGAAAAAATAATAACATGGAATTTTAAGAAAACTTGTTATAGATAAAATATTAGTTTTATATTTAATAATATTCCTTAAAAAATATTATTTTGAACATATAAATCTATGATCGGTATTTTGGAAATCTAAGTAATGTTTTTATTTAATTAATTTTTTTGGTTCTTCCCCTTAAATCATGTTTTAATAATGTTACATTCGAATTTGGTTTGGTCTTTAAATAAAATAAGTATAATTTTATTTGATATAATAAAATTAGTTCCATGTTAATTAATATTATATTAGATTTGGGTGTAAACTATTTTTTTCTTCAAAAGGCATTTAAAAAACACACTTTTCATTGTGTTTTGGGAATATATATTAAAAGTTATTTTTACCCCTTCTATAATTTAATTAATATAAAATGGATGAATTATTTGTAATTATAATTTTTTATTTTTTTAATAAGTTAAATTTTATTTTTATTCATAATTTTTTGTTTTAATTTTAATGTTTTGTCACACCAATAAGGGTTAAAAGGGTTAAAGAGAGGGTTAGTCTAAAAGATAAGGTTTGAAATATCGTTCAATATTATAGAAATTTTATTATTTGGGTGTATTATGAACATAAATTTTCTTCTATTATAAATTTTACTAAATTGTAACTACATTACCTTTCAAATACATTTTTTATATATGAAATTTCTTAATATTTACTAGGGTATCACTCCTCAAACTTGTAAATGGAAACCTTGTCTCCTCACTTATCCAAACACATTGAGGATTATATATTAACCATGATTTACTGAATTATGCTACCAAATACCCACCAAATTTCATATATATCAGGATATCCATAAAATACAAGTCCTATATTTCTTATGTTGTAAGATAATTGAAGATATCTATAGAAGATGTATAAGTATTAAATGAATTATTTCATGTTTATTTAATCATTTACCTATTTCATATCATTTATAAATATAAAAATATAATAACTTCGGTAGATTTAATATATATTGATATTTTTTTCAGGAAAAAAATACTTTATACTTCTTTTAAATCTAATGGGAAATTAAAATGTCACTATTTCGTACGTGTGGATTTCCACCTCTAAATCATATTGTGTTTTGTTTTTTGTAACCACATAAACTGGATGGATATAAATTATTTTTAATAGAGATATATATATATATATATTATTTTTATTAAATAATTATGAATCATTAAATAAAAAAATATTAAAACATTTTTTATGTCATAACCATTAGAAAATGAAAACATAGATCATTTATATATGAAGACTACCACCTCAATGAAGCGATACATTTTTTTTATTTCTAAAACACCTTGAAAATCATAAATATATATTTAATGAATTAAAATGGTATTTATAATACTATTAGGATTCAGTAAAGTTAAACATTTATCATCTCATTTCAATTTTATCAATTCAACAAATGAAAAAGTCACTCATTTGTACGATTAGACAATCGTCCCTATGAAATGACATATCTCCTTTTTCAAAATGCATTACATGGATGGTTTTAAAATTATAGGAAATATAAGAAAATTTTTAAAAAAAATTATTGAGATTATTTAGATGAATTAACCATTAAACATTTGACTCAAGTCATCCATCCTAGGATCTTTTACAGGTTAAAAACCAAATAACCTCAAAACGTCAGACATTATCCTAGATGATTTAGTCACTAAATTATAATTTTCAATAAATGAATTAAAAAGAATAATAATAAGGTATTTTATCAGAAAATCATTCTTAATAAATAAAATATTTATTACAATTTTATTATCCATCATTCAAATAATATATGAAAAAATCCGAGAAAAAGGTAACATATTTTTTATTTAATTTTTTTTAAAATATTTATACTCATTCTCTTGCATATTCAATTTATTTATATTATTTTAATATTTTTATTATTTATAATTCCGTATTTTAAACAGTTATTTCAAACTAATTTTTACATTAATTACAACAGTTCTAAAATGGAATCTTTTTATTGGTTTTTGTACCAGTCACTTTTAGATGTTTTTACTAATGTGAAAAAAAAGATTTTTTAAAAATTTACCACATAAATTCATCTTAATATAATCATTATTTTTATAAAATATCAATATTTATCTATAATTTTTCATGGTTTTCAAAATTGGATCATATTACCTTTAATTATGAATTCCTTTTATTTTTTAATTTGAAAAAAATAAAAGGATATTAATCTTTATTTTTATGAGATGATTGAAATTGACATTGATTGTAGGTTAAAATGAGTATTATGATGGAAAAGTGAGAGATTATATATTTTTTATTAATTTAATGGTTATTTTACATTATATATGATGATGTGGGGTCCCCATATATTTCCTCCAATGCATTGGTTAATGATTTATTCATTATAGAAATTAGTATTATAATTAACTGATTATGAGTTTTTCTATACGAGTAAAGCATGAGTGAAAACAGGTGATAAATTAAATTTCTTTTGGTTTTTATATGAATTTTCTCTAATTTTTATGATGTTTCATTGAAACATTTTGATTTCATTAAGAAGGTATATGAGCATGTAAAAGGTATTGGTATGTTTTTAAGGAAAATAATTCTCATGGGTTCTCAGGTATTCAAAAATACCATCATGATTTTTCGATGAATGTTATGTGTTTACAAGGTTTTTATTAATTAAATTGTGATTTTAGCATGTGATTATGATATATTTTATATTCTCATAGTAATTGTGAAAATGTTTAACATTTGTTATGGGTTTCAGAGATACTAACTAAACTACTAGGTTCATTTTATTTTTATATCTAGTAATGAACATTTTTCCCCATCCTAAATTCTTAAATATTTTTATAGGATACAAGGATGTGTAGAAAATATATTAAGTATAGTATTTATACAATGGTGAATAATAATAAAATATAGAAAAGTATCTTGACTGAAACTAAGTTGTAAATTAAAGAATCTATTTTGTGGGAAAATTATATATTATGTGGATGTGTCCGCTTTTTCTAGTATATTTTTTCATAATTATTTAAAAATAAAAATAAAAAATATAATTGGAATATAACACAATTAAAACCTTACTATTAAATTCAAAATTATGAGATTTTTAATTCATTGGGTGTTATAGTTTATATAGAGTGAGGTTCTAGAAAACAATATATTTTTTGATGATATTAAAATACACCATTAAAAATATTAGTGTGTTGTAAAAAATTTAGGATATTTATTTTTATGATTCACATGTTTTTTCATATAATACATATATATTAATAATGTTCTTTCTCATAGGAAACTGGGTGGATGTGATAGGAAGTCATTAATAAGATAACATCCTTCCACACCAGTTAACTAAAATGGTTGGATATAGATCTATTTGGTTTGTAGCTATGTTAAATCAACTGAAACATATAATAAAATATAGAATCCATACAATAGTGAAATTGATTTATATGAAAAGGAATATGTATAGAGTTTAGAATTTTCTAAAATATAACCCTATAAAATTTTGTTCATATTCAAATCTATTTATATATGACTTGTGGATCAAAGGTTTGGAAATGATATTAAATGTTTTTTATTTTTTATTGCATCAAAAGGTAACTATTTCAATTAATAGATTTGAAGATGAAGTGTCAAGAAACGAGTCTGGTTGCCATCAAAAGTTTTATCCAAAACGGTCCGCGACAATTCCGGAAGGGCATTCATGATCACAATGGGAGGGAACAAGTTCTCAGGAATTATAAAATGAAATTTGGGAACGATTTACCTGAGTTTATAAACATACAACATCAAAAAAATCTAATAAACCAAACCATATTTTAAAAAAAATTGAATTGAGTTACAAAATTTAAAACATATTTTAAAGAACATTACAATGGTAAAAAACCAAAAATGACATCCCAAGAACCACCACATGGAAAGAGGCACCACCCTAAAGCCATATCCACAATCCCGCATCATGATGGACCACTAAAAAACTGAACCATTGGCACAAAATATATACCCAAACATGAGACAAAAATAACCAAGTCAAGTTAAAGAGAAATGTGTATGATGGGTGTGAGACACAAACCATTATGATTCCACCACTAAGATATTCTATGTGAGAATCATTCAAAGTTGGTAATCTTTCATGTTTTCATAAACATGGAGTACTAGTCACAATTTCTAAAATATGAAAATTTAAATAAAAATAGTTTTCAAGTGGGCTATTTTAAGGAATCCATAATTTTAAATAAAATACCAAATCTACTTAATTTTATATACAATCATATTGTATGCCTATGGTGATCATAAATCATCCAATGAGCATAAGCAATGATAAATAACTCCTAGGAACTAGATCATTGGGGGTCCTAGGTACCACGTATCTCGGTGAATGTAAATATCAAAATATCTATTCTCATGTACATGAGCCAGTAGTTGGAATCATGCCCATAACCTTGCGGTTTCCCAACATCATCATCATCGTATTTTATTAATTATTTTTAGTTTCAAACTTTCTACGTGAAACTGAGGCCAAACCCCATGGGATAACTGGCATACTAGTACATTTCCACTAACCTAGATACCTGGGATTCCCACTTCTAATCAAACAAGATCAATAATCCATGAAATATAATAATCACATGAAAATAAAACTTTCACATCACACAATATTTCAAAATCCCACATGTATATCACACAAGTCATATAATCCCCTTTTTTATTCAAATTCAATTTGAAATCATACTCATCCCAAAATATCCCACAACACATTTCACATATCATTCACTATTAAAAAAATACTCTACCAATTGTATAAAATATTTCCATGATTATAAATATCACATAGTAGTACACTCACATGATACATAATACCCTTTTTACAGTCAAAATCATTGTATTATCGTACTCACACCAAACATCCCCCAACATGTTTCACACCCATATCAAAATATAATAAATCATCTCCAAAAATTATAAAATCTTCTCAAAATGTTTGATATTTAAAATCCACAAATTATCATTAAAAACCCCTTTTTTAAAAACATACACCCAACAACACTGTACATAGACATCCTTTTCACTCTTTGGGTAACTCATTAAATCTTTTAGAATTTTCATAGAAAACATTCAAGAAGCAAGACAAGGTTTTCCCCTAAAATCCACTCAAAAAACCTCTTCTATCCTAAAAATCACACCAATACCCTACAAAATCCTTATTTTCAGCACAAACAACATTTAATAAACCACTTTCATTAGTTATAAAATAAACAAAATGGTTACCATTAGGGTTACGCATGGAAAACACCAAATTTGAAACAAAAGTGCAACTATAAAATTAACCGCTTTACAAACTCCATCAAAAATGGTTTTCTCAAAATGCACAACATAATAGGAACATTCAAAATAATTAAATCAAGCATTTTAACTCATCAAAAAATTATTACCTAGAGAATCACTTATTGAAGTTGTCGATACCATCAAATCTTGGTGTAAAACATCAATCGCACAACTGTCGCACCTCAAGGAAGTGAAAAGAAACCTAAGAAACTCTAGATTGCACAAACCAAAGACACAAGATTAAACCATAGGCATGAAACCTAGATTTTGGAAACTTTATAACTCATGAAAGGGGGGAAAGAAACCCTATGGAAAGGGAATAAATCCATGAGATAAAGTCTTACTTTCTCGATTTTGACATTCCCCCCATCAAATCTCTCTTCAAAATTGAATTCCAATGGAGGGTGAAAGAGCTTAGAGGATTTCCATGGAGGTTGGGAATGAAATGGAGAACAATGGGGGCAGATTTGGGTTTATTTTGGAAGGGAAAATTGGAAATAAAACTTATTTTTAATGACCTAGACACCCTTTCACGGTTTTCCTGCACAGTGTAGTAAAACGTACAGCCAAACCGTGAAGCCTGTTCTAGCCACCAAAAACCAAGAAATTATCTTCCAATTACATGGCGGGTCCAAGAGGTAAACCAAGGGGAAAGGATAGTATAGGGATATGGGAGAAATTTCAAAAAAATCCATCATTGTTTCCTTAAAAAAGTTCTAACTCATGGGTTCAAACCACCTCAATGACATACCCCACAATTATATTCACTAGAATTGTCACAAATACAACTCAAAACCACCACAAACTCATACCATACATTTAAAAAAATAGGAGTCCATGTACCACAAAATACCCCCAAGAATAATTTCATAGATCAAGAACACAATAGACCCAAAAAATTCAAACCCAGTACACCCTGAAACCAAGAGAATGCTATGTATCAAAAGTGGATTTTAAAAAAAGAATGGAATTGAATATTTGGGTGTAAAAATTATTCCCAAAACAATAATTTCTAACCCCAGAATGCCACAAAAAGGCCAAAAGAAGAAACCAAACCCAACCAATAAACCAAGATGAACTCTATTTCCTAATTTCTCCATCAAAAGCCAAAACACCTTCAGTGATCAATTAGGTAAGGAATACTCTCACAAAACAAAACATACTCCACTTTCCTAAAACGATCAAGAACATTCACAATTTATCCCAAAATAAAACCCCTAGAGCATTATCCTATTGATAATTAAGCAATTTACACCAACAAACAACAACAAAGAACAAGGATACACTTTCCATTATTTAACTAAACCATTGGTCACACTCTCATCCCAACGTTTACCCAAGGAATATGTTGGTAGTTAGACAGATCCGAATGGGACTACCTTCCCCAAAACCAATACCAATGAAAAATCTATGTTAATAGTATTGGGAGACAAAATGGGCCACCCACCATAAGAGAGAACTTAAATTTTCCCGATACTGAATCAGGACACTATCAGGGGGAGGCCTGAACGGACTCCCAAGTACAAGGGGCATAATTCCTTTAGAATTTTCCAAACTAACTTACATGAGACACAAAGTGGGTCTCTTCACTATAAGAACTAACCATCATAACTGAACAGAAAGGGCCAACTCAAAAAAACCCCAAAATTTCATGATTTGGTATGGCCACATGGTTAGTCTCCACTGTTTAGGAAACTGTGGGCTAACCGTGGGGATCATTCGATCTACATGGCTTCCGGGAACATGATCACTAATAAGCATGAAAAAACCATGTGATCAACATTTATATCCAAATTTTCAAACCTTTATCAAAAAATCAATGGAAACCAAAGGGGAAGGGAATGAAATTATGTGATAACTTGGATACATGGTCCTCTAACCTCATTTCATTGAATGGGAAAAACAAAATAAAGATAATGACAACATAAGATTAAACTATTCTCCATCTTTTATACTAAGGATTAAAATTTGTACAAGGATTTAAACAACCTTGGGATTTCACCTGATTATGCCCCAGATTCCCTCTATGCCTTATGGCTAGATCTCAAATGATTGAATCATCTCTGACCTCGAAGTTAGGCTTCGGAAACCCCTAAACGATACTTCTTCTTCTGATGGTATAAACAACTACACCGCCAACCCTGATTTATTTACCAAGACATAACACTCCAAAACTCACATTACCCTAAGCCAAAATTTCACAGAAACCGGGGATAAGAGGATGCACACCCATCACACATTGTTTCTTAGAGTGAGAAACAACATAAGGAAAGGACACATATAAACACCTTCCTCTAAAACAGAGTATTCTGAGGTTTTTCAAAGGGAGATATACTCCCAACATAACATAGACTCTCAATGAATTGAACGACCTTCAACATTATAGTAAAATGATCACTCGACGTCACAAGGAATCATCGAACATGACCATTGTGACTGATAGAAACAATACATGGAAATGGACCTTATGCCAAGTCCCCAGAGAACACACAATACCATAAAGTGACTATAATAGCCTCTCAGAACCATTTTTCCGGCACTGGTTGTTTAACGTGAACTCCTGCTTCTAAGAGACTATGAAGGACCCATAAGAAGTATTAAAAACCATCTACAAACTCATCCACACTAACAACCCTAGACCACATCCTCATTAGAAGAATCACATAACAAAAGAAACTAATGCCTCTTTCAACCTTCCATGATAACTCTCTCACTAAAATAAGATCCAAAATAAAAATAATGGAAATGGTGTAGACTCAATAAATAAATCTAGAGGAAAATAATACTCATGTTGATCATCTATAGGGTCTTCCAACGGTGAAACAATATGTGTTTCACTTATGTTGTGCACTAACCCTTAATGTGGGTGTACCTTATCCAATGAGAGAAACCAATGACCCTACCAAGATAGTCAATTTTTCAAAACATTCCATAAACTACAACCAACCACATCAAGGTAATCACCATAAAGGAATACCAAAAAATTTCTCATAAGGAGACCACTAACCTGCAACTCAACCCACCTAACCGACCAAAGACAAACCCAAATCACTATTTAAACAAGATGGGTTATTGGACTCAAAACATACCACAACAACATTTTGAAGTACACATAAGTCATTTCATCCCAAACTAGTCATCACGACATCATTGTTTCCATTAAAAACATATCTTTGAAAACAAACAGTTTAGCGGTTATCGTATCCACCAATGGTACCCCATGGGCCTCACATATGCATGTTTCTATGCCACACCGGGCACCCTACTCACATTCATCCCGACACTCATCCATCCATTTCATCAACCATCCATCATCCCATATAACCCAATGAATGTGGTCACTAACGGAAATGCAAAAAGGTTAAAACAAAAATTCTGTACACTTTTCAAAACAAAAATAGTCAACCAATACTTCCATTTTTTTAGAACACTAACTATGAAATCAAACCCAATGTACATATTAAAAAAAAATTAATAAATCACTCATCCTTCAAAAAAATATCACTTTCTTTCCTTGAAAAAACTTTTAAAAAATCAACATATTTCAAAACACTTCAAATTTCATTAAAAACGTCATTTCATAAATCACAATTTAATTAAGAACTCAACTCTTCTCATTTCAAAACAAGGTTCTAAAATATCATTACGATTTTCCAATGATCTCTAGTGAAAAAATGAAAATCCAAGTACAAACTCCAAAAAATACCTCTATAACATTACATCTCTTTAAAAAACCTTTCAATAGTTTAGATAACATTATTGGAAACACTTTTTCAAAATCAACATTTACATAGATCTAGCTCTAATAAGATGTGTAAAAGAACCATTTTTCATTTCATAAAAATTCTAAAAATTCACTTCCACCATTTCAAAAATCAAACCATTCCCTATTTATTAGAAAATCATTTCAAAAAAACATTAATCTTTATAAAACCAGGTCAATTTTTCTTTAAAACAAACCATCCGGGATTCCAAAAATAAAGAACATAAGACAATTTGAGAGGAAAATAGTTTTGGTGGCTGGATTTAACATACGTTTAGCATCCATATTTTAATAATTTCACTATCATATAGTGTGTTTTTGGGAAATATCCATGGATCCACATGGATTTCCAAGCCCTACGATCACATTGAGACCATTAGCCTAACTCTCTTTTCATTTCAAATAATCATCATTAAACCATGAAAACCAAGGACTCAGAGAATTCCTGACATCCCATGGAGACATTAATCCCATAATGAGGTGTGTTGTCCTAGAACACTACTCTTAATCAGAATGGAAAGTCCCAACAATTATAACTCTAGACTATTGGGAATCTTCCCCAAATAACATGAACCAATGAGGGAACCTAACCTCCTTTGATACCATTTTTTTCACAAACTGGGACTAGTTGCCATCAAAACTGGCACCTTACACGGTCTGAGACAAGTATTGAAGTGCGTTACTAAGCCCAATGGTCTGGCATAAGTTCTCGAGTTTCAAAAAATTATTGTTGGGAATGATTTTCCTGAGTTTATAAACATACAACAACAAACAAATCCAATAAACTAAATCTGGATTTTTCAAACTAAAACAACTTTTACCAAATTTTATAATTGAGTTACACAATTTAAAACATTTTTTAAAGACCATTAAAAAGGTAAATAACAAAAAAGGACATCCCGAGAACCTCCACATGGAAAGAGGAACTGCCATCAAGCCATCCCCACAACACCGCATCATGATGGACCACTGAAAACCTGAATCATTAGCAAAAAAGCTATACAAAAAACCTGAGAAAAAATAACCATGTCTACCAACACCCAACTGTGTATGTAGGGTGTGATCCAAATCCAAGTAGGATGAAACCACTAAGATATTCCACGTGAAAAACATTAAGATATATAATGCTTTAAATTTTTCATAAACATGGAATGCTTGTAACTATTTATAAAAGATGTGACTTTAAATATAAATAGTTTTCAAGTGGGATATTTTATAGAATCCAAACATTTAAATAAAAAACCAATGCTACATTATTTATTTATACAATCATACCGTATGTTGATGGTAAGATTAAATCATCCAACGAGTATAAGCAACGAGAAATAACTCTTAGTCATTAGCTCTCTATGGATCCCAGGTACCTCGTATATTGGTGAAATTAACCATTACAATATATGTTCCCGTGCACACGAGCCACTAGTTGGTAGCATCAAAATAACCTAGTGGTTCCCCAACATCATCATAATTATTGTTTAGTTAGTGTTGTCAGCATTAAACATGCTATGTGAAACTGATGCCCTCCCCCCAGGATCACTAGCATACTCTTACACGCAACCAACCTAGATACACGGGTTTCCCTCTTGTGCTCAAACAAGTTCAACAAGACATGAAATATCATTTTCACATGAAAATACCACTTCCAAATTACACATTAACCAAACTTCCTACATTTATATCACACAAGTCACATAATCCCCTTTTTCATTCAAATTCATTTTTAAATCATACTCACAACAAAATAGCCCACAACACATTTCACATATCGTTCACAATTCAAAAAATCTGTTAACAATTTTATAAAATCTTTAAAACATGCTAAACATCACATAAAAACACAAGAACATGTTACATAATACCCTTTTCACCTTCAAATTCATTTTACCATCATACTCACATGAAACAACCCACAACATGTTTCTCATGCATATCAGAATTTAATAAATCATATCAAAAAATTATAAAAAATTATCAAAATGTTTGACATTAAAAATCACCACTTTCCATTTAAAAAACCTATTCTAAGAACATAAACCCACCAAAATAGTTCATAGACATCCTTTCAAAAGTTTTTGTTACTCATTAAACCATTTAAAATTTTCATAGAATACTTTCAAGAAGTATGACAAGCTTTTTCAACTAAACCCACTCAAAAACCCTTTTTTAAACACCAAATCACACCAATACTCTTCCAAATCAGAAATAGAATCCCAAAAATAATTTAATAAACCACATGAATATGTTATTAAATAAACCCAAAAATTACCACAAGGGTAACACGTGGAAAAAATCCAATTTGAAACAAAAGTGAAACTATAAAATTATCCTCTTAACAAAATCCAACAAAAATTGTTTCCACACAATGCACAACATATCAGGAACATTCAAAATAATTAAATCAAGCATGAGAACTCATAAAAAAACGATTACACCTGGAATTACCTACTGAAAGTGTCTAAAGCCTCAAATCTTGGTACGAAACATTAACCGCACCACCACTGCACCTCATGAAAGTGAAAATAAACTTAAAACCTCAATATTACACCAAAAAGAGACAAGGTTAAACCCAAGGCATGAAACCTAGTTACTGGAAACTTTAGAATTTATGAAAGGGATGAACTAACCCCTAAGGAAAGGAATGAAATCGAACATATAAAGTATTACATGCATGATGGTAATATTTTTCCATCAAATCTACCTTCAAAATTGAGTTTCAAGGGATGGTGAGAGAGATTGGACATTTTCCATAGAGGTTGGAAACGAAATGGAGAAGAATGAGGCAGATTTGGGATTATTTTGGAAGTAAAAATTGTAAATACAAAAAAAATTAATGACTTGGACACACTTGCATGGTTTTCCTGCACGGTTTAGTATAATGTGCGGCCTAACCGTGAAACCAATTCTAGACAACAAAAAACCAAGACATTCTCATCCAATTTCAGGGGGGTCCAAGGGGGAAACCATGGAGAAAAGGTAGGCTAATGATATGGGTGAAAATTACCAAAATAAACCATCCTTTTCAACCCAAAACCCATCCAACTCATGGGTACAAACCACCTCAACAACATACCCCACAAGCTGTGTCACTAGAAGTGTCACACATACAAATAAAAACCACCATAATCTCATACCATCCCTTTTACAAAAGATGAGGCCATGTACCACAAAATATCCCTACAAATAATGATATAGATCAAGAACAAAATAGACACCAAAAAATCAATCCCAGAACACACGGAAATCAAGAAAATGCTAAGAACCAAAAGTGGATTTGAAACAAAGAATGGAATGGAAAATTAGGATTTAAAAATAAGTACATAAATGGTGACATTTAATCTAAAAAACAAATTAATAAAATATCATTAATGCCATATAGTGGACATATTTTAATCATTTTTTTCTTAAGAAAAATATTCTAATGTTCATTGACTTAAAATGGAATGTCGATATCAAGAATTAATGAAAATGAAAGAGAAATGGGATCTCATAGAGAAAGAAAATTTAAATAGAAATTCCAGGAATGAACTAACATTCATTATAGAACAGGGTGATAAAATTGGATTATTTTACATATTCATAAAAGTATGTTCACAAAGATCATTATCCCCTCATAAATATAGAACATATAAGGATTTTGTTAAATTTAATTATAAATTTGAAATGAAATTTATAAACACTTATATACCTGTTTATATAAATAATAATAAACATTCAAGGTTGAAATTAAGGAAGAAACAGTAAACAAATAAATCTATATGTAACCCAAAATAAGAAATGTATGGATTCAATGAATCATTTTAAATAGATGGTGGTCATAATAAAAAATAATTGGCATATACTAGTAATATTAAATTCCATTTTTTGAGTTCCTTGTTAATCAGTTATAGTTTTTTTAAAGCGATAAAGCATTAAAACTGTAATAGATTCATGATTAGCATCTTTTTAAACCACCACTAAAATAAATGTGGGTGTTTATTTTATAAAAAATATTATTTAAAAATATATGGAAGTTAAAACTTCCTTAAATACATATATCATAGTTCGATTCATTTTTTAATTTTTTTTACCTTAACTAGAAGCCTTTTTAACCACAAAAAAAATATTATTGTCTCTTAAACATCATATATAGGCAGTTTCTTAGTGTGTAGCAATGATTAAGACTAAATCTGATTATATATTGGTAGTGTTTTAAATTTTTATTAGTTTAAATCACCTTTAATTCTAAAAGACAATAGTTTATAATAGTATTTTAAATATAATTATACCTTTAATATAAAATAAAAATACAAAAAAACATATAGGTTTCAATGATTTTAGTAATCAAACAAACAAAACATTAATGAAAAAAATTCCACAAGTTATATAAAATTATTTTTTAATATAAAACATATTTTTTAAATTTAAATGTTGGTAAAATAGGTTATATATATTCTTGACGATCCTTTCATCACAGAATCTAAATATTGGAAAAGGGAAATACCTTAGTCCAAATTGATTCATCCTTTGAAGAAACATCAAAAAATTGACAAATAGATGAACAAAGAGAACATTACTCATAGGTCGCACAAGTTCCCTCATGGTCGTGCAAGTATACTTGTGCGCCGCCTAGTGGGCACGCAAGTGACTTGCGTGACCTAAGTGATAACCACCCGGGTCTTCTCTAGCCTATAAATAGACCATGTGGGCCCCACATTCGGGGAGGAATTTTTTCCAGAAACATTGATTTAAGCTCCCGGTGCCCTAGTCTCTTCTCAAAGCTTCCAAAACACTTGTAAGGTAATTTCATACCTAGAACACAAGATCTAAAGAGCGGGAGGAAGGCCTAAGTGTTGAATCTCTTAAACACTTGCACGCCTGAGTGGCCAGTCCTTAAGGGAAATGACCACACTTGTGCGCCGCCTTATTCCTTCAATAGAACTTGCGCGCCCCTCTTCTGGAAGAACCTCAAGATGATTCTAAAGGCTTTAACCAAGAGCCGCTCAAGTATTACCGTACTGGTTAACCATCGTGCAAGTATCCATGTGTCGCACAGGTATACCAGCGCGACCAGGGCTTGCGCGCCCACACAGTACCTGCGCTCCTGCCAGGACTTGCGCTCCCCTGCGTTTTTGGGTGCCCTTCTTGCCCATTTCACCCCTCTTAATCCATTCCACCTATTATATTCGAGATTCAATCTTCAAGACACTCTTCAAAGCCATATATGGCATGATTTATTTATTTTAATTCCTTATCTGAAAGGAATTCTGTGGAATATCACTCAAAACCTAGGGATTGACACAACTTTATGTCACTAAAGATTGAGATTTCATTCATTCAACCTCATACTTTAAGATGAGAGAACTCATTAACCTAGGAATCCTTTTCAGGAATAATCCCCAGTACTAATTCTAAAATATGGGCATCCTCTTTAGGAGTAAGCCCCAAGTCCTCATTAACCTGGGCCTCCTTTTCAGGAATAAGCCCCAGTCTCCTATTTTGGGCATCCTCCTCAAGAGTAAATCCCAACCATAATTCTCTTAACATGGGCCCCCTTTTCAGGAGTAAGCCCCAGTCTAAAATATGGGCATCCTCTTCAGGGGTAATCTCCAGTCATAACTCCATTAACCTGGGCCTTCTTTTCAGAAGTAAGACCCAGTCTCAAATATGGGCATCCTCTTTAGAAGTATGCCGCAAGTCCCGTAATTTTTCAAGTCTCTTAACTTGGGCCTCCTTTTCATGAGTAATCCCCAGTCTCAATTCCTCTCAACAAGTCCTAATTTACCTTTGATATGGGATTCCTTCTCAGGAGTAAGAAACCCAATCATATGTCCTCTCTTAATTTGGGCCTCCTTTTCAGGAGTAATCCCCAAGATAGAGTATTCAAATATCCGTGAAGCACATATACCTTTATGGACCCTGTTCCTGGATTTCTTCCTTGAAGTAAATCCAAATCTTCATTTATCTGGGTAGTCATAGATACATATGTCCCACATTATTTCTTATGATTCCATCTTTCATGGCACAATGGTCTGATTTTTACCAATACCTCATGTTTCTCACACTGAACATGACTCACGTGAGCTTAGAGTGTAAAATTAATTATGACATCCTTCTCTGAGCCATCAATCATAAATATCTTATTCCCTTACTCGAAATACATGGGTTCTGATTTCTTTTCTAAACAAAGGATACGTAGGTAGACCATCTGGGGTTCAATCCCAACTCTGAAATAATCCATGTCCTTCTAAATGACAATAAACTTCAAGTGCCCCACTGAGTGGCTTTAAAACCAGCATGGTCATCATAATGACCAAGAGACTTTTATATAAATGTGTCGAAGGATACCATTGATCAAGAATCTCTAAACAAATACAAATGATTCTCTATCAATGAAGAACCTCGAATACATATAAATGATTTTCTAAAATTCGTACATATCGATCATTGATTGTCATATCTAAAGAGAAGCTCATTTTATAATTGGTAATGTAATAAGGATTCACGAACATAACTTAAATATATAAAGAGTGTCCCGGAGTATAAAATAATTCCCCTCAAAAAGATGTGATGAGTCCGACCTCCCATCCTCTCAACTAGTGAAAATTCCTAAGCCTTACCAGTCCACAACTAATGAGCGCCTAACTTTGGGATGTAGGTCCAAATGGATGTGGAATCATTGGAAGTTTCCGGCTCTATGAACAGACCCATTAGAATCCGATTGGAATGTTTGAACCTCCCATCAAGGTGGTCATCCCCGAATTCCGAGGGAAACAAAAAATGGTGAACCCGACGTGAATCCTTAAACAAGTTAAAATGATGTTTTACCTATTTGTTAGGCCCCTATGTAAAACTCAATGAGAGGGTCAAAAAACAATCATTGAAATATGTATTCATCCAAAAGATGTAGTGGTTGAATTTATCTTGATTATGTCTGTTATATCAAACAAACACTCTTTTCCATGATCTTCTGCATTTCCAGAATGGCTGCTCTCAAGTTCATACCTGTGAATACTACTACTGCAAATGCCACTCCTGCTTCTCCTGCTGGATGGTCGTCCGCTCTGAGGATGACATCACCTACTTAGAATCTTCAACGCTGAGTATCAAATGCGCTGGTAAAGGAGTACCGTCAACATGGTACCATCCCAACTTGGGAGGCTTCCCAACAAGCCCTCCAAGTGAACAGCTCACACTGATCATTCCGAAAACGACGACTAGTGATCAAGAAGCTGGAAGTGCTGACTACCGCCTCCAAACGTTTCAGGTCGTTATCCCCAAAACGCAATCACCATCCACTCCCATATTCTGGGGAGGTGAATGAGCAGGTCCCTCAGGACCTTAATTCAAAGAATCAGGAGTCCTTACTAAGAGCTCCTAACAACAATTGATGCCAGACTCGTGTGGCAGTGCACCCTAAACATGATGAGGGTACCGACTCTAGGCATTCGGCTTAGGTTCCTCGAACCCGAGCAGGCAAGATGAACAGCCAGAGGTGGAATCTGGTCAACAGTGAGCAGTTTCTCAACTCTGCCATCTCCAGTGAAGTCCACCAACCTATATTGGTTGCAAGCAATGAGCGGGCACACACACCTGCATATTTTAATTACGTTGTCTAGCAGACTCGTCTGGCAGCAGCATGCCAATCCCATCAGGCAATTCCGGCGGAGTATTATAGACAGGAATATACACATGTTTATACATCATCAGCTATTCACCAGGCTCGTCTGACTACATATGATGGATCTCATCAACTATGTTCAGTGAAGTGTAATCAGCATGCACATACAACTGCTAGTACTAATCAAGCCTACCAACAATCTCGCTTGGTAGCATTCAGAGAAGTTAGTTGGAAATCCCCGACAACAAATAGGAGGCAGACTCAACTCTCTACCCCCACATTTGAGTACTGTTATGAATCCCTGAGAGGAAAAGGAGGACAGGAACAGGCACATACACCTACTCTAAGCCCGGAATAGACGTATATCCATGTTTCGGTAGCTGAAGTCACCGAGCATATTCTATAAATGGTGAAAGAGCATAAGAAAATACCTACTCATATTCTGGATGCCCTCTAGGATATTATAACAGCTTCAACAGCATATCAGGGAGAGACACATAAATCTATCCCTACCAGTGGAGTGACACATCAATAATTTACTCCAGAACAGACACACACATTTGTTCCAGTCCAAGAGGGTTGTGGGGAATACTCCCCCATATCATACGGACAACCAAGTTAGGAACATACACCTGATTTGAGTGGATATCATCAGCCTAACCTGGCCATCTTTATTGATCAGGCACATACACCTGCATAGAGCATCCACATTTGTCAACAAGTGGTTTACAAAGCGAGTAAGAAGGAGTCTAAGAAAAAGACCCACCCAACACAGTCAAGAGATCCAGAGCCAATCTGTAACAAGGCCTTGCTTGATGTTGGAGTTCTTGAAGCCCTTAGACAGTTATCTGTTGTCATTCAAGATTCTACTCCCTCATTTCCCAATATTGGGAACATTAATTCCGAATGTCTTCAATAGAAACTTCCTCATGAAGGCTTTCTTCATGAAACTTTGGTCGATCTTGAAGTTTCATCTTCATATGAGAGCCACAGGAACCCACTGTGTGGTCAGAAGACCAAGGAGCAAGAGATCTCATCTTTTGCTGTAACCCACAATGGTGGTCCTCCCCATGATGATGAATTTCTCTGCGACATTCCTCTCCACAATAGTGATGAAAATTGCCCAGAAAATGCTCTAGTGGACAATGTAGTGCCGAGAAAGCCCTCTTATCTTGAGGCACTTGCAAATGTGAAACCAGTCATGTCTGATGCTTCATCGCTAGCAGGTGAAATACTTTCTCAATCATAAGATAGCCTAGGGTTTAGGTCATTCTCTGAACCACCCCTAAGTCATGCATCTTCTACTTTTATCCATGATTTCTCTACCAATCTTGTTGAATACGCTGAAGCAATAAGGAAACACCATCTCTGGTCAAATCAGGTAGAAGAATCTTCATCAAATGATAAAGAGGAAATGCTGAACATGAGAAAAAAACTGGCGAAAGGTGAAGTGCCAGTCTTGTTTTGGCCTCTGTCTAACTCTCTGTATGACATTCCAGAAATGTTGACGGAAGATGGAATTCATGATATTCGTCTCAATATATGGAAAACACTTTGTCAGTTGAAAAAGAAAGTATTATCTTATGATGAATATGAAAATCATCTTAAGATAATAGAAGGGTTACAATGTTAGATTGATTTGGCATCTCTATCAGTCTCTCGATATCCGAAGGCTGAAAAGAAGTAGAGATCCCTTCAACGTTCATGCCTTGGCGCACTAAGAAGATTGCATCAGTTAATTTCCAATTCCCCATCTGGTATTCGTGTCAAAGGATGGGGTGTTCATGGAGCACTACATTTCACAGTGCTCTCTAGTCACCAAAGCCCGCCGAAAATGGTCTCATGCAATGTTATTGCCCATGGAAAACCACAGTCAATGTGCTTTGTTTGTAATCAAAATCATGCCCAAGAACATGCCTCAACTAGTTCCTCTCAAAATAAAGAATATAGAGAACAAGTTATTGAATTACTCCTACATCAAGCAAACGTGAATATTGAATAGGCCTCTCGTATGGAGAAAGCACATCATCAAGTGACATAAGTGTTAGAAATCATCCAATAGCCTTTTGAACCAGGTGATAAAAGTGGATACAGGTTAATGCATCCATCTAATTTCTGAACTATGGTTCGCAAGATCATGAGAGCTTTTAAGAAAGTCTCAGACATAGCATGTCAAGAGCCACCCCAGCTCTCCAGACCGTGGACTCTTTTAAACCAACCCTCAGGATCAAAAAATAAGATTCGGGGAGTTGAGCGGGAACAGCAGGAACATCCCCAGTCCACCGGACTGGGGACTTTTTCAAATCATCATTCCCCTCCTCAGAGAAAGTCGGTCTTTTCTCGATTGGGGATGAAGCCTCAAGAGGAACGTAGAGCCAAATTATCAGGAGATTCCCTCCAAATTATAGTTCTTAAAGAAGTTCCTGAGGGATCGAATCCACAAAAGGAAATGTCTCATTAAACACATGGAAGAAGACAATATCACAGAAATGCTGATTGAAGGGATGCAATGCGTTATGCATCAATCAATGTCATCAATGTCGTTGTTGCTGATCCACCAGATGAGGCTCACTCAGGGTACTCAGATGAAGAGGTTTTTCCTCATGAAGATGTACACACCGACCCAAATGAAGAAGGTGTGAGTACACGAAATCAAAGGGTTACTCAGAACCTAGGTAATCCGTGGAGTACTTCCCCCTCTCCGAAAAGGATCCAACAAAGGGAGGGGAAAGAATCAGGTTACATATCCTTCCTCTAGAGAAGGCCAATCGCTCTCACTAGAGAAAAGGTTTCCACAACAGGAGGATGAAATGAAGGAATTAAAAAGGTTGAATGTAGAACTACTTCAGAGTAGTCTTCTTCTTAAGTATGCTGGAGTTAGTCAGCCAAAGTAATTTGTTGCAGCTACTGAGATGGATCAAGAATATCCTCCTCTATTAGTACACCCTCACAGGTCTAATCCTACGGGTCAAGTGCAACAACAGTTGGCAGTGCTACCATCAGTTGGAGCAACATCTACCACATCTTTCCAAGCTCCAGTCATTGCACCTACCCAATTCCATGTTCAACCAGATGTTTCTCAAAATTTAATAACTAATATTGAGTCATTAACAACATGGTTAGAAACTATACAAGGGAAACGTTCGCATGTTCAACCAGAAAAGAAAGTTTACCATGAATGGGTAGATTCAATCTCTCCTCCATCCAGTTTTGGTAACCCTGTATTCCCTATTTTCAATGGATCAAGCGCCCCTGAACAGCATTTGACGCATTACGTGTCTTGTTGTGATCCTATTATGGGAACTCCAGAGCAGCAGGAAGCTATAAAATTCAGTTTCTTTGTATGAACCTTGTAAGGACCAGCCTTTGTCTGGTATACAAGCATGCAATCCCGGTCAATTACTGGATGGGAAGATCTCTGTCAACAATTCCTTCTTCAGTTCAGCTCAACTTTTCCAAAGACAATAGTTTTTGATCTTACAAACTATAAGAAAAGGGAGAATGAAAGGGTCTCATATTTCAATTGCTCACCGGAAGGGATTAACATATTCCCTAAGATTAGCACTCCCTCAAGAAGAATTGTTTCCAATTTGTGTGGAAAATCTGCATGACGAATTACGCACACCGTTAATCCCTATGAAATACACAGGAGGGTTTCGAGACCTTACTTCAATCACTCAGCAGATTGAAGATTCCCTTATATAGGCTAAGGCTAAATCTCGTGTAATTCCATCAGCTCTATGAAGGAGAATGGGTAAAACATGAACTACTACAATTATGCTTAAACAAGAAACTGTACCTATTTCTTCCTCAAAACCTTTATCTTCTCGATGGTTTCCACCTCCTAAGTGCCAACAACAAAGGCCATTTCATCCAGATGATCAAAGAGATCAAAGACAAAAACAATTTGAGGATCTAAGGAGCAAAAAATACTCTTTCCAAAATGAACAAGTTCCTGATTACTTCATTACGGCCCTAGAGAATAATTTGGTTCAGCTACCAAAGCCCAAGAGGCCAACTAGGAAGGAGTTGAAGACCGTCCCAATTATTTCCCCTTTCATCAAATGTTGGGGCGTCCCATCCAGGAGTGTTTTTTCTTAAATGACCTCTTACAAAAGATGGTCTACTCCAGAAAAGTCAAACTGAAAGGCTCTTCAGGCCAGGTAGCATGTGTCACTTCTACTGTTCCAGAGGAGGAAGGCGAATGGCAAGAAGTAAAAAGAAAAAATGCATATAATTATGATGATTAGGTGGTCATAAAGACAATAAACCAAACTCATGATATTTTACAAACACAATTAATGAAACCGATTGTGTCTTCTACCATGAATGTTGCTGCAAAATCTTCTTCATTAGAGGGAATGTCCTCAAAGAAATGGCATGATTCAAAGAAAAAAATGAATGAGAAGAAGATGAGTATGTGTCAAAGCCTAAGTTGTCTTTGACTCTGGCAGACTTCATGAAATCTACTTCAAAGCCACGGGCACCGCCCCACCAAATAGCACAGCCTAAACAGGCTAATATGACAGAGTCTTCATCAGATGAAGAATTAATTTTCAGTTCTATTAATATGATTCAATTAACAGATCCATATGCCAGTCATAGTTTCTATTTTGATGACCCTGAATTCCTTGTATCAAACAGGGGAATCAGAGGAAGTTCTAGAGGCTAAGGATACAGGGGAAGATGAGGATCTATTAGAAGCCACTATTCCAATTCTACCCCAACTAGAACTGTGTATGCAACAAAAAATCGTGGTAGAGCCTTTCAGCGAGCTCAGCAAGAACAAGAAAGTTCTTCTACTAATAGAAAATTCAGTCCTTGCACAGTTATTTTGGAAGACCGTTTTAGGGTTCCATCTTCTTCCAATCAGCATGGAAATGGATCTAATCGGTCTAATCCTCCAAAACTAGGTATATTTCCAACTCCTATCCCGATACAAGATGCATCAACTTCCAAAACATCTGCTTCCAAGGTACCTGCTAAACCATATATTCCTATTGGGAAACACAGACCTCTGGATCAAAAATATGATGTATTGAAACACTTGGCCCAAGTACCATCCAAGTTATCAATTTTCGATGCTCTGAATATGTCAAAAGATCTTTAGGAAGCACTCATTGAGGCTTTGTCAAGTCCTCAGGAGTTTGAAACTGAAATTGCTATAGCTGAAGTCTATCACATAGAGAATAATCCTGAAAAATTCCATGCAATAATATCTTTTACTGATGAAGATGAAGATGATGTTGTGCATGGAAATATTAGACCTTTGTACTTATCCAGAAAGGTCAATGGTGTAGACGTTCGAAGAGCTTTCATTGACAATGGTTCAGGAGTCATCCTCATGCCTCTTTGTACACTTCGTCGATTGAGCCTCAAAAAATATAGTTTTTCTCCTTCTACCATGATGTTACAAGGATATGATAAAAATGAACAAGAACCACTGGGCGATGTTACACTCAGAACTCAGTTTGGAGATCTTGTATCCAATTCAGATTTCATGGTTGTTGATCAAGACTCAGCCTTCAACATCTTGCTTGGAAGACCCTGGCTACATCAACATGCGGCTATCCCTTCATCCTACCATCAATGTCTCAAATATTGTTTTGATGGTCAAGTTGGGACATTGTATGGTGATAAGGACGCGTTCAAGAAATGTGAGTCTTAATACATTGAGGCGGAATTCAATCACATGAAGGGAAGGGAGAAATCCACAACAAAGGAGATTACCAAAGTTAATGCTCCATATGGTTTGGAGAAGATTCCAGTAAATCCATTTACACATGTGAGTACAGATTATGTGTTTCATATCAGTCAAATTGACAAGATAGAATGAAATCAAAATAATCTTATGGAATGATCCATAATTTCATTTATGACAATCGAGCCAGAAAACATGGGAGAAATTGGTAACCCACCATGCAGTAATGAAAGCACAAATGATGACGTCTTCTTTTCATCTGCTGAAATCCAACAAGTCTATACTTTGCCAATTAGGATAGAAGAATTTATAACAACATCATAGGTGAATAATGATGTTGATTTTCAATCCATCATCTCCTCTTTATTACCCAAAGAAGACCCTTCATCATCAATCGGGTCGAAAATGGAAGCTTCTTCTTCAAGATATGCAAATTTTGACATCTCTTCTGATCATGAAAATTCTGCTTTATCATCTACTATGCAAGTAGAAATGAAAGAAATAATAAATGATGAAGAAGAAGAGGAATATCTTAGAGATGATCCTCCAGCATTTGAAGAGGGTATCTCTACCACTGTGGATGAACTCAGAGAAATAAATCTGGGTACAAAAGAAGATCCACGCCCCACTTTAATTAGTGTGGCCATTACTCTTGGAGAGAAATAGATGTATATTTCTTTTCTAAAGAAAAATAGAGATATATTTTCTTGGAACTATACAGAGATTCCCTGGCTTGATCCTGATGTTGCTACTCATTATTTGGGTTTACCAGAAGAACTTCGAGGATTTAAGCAAGCTGTGAGAAGAACACACCCAACTTATGCTTCTAAAATCGAAGTTGAAGTGGATAATATTATCAAAGATAACTTCATCAGAGACATTCAGTATCCCAAGTGGTTGGCTAATATTGTCCCTGTAAAGAAGAATAACGCACAAATTAGAGTTTTCATCGATTTTAGAGATCTTAATCGGCATTGTCCAAAGGATGATTTCCCAGTTCAGATTAGAGAACTTTTAATTGATTCAACAGCTGGATATAAATCACTTTCCTTCATGGAAGGATATTTCGGATATAATCAGATCCGAATGGCCCCAGAAGACGAGGAATCCACATCCTTCAGAGCCCCTCAGGGTGTGTTTTGCTACCGGGTAATGCCCTTTGGCCTAAAGAATGCAGGTGCAAGATATTAGTGTTCCCTGCATTGTATCTTCAAAAACGTTTTAGGTAAGTTTGTTGAATGTTATGTGGAAAATTTGGTGGTCAAATCCAAACAACATTATAATCACTTGGTTGATTTGGAAGTCATATTATGCAAGCTTCAACAACATAATTTGAAGAAGAACCCCTTAAAATGTGCTTTTGGGGTAACCTAAGGAAAATTTCTCGGCTTTGTTGTACGCCATCATGGTATTGAAGTAGATCCTGAGAAGACCAATTCAATCCTTGGTATGTAACCTCCTCAAAATTTGAAATAATTAAGAGGAATTCAAGGAAACTTATCCTATATTCGGTGTTTCATCTCTAATTTAGAAGGCAAAAGTTTACCCTTCACCAAATTGATAAAGAATGGAGTCACTTACCAGTGGACTGAAGAATGTCAAGAAGAATTCGATATTCTCAAGAAATACCTCTTGAGTCCACCAGTAATCATGCCACCTGTTGAAGGAAGACCACTTATCCTCTACGTGACAGCTCTAGAGAAATCATTGGGTTCCTTTCTTGCTCAAAAGAACTATGTTGGGAATGAAAACAACCTCTACTATCTCAGTCCAACTATGCTAGAAGCATAAACCCGGTATTCAAGTATTGAGAAGTGCTGCCTGGCATTAATCTTTGTAGTTCAGAAGTTGAGACACTACCTACAACATCATGAGGTCCAATTGGTATCTTTCAATAACCCACTCAAATTCATCCTTAGTCGTCCAATGCATACAGGACGTCTGGCAAGGTGGGAAGTTATTTTGCAGCAATTCGACATTCAGTATGTGTCTCATAAGGCGATAAAGGGCCAAGATCTGGCTGATTTGCTAGCTGAACACCCTTCATTGGAAGACACATCTTCAGATATTGAACTCCCTGATGAGGAAGACTTCTCTATTCACGAAAGTCCTTAGGCATGGGAAATGTATTTTTATGGTGCTTCCAGAAGTCCAACAGGGAGGAAAATGGAAAATCCTAAATTCAACAAAGTTGTCTTATGAATTGTGTTCATTTCTGCATAAAAGGTTGTGTTAACTTATTCCTTCTTGTTGTGGGAAGGTGGTACCAATAATGAAGCCGAATACCAAGCTCTCATAACAGGCTTGGAATTCGCGCTTCAAGAACAAGTGAATCACATAAAGGTGAAAGGTGATTCAGACCTGGTAATCAAACAAGTCAATGGGGACTATGCCATCAGAAAAGAAGAACTAATACCTTTGTATGATTACATCAGAGAGTTAATGGCGGAATTCCTTTTGGAACCGATATTTTCTTATGTACCAAGATCACAAAATGCTCAAGCTGATGCACTGGCTAATATATCCACAGCTCTGGAAGATCCAAATTGGGATGAGACAACCATCATAATTTCCCACCATCGTGCAATTTCACCTTATGTTCGAATCAGAATAGAGGAAATTAATGAAATTCGTCCTATTCCTGAACCGTATGGTCATACTATAGGATGGATGTCACCTATTAGGGAATACCATCAAAATGGAACACTTACACCTAATAGAGCCGATAAAGAACAAATCTGGTGACGTGTGGTCAATTTTACTCTTTATGATATCCCAGATCACCTAGAGAAAATTTTATACAAACTTGGTTTTGATGGTGTTCTCTTCAGATGCATTGATGGTGAAGAGACAATGGCTTTCATGAAAGAAGTGCATGTAGGAGTCTGTGGTGCCCACCAGTCTGGACATAGACTGTCTGATCAGATTCGAATGCTTGGATACTTTTGACCTTCAATGATACAAGATTGTTTCGATTTCACAAGGAAGTGTCATTCATTCCAAGTGCATGCCAACTTCATTCATCAACCTCCAGAGTTGCTTCATACAGCTAAATACTCATGGCCATTTTCCACATGGGGAATGGATGTGGTGGGACCTTACCCTTCGGCTACGGCCAAGCAGTTTAAGTTCATTCTTAATACTACTGACTTCTTTTACAAATGGGGTAGAGGCAATACCTCTCAAGGAATTCTGTTCTAAATGCGTTGTTAGCTTCATCAAGTCTAACATCATTACCAGATTTGGTGTCCCTCACACCATATTGACGGAAAATGTCACCAACTTATGTTCATCTGAGGTGAAGAAGTTGTATCAATAATGCAGCATCAAATCCAACCATTCATCTCAGTATCATGCAACAGCCAATGGCCAGATAGAAGCTTTCAACAAGACTCTATCAAATATACTTCAATAGATGGTGGATAAAGATAAGAAGTCATGGCCTGATAAACTCTTTCATGCTTTATGGGCTTATCAGACTACCACCCGCACTGCAACTCGGTTAACACCATATTAATTGGTATATGGAATGGAAGCCGTCTTGCCCAATGAAGATAAATTTCCTCCACTCATAGTATCCATTTTTGATCAGTCATCTACAGATGAACAATCTCAAAAGCGATTGAATTAATTAGAGCGGTTAGACTAGAAAAGATTGTGCACTTTGCACCACTTGGAAGTCTAGCAGAATCGAATAGCCCGTGCTTTTAACAAAAAAGTTTGTCTTCGTTCATTCACTCAGGGAGAATTGGTATTAGTTCTCAGAACTCCAATGATACCAGGAAAGAAACCTCCCAAGCTTGATCCAAAATGGTAAGGACCTTACTCAATACTTAGGGTATACTCTAATGGAGCTTATTTATTAATCTCGATGGACGAAGAACTCATCACTACTCCAACCAATGCCATATTTTTGAAGAAGTATTTTTTATAAACACAAAAAACATCATAAATGGTCCAATATGACCTTAAACTACATAAATGGTCCAGTATGACCTTAAACTACATAAATGGTCTAGTATGACCTTAAACCACATAAATGGTCCAGTATGTCCTTAAACTACATAAATGGTCCAGTATGACCTTAAACTACATAAAAGGTCCAGCATGACCCTAAACTACATCCATGGTCCGGTATGAGCTTAAACTGCAAAACCGTCCAGCAAGACGTTAAACTGCATAACCAATTGTCCATACATATGACCTTAAACTATTTGTACTTTCGTCCCACACGACATTAAACTGTGAAAAAGTTCCCTAAATGGTCCAGTATGACCTTAAACAACATAAATGGTCTAGTATGACCTTAAACTACATAAAAGGTCATGTATGACATTAAACTACATCCATGGTCTATTATGACCTTAAACTACACAACCGTCCAGCAAGACGTTAAACTGCATAACCAATGGTCCATACATATGACTTTAAACTATTTTTACTTTCGTCCCACACAACGTTAAATTGTGAAAAAGTTCCCTAAATGGTCCAGTATGACCTTAAACTGCAACTAGGTCCTTTATGACCTTAAACTACATCAATGGTCCATGCATATGACCCTAAAATATTTTCATGTCCCTTACGTCCAGCAAGACGTTAAATTGTGATGTCCTAACTACATGACGCTAAACTGTATAAAAGTCCCTTATTCCTGGAAAGACATTAAACTACATAATCATCAATGGTCTTGTATGACCTTAAACTACACCACCATCCAGCATGACATTAAACTGCACCATCCACGGTCCATGCATATGACCTTAAACTATTCGCACTTTCGTCCAACATGACGATAAACAGTATCGTCCCTTTTTCGTCCAACATTATGTTAAACTATATTGTCCCCATATTCCTAAATACATGACGTTAAACTATACAGAAAGTCCTTGATACGTCCTACATGACATTAAACTGTACTTTGTCCCTGCTACATGACACTAAATTGTGCAACACCAATAGTCCAAACTGCAAGACTATAAACTGCATAGTCCCTTTATATGTCCTACATGACATTAAACTATGCATTGTTAAGGTTGTTGTTACCTCTTGTTTCTCACACTGAGTATGACTCATGTGAGCTTAGAGAAAACCTCAACCATAACACTCTCTCTGGGATACTAACCATGTGTAAGTCCCAACATAATTTTTTAGGTCATTGTCCCCAATAACAACTTGATCATTAATTCATTCATTAATTGAACTACACGGATGTTGATCCTTGCCTTCTAGGCTGGGTACATAGGAAACCTCCCAAGGTTTAATCCCAAAACCAATCTCTTCACATCGTTTCACCTCCATCGCATACGATGTTGATTTGTGGAACCACCCCTAGAATCAATATCTTTACATTGGCTCACATTCGTCCTTGTTATACGATGTTAAACTATACAACACTTTTGTCCAGTATGACAATAAACAAAAATATTCTTTCATACCCTCACCTAAGAGGGAACCATTATTTACATTGATTTTTTAATCATGTTTCATTTCAACGACTACATGCATACATGTAAATGCCCAAACCTTTTATCTTGGGTTAAACAATCATTGTACTAAAGTCCTCTTTCACCCTTCACATGCACGAACCAAATTTGTACAGAGGGTATTTCTAGAACTACGTGGGCTTGATTCCCATCCTTATGGGATACGTAGGAATGTTCGGGTGTCCCTCGAATCCAGCCCCAAGTCTTTGGGCCCAACCCCTAATTCCACTTTCAGTCCCTTGGCCGAAAAGTCCCCATGAAAATACACACTATGTATTTCTTATAATGATCCAAGATCTATGACCCGAAACTAAGATCTCTAATCCTTTTGTCCCACATGATGTTAAACTGTAGTTTAAGAACTACGTATGTCTTTATTCTCATCCTTATGGGATATGTAGTGAAGTACAACATTTCAATTCAGGACCCAGCCACAACGTGATTATGGTTAGCATTGATCTGTGTATCTCTGTATACATTGGAAAATACCCATCTTTATGTGTCATAATACTAACCTTAAATATCTTCAGACCGTCATAACCCTTTTCATGACTTCTAGTCCAAAAAATTTCAAACTTCTGAGAATTATTTTTCTTGACTATGTAACACATGCCTATAGGCGGCCTTGCATAAACAGTCTACATAACAGATTTGTTAGCCAAAAGATACTATTATCTGACAATACATCCAATGCCCTTAGGTGGCCCTGCATAATTCAACCCCATAATGGGTTTGTCGGATAGTGGTAACTTCATTCTTGGGAATAATGCATCTTTTGTCCTTATTTGTCTTAAATGACAGTATGTAGGGATCCGCAAAAACATCCATCCTTAACATTTTTGTCCCATATCCTTTTTCATGATCTGAAATTATTCAAGTATATGGTTTATATTCTCCTTCCCTACGTTTGGGTCAGACCTTCGTAGGAGTAATATCCACCCAGTTCTTCGATAATCTTGTTTGGAAATATATTTTCCATATTCATGTACTTCTTTCCATACAGAAAACTCTGTACTTTGGAAAATTTGAATCTCCATAAACTTTCAATAGCTTTTGGCACTAGGAAAGTAAATTTTTAAGAGTTATTTTTCCTAACTATGCATCACGTGCCCATAGGCGGCCTTGCATAAACAGTCTACATAACAGACTTGTTAGCCAAAAGATACTATTTTATTTTACTATGCAGCCAATGTCCTTAGGTGTCCCTGCATAATTCAACCTTCTAACGGGTTTTTTAAATAATGGTAACTTCATTCTTGTTAACTACTTTTTCTAATGACTTTTAGCTCTTTTTCATATCATTCATCAGATTCAAATATTCTTAAGTAATAGTTTACATATTTTTTCCTCATACATGAGTATGGTAATATGTTTTCAGATAAATTGTCAAATAATTGGGTCAATTCTAATCCATTTGGTCAAAGATATTTCGACCTTAAACATTAGACTTTTTTATGTCTGATGTGCATGACTTTAAACTGCTCACAAAAGAAAAAGGAACTCTGAGTAAATGTCAATTTCATGCTCACTAAACATATATTTTGTATGATTTAGGTAATATTGATCAATTAAAAGATTCAAAGATTGTAGGGTTATTTACATTAATCCTAGTAAAAAAAAACTATGCTCACTAGGCCCATTGGCTTAAGTAAAATCTAATTAATGTAGCAAAAGAGAATTCAAGCACAAATGATTGAAGCTGAAAGTGTTTTTCATTGATACATAGGAGATATAAATACATCCACAGACTGGATTCGCTTCTCTTTTTCAAGAATTACAAGTGGATTTCAACATAAATCTTCATTTGATTTACGGCATCCCGAGCTTCATCAGCAACCACATGGAATTCATTCATTCAACTGGATACCATAAGAGATGTAGTGATACCATCTCTTCTTGGAACAATTGTAAAATAATGTTCTTGCGTGCGGTTTGAGAAATTTTTTTGCTGATCAAACAGTGACTCTGTTTCTGTCCAAGAGACTTGGAGAATGGATACATGGATTTGAGAATGGAGCATTGGAAGTAAAGATCCATTTGGAGAGATTACTCTTTTCAGATATTGCTCTAATTCAATTTTTGTCTTCTCTCCACCAACCGGTAGTGGAAAAAATTTCAGCCCATGGGTTTTCCATTTTCATATCTGCAAGGAAATGACACGGAGGAATAATTTGAAAGTTCACACCATTGATGTTTCTCTTAATGCACAACATAACCGAAATAAAAGAGTAGCAGTGCAGCTGCATTTCCGGCGTACCCCTTCGTACCAGGTCCTGCGCGCCATACCCCTGCATGCCAGGCCCTGCACGACGTGCACTTGTGCGCCACCCTCTGCGCCATGAAGACTTGCGTGCCACCTTTCCTTTGGTTTTCTTATTTTCCTGAGAGTCAAATCCTCTATTCTCTCCGGATCCAACTCTGAGGGGGGACTTTTGTTGACGCTCCTTTCGTCACAGAATCTAAATATTGGAAAAGGGAAATACCTTCGTCCAAAATGATTCATCCATTGAAGAAACATCAAAAAATCGATAAAGGGGTGAACAAAGAGAACATTTCCCATAGGTCATGCAAGTTCCCTCATGGTCGCGCAGGTATACTTGCGCGCCGCCTAGTGGGTGCGCAAGTGATGTGCGCGGCCTAAGTGATAACCACCGGGGTATTATCTAGCCTATAAATAGACCCTGTGGGCCCCACATTCGGGGAGGAATTTTTTCCAGAACTTAGATTTAAGCTCCCAGCGCCCTAGTCTCTTCTCAAAGCATCCGAAACACTTCTAAGGTAATATTTTACCTAGAATGGAAGATCTACAGAGGGGGTTGGGGGGGGGGGGAAGGCCTAAGTGTTGAAACTCATCAACAATTGTGCGCCTGAGTGGCCAACCCTTAAGGGAAATGGAAACACTTGCGCGCCGTCTTATTCCTTCAATAGAACTTCTGCGCCCCTCTTCTGGAAGAACCTCAAGATGATTCTAAAGGCTTTACCCAAGAGTCGCTCAAGTATTACCCTGCTAGTTAACCATCGTGGAAGTATCCAAGTGTCGTGAAGGTATACGTACATGACCAGGACTTGCGCACCCACGCAGTACCTGCGCGCCTTCCAGGACTTGCACGCCCCTGACTTTTTGGGTGCCCTTCTTGACAATTTCACCCCTCTTAAGCCATTCCACCTCTCCTATTTGAGATTAAATCTTCAAGACACTCTTCAAATCCATTTATGGAATGATTTATTGATTTTAATTCCTTATCTGAAAGGAAATATCGGGAATATCACTCAAAACCTTGTTATTTACACATATTTATGTCACTAATGATTGAGATTTCATTCATTCAAAATGCCCCAGTCATAATTCTAAAATCTGGGCATCCTCCTTAGGAGTAATCCCTATGTCCTCATTAACCTGGGCCTCCTTATCAAGAATAATCCCTAGTACCCTAATTTGGGTATCCTCCTCAGGAGTAAATCCCAACCATAATTATCTTAACCTGGGCCTCCTTTTCTGGAGTAAGCCTCGGTCTCAAATATGGGAATCCTCTTCAAGAGTAAGCCCTAGTCATAACTCCATTAACTTGGGACTTCTTTTCAGGAGTAAGCCCCAGTCTCAAATATGAGCATCCTCTTCAGGAGTAAGCCTCAAGTACATTAAATTTTCAAGTCTCTTAACTTGGTCCTCCTTTTCATGAGAAAGCCCCAGTTTTAATTCCTCTTAACCAGTCCTAATTTAACATTGATATGGGATTCCTTCTCCGGAGTAAAAAACCCAATCACAAGTCCTCTCTTAATTTGGGCCTCCTTTTTAGGAGTAAGCCCCAAGTTAGAGTATTCAAATCTCCATGAAGCACATATACCTTTATGGATCATGTTCTTGGATTTTTTCTTTGAAGTAAATCCAAATCGTCATTTATTTGGGCAGTCATACACACATAAGTCCCATAATATTTCTTATGATTGCATCTTTCATGGCACAATTGTATGATTTTTACCAATACCTCTTGTTTCTCACACCGAGAATGACTCATGTGAGCTTAGAATGTAAAAGTAATAATGACATCTTTCTTTGATCCATCAATCATAAAAATCATATTCCCTTACTCGAACTATATGGGTTCTGTTTCCTTTTCTAAACAAAGGATACGTAGGTAGCCCATCTGTGGGTTCGATCCCAACTCTGAAATAATCCATGTCCTTCTGAATGAAAATAAACTTCAAGTGCCCCACTGAGTGACTTTAAAACCATCATGGGAATCATAATGACCAAGAGTCTTCTATATAAATGTGTCGAAGGATACCATTGATCAAGAATCTCTAAATAAATAAAAATGATTCTCTATCAATGAAGAACGTCAAATACATATAAAAGATTCTCTAAATTTGCTACATATCGATCATTGATAGTCAGATCTAAAGTAAAGCTCATTTTATACTTGGTAATGTAATAAGGATTCACGAACATAACTTAAATCTATAAAGAGAGTCCCAGGGTAGAAAATAATTCCACTAAAAAAGGTGTGATGAGTCTGACCTTCCATCCTCTCGGCCAATGAAAATTTTTAAGCTTTATCTGTCCACATCTAATGAGAGCCTACCTTTGGAATGTAGGTCAAAATGGATGTCTAATCATTGGATGTTTCCGGTTCTACAAACAAACCCTTTAGAAACCGATTGTAATGTTTGAACCTCCCATCAAGGAGGTCATCCCCAAATTCTGAGGGAAACATATATATATATATATAAGATTTCATTTAAAAAATTATAGGGAATCAAACATCCCCTATGTTATATTAGTTAAACAAGGATGAAAAATTCTCTTGATGATCTTGTCAGATTCCAAGAGCTAATGCTATTTTCTATATTAAATGGAATTTGGAATTTAAATTAGATAGTCAATTGTAAGTTTATTTAGAAAATTTTCATGATAAAATTAAAATATTAAAATAAGTCTAATAGAATTATTGTAGTTGTAGTATTCCATATAAATGATACATTTCTTGTAATAGTATACCCATTCATACCCAAAAATTTAGTATCCAATGAACACCAATTCATTGAGAACTACTCATTTCAAGCTACCCAACGTGTCAAAATTATAAATTATATTATAAATTATTTTATTTTTATTTAGTGATTCTAGGTGACTGAGTATAATCAAATTACTTGAACATTATGTAGGATGAATTAAAGTGAATGAACATGACCTCCTCCCAGTAAATTGTGATGGAGATGGTCCAGAACCGAACTTCCTTACATAAAAAATAATATATGGGCCAAAAAACATCTGATGACATTATTATAGGAGACTATTGACGCCTCCACATATTTTCAATCCCAGGCCTCATTATTTTTTTTATTGAATAAAAAAATTATAAAATAATATTTTAAAAAATCAATTGTAATTTATATTATTTAACTAAATGTTTTATATGGGTTCATTAATGTTATTTACATATTATTTCATATTCACATCAAATGATACCTCAATTTGATTGACCCAATGACCATCTTATTTCACAAATATCATCAATGAAAAAAATGTTAAATATAAAAAATTATGAAATTTAAATGGTGAAAATATATAAATAATAAATATATATAATATTTCCTTCATTAATATTATTATAAAAAACTTTTAGATCTGATTGTTTTTTGGATGACATATTTCTCTTTATTTGATGAGTTTATTATAATATTATTGACAAAAATGAAAATATTACTAATAATTTAATAATTTTTATTAAATTAGTATCATTTAACTATGATAATATAAAATATCTTTTTTCAATAAGAATGATACATAACAAAAAATGACATCCACTGATCCTAAGGTATCCGTTTTGGTATATTTTTATTCATTTGATAGGGAATCAAGGATGTTTCATTCAACTAAAACCATAACATCTAAAAAAATTACATCCACTTTTCGCCTAAAGTATTAAAATTCTATTAAAGCATTGTCACATCATGTTCCTCAAAATAGAAAAAATCCAAAAATTATATATGAAAAAACAATTTGACATACATTTTATATGTATATTGGACAAAAATAATAAAAACTATTTGGAATTTATTTTAGTCATTTACCAAAAATCACATTCTTATATTTTATTAGAATATGCCTCAAATAATGATATGTTATTGGGATATATGTTCTCTCATAAGTTAATTGGTCCATTATTTTCCCATATAAGCTTCCAAAATCCCCTCCAGTCACCCAAACTATGTCAAATAGAACAACTACTTTAAAATTTTCCATCTTAAAAACATATAATTTGATATAAATTACAAAGGAATGAGTATTATTTGTTTATAATAGGTGTTAGATTTATTGATGAGATAATTTATGAGAAGAAGAAGTGGTTCTTGGAGGATTTTTAAACATGGTATTGGTATCATGATGTTTTTAGTTGTTTATAATGTATCATGAAAGTTTTTTTTCAAAATCATTGTCCAAAGAAATTGAATGGATATTAGATTCATTATATAAGTGTAATGGAAATAAAATATTATTCTATATGGTGAAGAGAATGGTTAAATAATGGTAGAGGAATCTTGGAGTAGTAAGTGGAAGACAATTCCTTAGGCATGGTATGTTAAGATGATATTTCCCAACATAGTCAATACCATATCCTAGTTAATATGCAAGGTAACTACAAATAAGGTTTAGGTACTTCCATACTAATATAATTAGTTTTGTTTTAGATAATTATGTAAAACCTTTTAAGTGGAAAGATGTTACATTCTTTTGGACCCCTTAGTGGAGTTCTAGTGCACTTGTGATAAATAGACATGTATCTATGAGTGTATTTATAGTCTTGGGAAGTTAAAAATAGTGATAAATATCTCACCATGAAATAAGGGTTTATCATGGTGAATTTTTTAAATGCATTTATGAAATGAAAAAGACTAATATGGAAATTGGGAAAGACATGGTAGAAGTGTTTAACAATATTCAAGGCTAACAACTCAAAGGAGGCTGACACTAGTTGAACCATTACTTTGTGGTAGTATATTTGGTTTGAGATAATCCTTATGTAATATGGAGAATCCATAAATTTGTTTTTTGTTGTCAAATTTTTTTGGTAGATAATGAGTGGATAATCAAATCAAAATAGCCATAAGAAGATGACCATGCTCATAGTTTTTTGGCATTTTGAAGGAAAATTGACCAATAATTTCATACCATTACATGGTGAAAAAAATATTGTTATATGTAATAATCCTTTATGAGGATATGACATAGGTTATTCATTCACTATGTGTTAAACATTTCATAATCACATGCCTCATATTTTAGTCCTCATTTCATGAAAAAAACATTATTGATTTCAATAATTAATTTGGTGATTTTATTCGTAATAAAGTTTTTTACCAAATGATATAAATTACGTCTAAAAATGATTTCCGATGATTCTGAAAAAGTAGATATCATAGAGGATGTTTTTGAGGAGTTATGGGAGATTTTATTACCCCATAATGTGGTTGAATTGTTTCAAAGTGGTGGGTTCTTGATATCCCTATTTAAAGAAAGATAGATCAACAGGAAATATTTTGTAGAGAGAGGAAGAACTAATCCTATAATATATATCCAAACCTCTATGAATATAAATTTGGTGTTCTATGATGGGGGATTAAAATTATTGAAGATGTAGTTGGAATCCATTAAATACTATTCCAAGTGAATTTTTTTATTGTTGTTCCAATGGAAAAGTTAAGGCGTTTTTCATGAATTGTTCTAGAATGTAAATAAAAAGGTTATTCCATGTAATAATTCATAATAAGGGAAGGATATTTATACTAAAACCACAAAAGGTATTTTTTGACTTTTAGATATGTATTATTTGATGTTTTAAAGGGACCTACATATCAATAAACTGTGTTCAGATTATTCATAATAAAATGAGAAAAGGAGGAGGAAGGAGATTCAATGATTCACAAGTGTTCTTGAGGTGATAGCGAGTAAACCAATAAAATTATAATGTATTGAGAATGGTAATAGAGTGACATAGCCCTAAATTTTCTAAGGGGAGTTCCATATTTGAAGAGTTGTGGGCTCGATAAAGGATTTTGGTGCATAAAACAAAATAGAGGCGTGATCCTTCAATATATCCTAGTGAGGTTAAACTATATAAATTCTTATTTACCCATTTACCTCATGCATGTATACTAACAAAAATATATAAAACTAAATAATATATAGTAATGGAACATAATAAGTTACCCTCATGTTTTAAAGGTCATTATCCTTTGTGAAAGTGAGATTTTAATTATTCAAGAGTTCTAATTGGTTAAGCACATTACATACCATGATTAACCCCTCCCCCACAGGGAAATTTTAATCTAAGCCCTTATTGAGGGACCACAGGGGCGATATTAATGTGATAGGTTTATTTTTATTTTATTTTTTGTTTCATTAACATGATATAGTGATTTTGAAGAAAAATTACATCTTAACTAAAGGCTCAAATCATTTATGGTAATAATTTAAAAACATGATAAAATATTTTTACAATTTAATGGATGATTCACTTGTATTTCATCATGATCTGGTTGAAATGGGATTTTTTTATTATGATGACATAGATTTATATTTGAGACAAATAAAAAAATATCACAGTTGAAATTTTAGTTAATGAGGAATTAAAGGGGGATATTGTGGAAGATTTTTTGAAAAATAAAATCCATTTATTGTTCTCTAAATACATGTGGACGTAGGTAGAATATTTTTTTGAAAATAATAAATACTCTGTGAGAATTTCCTTATGCCAATAGAAAAAAGTAGAAGAAAAAGATGAAGTAATCCCAAAAGTTGAGATCTCTAGGTAATGTAATTCTAGGAATGGTGAATTTTTTATTATTAACCTTATGTGAAAAAAGGTTGTGATATTTTTTTATCTCTCCTAGAGTTGAAAATGATATTTAATTCTAGGGGTGAAGAAGAAACAATATCATGTTCCTATTCCAATACATTATCCTAGAGTGAATATTAATATCAATGGAGTATGATGAAGGGATTTCACTAGTTAATGAGTGAGGGATTGTCCTTGGAAAAAAATATTGGCATGGGAAAGAGTGTTCTTGGATATCAACCCACAAAATTTTATAATTAAAATGAAATAACCAAAGGATACTCTTGAAGATATTCCTCGTGATTTTAGATATTACATAGAAATAAAGGAATTTAGGGAAAGAGTTCATTCACTAAAAACAAAATATAAATAAATTAAATGGGATTTTCAATATTTTTCCTCAAAGTTTAAATAATTTTAGAAAAACTAGAACAAATGGATGGGTGTATAGGATACATTGAAGAGAGAATAAACACGACAAAATAAGAGGTGAATATCACTTATAAATATACCTCAACTAGTTCAATAATTAAAATCAATATATCTATGAAAATAGGAATAAATGAGTTGTTCCATGTCATATATGTAAGTGTGGTTCAACAAAAAATGATACATAAAATTGATACTATTGCAGATGATTTGGGAACATCATGAGTAGATTGTTAAAAGCCAATAAGCCCATGGATGTGATAGGAAGTCCAAAATTTCCAACATCTCAATTAAGGAGAGACTAATTGGGGTATGGAACTTATGGTAATGTTTTATATTTTCTTTCATTAGTAAAATGTAAAGGTATTTTAACTTGTTAAATTCATTAAAGGGTAAATAATCCATAAAGATACACTATGATCCTATAAATTTAATGGGGAATTATTATCCTATGAGAAGTCCTATAATGGTTTAAAATAAGTTCAATGTATTTGAGTATAAAAATTACCCTCAATAAAGGGTGTATCAAGTACTAAGATATTATTACTCACAATAACTATATAGGAAGAAAAGAATAAAAATATAAATGAAATATAAAGAAGTTGTACCGGTTGTGAGAAAGGTGGATGATCAAGGAAATGAGAATCCATGGATTAAGAATATGTGTTCCATGATGTCACTCATAGGAGTCAAGGAAAGGGTAAACCAATGTGGCTCCACGAAGAACACAAAAAAATGTAATAGTGATGAAATATGGAGGTCAGATCCACTAAAAATTCAATATAAAAATTTACTCATTCATGTATGATTGATTCCCCATTTGTTGAAAATCCCAAGACAAGGAAGGATAAAGATTTATACATCCATGAAAATAATTTTTTATGTGGAATCACATAATGGAAATCCATAGATAAGAGCCCAATTTGTCCTATAATATGAAATGATTAAAAACCTAAGAAGATGATTTCATTCATTTGATGAAATTTGAAAATTGGGGAAATGAAAGGTTGAAGGCGATGGGATGGTTCATCCTCACCAGGGATATTCCTCAACATTAAGGAACATGAGGTAATCCTATATCCATATGATTAATTGATTATAACTATTCAAGAAGAGTTGCAGAATTAAGGGGGGATATGATCCGTGTTGTGATTTTTCTAGAAAATCAGATGTAATTGGAGATGAAAAAATGATATGTTTTAGAAAACTATATGAGTGGTTTCCTGAAATTTAAATATTATCCAATAGGAAATTAATGTTACCATGAAAATGAAATTAATAAATTTATTCTATAAATTGGATTTTTTTAGTGTCATCTGATGGGTTTTAATATATAAAAATTATTTTAAGATATGGTATTTTCTCCAAAATTGGAATCCATAAATTTATTTACAATAATGTTTTCAAGACATAATGACTCAGGGGGGTCTG
Source organism: Viscum album (assembly GCA_963277665.1). NCBI lineage: Eukaryota > Viridiplantae > Streptophyta > Magnoliopsida > Santalales > Viscaceae > Viscum > Viscum album. The sequence goes on along the minus strand of OY728163.1, from coordinate 1,621,551,019 downwards.
TGATTTATAATATTGAATAATAAACCTTATTAGTTGATTTTAAATCCTATTACAAACTGAATGGAATATAGTCCAAGTGGTATCATTTTTTCAAATTGATCTTCTCTTTCAGCATGTGGTATCAAATTTTATTCAAGTGATATCAATTTATTCATCATGCAGTTTGAACCCCACAACCATGTTATTTCATATTATAATCTAACTGTTTGTTGTGAAGTGATACAGGTCATATACTTTGTTTCAAGTGATGTAAAATCCAATTATGTTATGAGTCTTTCCTTGGTATTCAAGAGTGAAATGAAAACCCGTGTTCTTATCCATAAAAACTATTATTTCCTAGATTGAGATCATTTATAGAAGTCTTACAGGATTTATTGACTTCTCAAGTTACATGTGGTATATTTAGTTAGTGAATCTATTTATAAAATACAGGAGAGATTAATTTTTTATTAATGGATATTTCTAGGGTTAATAATTCTAACTAGAAACTACTTTCATGTGGTTTTAGAGGATTTATATCATCAATATGTGTATGATGGCAATTTATAAACATGTTTTGAAATAGGCAGAGAATATAAACGATAGAAAATTCAACCATATTGTCTAAGTGTATTGAAGACTATGATGAATCCCTCATGAAAGATGAATATTATGGGGTATTTTATCTTTCTTAGAGTACATTAACATACATTAAGAGGGGAATTTTTTGAAAATTAATGGAAAATTATCCCATTCAAAATAGTAATTCGAGCTTCAATGGAATATCCACACATTTGAAAGAATAATTTGATCCCTTTGAATTTCATTTCCATGATGAGGGGGGAATTTTTGATATGGAATCTTGTCTACAAAATTGAAATGTGAATTCTTCTATATGTCCCAAAAATTGAGTTGTATTTATTTACATTAGGTGTGGGGTTTTTCAACAATAGGATTTTTGAGAAGGATTTATGCATGTAAGATTGTTTAAAATGGACTTTATTTCTTTATGATTTTAGTGTATGATAACTCATCATTAATATTGTTTTATTGGAATCATTTTCCACCAAAAGAGAATAGATTCTAATGTAAATTTAGATGTCAAAAGGTGTTCAAGAAGGATCTTATAAGGTCATGAATATGGGTAAAGAATGGGGATTCAATATTGGATAAGGTAATGGAAGACCATTCATTTGGTCAAGCTATGATGAGTTGATATTTCCCTAGATATGACGGATACACCCTAGTGAGTGGGAATAGTGAAGATGGATAATGTTCCAAGTGTTCCCATGACAAAAACATTGGGTGTGTTTCATATCATAAAGCCCAAAATGGGAAACTGGAAAGACACTGCATTGTATTGTAGTTATAGTGAACATGAGATAATTGACCCAGTCATATATGGGTGTTTTTATGGTCTTGGGCAATGAAAAAGGGCCAAACGTTTTTTTAAAACATAGGGGTTAACATGGTTCATTATTAGAGTTCCTGTGTGAAACCGAAATTGCCAAAAAGATTTTGGGGAAATTCATAGATGATGACTTCTACTTCATTGGAGACTAGTAATTCAAAGGAGTCAAACTTGATATGAGCCATAATATATAGGTGGTCATGGTGGATTTCGGTGATTATTATGTAACTCAGGAAAAAAACTCACGGTGTTAGTGACAAAAGTTGTTCTTTGTCGAATGGTGGAGTATAAAACCAAAATGAACATAAGTATAGAACCATTCCTATAGATTATGGAATTTAAATAAAAATGGTCATGTATTTTTTTACTTGGACATTGTTTTTGGAATTTTTGGGATATAGTGTGGAAGCTTTTGAGGAAATAAATCTGTTGATTCATGTGTTGTGCTTTTAATGTTTCATAATCTCAAGCCTCAAATTTTATGCTTGATTCTAGAAAATATCGAGGGTTATTGTAAAAATTCATTTAGTGAATTTATTTTGAAAATGTCCAATATGAAAAAAGGATTAATATATAAACATGAAGTGTTTAAATTTACTATAAAAAGAATAGATCATAGAGGAGGTTTTTGAGGAGTTATAAGTGATTTAATTACCCAGTAATGAGGATTATATGTATCCATGTGATGGGAATGTGACTTTATTATTATAATAAAGGGTAATTGACTAGTAGGAACATATAGAGAGATATATAATCATGTTCTACACCAAATATATGAATCCTAATGTATAAGAAGTATGTCTTCTAGGAAATGGGTTGGAAATTGGTGAATAAGTACTTGGAATCGATTGAATACATTTCCAAGTTAAAGATATGAGATTTTTAACTATAGAAAAGTAAATGAGTTATTTATAATTGGTCGAGAAGTTTAAGAAGAGGGTTCTTCCAAGGTGGAATTTACAAGAAGGGAAGGAGTAACCTAGTGAAACTATATATAGTGATTATCCTTGTTTGAATATGAATTAATTGATATTGTGTACAGACCTACATATATCCATATACTTTGTGTGGATCCAACCCAAATATGTGAGAAAGGATGAATGATGAAAAGGAAGTGATCCTTGGGAAAAAATTAATTGATAATAAATATTTTCATGTAGAGATCCTGAGTAGGGAGTGACTTATCCAGAACAATTATATATGTAGTTTCCCCTTTGATTAGTTGTGATATTAATAGTGTATTTTGGGAGATAAAAAAATTTGAGGCATTCTCCTTAGATGCATCCCTTTGAGGGTGAACCTATTAAATTATTATGTCCCCTTTTACATTAAAAATACATACACGAATGGATCAAGAAACCTAAAAAATGTCTAGAAAAGTGTATAATAAGTGACCCACATGGATGATAAGTCAAAATAAATATGTAAATTTACACTTAAAAAGAATAAGTGTTTTAATTGGTGAAGAAATTTTCATACCCTAATTCACACCACTCTTATGGTAATCACATTCTTATCCCTTATTGATGGATAACCATGATATATTCAAGTTAATTTCTATCTTGTTATTATATGAATAAATTTAATAAATACATTAAAAATTACTATATAAATGTAATAAATTATCTTATTCACATTAAAAATTACAAACCAATTATTTCAACCTTATAATACCCTCATGTTGTTAAACATGGCGCAATATACTTCATTTATGAATACCCCTCAGTCAGTCCATCAAGTCCTTCTGACATCTGTCGAGAAGATATTGATGAACTAGAAGTATGTATTATACTTTATGAATATTGTATCACATTAGATGATATTAAACACTCGAAAGTGGATAATTCTGATAGTAAAGAGCATAACTGATAAATAAGAACTGTAACCGAGAGTTCATCTAATAGTGTTGGGACTAAAGAATATTGGATTGCGCTTTTATATCAAATTCTTATCTTTATTCCTATATCAAACAATAATATAAAATATTTTCAAACATGATATATGACATAAAATAAGAAATAAAATATAATACCCTTTTCCTTGAAAAAGAAGTGTTAAATATTAGTAATGTGTAGTTCCGAATAAAAAATATATCCTTTCAAAAAAATTAATGTATAGTGATTTGAAAAGAAAAAATAAATTTACTATAATATTATTAAATAATCAATTCAATATATTATTTTACTATTTATGTGATGAACTAAACAACATCATAGGAAATTGGAATGAATTTAAAAAATCAAATAAATTTTATAACTTTTTCCTTGCAATTAATATCCCAAAGTACACTAATCTATTCTAAATTAACTTAGTAATCATACTGAAATCCAATAGTTCATAATATTTAAAGCACATAATTATTAAACTATTTAATCATGAAATTATACCCATGTGAGTTATAAATATATATTTTATAAAATAATTTGTTCTTTATTCAACATTTAATTGTTTAAAATCATACAACCTTTAATAAAACCTCACATAATGAGTGCCATACAACTCATAAGATTAAATACCCATAAAAACAACATGATACCTCATAAAATCACCATGTTTAGTTAGTATCAATTGTAAAAATCTATAATTTTTTTATAAATTGATATTTTAAAACATTATAATCATTCAATCATTCCTCTAGTATCCATAGAAAATAAATATTAACAATTCAATTCCATGTGGAAAAAATTTATAATTATTGGATATTTAGGATCTATAAAACAAAATATATTTATGTATATTGAATTAATGGCCTAAAAAATGTGTTATTATTATTATGTGTTTGTACCCAAGGATTGAAAATAAACCAAAAATAAACATTACATATTAAAATTAATATCAATGAAATAATGAGGAATAACTCAAAATTATTTAAAATGAATCTCCATGAATAATAATTAATTTTTATATTTATTACCATTTTTAAGGTGAATTAAGGTAAAAAATATTTAAATGGGTCTAACAAGTTGGATGAATATCTAAATTTTGATTAAATAATATAATGTGAAGATAAAGGTCTAAAATTTGAGAACAAAATAAACTAAAATTTGAGATAAAAAATCATAGATGTATATGAGATATTTGAATGATAGAATAATGTAAAACTTCTATTTTATTAATTTTCATATTTGTTTGACCAAGTTATCAAATTTAATTTCTACTTTCTAGTTTGAGAAATTATTAATTATGTAGTTTGTTTCTAATTATTTATTTAAATTAAAAATGTTTAATAAGATCAAATAATTAAGTTATTATATATATAAATATTAGTATTTTATTCATTTTTTAATTATGAGATATATAAATTTAGGGGTTTATTATTTTATTTTTTAAGGTAACAATTATATTTTTTTTTCATTGTAAATTTTTGGAATAACTTATAAACATTTATATTAAATCATTTTTTTAATATTTAAACGTTTTTTATCTATATTGAATTTTCTCTAGATCATGATAATTATATTTTGGTCATAAAATAAAGTAATCATGTTAAATAGTGTGAGAAAAAATCAGGTGGTGTTTTTTCATAAATGTGAAGTTGAATTAGAAATATAAAAAATGCTTATGTTTCCTAAATAAATCTAATTGACTTTATCATTAAACTAAAACATCTCAAGATGAAATTGATTTAATATGTTAATTCAAATATATTATTGAGATCCTAATAGAAATTATCTTTTAATTTATCCACAATATTAACACATTCTTAAAGACTGTAACATTGTCTTAGTGGGTAGGAATAATTTACCCAAACCCTGTCTATGTATAAGTGGGTAATCTGGGATGAATTTTAGAATAACAAGGAGGAATATGAACATAAATTTCAATATATGGAAACAACATTGATGATATAATGGATTGAAAAAGAAATATCAATAAAACTCACATGTTAGCGAAGATAAGGGGAATCAAAATGGGAATATGTATCTTGTGCTATAATGGAAAATCTATACTCGGAAAATTAGATTAGGATGAAATGAAAATTTGAAAGGAAATGAAAATTTATGATGGTAAGTAGGGTATTAATTTTAAGTGTGATTGAGAAAATATTTTCAATTATTTGTATAAGTATTTCAATGATTTATCACCAATCATTTTTTATTTTTAGGTGAAAATGTATCATTTTTTTAATATTCATGATCTTTGAGATTAATTTTGAAAATTCAATATTTCTACAATATTTTTTGTTTTTTGAGCACATTGTAATTTTGGGGATAATATTTTAAATATTGATCCGATTGTTTAAATTTATATTTTTATGATCCCTATGTTCATTGGATTTATTTCATAAAATTTGTAAAAGCGTTGAATCACCCATTTTGAAGTCCTAAAAATCAATCATGTTAGAATTTATTTGTTATATAGAATTTATATACCTCCATTAAATGAAAGATAAAATCAACCAAAATAATTCATATGAAGGTATTCTAAATGAAATAAAGAGAGGACTCATAATAACATCACTCAAGTAGATTTTCCATTCAAATTCATTTATTAATTTTGTTGACGGGTGCAAGATATATTAGGAATGAAAATATTCCATTCAGGTAGAAAATATTTTTTTAGTAAATTAGTTATATCATTTTCACCATATGTCTAATAAAACTCAAACTTTTTGAGTTAAAATATAACATATATACAAACAACCATTAAGAAGAAACATTGTGAAAAAATATCCTCGATATATAAAGAAATATTGAAATCTACTGGAGTATAGAAACTGGACCTTACCTTCCATACACCCATTTCATATAATATTAATTATTTACCTCAATTTTAGATGATAGTGGGAAAGTAATAACACAGCTAGTAAACAATATCTTGAAAAATTATAGTATAGTTAAAATTTTGTAATCTAGCCATGATGGGATAAATTCTCAATGGTGATGGTAGCAAATATATGATATATCTTCATTTGTTTAGTTCATCACATCAAGGTAATCTAATTATATTTTTCTAGGAACTATTTTCATGAATATAGAAGGTTTCTTCACACTATTTATTACAATATCTTCTACTTTATTCTAGATTTTTTACAAATTTATGACTATTAAATAATTTTCTTTTTTGTTCAATCTTATTTTGGGAATGTTTTTCTCATTTATCACAATAAGTTCAATTATTATTGGTTTATCAGTGGTCAATGGGAACTCTAATAACATTAATAAGGGGATAAGTACATGAATTTGAGTTTTCAATATGTTTTCTAGGAAATCTAGGTTCGCAAATGGACGTATGTTAGTGATCGTTGAGAAATGTAATTTTATCCTTTAATTAAAAAATGATGATGGTAGTATCCAATGATCATATATTATTCATTAATGTTATCTCAATTCTAGTATCTCAACTCTTTTTTCATTCTATTTGATATCTAACATCTTATTTCAATCTTCTATTTTTAGCATATGTTTATCTTAATTAACATTGTATAATTCATGGAAAATCCCCACTTTTAGTTTTTATTTCAAAAAAACTATTTCCAAAGTGACTTGTTGAATATAGGTCGCAACCACATTATGAAACAAACACACAGTCTATAATGTGATACATTTTTACAAGGAGATTATTGACTAAGTTAATGTAATTGATACCAAATTATAAATATAAATCTATTTTTGGGATTTTTCCTTAGTTTGATTTTATTTTTTTTTATTTTTGAATTTGAATGATTCTATAAAAAGATTTTGAACATTAAAAAATGGATTTTCATAGTGACTACTCCTATGATTCGCTATATTATCAACAATTTTAGGAATTTAATAAGTAATAATGTCTAAAATATCAATATTTGGAAAATTATATCATGATACATGAAACTAATTTTATGATCCAAAAAAATTATTTATTGTTTCAATAAAATATTCAAGAAATAATAATTTTTTTAATTATTTAAACAAATTTAAAATAATTGAAAGTATAAAAAGTTAAAAAAGGAGTTCATGAAATGAAAAAAAATCTTCCCACACACTATTGATATTGATAAAAATAAAAATTATTGGGTTTACTTTGAGGAAAATGAAATACATAATGAAGAGCCAAATTTTGAAATTGAAAATTCAGAGCCTTATTGTTAGCCATTGTCCATTGAATAAGAAGCACGTGATCCATTAATTTTAATAGAATTTAGAGGAATCTATGTTGTTTTATACATTAAATCCAATTATTTTCCACCAAAACAAATTAATTGAGAAAAAACTGTGAGAATCGCAAAATGTTATCTATGTTTTCTAGATTATTTAGATAATAATTATTTTAAATTTTTATTACTGTACAGATTTTATTCCTATTGATTTTGATTGGACTTATTTTTAAGAGAAATAGGATGTGAATGATGAAATTGAAGATATAATATCATTCCTAATTAAGGATTGCAGTGGTCCATATAAGGATAATGGAACTAAGATGATTTTGAAATAAAATATATTTCATGATAATATTAAAGATGAACCACATCTTGGAATTTAATTTTGGAAACCATTATTGGATTTTTTTGGATAAAGTGTTGCGAATTTACCATTATTTTTTTCCCATTCCAATACTTCATTAAAAACAACATAAAGTAAGTAAACCTAATAAACATTATAAGGGGATCTTCTACAGGTCTTCTGATTTGAAGAATAATGGAGAAATTTAATTTTGGTTAATCATGTGGAAGAAACCACACCTACCATCATATTGGGGATGATTGATTAGAATATCCTAACTAGGGGTAGTGAAATACATACTACCACTTAGTTGTTCAAACCATAGATCTTTTCATTTCCCTATAATTTTCCCCTTAATTTATTGGAATAAAATTACACTACTTTGTTTTTATCTTTCTTAAAGGATTACATGTTATAGTTTTTAGGAGGATAGCTGAAGTGAGTTTATGTTGAATAAATACTCTATCTTCTCTATCCATACCATTTACATTTTCCATTTTATTTATTATTGATTATCAATTTTCATATAAACTACTATACCGTGAGGAAATTATATAAAAAAGTGTGGTAGGAGGATAATCCTCAGTAGATTTGTATTTTATATGTCTTTTGAAATTTCTATTTTCAACATTTCATTTAAATTTTTTATTTCTAAAACATTCTATATTTAATATAATTACCATTTGAGTTTTAAATTTCATTCGTTGAGAAGAACCAACATGAGTCATGGAACTAAATATAAATCATTACGAAAATATTTTTTTAGATTCATAATTTTAAATACATGAAAATGCAATTAACTTCTTAATTACATTCCATTAAATAGGTATAAATAATAAAATCACATTCCCATGATAACTCTAAACAATTTATACATATTTAAAAAACCTCACTTATTATGTTAGACCAATTATGCTTGTTTTAACAATATATTTCCCTATTTCTTTTAAAATCTATGATCTTTATGTAATGATTGTTCAAAATGATGGTTTAAATAAATTTAACATTGAAATACCATTTTTTTGAAACAAATGAACCTATTTATTTGGCCCTTATTTTATATTTGATCATTTTGAACACATAATATACATGAATATCTTGTTATATATATCCATTAAGATAAATGTTTCCAATCTGGCCTTCTATTTATGTACATTTTATAATTTTAATAAATCTTATTTGTAGGGGAAATGCTTTGTGACATACTATCCAACAATCTAGGCCTTTGGGCCACAGCTCTAGTTTTTCGGTGTTGTAAGGATTTCAAGCCACCCAAGGACTTCATGTTAGTTGTCTCTCAAGGCGTTCGAGCCACCTCAATGCCTTTGGGTAACCCCAAGGCCTTCAAACCGTGTGAATAAGAAGACATACAAGCCATAATTCAAGGGAAAACCCTCCAAATTAGGATTCAGCTCATACACATTCGCCAAAGACGAGATAACTAAAATTTGATGAATGAGAGGGTACGACATTGCCATCAGTACTGGGCATGTGTAACTCTGCACATGAGGGCTAACTAATTATCCTTACAAAGGTAGAGTTCTGATATCATGACATGTACTAGGGAGGATTTCTTCCAAGTTGGATTGTTTAGGTAATTTCTTTTATGTACTATGGGTCATGTAATTGTCTCTAAGCCTTCGGTCCTTGTAAGTGTTCCGCCTCACCCCCTGAATTGTGTATTATAAAAATTAAATAAATTAAGGCCTTTAGGGAATTCCTTCATGACATAAAATTGATATTCATTTTGAAACTATTTTTATTCAAAGAAGATATAGCATGTTGAAATGATTAAGTAAAAACTAGAATCATACAGCCTTTCTTCAATAAAAAGATAAGTAATCTCTTTCTATCTCAATATTTTTTACATTAGATATTATCTAACCTATAAACCATAGAACAAATATTCCAAACTCCTCATGATAGATTATGTTCATTAACAAAATTATTTTCGGGTTTATGGATTTTTAAATCATATGGTGAACAGTTCATTTATTTGGATGTGGAAAAATTTTTAAATTAAATATAACGTGTTGAGAGGAAAAATAGGTGTGTTAGGAATCCATTTTCATGTAACAATGAATGAAATAGTAATGGAATAAATGATGAATGAGACACTTTTAATTTAATCTATGAATAAGTATTATAACTTTGGTTCTATAATCTTAATCCTATTAATTTCATTGAAATGTGTTGAATTTTTCACATGAATGTTTTTTGAGGGCTCACTTCTTCTGGTGTCAAAGTGATATGTGTGGGGGAATTTATAAAGTTGGTATTTTCAATAATTTTTAAATGTCTTTCAATTATTTAGACTCCACCAATTTTTTCTTTTATATAAAACTACATTATTTTTTAAATATTAATTATTTTTGAGTTTAATTATAAAAAGAATAGAATTCATGGATTTTAAAAGTTTTTCATAGAACTTGTATTTTTGGTAAACATTTTCAATACTAATCAAATTGAAAAAATTATTTTTTTGGAAGCCTTTTCTAATGGTATTCATTTCATCAAACTAGTAAAAGTTTAAAATAAAACATTTTCATTCCCTAAAAACACTTATTTTGGAAAATATTTTTCTAGAAATAATTAATATTCCTTCATTAAATGAAATATAACTTGGCTCACAAGTGAAAAACTTTTGAGGATTATGTTGAGTTTTAGATTTATTTTTTCAATAAATGATATTTTTTTGACATTCAGAAAATTTGGATTTTTTGTTTTTAGACACACTATCTTAGACTAGTATGGAACATGCATTGGATTTGGAGAATTAGATGTAAAACTCAAATGAAACATGGTTTTGGGATAAACCTAGATAATTAGACATAGTTTCGGGTCTAAAAAAATATGATGATGCTTCGTTTTTCTATTAGTTCTCACATCATATGTAATATGATATACCTGTGATCCAAATAGTGTAAATGAAAGACATAAAATATATATTTGTCTGTAGATTAATAATTTGATACGTTAAGTATTTTTTTTGAAAAGAATTATTTGAGCTAAGAATGAAGAATTATAAGTTCATACAACAATTCATCGGTGTAGATAATACGAATTAAATAATCCATTGGAGATATGGTTTTTTCAAACCCCATATGATTACGATCCATTAGTGGGGACTCTAAAATGGATTCATCTTATATTTTTGGTGTAATTTGTGTATCAGATTTAATGTTTTACCAATGGTAATATTTTTATTAATGTTTGAGTTGTTGGAAATGATAATCCATCAAAAGAATTTTGAGACTGATGAACCCGATGATGATAGAAAATATATTCATCCATATTTATTAGTTTATAAAGTATTAAAATTGGTTCAAGAGTCAATATATTACAATTTTTGATGATTTATCAGACATGACCTCACACCAACTAATCAGAATGAATCATTTACTATTCTATCAAACGCAAGATGACACTGATAATTCATCAGAAACTAGACCATCATTTTCATGATCATTAATATGAGGAATTCCTAAATTTCTAAAGAAATAATTACTTTTTTTGAAGATTTTTTCTAATGTTTTTCCAAATGGGGATATGAAATATTTAAAATTATCTTTTTGTTTATGGAAATTATAGAGAAAATGAAATGTGTAAGTGTCAACTGAGTTAATAAGGCTACAGAGTTCTAAAGATATATTGCAATAGATGAACATTCCTTAGTAAAGTCCATCATACTCAATTTCTATAATAAATTCCATCAGAATGAATCATAGGATGAATTATCAATGGAATTTAGAAAAAAAAGGATTATCAAACACAAATTAATTATGTAGATGTTTTTTTAATTTGAATATGTATGATGTTTTGAAAATATTCATGTATATTTTCGAAGCTCCCAAAAGTATTGAGAAGAGTTGAAAAATTCAAGGATGAAGATTAAATGAAAATGAAATTTACGATTTTTTAAATTATTTTAGTGGGATGTGGAATTAGTTTACTAACTTATACCATTCTGGGATGACTATAAATTGAGTTCATAATACATTCTTCTATTTAATAGTTCATGTTTGAAAACATGAAAACCTTAAAAAAATTGGATATGCATTGAGTTTCTAGTCAAAATATTGTTTTCAGGTTGAAAATGAGGATGATCCATTGCATTGAGATCCAATAAATCAATGTTCTATCAAAGAAATTCCATCAGAGTGAATTTCATTGGATGTAATTTCATTGGTGTTCAATTCAGTAAGCCCATCAAGGTGTAATCAATCATAGTATGTCCCTTTATAAAAAGATAAATAAAACGAAGAAGTGGTGAGTTTATGATTTATTATATACTCAATTAAATAATAACGTTAAAATTAAGAATCAAACGAAGTCCAAATGGATAGAGACCATTTGAATGAGGTTACCAGACTAAGGCTGATCAGGAAGACTTTTGTTGAGGAATTATTCCAGATAGATATTCTAGAATTTTTTTCAAGGACAACAAGTTTCTAAAATAATTCTTTATTTTTATAAGACATTACATAAGTATTGTTTGATTCACATTAATTTTGTATAAAGTGAATAGATTTTTAATGTGGATAAAAAAATAAGTAAAGTAAAGCTTGTAATTCTAGATACTTACCAATTGCTAATTTTTTTTCTTACTAGGGTTTGTAACCAGTTATGGGAAGTGGATAAGAAAATTATAGTTGGGGGTACAATCAAATTTAGCAAGAACATTTCTACTAGGATTATGGAATTGTTCACAGAGTTTTCCTTTGTATTCCATAAATATGATGTTGAACCAATTCATGTAAATGGGACAATCCAACATGTAATAGAGTATTTCTTATTAAAAAACTTGAAAATATCATTTGATTCTTTATATTTTTATTACTTTCCTAAGAAATGTATTCTTTAGAAGTTATAATTAATTAGACTATAACTTTACCATGTATTATAGGAAAAAAATATTACTAATGAAGTTAATAAACATTATTATAAAAATAAAAACATACCAATGATTCACCCCCCCCCCAATGGTCTCAAAATGATTTGGGAATAAAAATTGGTGTAAGAGAGAGTTCCCAATAAAAATCCATCTTTTATAATGGAAAATTGATTTCATTGAATAATAGGTGGGGTTTTTATTTTTAAAGGAAAAACAACCGTTGTTAGAAGAATATGATGATACCATGTATTCAATCTATTTGTGTTGAAGTTAAAGATAAAACAAAAGTAGAATTTCTTCACATCAGTGAACCTTCTATGATATCTATAGATAATATAATTATATAAGCTGATGGAAAATATCATATTACTTTTTTGATAACTCTTACTGAAAATTTTTATGAAAATATAATTGGGTTACCAACAACTATGAAGATATGGTATATTATGAGAAGTCATTATAAGGGAAATTATAATGTTAGAGAATCTAAGTTAAAAATCTAGAGAAGTTTATTTTACGATTTGAAAATTACTGATGATGATTGTATTCATAGTTAAATAACAAGATTCAATGATATTGTGAGTAAAATATAATCTTTTTCTGAGAAGCTGGAAGACTCTAAAATTGTTAAGAATATTATTTGAAACATTCTTGATATATTTGATGAAAAAGATTCAACATTAAAAGATCAAAGAATATTTATGTTTGTATAATATTTAGAACATCTTGGTCACATATGAAATGAAATTTCAAATACCTTTATTTGAAGAAAAATTCTGATAATGAAATGGATTTCAACAAATATCTAAAGGTAAAAATCATATATAATGAGGTTAAAGAAGAATTAAGTAATTTAGAATTATGGGAAGAACCTAATTATTTCAACCCAATTGTTTACATTTTTTCCAAGAAATACAATAATGGAATATAGAAAGGTATAACTCTTTAATTTTCTAATTGTGAAGGGAAATAAAATTTACCCAAAATTATTTTTAGAATAATGTCGAAGAGTATGAGTATAATTAATATGATAATAAATCAAGGAAACAAAATTTGAAGAAACAAAATAAAATATCTACCTATAAAAAGAATAAGAAATGTTATATGAGTATAATAATGAAGAATGATTCCTCATACAATAATGAATCTGACAATCAACTCAAATTCATTCCTAATATTATAAATTGATGTAATTATTCAAAGAATGATTATTATGGTAAATTTATTGCTGAGATACAGTGGGTTATTAAAATAATCCTCGAAAATTCCATTGAGAAAGAATATTTATTCAAAGAATGAAAGAAGAATGTTGATGAAAGTTATTAAAAATATAACTTATGATAAGGATGCTAGGATAAAGAATGGGGAGAAAATCACAATTTTATCTAATCTAAGAATATAAATATTAGTGAGATTAAAAGGAAACTGAAATTCTGTAAAGAAGAATTAACTAGCAATGACAACATCAATATGAATAATTATATAGTTTTTTGAGAAAATAAGTAGAAAAAATTTAAGATTGATAGATTTTAAAATATGATAGATGTTATGAAATTTAGTCTCGCTATGTAAGAAGGATTGTTATTAGAAACAGAATAAATTCTCATTACAACACAAAATGATATAATGTAGATGAGATAAAACATCACTGTGTATGTTGATATAAAAGGTGAAACATATGAAGATGCTAAAAAGAAGGTTTTAAAAAAGAATGTTCTTGAGAAAAAATCATTCAATAAGAATAGAAGAATTATTCAATAAATAAACTTTATAAGAGAATTGTTCAATAATTTATTAAGAAACAACAACATAAAATTTATAAAAAATATTACAATCAATCTAAAAAATAAAGATTCAGAGGTAACTATTGGTGTTCTGATGTTTTCTATCATAGAGGATACTCATATTGTTATAATGTGTATATATCAAGAATATTTTTGAATCAAGGATTATCTATAATGAGAAAATAAGATAAAGTATTCATAAAAATTATTTGTAACCAAAAAAATCAAAAATAGAAAATGAGGAAACAAAAATATTTTTTTATAGAAAGAATGATGAGTCTAAAAATAATGAATCATTAGTTATCTAGATATAGTAATTTCACGCATATATAATGATATAAGAATAAAAAAACATCTGGAGAAAAGTATAATAAAAAGGTTTCTAGATATGATTAAAAAGTTGATTAAAATATATCACCAAATTTAGATTTTACGCCCCTAAAAAGATATAAGAGATGTGACCATGTTGGGAATTTATAAGTTGTTACAAACACATTATAATCGAAAGTATACTAATGTTGAAGAGTATTTTACAACTAAATCTAAATATTATGTAGATGATAAGAAACATTCTACAAAATATATGAATGATGATAAAAAGGAATAAAAACACATTCAATAAAAAATCCATGATGAATAAGAAAATTTCATGACTGAGAGATAACTATCAGTCTAAAAGATGCTTCTGATAAATAACTAATGTTTCTCCTTATTCCAAAAATATATTTTTATTTGTATTAAATTTCTAGTAATTAAAGGATTTTGTTTTATTAATATATAAAAATAGTCTCCGACATTTCATGTAAATGAATGTAATGAGGTGATGAAAAATGAGTTTTTTTGAAGTTTTTATTTTCACACCATAACTTTATAATATGTTTGTTGAGATACATGTAGGTTATCTTAATATTCATGACTCGTCATTAGAATTTACCAAACAAATTAATTCTGAAAGGATCATTAAAATGTATTATGTGAAAGATATGTTATTTAAAACCTTGATAACCTTGTTGATACACTCTTGTTTTCTACACTGGGTATACCCATGTATACCAAGACTTGTTCAGTTAAATAATATTTGTTAGGAAACCCATGGGATACTCATGTTATCCTAAAGAAAAGTTTTGTAATTTTGAGATGAAAATTTTTATCCTTTTGAAATGAGAAATTTTTTCTATAAGGGGGGAAACTTTCCATGTTACACTCTTTCAGTCTGATTTTCAATATGGGGGATAATATATGTTAAGTGGGGGAATTTTATGATAGGATGAAAAGAAATGTAAGGGGAAATAGTGTAGGGGGATAAGCTATGTAAAAGGATAAGAACATTTTTTTAAATTTTTTTTGAAGTGGGTATCGATAATAAACACAATAGTGGAGATTGTCAGGGCCAAGTTGAGTTTTGGTTGTATTTGTTGTCAATATATGATATGTTTTTGAAGATGAGAAAAGGTGGAGTTTGTGTTTTCAAACACACCCTATTAGACTGATCAAGAAGATTCTGTAGACATAAAGAATCAGATGAAATTTTTTAATGAAACATGGTTTTGAACCAGACCAAAATGATCATACATAGTTTCTATTCCATGGAAATCTAACGATTATTTTTTGTTATATTATTTATCACTAGAACAAGTATTCTAATATACATTTTATCCATGATTTGTTAAATAATGGAATAGAATATATGTTTATTAGGATATATATAATCTAATGCATCACATTCAATTTTTGTTTCAAAGACAGATATGATTTGGAAAAGAAGAATGAGAAGTTTTGAGGAAAACATATCAGTATAGATATTCTGAAATAAATAATCCACTAGATATGCTAGTATATCAGACACAGTATTCAACCAACCCACCCGAGGGGATTCTAAAATTGATCCGTTTTACATTGTTGGTATTTTTTATCAAAGGCAATGTTTTATCAGAGGCATAATGTTTATGAAATTTTGAGTTATTATAAATGATAACCCATTGGAAGGATTTATTGATTTATCAACCAGATTATGATAAATAATTCAGTAAATAATTTTAATCATGTTTTATTGGTCTAAAATTGGGTAAATACTAAATAGACAAGAAGTGGTTCTGATTCATCGGAGATGACATCAAACTGATTCATCGTAAGGAATCAGAGGCTAATCAATTAGATACATGCGGACACTGATAAATTATCGAATTCATGACTATCATATGTAGGTTCATCGACATGAATAATTCATGAATGTCTATGGAAAAGAATTTGTTTTTGGAATATTTTTTATTACTAGTTTCTAAAGGGAGAGAATGAATCTTTAGAATTTTCCATGGTGTTTATTGAAAATAAATAGAAAATAAAATGAGTATATTTTATCATAGTTAATAAGGATTCATTTTTCGATTTAGAGAAGACATGTTCCATCATAAAATCCATCCATTCGAATTTCCATAAGATGCATTTTATGTAAGAAGTCCCATCAAAATGACTCTATGGAAGAATGATTAATCAATGTGATGAATCAAAGGATGACAGGAAAAAAGTTAATTAGACCAATGAATTGTTTTTAAATTATAACAAGTATGATGTTTTTTAAGATTCAAGAAGATTTTAGAACCTCCTAGAAGAGTTGAGAATAGTTGAAGAAGTAATAGATGAATACTTAATGGAATTTGATATCCAGGATCTATGAATTTCACTGAGTAAGAAGTGGACTTAGTTTCCACTACTTTACCATTCTAGGATGACTATAATAGAGTTCTTATCACATTAATACTCACAATTTTTCATGTGTATAAATTAAAAATATAGAAAATGTGGAATAGGTATTGAGTTTCCAACCAAAATTTGGTTTTTAGGTTGATGTTGAGAAAGATCCATTATAGTGAGTTCTAATTGAATCAAAGTTTCATCGGAGTGAGCTCCTCGGAGTAAGTCCATCTGAGCGACTTCTATCAGATGATGTTTCATCGAAGCAAGTCCAGTAGACTGAGCCCTTCGAAGATACAACCATTGAAGAGAGGTCTATTAGATGGAGAAGTTGTGAGTTATTGATTGAGTGTCTACTAAATTAAAGGATAATGAGATGAAGTAAAATTGGATATAGTCTAATCAGACAGAGACCATAAGAAAGAGGTCACCAGAATTAGGATGAATCGACTGACTTATGTCAAGGAAGTTCTTCGAACCAAGATTCTAGTTGAATATTCAAGACCAAAAAGTTGCTTTGGGATTTATTGATGTTTTTGAATATTTTACATTGGTAAAGAATAATTAATCTTACCTATGGAGGATGTGAAAATCTTTTTGAAGTGGATCCCAAAACAAGGAAAGTGACGCTTATAATTGTGCATACATACATATTCCTAAAAAGTCTTGTTTGTTTGTTAGGGTGTACAAATAGTTGTGGGAAGTGGATATAAAAAGGATTTCTGTGGGGTATAACGAATTATAGTATGAAATTATCTACTGTTATTGTTTAATTGTTCTCCATTTGGGATTTTTTATTCCAGAAAGAATATATTGAAAGAATCCATGTTGGATGGACTATCCAACTTGACAAAGAGTAAAACTTAGTACCAAAACTTATAAATATCAATTTTTCACTTCGATGTATATTTTTCCATATGAAATTTAATTTTGAAAATTTATACTTGAGTTGATCATTACATTATCATGTATCAGTTGTCAATATTGTTTACTAATGAATTTCAGAATCCTTCTTATAAAATAAAAAATTACCACTGTTTTACCCCCCCCAATGGTCACAATCACTTTATGGAACAAAATAATTATATTACTCTTTCATGAAATTAAATTAAACTCAATGGTACATATAGACATTAAATTTTACATTCATATTTGTTAATTAATGTGGGCTATGGGTGTAGAAAAAAATATCATTAAAAATATATTCATCAATAAAATGTATTTTAGATTAATAAATCACATATTCATCACCAAATTCCCAAAGTATATTAATATTTCTTGGGAAAAGATAATATGAGTTTAAAATACCTTTCAGAAGTAACATTTGGAAGAACCATCATTAAACAATAAATAAATCGATAAAACTTATAGAAACTAGACAACACCTTTGCCACATCGTTTTCCTCTAAATTTATGTCTCCACATCAATTTAAAATGATATACGGAGTGGTAAGACCTGTAAATATAATGGGATCATTATAGAGGATTTATGATTTCAAATGGAGTAATCAAGCCATGGAGGGTTAAACTCAAAGTGTTGGTGGAAGAATACATTTGATAATTCTTCCCTATTGAGATCGATACATCATTGTATTCTTATTGTATTTTTTCTTGAAAATATTTTCTTGGTTAAATGAGGTCTATTTTCTCACATTAATTCAAAATATACTATTTTTTTCTATATTTTTAAAAACATCTGACTATAAAATAGTTGTCTTTTTGTTTAAACATGTTTGGTTGAGGTAACCCCATTGGTAATGATAAGTTCAGTTAGTTTCAGTCTCTCATAGGTCTTTGGGTAATCAAATCACTTAAATAAAGGTATAAACAATCATCTATGTGTTTTAAATATGATTTTTAGTAATTCTATATTTTTACTTGGACTCTATTGTGGTAGAATTGAGAAATATAATTTTATCATTAATTTTATCAATGTTTAAGGGATTATTGAAGTATCAAATCCAGTCCATTACTTCAATGAAAATCCTTGTATCGAATCTCTTTTATATTCTCTCTTACATCTAACTTATAGCATATAAAATCAGTTAGTATATTATCTTTATTCATTAAAAAGTTGTTTAAATGTATTCAATTCCCCACTTTTAGATTAAATTTAAAAAAAAGTACTAAAGTGGTAGTTTAAATTTACTCTACAACCACCCCATCAGACAAACTCATGGTGACCACCATGGTAACTTTTTCAAGGGGTAGTTATTGAATAAGGTAATGTGATTGAGCTATAATTTTTACTTTTTCACAACTTCAAAGCATTTTTCCTATGTTTTTTAATTTTTTTTTGAATTTCTATTATTCTGGACACTAATTTTGAATATTAAAAAAACTAAATGTATTTTGACATTGTAAACTCTTATAATGTTATTAATTATCAACAAGTTTTTTTTATAGTAATGAATAATTTTCACAATATCAATTTCAAAAAAATACTATCATTATCTAAAAAAATGATTTCATGATCCAATAAAATGGTTTGGTTTTTGAGAAAAATAATAAAGATGTAAGGAAACAAATTGAAATAAATTCAACTAAATTAGAAGGATTAAACGAATTAAAAGCTCACAAAGAATCTTAAGAAAAGGAAGATCTATTCCAAGAAACATTTTATAATGAAGAACCTTTTTTGGTGAATTGAAAAATTATTTTTAATCTCCTTTTTAAATTGAAATGAAGAAATTATCATTGATGTACAAACTTTTGTCTCTTTAGAAAATCATAAGTCATTATAAAGTTACTGGGATAAATTTGTTGCGAATTAAATTCATTATAAAGCCCAACATTTTAAAATTTAAAATTCATATAATTTCATGAAAATTTTCCCAATGAAGAAAAAACACTTCATTATTTAATTGTTAAAGATCATTATTATAAATCTAAACTACAACCTACATTAAATGCAAATTTTTTTCCACTTCCAAAACAATGTTAGAGCCTGATCGAACACATGATGATTTCTCAAAATTTGATTGAAATTTAAATTAATATTTATATAATAAATCTTTAACTTCTTTCCTTTATATAGATTTTGTTCCTACTACTTTTGATTTGAATTATTTTCTATAGGAAAGGATTTGAAAGATGAAATTGAAGAAATAATAGAGTTCCTAATTGAAGAGTACAATGGTACACATGAGAATGGTGGTACTAAGATAATTTTAAAATATATACTTTACCAAATAATAATGATGATGAACCACATCATGTAATTAAATTTAACTACTAGTGCAGGTATTATTTTAGGATAAATTATTGGATGATTTTCCTTATATTTCTATTACCTCTTCCACTACGTCTTTGGAATAACAAAGTCATGGAAGGAAACCTAATGGAATTTTTAAAGTTGATATTCTTGATGTTTTATGAGATTAAGAGGACTATAGATATTTTATTTTTGTGGTTCATGAGAATGAAACCCCAACCATCATCTAACTAGGGATGAACAGATTGAACAACCTGACTGGGGTATGTAAAATCCATGAACCCACTAATTGGTTCAAGGAATTTCTATTTTAACTTAAAGTTAATTTTTATTTAATATTAATTACATTCAATAAAATATTCAAGCTTTGTATTTTTTTCCTTGTAGGTTTCCATGTTGAAGATTTTAGGAGGATATCTGAAGGTTGTTGATTCTTACAAAAAACCACATTATCTCTTTCCTTCACACTTATTTCTTTATATATTTTATTCTTGATTATCAATTATCAAATTAAATATTATAAAATAAGGACATTGTAGGAAATATGTTTAGGGATTATCAAACATACAATAATGGATTGGTTTTGGTTGTATTTTCAAACACATGTCTTGGGATTAATTATCATTTTTTTGTTTAAAATATTGTTTTTTGAACTTATGACCTTAAATATAATTACGTTTATAAATTGAATATTATTTCTATGAAAAATAACCATCTGAACTAATGGAACAAAACTTATATTATTTATAAAATTTTATTTTTCCTCATTCAAATTGTGGAAATTATTCAAAAGACCATAAACTTATGAATTCAATTCCTTGAATATAGTCCAAAGTTGAAAACAACTTCTTCATGAGAAATCTAAACTATTTTTACATCATCATCACCACAACCCAAAATTCTTATTGAACCATGTAATGCTTATTTTAACTAGAAATTTCTATGTTACTTTCAAATCCTAGGATATTTAAGGAACTTGTGTCCAGAATTATTGGGAAAATTCAATTGTGATTAAAGAACAACTAAAAAAATAGAACCTAATTATTAAGAACATCGTTAAAATTTTTTCTTTTAGAGCCCTTAGTATCAATGATCTCCCTCTTATATATCCACATTAAAATAAATTTCTACTTCAAATATTTCCATTAAAATATATTACATGATTTAGATAATGATGATGTTTCAATAGAGATTCATTGTGACTAGATTTTTCAAGTTGAGGAACATTGATTATGGGAATAAAAGTAAAAATTTGAAGAATTTTTTTTATTTTGATATTTTTTCCTTTAAAGATCATTTAAAAAAATAATGTTATTAGTTTTCAAATCTTTCATAAAATTTTTTGTTTTGAGATTTAAAAAAGTAAAAATTCTAAAAAAAATTAATGAAATTATTTTTCTATTTTGGATGAATATTATATGTTGTGGCATATCCATGAAATAAATTTTGATATTATTTTGGAGATGATTTTATGATGAGAGGAAATAGGAAATCAACATACTTATTTTAAAAATAGAATATTCCAATCATTATTCAACAAAGATCGAAGCCATCTCTTTCTACATCAAAATTTGAAACATTTGAAACATAAATACCATAAAAACTCAAGAAACAATTTTAAATACATGATGAAGGATAAAATGTTTGGACTCAAATGGGTGGATTTTAAAAAAATCCTAGCAAGTGATGACCCCTGCATTTATCTAGATGAGGAAAACTTGGTTCAATTCAAAATAATTTTTTGAGAGGGAAAAATATTGTAGATGGAATCCTTGTGAATGTAAGAATGAATTAAATTTTAATGGAATAAATAAAAAAAATTAAAATTTTTTATTATATTTTTTTATGATTAAAGATATTTTGGGTACCTTTATTTCATGCTTGTGAATTTAATTAACATTTGTTGAAATTTTCACTAAAAATTCATCTTATTTTCTCTCTTAATTAAGATTCCAAGTGATATGTGTGGTGGTATTTATTGAGATAAAATTTTCAATAATTTTTATATGTATTTAAATGATTTAACTTGAAAAAAATCCCATTTAAGTGAAATTACTTAATTTTTGAAATATTGATGAGTTTTGAGCTTAATGGTGAAAATGTTCTAATTATTGAATTTTAAATGTTTTTTACCACACTTTTATTTTGGGCATAAAATTATCAATACATGTCAAATTTTAAAAATTATTTTTTAATGGCCCTTTGATTATGGGATTCATTTTTTCAATCTTGGGAAACTATTAAATTGGCCCTTTTTAGGCCCTAAAATAACTCAAGTTGGAAAATATTTATTCTGATATAATTTTAATACCATTATTAAATGATTAATAACATAACCAAAAATAATCAAAAAGATAGTATTATTTCTAAAAAATAATGAGTACATGTTGTCACATCAATCCATTGAATTTAATATACAAATTCATTAATTTATTTGGTCGATGAGTGCCTGAAACAGGAGGAATGTGGATACTCTGTTTTTCTAGAAATAAGTTTTCTATTAAATTAATCAAAGCTATTTAGAAAAATGTAAAATATATTTACAAATTTGTTGGTGAAATTTTTTTACACAATTGAACTACCTTAAAGAAGTCTCTTTTCTAATATTTGGTCTCTAACTATAAAATATTCAATAAAACTATTCCATTATAGAAACTAGACAATACCTTTGGCACACCATTTTCTGAAAAAATTACGTCTCCAATTCCAATTAAATGGATAGTTTCAGAGGCATACCTTGGTTGTAAAAAAGGATAATTCAGGTGAATAGAAGATATCAAAATGATAAATCAATCTATTAAGGGATAAACTTCATGTAGTGGATATAGAAGACATTATAGAATTCTTCCCTTTTGAGTTCAGTACTTCAATGTATTATTATTTTAGTTTTGTGGAAACTATTTTTAGGAGTAAAGGAGGTCTATTTTCTCTATTAAATTAAATTATTAAAACTTTTTTATTATTAACACAAAATTTTCAATAATATGGTTTTCATTATATTTAAAATTTATTGGGTGATGTCTACCCATTGGGCATAACATGTTCAATTAGTTTTTCATTCTTAGATGTCTTTGGTAAATCCAATCAATTTTATAAAGGGATAATAAAACCATATATGGTTTGTTTAAATTGTTTCTAGAAAATATATTTAGAAATATTATTTTATCATTTAATTGAATAAGGATGATGGAAGTATACAATGATCAATGTTTATTCATGGCTCCTATCTCAATTATAGTGTCTCATCTTTTTTCTAGTTTATCATATCCCTAACTTCTAAAATGTAAATTTAGTTTTAATGTTCATTATACATTTCATATTTTTTCTAAACTCACATCAAGTCCTCACTTTTAGTATTTATTTAGAAAAATAAATTTCCAATGTGATAGTTTAAACATAGCACCCAAATTCATCATGAGACAACCTTGTAGTCACCATTGAGAAACATATTTAAAGGTGAAATTCTTGACTGAATTAATGTGACTGAACCCTTATTAATAATTTGAAAACTTTTCTAAGGATGTTCCATAGGTTTTTTTTAAAATTTTATTTGCATTTTATAGGATATTAGCCATTGATTTTGAACCACAAAAAACAAAAAAAATAGATTTTTACAAAGACTTCATCTATGCTTGGCTTGATTGTAAAAAATATAGGGAAGTCTAGTAATTAATTGGTTTTGAAATATCTATATCATGAAAATTAAATCATGATCCAAGAAAATAATTTAATGATCAAACAAATTTAAATTATTTACACTTTTGAAAAAGAATTGATTGAGTCAAAATCTAAAAAACAATCTCAAGAAAAGGAGAATATTGTCCCACTAATATTTTATATTTATTATTCTTTTTTAGATGAATTAAAAAATTAATTAGAATCTTCGTTATTAAATTTTATATTAGAATTTATTATAATTTACTAATCATGTTTCATTAGAAAATCATAATTATTTGGAAAACTATTTTGATGAAGTTGTAGAAAATTAAATTACATATGAAGCCCCACTTTCTAAAATTAAAAATTCAGAACCATTGTATCAAACATTGTCTGATGAAGATGAAAAATTTTTTATTTCATTTTTTTGATAATTTATTAGAACATAAGAAACTACATACTTTCAATACAATTTTTTCCCACTTCCAAACCATGATAGATCCCGAGAAAATATAGAGATATGTCACAAATGTAGATCCACTTATTCATGATTATTTAGGTAATATATTGTTAAATTTTTCTCTTTGTGATGGTTTTACTACTAATAAATTTAGGTGGACTAATATTCCAGAGATAGAGGATATGGAGAATGAAATTGAAAAAATAATGATGTGGACAATTAAGTAGTACACCCGTAAACATGAGGATACTGGTAATGATATTGTTTTCAAATAAATTATTCTTCATTATAAATTCTAATATTAACCACATCATGAATTTAAATTTTACTAACCAATGAAGGTTTTTTGTGATTATAATATTCTAGGAAGTGGCGCTTATATTTTTTAACTCTTCCAGTACTGCATTAGAACAATAAATTATAGCAAAGAAACAAATATAAATTTCTGAATAGGATATTCTAAATTTTTTTTGACTTCAATAAGATTGGATAAGGTTCATTTTAGTGTATCATGAGAAAAAACCACACCCACCTTCATATTGGGGATAACCGGTTGGAACTTCCTGACAAGGGGTGGTGAAATTATAGATCCCACTAATAGGGGTTCAAACAAAGAATATTTTCTCTTAATTTAATTTTATCCTTCATTAAGTTAAATTATATTTTTATTCTTTCTTTTTATTTATTTTATAGGTTTCTAAGTTACAAATTTTATTTCGATAGCTCAAAGATGTGGCTGCCTAATAAACACTATGTCGTCTCTTTCCTTCCAAATTATTGTTTAAATTTTTTTTATTCTTCATTATAACTTCTCAAATAAACTATTATAAAATTATATAATTTTAATAAATATTTTTGGGGGAGGATTATCCTTGATATATTAATTTTTTTTATTTTCTTTAAAAAAAATTCTAATTTTTTATTTTTTTTTGATTTATTTAAACTTTTTTCATTCTCAAACATGAGATAGTAAAAAAATACCTTTGTGATTTAATTATTATTATCAATAAAAATAATGAACTTGATTCATGGAAATAAACATTAATAATTTTTGAAATGTGATTTTTTCTATATTCAAAATTTGGAAATTCATAAAAAGACCATTGAATTTATAATTACCTGTCATAAATTCAATCCAAAGATCAAAATAGCTTTCAAACGATAACAATAAATCATTATTACATCTTATTAAAAATTATACTTCATGAGTAAAACAAATAATTCATGTTTTAAAAAAACATTCCATGTTTCTTTTAAAACTAGTGAAGATTAATGAAAATTTTGTATAAAATGATAGATAAAAGTTATTATGATTGAAATAAAATTTCAATCAAGTAAAACCACCATATTTTTTCAAACATTATATTCGAAATTTTTTATCCCTTAGTTCCATTAACTATAAATTTTATATCCCCATTATAAGAAATTTTTCAATCTAACCCTCTCTTGAAGTATATATCATGATTTAAATAAAGCTTAAGTGTGGGGTGAGGTACATTGTGACATGAAACATTATGTTGGGATACATTATGTGTGGAGGTAAAAAATTAATGGATAGAGAGAAAATTATGAATTTAATCAATTGTGATTTCTTGGTGCTTTCACTGAAATGAATGTTATTCCATCTTGGAGATTTTATGAAAACAATTGTACCTTTAAAGGGTATTAAAAAAAGGAAATTATGAAATTTTGGGATGAATTTTTTATTCCATTAAATCTAAAATTTTTAATTTCTAGGCCATAAATGAAAAAAATTATGTTATTCTATAACTACATTAATTCCGAAAAATAGGAGAACCTCATTCTTATGTGAAAACTAGAATCAAGCAATGTTACTTCAATAAAGATTCAATTTACCAATTTATGTCTCCAGATTTTTGACATTTGAAACCCAATAACCATTAAACCATAGAAAAATATTTATAATTCCCTTTCATGGATAAAATTATTCAACTCACTTTTCTAGTGATTTCTAAATTTTTAATGCCTATAGTAACCATTACATTTATTTGTATTAGGAAAACATTGTTCAATTTAAAATAATGTCTTGAGAGTGAAACTTTTTTGTGTAAAAATATTTCATCAAATAAGAATGAAATAAATGGGGATGGGATGAATGATAATAATGAGAAATCTGGTAATATATGTTGTGGAATAATCATGATAAGTTGGGTTTCTTTATTTTATGCTTGTGAATTTAATTGAGATGCATAGAATTTTTCAGAGGAAATTTATTTTGTTTCATCAGTTGTTTAGGAGTCCTTCTGCTAAGTGATTAGGAATATATATAGATGATTTATTAATAATTTTTAAATTTATTTCTATTATTTATTTACCATAGTTTTTATATTTTTTGTGACATGGTATTTGTTTTGGAATAATGATGTGTTTTGAACCTTATTATTAGTGGCGATTCCTCTGGAATCCACTACTATAGAATTTCCTAAGATTTATGGATTATGAAATAGAAAAGTGGAATATGAGTGAGTGTAGGAACCCCTTACACATGGGATTCATTTCTTCCAATGGTTCGATGTACTGAATCAACTGTTTTTATGCCCTAAAAACTCCCATGTAAGAAGATATTTTTTCAACATGAATTAATATGCCTTAATTAAATGAGAGATAACATATCCCAAAACTATCCAAATGATATTATTCTAACCAAAAAGGCCATAGGACTCAGAGGAACATCTATCCCTTCACTTTCACATTCAAATTAAATCTTTAAGGTGGTTGATTTATTTTTGAAACAAGAGGAATGTGAATATTCATTTCATATAGAGAAATTATTTTTAGTAAATCATCCTTTATTTAAAAAAATCAATGGATATCCAAATATGTGGGTGAATATTCTTATACACATTCAAAAAACCGTTAAAAATAATGTTTTGAATATTTTACATCATTAAATTAATAAATTTAGAAATTTTTCGAAGTATAAAAAATAGAAAAAACCATTTACACAAACTTTCCTATGAATTTATGTCTCCAATTACAATTAAATGGATGGTTAGAGAGGGATTCCTTATTTTTTAATGAGGATAATTTTTGGAATATAGAATATTTTAAAAATATTAATCAATACATGAAGTGATAAAATCGAAGTGGTGGTGGAAAAATAGAACTGATAATTCTTCCCCTTGGAGTTTGGTACATCGAAATATTCTTATTATATTTTTATATAAACAATTTTATTGATGGAAAGATGTATCTTTTCTCTCCTAAATTAACATTCATCTAATTGTTCTATATTTTTAATGACTTATGGATATTAAATAATTATATTTTTATTTAAGATTAATTGGGGGAGGTCTCCCCATTGATCAAAACTAGTTCTATTCATTTTTTCTTCTAATATCACTTTTGGAAACTTAATAACTTTTATAATGGGATTGAAACCCATATATTGTTTTCTAATATGATTTCTAAGAAACATAGGTGTTCACATTAAGGTTTTGAGTGAGATATATAAAATATAATTTGATTATTAAATTAAACAATGATAAATAGAGTATATAGTGACCAAATCTTACCAATTTCCACTAACTCAATTATAGAATATCATCTATTTTTTAGTCTATCTTATCTCAAACATATATATTCTATATTATGATTTCATATTATTTTAGATTAATTAAATTTTATTGACTCACTTCAAATCGCCACATTTATTTTAATTTAATTACAATAATTACAAATGTGATTGGTTGAACAGATACTATAACCTTCTTATTAGGAAACCCTATGGTCAGTACAACACTACATTTTTAAGGGGAAATTATCAAATAAGGTAACATTATTGAACCCTCATAAATAATGTTTTTTAGAAAACACAGCTAATATTTATTATATATGTGGTATTTTAAATAATCACCACTAATAATTTTTTAGAAATCGGTTATATTTAATTTCCTCCCATAAATGAGGTAGGAATTCATTATTTTCATGTAAACATATTTTTAGGAGTATTTGTTAATAAAATGGATCAATTTATGGTCTTCTTATTGCATCCTCAAACATATTACAAAGGTGTTAAAAGAATCATTACGTAATTCTTGATAGGATCAAAAAAGTGTTACCACTATAGTATATTCACAAGATTATAATGTGACTACACAAAACAAATTAACTTAATGGTATGATAAATAATGATAAAAAATAATTAATATTTTTAAATTGAAATGTGATAGTTTATTTTCATGATACATGTCTAAATAAAATATTTAAAGATTTAAAACATAAATAGAATAAGAGTAAGGGTGTGAAATAATAATTTTCAACTACCTTGGTGAATTATATACTATCAAATGATGTGTTGAGTGGTATGTCACTTTTATTTTCAAATTATTCAAATTTCTTTTTTGAATCATGTTTTATCCATTATTTTATTTCTACAATGTTTTATAGTAAAAATGTAAATATCACATCGATAAATAGGTGTAGTAATTTTGGTAAAAAATATGTGTGGAAATATTAAATTAATAACTATTTTTATGAACATTTATATTATTATATGTAGAATAATGTTTCTAAAAATTCATGTTGTCTTACCCTTGGTTGAGTTTTATTTTACTCTGGGCATGAAATGGATTTAATTTATTCATGATAAGGTAGATTTTGTGCTAATGAATTTATATTCAATTATATGAGTTATTTTTAATTCATTTAAAATATTTAGTTGATACCACATATAATAGATTATGATGAAAAGTAATTTATTAAATATGGGAGAGAATTTTATCATGGTTATGTTTTTAAAAATATGGTAACTATTAAAACTAGGGAAGTTCCTATAGTGAAATATTGTTTTACATGTATTGCTTTCTTATTGACCTAGTGTTAATCTTGAATGGGGGTTTAATTCATCATTGATATTTGTTCCTGATGATTAGATTATTTGAACACCTTATTATAGAATGTAACCAATTGATATATTGTAATAGAAAAATAAATAATAAGAGTTACTTGATAAGTATTTTATCTACTCAATCACATACACTTGAAGTGATTCTATAGTGTATGATAAACATGACAGTTCTGTGGGGATTTTAATTGACTATAGACTACACAATAACATTATTATTAAGAACATGTTTTTGTTTCCTTGTATAGTTTACTTGAATTATTAATTATAGGGTGCTCAGTATCTTTCCTAGATTAAAATAAAAACTTGATACTATCATGAAAATTAGAGGGATGTGTACATTATGAGGAAAAAATTTAGTACTAGGGATGACCATTTAGAGTGTCTGGTTATGCATTTTGGGATAAAAAAGGCATTCAATGTGTTTATAGATTTCACAAATAATGTTTTCCATAATTATTTGGATAGATTTTTTGTGGTATTTTCTGAAAATATTTTATTTTATTATAAAAGATAGGACTATCATGATAAATAACTTCATATTTTTATAAGGACATTAAAATAAAATAATTTATTTTTTAAAATTATGTGAATATGAATTTTGGAGGAAATATATTTCATTCCTTGGTATATTATATCTCTATATTAAATGATTATTGATCCTACTAAAACTAAATTATTGGAAGAGTAACTAAAAGAAATATGTTTGACTAGTAATTGAGGTCTTAATGGATTATTAGGTCACTACCGATGGGTTTTTGAAAACATTTCTTGGTTATCTCAACCGCCAGCCAAGTTAACTCAAAAGGGAGTTAAATACATTGGGATAATGGAATGTGATAAATTTTATTACAAATTTAAAAATATTAATTAATTATTTGGAGTTATATTTTTCATCATGAAATACAGAATTTTATATTTATAGTAACTCTTTATTAATGTGACGTATTTGTGATTTAATACCTAATGGTTGGGAAATTCCTTATGCACCATTTTAATCAAAATCTCATGAATATGATTTATCTACAAATGAACTTCAATGATATATAGTATTGTTTTCTTAAAAAATCTAATGGTCACATATATATGGAGAGAAAGGTGAAAAATATATTAATTATAAAATTTTAAAGTATATTATCACATTAAAATAGAATAACATCTGTTAAAGAATATGGTTTAACTAATAGGTAATTATGATTGTATTAGTCACTATTATCCATGTAATGAAAAAAGGTAGATTATGGTTTGAGTTGAAAAGATGATATATCATTAACAATGTTTTGACTATAATGTGATCCATTATTTATTTATTTAATGAATGTTAGAATAAATATTATATTTATAGAAACTATTAATATTGTGATTAGTAATTAATTATATTCATCTTTGTAAAAATAACTATGTTTGTATAGAAAGAATATCATCGCTTATAATAAAATACTGAGTTTCTTGGAAATGGTATGTTAACTCAGTTTAACATTTTAAAATAAGTGTTATATGACATAAAAAGAGGTTTCATGTGTCAATTTATTTATAGCTGAGGAAATAAATATTGAGTGGGGATTAGAGTGGTCCAATTTCTATTCATCTTAATAGTACTAATGTAATGCCCGAGAATTAGTTATAGTAAGATTTTTTTCTAGAAAAATAATAGCACAATGCGTATATCTTTATTCAAGAATACGATTTAAACCAGAATTCCTGACTTTTATAAATTTAATTTTACGAAATTAATTTTCTTTGGCAATCGATCATAACAAAACTATATTATATTGAATTTCAGAGAATTTTCTGGAATAGTTTTTTTATATTTAAAGATGATCTCAAAGGAACTTGAATTAAAAAGAAAAATACAAGAGTTCGAAGGTGGCAGCTTTACATTTCTCTTTTTTTTAAAATAATTGAAATATCAATAGGGATGAAAGTGTTGGAACGACTAATCTCCACAAGTACTCATTTGTTAAGAAGAGTGTCTGCAAGTGCATTCGCTTCCCGAAAGGTGTGTTTAATGATGTATCTCATGGAGGATAGTTTCTTGAGGCAACGCTCCCATTTTGCGATCATCCTCTTGGAAGGATGGATTTTTCCATTCCAGATCACCTAAATCATGGTTGAAGAGTCTTATTCAAACTAAATGTTATTAATTCCCCTTTCAAGAGCAGAAAATATAGCACTAATCGTCCCTAAAATCTATACTTCAAGGGCCATTTCCATTCCACATGGGCCATAGTGATATAATATAGCATCCCCTACATCATCCTTGAATATGAATCCATAACTAGACGGTCCTGGGTTCCTTTTGGATGCACCATCTGGGTTGCATTTATCCCACCCAAAAGTGGGGAACACCAACAGAAATCCATCATGTAGCAAGGAGGAGGCAAGTGTTCTGGCACCTCTTGTCTTCATTGCATCAAGAGGTCATTGATAGAATTGTTGAAAAATTCTGAATGTGTCATGTTGGCATGCTTGATACCATTGAATATTTTAGAAAGAGATGTTTTTTGGTTGAAGGCAGATCCCTTGTGCAGCGCCTTGTTGTGAATCATCCAGGTCACATGCACCAGCACAACACACGCCCTTTAGTAAAATGAAAATCTTCTTCGACCTTTAGGAGCATAGAATTTCAGATATAAAATATGTGAGTGTACCTACATTTGGAGGTTGTATCTAAAACAAGGTAAGGACTGACTGCCAGAGGGACACCATAGTGTGTCAGTTGAGGAAGAGGTAATCCAAGCCCTCATGATGCTGATGGCAGTTTTTGTAGCATGAGCATTGGGAAATGCCAGTTTTTGGGAGGTTACTATCAATCAGTATCATGTTATAGGAGATTCTCCAAAGAATAGTGATGTAGGGGGGGAATATCCATTTTCCGTTGAAGTCTCCAATCCATTTCATAGTGCCTTGGGAGTGATGTTTGTATAATTCTTTTGATATGAGCTGCCTGTTCGAAGTTGGTTCCCAAATAATAAAGTCCTGATGTAATGAGAAGTCATAGTTGGAGATGAATTGATAAATCTTCGTAGGTAGAGCTGTAGTCCTTGAAATATTCTCTTTTATAGAGATACAAGCATCAATATTATGATTTGAGGTGTCTATCCTGTCAATGACTTAACCTTTGGTTCTTTTCAAAATAGTTAATTTTCATATGAATAATTAAAATACTGATTTTATAAAAAAATCACTTTCTAGAAATTATAATTATATTAAAAAATTAGATATCATGAAACATTTTTCTTGAATATATATAAATATATATGTTATAATATATATTATATTAAAATATATTGATGAACTTAGAAATATATTCTAATCATTATTTAAATTTAAATAATGTTTTTTAGGAAAAAACTATTTTTTTCAATTCATAATAATGTATTTAAATGGTTCCTTTTTTTGATTAAAGGAAAAATAAATAACATTTTTTTAAATAATTCAATAAATTCCATTCAAATCAACATTGTACTTCATTTTTCTTTAAAATCATTCTTATGATCAAAACAAACTATTTTCTAAATATATTTATTCTTGTGTTATATGAAGATATATTAAAATGAACTTCTCCATTGTATAATAGATTCCATATTTTAAATAATAAAAATAAATATTATGTAATAATTTAAACTTTATTTTTCATTATAATTATTAGTAACAAGGTAATAATATTTCACCTCGGTTATTTGTAAAATGGGTTTGAAGGGTGAAAATAAAGGAATATGATATAATGATAACATAAAATGCTAGATTAAACCTAACAAGATAGTTTTATTTTTACTTTATACTTTTAAAATACTAATATATTATAATTTGTATCCACTAACAAAATAAAATTACTTATTTTATTAAAATAGGTTTATTATTTCCATGTGTGATATCCCCCTCGATTATAAAAGGGAACCAATTATCCTCTATTATTTACACCTCATATACAATTATAAGAACAATTTCTTGATCAAATTCTTTTAACCTTCTTCATGACTTGGAGTCTCTATTCTCATCAAGGTACCAACCAATAAGACTTAACATGTAAGGCAATAGCGACTTTCAAAAGAAGATGTGTCACTCTCAACTGGGTGTTTCCATTTTATTTTCTCTTACACCTCCTTAAAATAATCTATAAACATGATCCTGTAATAACATAAGTAAAATCTATATATATAAATTTTAATATGCTGGTTGGAAATTCCTTATTCATCTCCTTTCCATCCTATGGAAAAATCATCACTCATTAATATGTACAACCCATCGTCTCCACATAGTGGAGTAATTCCTTTTTTATCACCTATTTACTAGGATTGATATAAATCTGGGTCATATAAATTTATATTATATTTATGAAATTATTATTATTATGAAAATATAGTATATTATATACCTTCTTACCCTATCACATATTAAAAAATTATAACATCGCCCATGATTACGTGTCCACTACCACATCCATGAGGCATTGTGATTCAATTTTCATGTTATTATTATTTATATGTATGTGATTAATATATATTAAATATAAATAATTTTTAAAATTATATGGAATGTGTAATAATGCATAATATTCCAGGATTTAAACTACTTAACTAAAAAAACATGAAAATTGAAACTGTTAACACTCACAAATTAATATTTAAATAAATAATTATTAATAAATGGGTTTAAAATGTTATAAGTGGATAATATATGATATTATAAGTATGTATATAGTATCATTATATAATTATAAAAAAATTAATTTATTACTCAAGGGATTAAAAGCACTAATGAAGCTAGTTAGACATGAGGATGGAGTTTATTTCACAATCACATCGTTATTAAGGATTATTTATATTTATATTTTCTATTAGGAGAATTTTATGATAAATCATTCATAAAACATATATATTTTCCAATATTATATTAATTTCTTTAAATATCATGATTTTCTCTCACTACTTACCCAAAATGTGAAAATAATATTTTTAAGGAGAACTGACTTGGTTTTTATATTTGTTATGGTATCTTTTTTTCCATGTCAATATTTTTTATAAAATGTTTTCAAAAATATTTTTTATATTCTAAAATTATTGATTAAATTCATTTTACCCCATTTTTAACATTTTTTAAAATTATTTAAAAGGAATATTCTTTTCTTTTTTCTAAATGTGGAACTTTTTATTGAAGGGGTAATCAAAATCATTATTTTAACACTTACCATACAAATATATTTAC
Organism: Viscum album; assembly: GCA_963277665.1. NCBI lineage: Eukaryota > Viridiplantae > Streptophyta > Magnoliopsida > Santalales > Viscaceae > Viscum > Viscum album. Next base: position 1,621,516,432 of record OY728163.1, on the reverse strand, counting down.
CAACAATAAGGAAAATTCTTTTATTTTATGCTTCTACTTCCAATTTCAATGGTTATACTCAAATGAATTTTTTCGCTAATATTATAATTATTTTTTAAATATTTTATTTAAAAATAAAAGTTTATTTTCTTTAGGAAAAGTTATGGGGATATTTTAAGTATTTTCATCAATGTCAACATCCAATAATAATTATTTTTCTTTACTATGGATAGAATCTAATAATGAATTCCACCATATTTCTCTGTATTACTTATGATCATTTTTATTGAGGAAGGTGTTGAATTGTTTTATTATTTTTCTTCAAATAAATATAGTTATTGATTATTAAGGTATTCTAATTAAGATATACTTTTTATTCATTTAATGAATAAATTAGACTTATTAACTTATTAGTCGGTCTATGAATTGCATATCCCCTTAATGAATCATAGGTCCCTAGTGAAAAAACTATTAGGGTATTTGGAATATGCCTTAACTTTTGTATATGGTGCCTTGGAATAAAGGCTCAATGTTATGTTCACAATTTTTTACATTATACATTCAATAATTAAGAAATAATATTTTTGATGTTCATGTGGTCATTAGAATAGTTATTATATCCATGGATAAGTTTCATGCTAATGGGACTACTTATATAGAATTATTTAATCATTATTTCTTCATGTGTTATTATTCATGACTTTTTTATTATATGTGAAGTGCCCAGATCAGTGTGAATCACTGAGAGGGGGAGGGGGTGAATCAGTGATCCTTTAAAACTTTTTACTAATTGATTATTAAACAATTAAACCTCTATGGCTTGTTAAGGCCTCGATCCACTCTTCTTATGTCTCTCAACCTTTCCCAGATAAAGCAGTAATGAAAAGGCACAGGACACAAGGATTTACAAGGTTCGGCACCAAAGGCCTACATCCTTGCCATGCTCTCCCAGCATGGATTCTCCATTATAACTTGTTAGAATTACAATGGTCGATACAGATATATCTCTCCTGAGTCCCACAGGAGGGTCTTTATACTGCGTCCCACAGTGTTACCAGAGTCCCACTGGCCTGCTCCAGAATCCCACTGAAGACTTCTTCTCCCTGAGTCCCACAGGGTCTTCTCCTGGCTCCTCGAGTCACACGAGTAGCTCTTCTTCACTTTAAGTTCTTCAAGTAACTTCAACAGCCTGGGATAAAGGCTGCTGGCCTTGCTCGGTACCTCTGATCACTTCAGTTGATCAGGTCTTCTCGTCTTGCTCAGGATTTATCTCCTTCTTCTGAGGATGACCTGGCTTCTCTCCAACTACTGAATACTCAGACAAATGATGTCTTTAACTTCAGTCTCGTCCAGTCTCAGATGCACACCACTTATTTGGCTTTCTTCACGTGTGCACGTGCATGCATGCATGCATGCACTCTCCTCTTTCTCTTGGTGCAATAAACCCACAAAGGGTGTAATCAAATATAGCACACACACCTTCTTTCTCCTTCACACACTTTAACCAATTTGTTTACACACTTAGAGTGTGTTCTACTTTAGTGTGGGTCACTCCTTATTTTACTTCTAGGTGTTTACACTTTTAGTGCACACACTAGGTTCGGCCTTTTAGTTCTTTTGCACACACAAATGCCTATGGCCTTCTTCCCTTCTTGTGCACACACCTAGGCTTCGGCCAACTTCTTGCTCACTTTATACACACACTTAATGAGTGTGGTCTTCTAACCACTTGGCACACACTTGGCCTTTCACTTTATCTTGCACACAAAAATGCCCGTAGGGTGTATTTGCACTTTGCACACACAATCTTGGCTATGACCTCTTCTTTCTTTGACACACACTAACTTAGGTTTAGTTGTGGTCTTCTTGTTCACTTAGCACACACACAAGGCTACTGCCTTTTCTTCAAATGCACACACAGAGTGCAAGTCTCGGCCAAGGTGTGTTCATGTCCACTTTGCACACACACCTCCCATGTGCTTCTCCTCTTCTCCACTGCCGCGCAAGGCTTCGGCCTTCTTTGGCACACACAATGTGTGTAAAACACAACCCGAACTCCTTCACTTCACACACACACAAAATGAGTGTGGTATACTGCCTTGATCTCAAAGGAGGCGCGCACGGTGTCTTGGTACAAGGGGCAGCCGCGCAAGGTGTGGTGGGCTTAAGCCACAAGGCGCACACGTGCAAGGCACAAGCCACGGGTGTGCAAGCCTTCGAGCGTGCAAGGATCACGGCACAGGGGCGTGCAAGACCTCGGGTGCAAAGCACCTCGGGCTTCAACCGTGGGCGCGCAGAGTGCCGCGGCCCTGGGTTCTTCCTGCCGCGCAAGGATTAGCGCGCAGGGGTCTCCCCTTCACTTCTTTCGCGCAAGGGATGCGCAAAAGAGACTCCTTAGGGCCTCAGATAGCACCGAGAACAATAGTCGCGCAAGTGGGATGCGCGGGGCTTCGGCTTCGCGAGGCAGAGAGTGCTCCGCAGGACTCCGGATCTTCAAAAAAAAAATCAGCAAGCTCAATGAGAGCCACGAGCTCTCCTTATATAGGCAGAGGAATGCCTTTGATCATCCGCGTTCAAAATCTTGAATCACCGAAGATTTCGGATCTTCAAAATCTTTCCAAAGTTTTGCGTTTTATTCTCGGTTTGACGCGGGCTCTTTCTTCTTCGGTTTCCTCCACATGCATGCGATTTATAACGCATGCACGACCTTCGTTAAACCCTATCCATGCAAAGGCACGAACACCGAATGGCCTCGCACCTCCGGTTGCTTCGGCCTCGCTCGAAATCCTCCTTTCATCGCATGCATGCTTATTTTATTGCATGGTTATGTTCAGTAGGCACAGACGATCACAATGGACGTTTTGGATTCGGAAATGGTGGCCGGGAGCTCAAGATAGGTCGTCGGGATGCCTCTGGTTCAGTGGCTGCTCGCGGGAGACTTCGGCTCGAGCTCGAGGAAGGAGACGAGCTCTCGGCCGTCGGATCAGACGTTTGAGATACATCGGGCGGCCTGGATTAGATCGCGGCGCCGCGGATCAGATGTGCGGCGCAGATTAAGCGCGCGATGAGACGGACGGCGGAGATTTGCTCCCGGGATTTTTTGCGCGTCCCACATCGAATTCTCGCCCGGTTTCTCCGCGGCTTATAACCCTGGCGCTCCCATGAGCGGCCAGTTGAATCTCCTCCCCTCTCGGTGCCGCCCCGCACCGAGTTCTCCCTGCGGGCGCGCTCTGCGCCCCCTCATGCACCTGCGGGCGCGCTCCTAGCGCCCACTATGCTCCTCCGGCGCGCGGGTTTCTCCACCGCGTGCCCTCGGGGGCTTATGCACGGCCCCCCTGCCTCTCGAGCTTGCACCATGGGATCCCCCATGGGCGTGGCGCCTAGTGCCCATATGAGCCGTGGGGTTGAACCCGTGGGCTGGCCCTTGGTGGCCTATTTTTTGGCAAAGGACAGAATGATACTTTGTATAAAAACAAAGTACTCCTAAGTGAAATATGCCAAATGCCACTTGCCCTTCAAGGCATTCTTTTCCTTCATCTTCTTCTTGAGAATTCAAACATTAATCTTCTTGATTAAAAACAACTCCTCAATTTATAATTCTTCTTCACCATCTCATTTTCAACTTAGGAGAGAATTCTCAAGGATCTTCATCAACCGAGCTACTTGATCAATTATTTCTTCTTCATTAGAATTCCTCCATTCTTATTCAACATTTATTCATCACTTTGTAATGGAATTCAAGAAGGGTCTTCATCTTCAACTGAGCTTCTAAATCACTTAAATTCTTCAATGTGCTTCATTGATCTAATCAGAGATCAATTGGATCAACTTCAAATTCACATGCACTAAGGGTTAGTACATGGACTTCATTAAACCACTTCATCCACTTAGAAGTAGTGAATGGATCATGTTGCTTCTTCAACTCCTCATGCATTGTCACTACAATGCATGGTCTTCTAATCATGTTGTTACATTGTATCCAGTTGATACAAGTTCTTGGAACTTAAAGAGCAGCTCAGCAATCGTCAGATTTCCATGGAGAATGTTTCAACCATCATCTCCTATGTTACTTAGTGAATCTCCTAAGTGACATGCATCTGTGTACCATGGCCATTCTCCTTCATCACCATCACCATCACATCCTTTGACATTCACATCTTGACTCCTTGACATCCATTCATTCCAAGACAACTTCATGCCTCATTGACAACAAATGCAACACAATGCACTTCAATCTCCCCCTTTGTATTTGTTGTCAATACACTCCTTTAGCACATATGAATGGGTCAATATGTGTGCCAATATTTCTCCCCCTTATTGGCAATCAAATGCAAAGGTGTGGTGTGGATCTCTTCAAAAATCTCTTCCTCCCTTTGAAAAGTATTTTCTTGAAAAACACTGAGAGAGGGATGATGTCACATGTTCTTCTTTAGCAAAGAACCTTTAGTAAATCAACTCTAAGTCTACTTGGGAAAACCCGGTGTAGAAAACAAGAGTGATATGACCAAGGAATTCAAAGCTGTCCATATTTCTCTACACATGTGAGATCATGCTTAGGGGTTTGAAATTTTTCAGATATAACAATGAATTGCTAAATCCTGCACATACTTCACCAAACACATTAGAAAGTTCAGTGCAAAGATAAAGCTCCCCCTTTCATCCAATTGTCTTCAATCCATACTCCCCCTTAATTGACAAGATTAACTCAATTAAGAAACAGGGGATGAAAGTATGATTGGAATACCTTCACTTTTCTCAAGATGGTATTAATCTCAGAATCCCATCTTCTTCAGATTGGCTCCCCCTCAAGGGGTGCACTCCATTCTGTCCAAACCACTCTCCAGTTGAGAATGATCATCATCTTCAATTCCCTGCAATGTTAGCACATGTAAATACCAAGAGTATAAGGGAATAAGATGGAACCTCCTTGGTTCATCAATGTGAACAACAAGGTTGAGAAGATTCTCTCAACCGAGATGTCCCATTTTCACCAGTCTTCACACTTGCACATTTGATCTTTATTGATGATTGTGCTGGTGTGGATCTCAATACATCTTCATGTGAAATTTTCTTCTTCCCTTTTGCCTTAGCAATTGCCAGAACTTCATCTTCAGCTCTTTGTAGATCTTTGGCAAGTTGCAACTGATGTGGCCATATGACAAGTAAATCATTTGGAAGAGTGGCCTCAGTTCTGGAAGTTCCACATGGTTCCTTAGATACTGTCAAGCTACCTCTCTTAGGCAACTTGTTTTCAATCAATCCCTTCTTCTTCTGGATTGATTGTCTTTTGGAGTTCAGTCTGCTTCTATTTAGTTTCATGGCTTCTTTACAAAGGTCCATGATGTGTCCTTTCTTTCCACAGTAGAAGCATGTTTTCTTGGTGGTCCTTCTGGATGCATCACCCTTCTTGGACTCAGACTCCAAGGACTTCTCTTCATTTCTAAAACACTTCTTGGGAGAATTTTCTACTTTCTTCTTGCTTCCCAATGAATCTTTCTTAGCCAGGTTCTGTGATCTTTTCTTCTTTTGAGCTCTGGATACAGTTGGAGATTGATATGTATCTTTTTGACCACTTTTGCAATCATCCCAGATGTTGTCAAGTAATCCAAATCTATTTGCAGTAAACAGATGTCTCTGGACCTGTGGATGCTGCTTCTTTTCTTCTGGCTTGCTCCCCCTAGGCATGGGCTTCCTATGTGCTTTGACATTTAGTGGATTGTACCAACAATCCTTTGCACAGTGCCCATACTTATTACAACACCAACATTGACCCACAAATCTTGACTTCTTCAGTCCTTCTGATTTTAGGGTACTTTTCTTGACCTGTTGTGCTGTTTCAGGAGAGCTCTGCTTCTTTACTGTCTTCATCCATATTTGTTTGGAATTATTCTTCCATCCTGCACTTTTAGTAGAAACACTATTAGAAGCATCAGCACAAGATGGTATGGATGGTACCTTCTTCTTAGAAGATGTTGCACTTTTACTAGAGGATGTCCTTCTCTTAGAATCATCCTTCTCAAAGCATACTTGAGTAGCAACATTTCTCCTTTCAGTTGACTGGGAGGATTTGGCTTTGGGTGATGGCTGATTTTTCAATATCACCTCTAATTCTAAACACTTCATGTTGAGGGAGTTCTTCTCATCCTCAACTGTTCTTAGCCTTCCTTCCCATTTCTCTTCCAGCTGTTTTATCTGGTCTTCATGCATCTGCTTCATTTCTTGCAATGAATTGTCCAGCTCCTTCACCCTTTTGACTTTGTCTTCTAGTTGAGCATCTTTGACAACCATTGACACTTTGTGCCTCTTTTCCAGTGCATGGAAAACTTCTTTGATAATTACTTTAAAGATTTCTTTCTCAGAAAGGCTTCTTTGCAATTCTTCAGTAGTGTCTTCATATCTTTCATTGCAAAGAGATACTGTTTCATCTTTGGCATTTACCAGCTTTCTGAGAGTGTTGGTTATGCCAACCCTTTTAGCCAGCTGATCTTCCATAGCATTGGCTTCTTCTTCTAACTGTGATTTTTCTTCTTGAAGATCATGGATGCCTGTAGCTATACACTTTGCCACTTCCATGGGAACTATCTTCTGAAGATATTTGAGTGCACTCTGAAGATCATTCATTGTTTCAACTTCATCACAGCTAGGACAAGCTTCATCAGAAGAATGATAAAAGGAATTGTCATCTGATGTGACTTTCACACTTCTTTCCATAGAAGGAGTTTCTCTGATTGCAGCAACCTTCTTCTTCATCTTCTTTGCCTGTTTCTTCATTCTGTTTTTCAGAGTCTTGGCAGATATCTCCATTTGAGGCTTTTCACTCATTTCCTCAAATCTGCACTCCATAAAGACTCTCTTGGATCTTTTAGAGGTAACCTTGCCCTCTGATACCAATTGAAGTGCCCAGATCAGTGTGAATCACTGAGAGGGGGAGGGGGTGAATCAGTGATCCTTTAAAACTTTTTACTAATTGATTCTTAAACAATTAAACCTCTATGGCTTGTTAAGGCCTCGATCCACTCTTCTTATGTCTCTCAACCTTTCCCGGATAATGCAGTAATGAAAAGGCACAGGACACAAGGATTTACAAGGTTCGGCACCAAAGGCCTACATCCTTGCCATGCTCTCCCAGCATGGATTCTCCATTATAACTTGTTAGAATTACAATGGTCGATACAGAGTCCCACTGTATCTCTCCTGAGTCCCACAGGAGGGTCTTTATACTGCGTCCCACAGTGTTACCAGAGTCCCACTGGCCTGCTCCAGAATCCCACTGAAGACTTCTTCTCCCTGAGTCCCACAGGGTCTTCTCCTGGCTCCTCGAGTCACACGAGTAGCTCTTCTTCACTTTAAGTTCTTCAAGTAACTTCAACAGCCTGGGATAAAGGCTGCTGGCCTTGCTCGGTACCTCTGATCACTTCAGTTGATCAGGTCTTCTCGTCTTGCTCAGGATTTATCTCCTTCTTCTGAGGATGACCTGGCTTCTCTCCAACGACTGAATACTCAGACAAATGATGTCTTTAACTTTAGTCTGGTCCAGTCTCAGATGCACACCACTGATTTGGCTTTCTTCACGTGTGCACGTGCATGCATGCATGCATGCACTCTCCTCTTTCTCTTGGTGCAATAAACCCACAAAGGGTGTAATCAAATATAGCACACACACCTTCTTTCTCCTTCACACACTTTAACCAATTTGTTTACACACTTAGAGTGTGTTCTAATTTAGTGTGGGTCACTCCTTATTTTACTTCTAGGTGTTTACACTTTTAGTGCACACACTAGGTTCGGCCTTTTAGTTCTTTTGCACACACAAATGCCTATGGCCTTCTTCCCTTCTTGTGCACACACCTAGGCTTCGGCCAACTTCTTGCTCACTTTATACACACACTTATTGAGTGTGGTCTTCTAACCACTTGGCACACACTTGGCCTTTCACTTTATCTTGCACACAAAAATGCCCGTAGGGTGTATTTTCACTTTGCACACACAATCTTGGCTATGACCTATTCTTTCTTTGACACACACTAACTTAGGTTTAGTTGTGGTATTCTTGTTCACTTAGCACACACACAAGGCTACTGCCTTTTCTTCAAATGCACACACAGAGTGCAAGTCTCGACCAAGGTGTGTTCATGTCCACTTTGCACACACACCGCCCATGTGCTTCTCCTCTTCTCCACTGCCGCGCAAGGCTTCGGCCTTCTTTGGCACACACAATGTGTGTAAAACACAACCCGAACTCCTTCACTTCACACACACACAAAATGAGTGTGGTATACTGCCTTGATCTCAAAGGAGGCGCGCAAGGTGTCTTGGTACAAGGGGCAGCCGCGCAAGGTGTGGTGGGCTTAAGCCACAAGGCGCACACGTGCAAGGCACAAGCCACAGGTGTGCAAGCCTTCGAGCGCGCAAGGAGCACGGCACAGGGGCGTGCAAGACCTCGGGTGCAAAGCACCTCGGGCTTCAACCGTGGGCGCGCAGAGTGCCGCGGCCCTGGGTTCTTCCTGCCGCGCAAGGATTAGCGCGCAGGGGTCTCCCCTTCACTTCTTTCGCGCAAGGGATGCGCAAAAGGGACTCCTTCGGGCCTTAGATGGCACCGAGAACAATAGCCGCGCAAGTGGGATGCGCGGGGCTTTGGCTTCGCGAGGCAGAGAGTGCTCCGCGGGACTCCGGATCTTCAACAAAAAAATCAGCAAGCTCAATGAGAGCCACGAGCTCTCCTTATATAGGCAGAGGAATGCCTTTGATCATCCGCGTTCAAAATCTTGAATCACCGAAGATTTCGGATCTTCAAAATCTTTCCAAAGTTTTGCGTTTTATTCTCGGTTTGACGCGGGCTCTTTCTTCTTCGGTTTCCTCCACATGCATGCGATTTATAACGCATGCACGACCTTCGTTAAACCCTATCCATGCAAAGGGACGAACACCGAATGGCCTCGCACCTCCGGTTGCTTCGGCCTCGCTCGAAATCCTCCTTTCATCGCATGCATGCTTATTTTATTGTATGGTTATGTTCAGTAGGCACAGACGATCACAATGGACGTTTCGGATTCGGAAATGGTGGCCGGGAGCTCAAGATAGGTCGTCGGGATGCCTCTGGTTCAGCGGCTGCTCGCGGGAGACTTCGGCTTGAGCTCGAGGAAGGAGACGAGCTCTCGGCCGTCGGATCAGACGTTTGAGATACATCGGGCGGCCTGGATTAGATCGCGGCGCCGCGGATCAGATGTGCGGCACAGATCAAGCGCGCGATGAGACGGACGGCGGAGATTTGCTCCCGGGATTTTTTGCGCGTCCCACATCGAATTCTCGCCCGGTTTCTCCGCGGCTTATAACCCTGGCGCTCCCATGAGCGGCCAGTTGAATCTCCTCCCCTCTCGGTGCCGCCCCGCACCGAGTTCTCCCTGCGGGCGCGCTCTGCGCCCACTCATGCACCTGCGGGCGCGCTCCTAGCGCCCACTATGCTCCTCCGGCGCGCGGGTTTCTCCACCGCGTGCCCTCGGGGGCTTATGCACGGCCCCCATGCCTCTCGAGCTTGCACCATGGGATCCCCCATGGGCGTGGCGCCTAGTGCCCATATGAGCCGTGGGGTTGAACCCGTGGGCTGGCCCTTGGTGGCCTATTTTTTGGCAAAGGACAGAATGATACTTTGTATAAAAACAAAGTACTCCTAAGTGAAATATGCCAAATGCCACTTGCCCTTCAAGGCATTCTTTTCCTTCATCTTCTTCTTGAGAATTCAAACATTAATCTTCTTGATTAAAAACAACTCCTCAATTTATAATTCTTCTTCACCATCTCATTTTCAACTTAGGAGAGAATTCTCAAGGATCTTCATCAACCGAGCTACTTGATCAATTATTTCTTCTTCATTAGAATTCCTCCATTCTTCTTCAACATTTATTCATCACTTTGTAATGGAATTCAAGAAGGGTCTTCATCTTCAACTGAGCTTCTAAATCACTTAAATTCTTCAATGTGCTTCATTGATCTAATCAGAGATCAATTGGATCAACTTCAAATTCACATGCACTAAGGGTTAGTACATGGACTTCATTAAACCACTTCATCCACTTAGAAGTAGTGAATGGATCATGTTGCTTCTTCAACTCCTCATGCATTGTCACTACAATGCATGGTCTTCTAATCATGTTGTGACATTGTATCCAGTTGATACAAGTTCTTGGAACTTAAAGAGCAGCTCAGCAATCGTCAGATTTCCATGGAGAATGTTTCAACCATCATCTCCTATGTTACTTAGTGAATCTCCTAAGTGACATGCATCTGTGTACCATGGCCATTCTCCTTCATCACCATCACCATCACATCCTTTGACATTCACATCTTGACTCCTTGACATCCATTCATTCCAAGACAACTTCATGCCTCATTGACAACAAATGCAACACAATGCACTTCAATATGATAAAATCCAATTCATGAATGCCCTTACCAAGATTTCATTCTAAGCATTTTATTTTGTTTATTTTCCCTAGGATGTTAGGAAGTGTACTGTGATTGAGATGCAAGGATATGATAGAGGGTATAATAATGATATTGAAGAAAATACTAGGTTATATATTATAGTTTCATATGTGTTATAAGATTCAATAATTTTTTCAGTTTTCCAAGAATATTATACTATTCCATACCCCCATGATGTAATTATTTGTATATAGTTCCAATATAATAAAGTAACCACCCGCTCAAGGAAACTATGGTCAAGGATTATAATATTTTTAATCAGATCGTATTTAGTATAAAAAACATGTAACTATAGATAGGTAAAAATTGATTAGAAAAAACTCCTATGACAAAAATTATTAATATGTATAAGTATATGAATATATCATAATGTTATGGTAAGGTCTAAAATTTGTGATATCTTTGAAAATACATCCATGAATGGATACTAGAAATTTGATGTGGTAATATAACAGATTCAACTATGTGTAACAACTCTAAAATTATAAAACTGGGTATTAACTTGATTTTCATAAATGACTGATGAGGAGGCCTAGGACAATACCCCTCACTATGAATTCATAGGATAAATTATTTGGTTGATTTACACACTCTCTACAAATCCTTGTGAAATGTTTGAAATGTTTTTTGACTAAATATAGTCTCAATGAGACAAAGATTATTATTATGTGTTTAGGTAGGATAAATTTTTAATTTGTGTCATATGTTTCACTGGTTTTAGAACTATACATTATGATTTAAACTTAATTATTTTATGATATGATTCAGGGTATACTATTTCATGGAAATTGAATCTAGTGGGTAGAATAGGAAATGTATCAATGCACATAATCTATAAAGGTATTTCCATCTTATGAAATATGATGAATCAAGAGCTGAATATTGATCTAAAGAGATTATAACTATATTGGGATAGCTAACGTAGGTTATTATCAATAACTATTCATATATTGAGCATCCTATTGATTTGTAATACAGAGTAACAATTTAGAGTATTTCATGTGATAACAACCTCTATCATTCAATAGAACCAAAAATTTATTAGTATATGATCAATTGATATGTTCTTTAGAAAAAATATTTTCCCCTTTATGAACAAATGAATTTGATATTTTTTTAATATTAGATTATCATCTTATAGAGGATATGGATTAATAGTGGTCATCTTTCTTAAAAACACTAAATATGTGTAAGAAATATAATGCATGGAGTGGAATGATTTTAAGGTACCTTTCTTTTGAAAAACAATTCCTCATGTGGAATATATGGATGTAGAGAGAAAAGTCTAGAGTCTAACAAAAAATTAAGAGGAAAATGTTGTGTGAATATGACTTTACATGGTTACCAATGTAGGATGCAAACTATATATATAATCCAAAGTGTATTATTGATCTTTTCATTGATGGGATAAAGCCAATACTTTAAAGTGAACTAGTCTGACAAATATTCTTATCATTAGAGGATATAATATTATGTGATATCAAGATAGAGAAACAATTTTTCATTTCATTTTACATAAAAAGAGAGAAAGAGAAGAAGATTATGTATTATCACCTCATTAATACAAATTGATAAGGTTAAGAAGAGAAGGGTAATATCCCAAATGTGATACTTGTAGAAGGAGACACTATTTTACTACTTGAGGGAATTTATATATTTCTTCACATCTGATGATAAAAAAGTCCTCAATGTCATGAATAAAAGTGTAAGGAACAAGCTATCAATGTGAAATTATTTAACAGTAATGATATCGGTCATTGTTCTAACCAATTCGCCAAACATTAAGGGAAATTACCACATAATGGAATAATGGAAGAAGGCCAATATTATTAAATTATTGATGCAATAGTTAAATTTATAGGTGATGTTATTGTAGGTTCTATGACCATAACATCAATGTTAGTTAAATATTTATTTGATTATGGATCCTCATACTTGTTTATACATCTATGTTTACTATGATAATTTAATATTTAACTATAATGATAAGAAGGGGGTTATCAATCAATAAACCTAGAAGAAATATTATTTCTATAACTATTTGAATGTCGGTCCCTAGGTATTCAATACAATCATTAGTATATATTGTATATCAAATTATTATGTGACAATTTATTTCTACGATAAGTTGATTATGATTTGAAATGGTGATATAAAATCCTTTATCTTCTAATGTCATACTTTATCATCTAAATATTTTCTAAATCCACCCCCAGTAGTTCTCTTTAATGAAATTCTATGATAAGAAGAGAAGATAAAAATTATAGATATGAAATTTAACCTTAGGATGGAAGATCATATTATTGTTCAAGAATAAAATTATATGCTACCAAAATAAATTCCTGAATATCCACCTGTATGTGAAGCTGAATTTTTTATCGAACTAATTTTTATCGCACAAAAAAATCTAATACACCCAAAAAAATGTCTATAGTGGAGTTAACTAAAAAATATAAGAGTAGTGTGATAAGGTATGTATACACCCAAGTGTTTTTCCATGGAGATCATATGGTCTTCAAAAAAAAATAAGGGTGGTTCTATGATGTTGTGTGTCAATAACAAGGAAATCAACATTATTACTATAAAGAACAAGTTTCCAACACCTTATATTGTGGAATTGTTTTATCAACTTCAGGTAAAATGACATTTTTTATCATTGTTTATCACAACCTCATGATTTTAATCACAATATAAGTGATGATTCATTATTTCATCACCATTTTAGACCCACAGATTTTGAATTCTTCTGGAATAAAAAGTTATTTTTGAGTGAGTTAGTGATCAAATTCAAGGAGATTGATATTTTTGAAATCTTATCATTATTTTTGGAATCTTTAATTATGAGTAAGAAGGAATATATACCAACGGATTCATTTGATATGAGGTAAGAAAATAAGGAGTTTATTGTAATGTCTTATTTATTGACTAATTCACACAAAATATTTTTTAATCTAATAAACATTGTACTTAAGGGATATCATGATAATTTTAATGTGGTATTTATTTATGATATCATAGTATAAGCAAAAAATTAGGAATATTGAATGATTATTTTATGAATCATTATTGAAAATCATAGAAAAAATGGGTTTAATGTGAAATTTAGAAAGTGTGAATTTATTATTCAAAAAATACCATTTTTTGGACCATATTGTATCTAAGGATGGAGTATTAGTTAATAATTCAATGATAATTCATTAATAGAATGTCCCACACAAACAAACATTACTAAGGTTTGTATTTTCCTTATATTAGTATGTAACAATCAGGATTTTTTTTAAAAGCATTATTACTATCTAAATTATTATCCAAGTTGACACTTAAATGGGTTATATTCTTATGGACAGAGGATTATAATGAATTTTTTAAAGAGTTAAATAGACGGTTTATCAATGCATCGGTGTTTACATTACCATTTTGAGGGAATGGATTTTTGATATATGGCGACCCATCTAAGTGAGGAATTTAATGCGTCCTTACATATAATGATTAAGACATTGAGTGTTCATTAGTGTAGTTAAATATCATTTAAATGAATAATATGACTTATGATCATGAGTTGGAACCCATAATTTTGGCATTGAGTATACAGAGTCATTATCTCTAAAGTGAGATATATATGGATCAAAAGATATCTCTTCATAGATCATATCAAAATGAGGCAATGTACATGGATATAGTTACTAAAAGATTATGATTTTATTATACACTACCACCCAAGGAAGTCTAAAACCATGGTTAATCTATTTTGTAGGAAATATAATTGAATTAAAACTAAAATGATTTTTATAAAGAATTTTTATTTATGTATTTTTTAAAGATTTATATAGAAATCATTATGGTAGTGAAAACATCACACCTTTTTAAAATTACTACAAAACCCTTATTATTGTAAAGGACAAAAATTTATCAAATCAATAATATGTGTTTAGAAATGAAACTAAATGTTATTAATAATGGTAAGCTAGTAGTTTTTTTATAAAGATTGTGTCATGAAATTTAGAATTATGATATTATTTTTCATCCTTGATTGATATTAAAATAAAATTATTTGATGAATCTCACAGATCAAATTTCTCTATACATTCTAGTAGAACAAAATATATCAAGTTTTGAAATAAAAATTTTGGTGGGATAATATGAATTAGGAAATTGAATAATGTGTATCAAAATATTTGGTTTTTCAATAGGTAAAATATAGAAGACAATATAATAATGTATTCCTGCAACCTATAAATATTCATGTGTGGAAATATGATGATATTACTATATAAATTTTCACTAGATTTCCTAAGAATCGTATAATTAATGAGTACATATGTGTTATTATTGATCACCTTACCAAGTGCCCATATTTCCTCGCTATAAGGTAAGATATTCCTCTTTAGTTCCTCAAATGACTCTATATAAATGATTTTTTGTCACATTATGGTGAACCACATTTGAATATATCCTATTATGATCCACAATTAACATTGAGATTATAAAGAAATAATTAGAAGGCTCTAAAAGAACATTTATTCTTGGGAAACCCTTTCATCTTCAAACTAATAGGAAGTATGAAGAGATTATTAAGATATTATACTACATATTTAAGTCGTTATCTATTAAATTTCAAGGAATGTAGGATCAATATTTACCTTTTGTGGAATATTCATATACCAAAATATTCAATTATAGGTTTAAAATGGAATCATATAATTCATTTTAAGAAAATATATATTTTTTCTATAGATTATTGGGAAAAATTTAGTGAAAGGAATTCTGGATACCTAGATCATATTGAATAGACAACAGTGAAATTGAATACTATCTACAATCATATTAAGTTATATCAAATTAGAAAAAATATTATATTTATAAAAAAAGGAAGGATTTAGAATTCCATGTGTGAGATATTGTTTTCAGGAAGGTATATTCATTTAATGGTGTTATAAGAGTCTTCAAGAAAGAGAATCTAATAATTTGGAACATCTATAATTATTACAATCTAAAGATGAAAAATTGGAGGTGTGTATTACTTTTTTAAAATTTCACCAATCCACTATAAAGATCATGAGGTGTTCTATGTCTCTTTATTTATAAATTACACTCCAAACCAAATTTATGTTCTCACTTATTATTAAATATAAATCATATCTTATTTATCATACCATGAAGATCTAATCAAGATTATGGACACTAGAGAATAAGTTTTGAGGAATTAAATGTATTGGTTAGAAAAGATACATTAGAAAAATCTTAAGATAGAAGAATCAATATGGGAACGGTAAAACATTAGGATGAATAAAAACCCACATTTATTCATATGGTGAAATTATAGAAATTTATATTATGTATTTTTTGAAATATAGAAGAATATAACACTCGAGCTTCAATTATAGTGTGCTTTTCTCTGTAGAAAAACATTAACACCTTACACATAGCATTACACTAGAATATTATGTAAAGTTAAATTCATAAATTTGATAAATTTTATTGGGTTAAATAAATTTCATTTTTTAATTTATCATATTAACATTATCTTAGGAAAATTTCTGAGTTGGGTGAATAGTAAAAAATACCGATTTTACAAATACTATAAATTTTTTTGACATTATAATGATATAATAATAATATAAAAGATCAAAAAAACTTTTTTATAGAATAAATAAATATTTTATAAATAACGTAATCAATATAAAAATATAATGTTTTACATTGAAATATATTATTAACATTTCATAAATATAATTAATATTTGAGTCTAAATAAAAACAATTTTTTTTTATTTTCATTAAAAAATGTTTCATAAGTATAATTTCTATTTTAATTTGATTATAAAGAAAAAAATTTATCCTTTTATTAAAAATAATATGATTAAATCAATTTGAATCAACATTATACTTTATGTTTCTATAAAATATTTTTTAGTCTTTAAAACATTATTCCTAAAAAGGAGTTTCATTGTGTTTTCACACTTAAATTAATATTTATTTCAAACATATAAAATTAATTCCATGTTTGGAATATTATTAATTAATGTAAATTAATAATTCGAACTTAATTTTTGGTTATAATGAAATTTATTCATGGTAAACATTTATCACCAAGTTTAGGGGTAAATCGTTTAAAAGGATAAAAATAAATGGACCAGGATTTAAGATAATGAAAAAGACATTCATAAACATAGTTTTTGGGTAATATATTAAACATAAACTTATTATATTATTAAAAATGACAATTTATATCCACATTCACAATAAAATAACTTTATATTATTAAAATATATTATATAATTATATATGTGTCATTTTCCTCACTTATAAGAGGGTATCAATTTTCCTCTATTTTACACAAATAATGAGCCACATAGATCAACCAATCCCTAAATAAATCCATTAAAAAACATTCTACTCATGACATAGAGAATTTTATCTCATCAAAGGACCAACTAAGAAGAATTATACATTAATACAAAGGTGATTTTCTAAAACGATAGTGTAACTCTTAACCGTGTGCTTTCATTTTATTTACTATCCATCTACATTCAAATATTCTATAAATATGATCATATAAAATCATAAATATTATTATATTTATTTATATTCTATTATTCTGGTGGAACAACCCTTATTCATCTCATATCCATCCTATAGAAAAATAAAACATCACTCGTGGACACAAACAATAGGTAGTCTCTACATAGCGGTGTAATTCATTTTTCATCACCACATTACTTGAATGGTTATAAATATGAGAAAATTGAGTATATAGAATATTCATGAAATAATTATGAATCTTTAATTATAATATATCACTGGCCTTATTACGCTTCTTATCAATTAATAAATTATAACTCTTCTCATGTGTATGTGTGGACTTTCAACTCCACATATAAATGCAATTCATTTTTATGTTTTTCATTTGAGAATCATTATAAAGTATAATTTAATGAATATATATTATTTTTATGTTATGATTGAAATTTTTTCTAATATGGGATCATGGAAAAGATGCAAGTATTGAAACTACGAAACTAAAACATACATGTAAAACACAACAATAAACACTCAGAAAAAATGATTTTAATAAAGATTTTATAGTAAATTGTTGTGGAGATGTTATAAGTAAATCATGAATGAAATTTTATGTATTTATATAGTTATATTATATAATTATAATGAATTTAAAATTTTTATATATGAGGTTAAAATAATTTACAAATCATTTCGGACATAAGGTAAGGGTATATTTTACAACCCCATCCCTATCCAGGGATGTTTATATTTAAGTTCCATTGAGACAATTATATAATATTTTTATCATAGAACCCATAAATATTTATATCCTATAGTTTATTATGTAACATAAAATTATTCCATTCATTTTAATATCTCTATATAATCAATAGTCAGAAATATTTTTCAAAGGAAATATGACATTTTTTTTTCTTTCCGATCATGAATTATTTTCTCCCATGTCTATATTTTATTTAAAAATTATTGTAGAATGTTTTTAATTTTATAAAATTATTTATTGAAGTCAATTTGAACAATTTTTTTATTATCTATAATATTTTTTAAAAATAAACTTCTTTCCATTTTCTAAAAACTGTATTTATTATCATATGTGTGATCAAAATCTTTATTTTCATTCTTAATGCCTAAAGTAAATTTCTGATTGTCACAAATATTATTTAACAAGATGTACCCATTATCTGTTTCCATGTTTATTTAAAAATAAAATTATATTTTATATTCTATAAATTTAAATATTTAAATAAGTGATTTCAAAGTGAAAAAAAAATTGTCGTCATGAATTTTTCTAATGTTCTTTTAAAATAATTTTCATATATATAAAAAAAATTGATGAACACTATTCATTAATTATGATATATTCTAATGATAACATCCCAAAAATTTCTTTTATGTATTATTATCATTTTTACTCAGAAAATTATTAACATACCCTATGTTATTTGTTCAAATATGGATGGTTATTGATTATTATGGAATGTTGGTTAAGTTGTATTATTTATTAATATGATGAATGAATTAGGAATACAATGTTATGATAGGTCCCATAATTATATAGTCCGTCAATGCATTAGTACCTCTCATTAGACAAAACATATCCGGTAGTTTTTTATATGACTGGCCCATTTGTGTATGGTTTTCTAGAATGAATCCTCAATGTTATGTTTAAGGTATCCTTCATTATACATTCCATCATTAAGAAATCAGTTATTGATGTCTATTTAATTATTTTAATTGTTATGGTATACATGTATAATTTTCAAGGTCATGTGATTATATATATAGAGTTATTAGATCATCATTTATTCATTTTCTATTATTTATGCATTATTTATTATATGAATGATTCTTATATATGAATTCTCATACTGAGCATCTGCCATAACCCTTTTATTTTGTTTCATTTCACTAGTACTCTAGGAAGTGTACTGTGATTTATATGAATGTATATAGTTGAGGGAATAATATATTTACCAATAAAATACAATTATATATTTTTAAATTTTTAAATGCAATGTAAAATTCAAGCATTTATCTAATTTTTTATTTCTACTAAACTCTTCAATACTTTAAAATACAGCCAATTGTATCTAGTGACAATTTAAAAAATTATCCAATGACTATAAGATACAAGAGATATGGGTTTTATAACTAATATGTGTATTAGACATCAAGAATATTTAATGTGGCATGGAATAATGAATGATATTTTGGATTTTACCATGAAATCATGGAATTTTAGAATTGTTAAGGATGAAAAAGAAACTAACAAAGGGGCTGAATCAATATTTTCCAATTATTAAATAGAAATGGGGGAATATATAATTGTATTTCAAAGTTGAATTCCAAAATTCATCTTCAGGAAACAATACTACTTGGTTTATTGTTGATAGATTGATTAAATATATGCATATTATTAAATTCAAGATACTATATATATATATATATCATGTTTATAGAATTTATCATAAATTGATAGTGAGGTTACCTAGAGTCTTTATTTTTTATGTATCTGATCATGATCTAAGATTTACAACCATTTTTTGGAAATAAATTCAAAATTAATTGTGTAATGATTTAAATATTAGTATATATATATTTCATCCCCCATGTAATGGACATCCAGAAAAAACAATTAATCCTTTAAGAGATATGCTTCAGGATTTCTCATTAGATGGTCAATTAATTTGGATCCATGATCTTTCTTTGCGGGGAAGTTTCTTTTAATAAGTTTTTTCATTATAGCATATAAATGGATTTATTTGATTTATTATTTGGAAATAGTAGTTGAACAACTACATGTTAGGATGAAGTCGGTGCATAAATTTTATTAGGAAAAAATGGGTATATTATATGGTTAAAAAGGTATCCACGAATCAATTTTTTTTGGAAATCATAGAGAATGAATAAATGTTATTTAGATAACTAGAGGAATTATTTTTTATTTAATGTAGGAGATTATTTCTCTCTTAATGTATCTCTTTGAATTGATTTTATACATTCTGGAAGGAAAGAAAAATTATGTCCATGAAATATTGGTCTATATAAAATGATAGACAAATTTAATTTAATGTCTAATTGTGTATCAATTATAGTAATATTAAATTAGGTTCATTATGTGTTTCATTCTCTATTGTTAAGGAATTATGTGTATGATTCATCTCATGTTTTAAGCCCCTAAGTGGTTTATTTAATAGAGAATATTTCTTATAAGGAAAAGAATTATTTTTCTAAATCATTAAAAGTAGATTTTTAAAAATAATTTCACTCACCTAGTAATGATTTTATAAAATAATCACATGATTTAGAAACCAACATGTGAATCCCATAAAAGTAATAAGTTAAAAACATCCTTATTTGTAAAAATAATGATTTTTTGAGAAAATAGATTATTTTAATAGGGAAGAATGAAAAAACCCAAATAATTCCAGAAATAGAACAATTTTATAATTTTTCATTTTTCATTTTTAGGATTATATTAATCAATTTGTTAAATATAATCTTAAATAAATTTTCAATTAGAAAATGTATACTTTTATTTAACTAAATTTATTATACATATATTAAATTTTTTTATTAAAAATTTATTTTAATAATTTTAGAAGCTTAAAATAATAAAATTAAATTTATTTTTGACATCATTATTTTGAAACTGTATTAAGATAATTTATTATTTTTCTAAAATTGATTATTTTATTTTGAATAGTAAAAACATTGATTTTACTAATATGATGAGTTTTATGTTATCATTATGATATAATATTGAGTTAGATGTTTATAAGGCCATTTTTTATGAAAATAATATATTTAATAAGGAATATAATGTATTTGAAATTATAAATTTAATCTTATAAATCTATGTTTTCTATTTTGGACATCTATGTAATGTTTTTATTAAAATAAAAATACTTTCAGTTATTCAATTTTAATAATGTTTTAAAAAGGACAATTTTTCATTTTTTTTGGTTTAAAAATAAAATAATCATAATTTTATTTAATATTATTCAATTAATTTTATGGGATTCAATATTATACAACATTTTTGTGTAAACTCAATTATATAAGTAGAAAATTAAATTTTCAAAAAAACATTTTCTTGTTCCATATAGTGAATATATATTGAAACTTATTTTAACTACTTATAGAGATAGAATCATAGAAATTGTATTCCAAATTTGGAATCAAAATATTTAATATTTAATATGAGTTTAGTTTAGATTTTTCACATAATATATAGTTACCATATTGAAATTTTATCACTGTATTATGTGTTAAATGTGTAAAAGAGTGGGAATAAATTAATATATTTTGGTTGAAATTTATTTAAAACCAATCTAAATGTTATTTTTTTGATTGAATGTTTCCCTTAACATATCTAATATTAAAAAAATTGACTAAATTTTTTCCAGTTTCCATGAAAAAATATTTATTATATTTAAATATTCATAGTATTTAAAAGAGTACCACTACTCCAACATATAAAATAAAACCTTTTCTCCTCACTTCCACACAAAAATATCATAGAGACCAGGTCACTTGGGATAATATTATTGGGGGTGAATCAATCATATCTAAATTATTTTATAAATTATTCCTTTAAAAACAACCCCCACGACCAGTTAAAATCAATATTTTACTCTTAAAAAATTATACGCACTATATGGAATAATATGGAAGAGAAGAAAAAAATATATTTTTTACAGGGTTTAACCACATGGGAGAGGATACTCTTTATTGTGATTGACTATTATCATAAAAATTGATTTTATTATAATTATAAAATTATATTAATTAAAAATTCTGGAAATTGGCACACAAGGTCTAAGAAGGAATTATCTACTTTTTTAGGAAGGCATGATTGTTGGTTATATTGGAAACAAATATTACTCAAATCATTTCACATATCTCTCAAATAAATCATATATTAACTAGAAATCGGTGTTTTGATGTCTCAAATTTATGTATTATTCTATAAGATCCATGACTTCCAGAAAAAATTGAATGTAATCACTAGTAGAAAATCCTTCCTCCCACTATTATAAAAAGAATTGCTTGATCATGACATATTGCATGCATGATATGGTCTTATTCATCCTTAGAAAAAAACATCAAGATGAACAATAGTTTTATTATCTTACATCAAACTTATTATAATCCCAATAGTTACACAACCCAATCTTCCTTTTTATCCATATTTTATAGGGAAGTATATTGAACCATCTATTTTTTATCTTACCAAATATATATTTTTATAACTATTCTCCAAAACAATATGATTTTAGGTAGAGAAATCTCCTCCTTATATTCATTGAAACTGATTTACAAGCTTCTTCAAATCTTCATTAAAAATAGGAAGACTTGGTTAAATATAATCTATATTGTGATATCTACCTTCTCAATTAAAATCCTATAAAAACACATAATTAAATATTCTTTTTATTCTCTACATTACTCAATTATTTTCTTATTTTAAAACCTATAAAATATAAAATTCTTTAAACTCATTTAAAAACATAATTTCTATGGAATTATGTTTCATTTTCATGTGGTATCCCAACTTGTGATGGGGAACTCATTTTAACACATTATAGATCTCTATATAATATTAACCATGTCTGATATTTCTACCATAACATACTTTTATCTTACAATCCTCAATTATATTATGTTATGGACCATATAAGATAATTATCTTACATGATCTCAGTTACCATATGATCCTCAATCATATTAAGATCTAGTAAATATAAGGTAAATTACTTCATCATAACATGATAAATGAATCTTCCCACATATATATATTATGTTAAGTGAATAATAAAATTTAATTACATGAATCATCATAAGACAAATTTCATTGTCATTTTATATCATTGGAAATGTAATTCCATGTTTTTTTCCAAATCAACATTAAGATTAATGAAAATAATTTTTTGAATTCTTAAATCAACTCTATCTATTATTAAAAAACAATGAACATTTCTATTATAATTTACATAGTTTCTCTTCTTCTAAAAACACTTTTCTTTAATTTATTTAATGACCATCACATCAATCATCACATTAAAATATATTTTTATCAGAAAAGAAAAAACCTTCAACAATTACTATGGATTTTAAATCACTCCCTTTTATTTTTTTTAAACTATGTAAATCATCCAATAAACCAATAAAGTGACCCCAAATCCCATCCTTCACTTAAATAAAAACATATTGACACCATACTATTACTTAGAGTAGTGTTTTTGAGAGAAATTCATCCCTCGATGACAACAAAACAATCATCCAAGTGAAAATATTTCCTCCTAGTTAATTATCTCTCATATAATGAGAGAATACATTCCTATAATAATCTTACCTTTTAGGATAGGAAAACTACATCTATGGTTAAATCATGATGAAAATATACACCATACTTTATAAGATTTGATGTATATTTTTAGCCTCTGATGAAATATTACAATTATATGTTGGGTCCATGTCAATGCATATTAATTGTGTGGGAGGAGATATAGACCATTTTTCTGATAAAAGAACTCAAATATATCCTTATGGACTCCTTTAGTGAATTTATCAGCCAACTGGTAATGAATTACAATAAATTTTGTCATGATTCCTGAGTTGGCCATCTTATCATTAATTAAATGATATATTATATCCATATACATAGACCTCTTGTGGGGTATAATCTTTTCATATGATATTTAGCACTGGAATTATCACAGATAATTTTGATTGTTTTATTAATAATCACCCTTAAACGTTCAATATAATCCTTCATAAAATAAAATTTAAGTATATATTCTAGTGGTAACAAAATATTTGGATTTAGTAGAACACATTTTGATCCCTACAGATCCAACTCAGTAAACTATCTCCCAATAAAAAAATCCACCTAAATCGGATCTTATAGCCTAATAATCACTTTTCATAATCAACATATGAATACCTAGAAAAGTTGAAATTATTTATATTACTTAAAAGAAACTCATAGCTCTTGGTACCATTGAAATACATCATACCCCAACTTATAGCCATAAGATGTGACACTTTTGGGTCACTATGATATATTTCACAAATAATCATAATGAAAAACATATCTATTCAAATGTATGTAAGATAAATTATGCTTCCAATAAATCTGCTAAATCCTATTTGGTTATAAATAATCCTATTAACAAATTAGAATTATTTCATTTCAAAGTGAATGGGTATAGATACTATATTTGACTCCTCCATATCAATATTCTTTCATAGTCATTCATAGTAAATTTATTAGGATAAGAAGGTAAATTATCCTCTTTTCAAAACTTATAATCCAACGAAGTACATTAAACCATCTGTAATGGACATCCTAAATCGTTGAATAATTTTATTCGAAAACACTTTTTATGAATTACGAGGTTCACCTATAAAAATAATTTCATCCACTTACAGAAAAACAATTTTTTTATATATATTAATTTATTTGATATAAATTAGTTCTATATTCCCTTTAATGAATATTAATTACGTAAAATAGTTATATATCCTTGAATACAATGACCATGGGGTTTGTTTCTATCCATACAAACCATTCTTAAATTTTGACACCCGGGTTTCATCATTGTCAACTCCAAAACCATATGCATGATCCACATAAACATCATCTTTCATATATCCATTAAAAAGTTATGATTTTAAATTTATTTGGTAAATTTTATATTCTCCATAATCCTCCATATCCAAAAACAATCATTTGTACTCCAATCATGAAACTAGAGCAAATGTTTCTTCAAAATCAACCCCTTCAAATTTATAATACCCTTTATAGAAAATTTTAGACTTGTTAATAATTTGTTTTCCATGACCATAAAACTTATTTATGATTAAAAACTTTTTTATAATGATATTTTTAAAAATAGGTCTTCAAAAAGGATCCCATGTGGAATTATTCTCAATCTAATTTAGCTCTATATCCATAGATTTAATCTATTAATCATCCAGAAAATATTTAACCATTGAATGTGTAACAACAAGAAAGATTAGTATAATTTTATTACTGAAAATAACATCTTATTTTATAGATTTGTGATAACTAAATATAAATAATATTATCTAGATCCAAATATTGTTTTAGCTTCTAACATTTCTGTTTAGTATCATTTAAAATATCCTCTTTATCATCAATATAATAAATATCAACAAATTAAGAACTAGTTTCAACTTCATGTTATCATTCAAAATTCTTTGCGTAAATATATGTCTAGTTTCCATTTTCTTAAAGATAAGAATATATATCATGGTCATTCTTTAGGGATTAATTTTAATAATTTTAACATCAAATCTCTCAACCATGTTGCAATGTTTCTTATCCTTCTTTAAACATTCCCTTTTGATAGGTATATAAGATAGATACCCCCTACCTCCTTCATAAGACATACCTAGATTTAAGACTTTGATATTAGTAAGGAAAGGAATAAAAAATACTCTAATTTAGATCAATATTTTCCTATTATTATTCAATATATGATATATGTTTATCATTAAATTTTTTCTCAAGAATATTTTATTTTAAAAATGTATATCTATGAAAACGACCTCCCTCCAAAAATACAATGATATTTCAAATTCACCGAGCAATTTTCTCTTCATTTTAAAAATGGCCCTACTCATTCTATCAACAACCACATTTTTTTGTGGTGTGTAGTGTTTTATATTTATACATAATCCCATACCATATAATATAGGATTCAAAATAATTTCTGGTTTACACATTCCCATTATCAGATCTCAATTTCTTAATGTCACTCCCATGTTATCTTTAAATATCCCTTACATAGATTTTGAGCATGGCCACTGACTGTGAATTATATTAGATAAATAGTACACTTTTAATTAATGTATATAAATTAATAAATGTGATATAATAAATACCACATCTTTTGGATTTTTCTCTCCTCAAATTACAATTAATCTGAGTGAATTGATTCAAGTGGCCTTGTTGATTGTTTATTTAATCTTTTCTATCACATTTTCATTATTTTATCCTCTTTAAAAGTGATATAAATTTTATCTATATCTCTAATTAGTATAAAAAGATCTTATACCTTATTTTCTTCAGATATATTAATCAAATTTTTTACAAGTTCATCCAAGGCTTCTATTAAATAGATTTGTTTCTTCTATAGAAATGAGATTACCAGAAATAATATAATATTAAAAATAAAAAAAATCCAACTAGTTTATTCACTTATAGTGAGAAAAGTTCCATCTTCAAATAATTTAATGAAACAAAAATTTGTCATCAAAATATACTCATTTACCTCATCAAACTACAAGAATTCACTAAAAATATTATTCTTTAGTCTATAAATAAATAAAAATTCATGTGAATCTAGTCTACTGGGTTTAAAAAAAGAATAACTATCATGAACTAGCTCTGGTCAGCCCTGAACAGGTCACTCAATCTAGTCCAAATCATGTTGTGAGGGGTGTTACCAGTCCCCCTAGTATAGAAACTAGTGTTTGTTATCAAAACAAAAAAAGTGGGAAAGATTTAAGCCTAAAATAAAAGACAAATAAATTGAAATAATTAAATAAATAGATTACACTAAAAGGGGAAATAAAATAAATGTGTATATCCAAACGTATCACTATGCAACCCCATGGGTCACCACCTAACACATGACTATGCTCACTACAAGATCAATCCAACACTTGATTAACCTGAAACTGAAACGGTAATGGTGGCAGGAGAATAGAAAGGCTCTTTAGGAATTCCAAAAGTAAACCATATAATCAATGTGTTTCTCTTTCCCAAAAATATATTAACACTAGTTTAAAATATAGTTACAATAATATATGTTTAACCACACTTTACATTTTAAAACTTTAAATCACAGTTCCATTTCCCTTATAACATAAAGGCAAGTCATAAAAAATATAAAGGGAAATGCATTAGCTCTTTCAACATTCACGTTATTGTTTTTTTAAACAACCACATAGTCACAACTTCTAAAACAACTACCATAACCAAATACCAGATAGGTTTCTACACAACAATGGAAATGAAACTAAGTATTCATGTAAGAGGATCACCAGAAAATAGAGGAACTCAGATGAGAACTAAAACATATTAATACCAGTAACTCCATCCCTGGTAGCATGCAACACATGAAAAAGTCAAAACACCCAAATTTATTACCACCCTATCTCAAAAAATACCAAGGGGCCCAATCCCATATTAATAAACCCAATTATCCACCTATTATGGGGCACTAGTTTGTACAGGAACTATCTATGCAAAAATAATTCTCAGTAAACCCCTTTAATATGCTAGGTTCCCAATATATGTTCAAAAGGTGGTGTTCCACACATCCCAACAAAAAGACTCATATATATAACCAAACATGTCACACAAACTGGAACCACCTTGTCCAACTAATGATTATTCCCTTTCATTAAATAATAGTTACCCAAAGGATGTCTTATAGTGAGGACACTTCTATCTCACGATAAATCCCTGGGGAAAGAGACCTAAACCAAGATGGGTTTTCCAAACCACCCTTTCAAAGGTTCCAATCAGGCCTTTAACTTTACAACTCTCCGGAATTTTCCAAAATACATTGAAACCATTTCCAAAAAAACAACAAACACCATTTTTATATGAACATTGTAAATCACTCCTTACACCAAGGATTTACCAAAAATATCCCAAGTTACTTTTTAAGCCATGTTAAAACACACAAATCATATGTAAGTTCCAAATGGTATTTTGAACTACTTACAAGAAAAATCTCTTTAAAAAATCTAAACAGACCTTAACTTCAAATCACACACCCAAGTATGTTTAAATGGTAACTGGGACAAACCATGAAGAACACCTTTTGAACCACATTTAAAATATCAAGTGACAATAATTTACCCCATTTTAGAAAACAAGGAACTATTTTAGAAGGGAGATAAGAAGAGAGGGAGATGAAGTGTCTTTAAGGGAAACTAGTTTTTTGTGTGCCTTGTTCATTTGATTGCACATTCATGTGGGCACTTAGTTCACCCATGGAAGTTCCAACATCTAAGGATACATTCCAATGCTAATGAGAACGTCCAAAAACATCTTAATAAAACTAGAATTTTTTTTCAAACTAAAATTCATCCATCTCAACCATTAACCTAATAAAACCCGAGTTCATCAACCAATAAGCCCTTTTTCCGAAACACGTTTCAAACCGCATCAAAAGGAATATCCAAGATTCACATTTAAATCACAATAAATAATTCAAATAAATTTAATGAAACATTTAAAATAGGGGAAACCTCACTAAACCAACCAATTTCACCATAAAAGATTAATTAACATTTTTATCATACACCTATGGCACAAACCCACGTGGGACTGAAATAAGTTTCATGTAAAAATCTATTTTTAAAAAACTCTAACAAATTTAAAACATCAGATAAAGCTATATAGAGCTGTCATAGAGGTGCGAAACTAGTTTATATATTTCATAAAGATTCTAAGGATCAACGTAAATGCATTGGGAAGTTAAAAATATGGATTTTCCTACCACAGACCAATTGAAGATGGAATGAAACTTCCAAGAGAGGGGGAATAAATCCCCATGGATGATCTGCATGCCCTAAATCAAAAGAAAAATCATCCACACCCAACCCCTAAACATTAGGTTTTTTCAAAAAGGATAAAACCAATAAAAGAAACAAGAAATGAAAAAACTGACGCAAGGGGTTGGGTTTACTAGAGGCATGTTGGAAAGGGTGTGTGTTAGGGAAGATCAGTCATCGGAGTGCGACACAATGAGGATAGGACGTGATGCCCCTAAAATAAGAGAATGATAGGGGGAATCCACATGCTTGGAGATGATAGGGGGTCACATCGGTAGAAGGTGATCAAAAAGGGAGGAGTGTGGGGAATCGTATGTCCAAGAAGGGGAGAATCATCATGTCTGGTTTTTCTATGCACCAGGGAGTAGGGGAGATTAAATTGTGCACTTCAAGGGAGAAGAAGGGTGGGGGAGACACCCCCAGGGTGTCACGGTTTTTTTATTTTTTATTTTGGAATCTTATAATAATAATAATAATAATAAAATATTAATGATAACATTTATAATAATTTTAATAATTATATAATCATAAATACAACATTATTTTTTTTACAAATAACAACATTAATATAAAATGAATAATAATTATACTTATAACAATTTTTATGATTATAATATTATTAAAAATAATAATATTAAAAATATATTTATCTAAACAATAATGTTATTATGATTATTCCTTAAAAATTTTATTTATTTCATTCTTGTAATGTTTTATAATTTTAAGTAATGGGAACCCACATGGCACTTGGGTTGACTACACAGTTACCACCAATCATACAGTGCATGTACACCGGTCTGAAACCCACCAAAATCAGTAAACGTAAAAAAATTAAAATAAGGTTCAAGCCCCATCATGATCCAAACCTTGTGATATCACAATAAGAATATAATAAAATAGCATCTGAAGTCAGGTTGCGACAATTTTCCAAACAATAGAAACTTTCTTCCCCTAGAAAAGTCACCAAGACAATAGTTAACAAAACTCGATTCCATGCCTAGACCAAACCAAAGGAAACTGAGAGCATTACGGTGACCATCCCTAACACAAATCACACCCAACCATTTATATAAAAACCACTACCTAATATTAATTGAAGAACACATGATGGTTCTCCCCGCCACAATAATTCATTAACCTGGAATCCTTGAAACCTAAACACCCCCACCCTCCTAGGGGAAATGGGGGAACTCCCAAACGGAACTCATTCAATTTCTCCACAAAGACTCAACAACACCCCCAAAGACTTAAAAAAATATTACTATGAATTGACCCAGGAACCGATTGATGTAAAATTCACTCAAATCCTCCCACACCGAATGAATAAAATCTTCACCACAACCAAAGACTAGGAAATTCAAAGCCCTAACTTAACCCATTTTCCCAATGCTAACTGAACGACTCCACCACTAGGATTAAAACCATTGTAGGGCAAACTGGCACACCAAGGCACTGGGATGGAGGAACCCCTACAAAAATAAATCATGCTGGAGGAAAACCCACGGAGAGGAACCCAGACTGAGAAAGTGCCTATAAACAACACCCCTTAATTTCACGAAACCAAACATTCCCTTGATAGACACAACCAAGACCAAAATTTAAAATCATAATGGGTCTGTTTATTCATTGGACCAACACACTTCAAGGAACCCGAACAATTTAGAAACCATAATAATAGAAGATAATGACACTTAGATTGTGGTATAATGACCTCATCAAACCACCGTAATAAAGATGCTCTTATGTTGGTAAAAAAAATACAATAAGGAAACATTGGATATTTTCATCCCAAAGATGAAAACATGATCTGAACTAATGTTCCACACACCCTCGAAAACTCCTGACTATGCGAGAGATTTACGCCGAGACCTGTGGCTAGGGCCCTGATGGTTGAAGAATATCCTTCCTCACAATCAGGCATTTTGCTTATCCGGTCCACAACTCATTATTTTTCTTGATAACTCAAACAATCACAGTAGTGGCACGTTTTCAAAGTGATGAAACATGATGACTTAGAATTCCAAAAATGATCATCCTAGTGGCAAACAAGAGAATTGTAACACCCTGAGATTTTATGAAAAATATTTTTTTTAATTTCATTAATGTCTTGTGTTTTACGCTACACAAAATGGAGCTTTCACAACACACACCTCTGACCTGTCTTGAATTACACGCAATCGCGACCTTCCACGATAGCGTGTGTTGTATGCAACACCAAGTTTCACTAAACAACGATATGCTATTAAAATATTATTAAAACTAGCCGTTATGAATAGTAATAACCACTTTTTGAAATTTTGTAAAATTTTATTTTTCAAAATGGACTTCATTTTTGGATTCAGAATATCGAAATTAGCTTAGGGTGAAATTTTGGTGATTTTCGGATAAATTTCATATTTTGATGAATAGTGAAAATTACTAAATTTTAATTAAAAACAACTTTTTCAATAAAAATAAATAATAGTGATAAATTATTAATTTGAGTGGTTTTAAAGTATATTTAGAATATATTTTTACAATTTAATACAATGTTGGTCATTGGATGTAATTTCACATTTAAACCAGTTATAAACAAGTGTCAATCTTTTGATAGTTATTATCTCTTAAAAACACGCCTTTTGTTTTGACGACGGGAATTAATTTTTAAATTAATTAATGCAACTGATATGTTTTGAATTTGGTAAAATAGAAATCATTTTTTAGTTCATAATATCAAATATAGCTTAGGCCTAATTTTTGGTATTTTTCTGTAAACTTTCAATTTTTGATGAATAGTGAAACCACTAAGTGGTAGGTTAAAAACTGAATTTTGCATAAAACTTAATTTTACTGCTTCTGTGAGTGGAATTTCAAAAATTCGAGAGACACGGTTGATGTTAGTAAGAAAAATGTGGTTCAATGAGATGAAAATAATTTTTTGGTGAATAGTAACTTTTTACGTTTTTTTACCACGGTTAAAAGTAAATAGGGTAATTAAGGGTAAAAATGATATTATTATTATCCTAACACATGTCCTAATTCTATTGTATAAGTGTAATTCGACCAAACACAATCTTAGGAATAAAATATGACCATTTAGGCCCACGTGGATTAGATTAGGACATTTATTATTATTTAATTCAAAGAAGAGTTAAAAGAGTTAAAATCAATGTTTTTTTACTAAAACATTTTTAATATAGGGTTACACATAAGATAAATTAGATTGTAAACATTCATTAGAAAGCTAAAACAATTTACTACATAATGGTATTTTATTTATAATTTTTAGACATTAAATAATTTAATTTATTTATGACACAATGATGATGCAGTAATTATCTTATTAATGAAATATTGACAGAATTGATGTTATAAACACAAAATTAAATTTAATTTGAGACTTTTTATGAATCCCACTAATTTTATAGGTTACTATGATATATTAGTGTTGCTTTAATCAACTTGGTTTGAACATAAAATTCTGTTATGACTTTCACAAAAATCATATATCAAATAGTGTCAAAATTGACACAAAATAGTTTTTAAATCAAATATTATATTATTAATTGTTATTTTATTCCTAAAAATCTATGGTTCGTCCAAATGACATAGATAAGGATATATATATTAATAATAAACAATTTGGGGTTCGTTTGGCATGTTATAGTAAGTGTATTAACCATATAGTGTAAGAAAACAAAAAGACATGGTAAAAGTTAAATTAATTAACTTAGAGTTAAATCTAATTGATAAGGTTAAAATAATAACCTAAACTTGTCTAAATCCTATTGGTTGATAGGATTTCGACCCATCCCCAGTTTAGCTTCGAAATAAGACCCTTTTGAACCATTATAAACCGATTTTGACTTTAATATAAAATAATATTTTGAGATATTCCTAAGGTGCCCCTCTCCTCCCTTATAAAAGGACACCTCCTCCCCCTCCTCCTCACACCAATTTGAGCACTCAAGCTCGGCCAAAACCTGCCAAAATCCCTTCTCCAATTCCCTATAATAATCCTAGAGGTCCTGGTCTTCTTCAAAGTCCAATCTTAGTTCCCTAAGTGGAGGATTTAAAGAGGCGTTTCAAAGAAGAGGTAATATCCATTACAGATCTTTTCAATTTCTTTCTTCTTCAACATCTTATTCTTTAGTTGTTTCATGACAAAGTAATAACATCAGTATTACATACATACTGATATGTTATTATAAATATGAAACAACCCTAATTCACCTTCTATCCATCCTACGGAAAAATGAAATCACCGCGCGTGCGTACGTACGGAATACCGTCTCCACGCCGTGGTGTAATCTATTTTCCACCACCACCTTAATAGGATGGGTATAATGGTGTAATTAGTAACTATATATGATTATTATAAAGTGATATTGATACTGAAATAGTCTACATACACTTCAACACAATTCCATGACAATGGGAACGATATCATCGCTCGTGCGTATGTACGGACTACCGTCTCCACGACGCGATGAGATTTATTCTCAATGATTAACCATTCATGAATGATTATATAGTATATATAATAAGTACTAATGAAATATATGACATAATAATGATACTGGATTTATGTAAATTTATATGTATGTCATCTACTTAATTCCATTCACTTCAATAAGGAAACGAAAACAGCGTTCATGCGTACGTACGGACTACCGTCTCCATGAACGGTGTATTTCATTCCATTTATCGATATATTATATATATATATATATATTCTGAATATATATTATATATAAATCATGTTTTACATTCTGTATATAAGTAATCATGATCTAAGTAATCATATTAATAATTACAAGTTAAAAACACGAACGACAAATGAGACGATTTTGCCCAAAATGCTACTTTAACATGAATTTACAAAAGAATGGGTAATATAAAGTCATAAGTGGACCATATATGATATAATAAAAATGAATATGATTCTTTAATAAGTCAATAACATGATTTAAATCATTATACAGGAGGTTCGGACACTTACAAAGCAAGTCGGACCTAAGGTATGGGAAATATCACAATCTCATTTTTATCCGAGATTGTTTATACTTTAGTATTTACTGGGGTGTATTTTATCATCCACATCCATGTTTCCTGAATATGAAATATTATTTCCATCGACCTACAATTTTTTAAATCCAATTTTACCCTTCGGTGAGTTTTTAGTAAAGAATATAAAGGAATCTTTTGTCGTTTTTCGTACGAAGTACTTTTTGACTTTTCCGACAAAAGTACGAAGAATGTTTTTTTAACTTATACGGCATGAATGGATTTTTAGAACTTTATTTCCAAGAAGATTCCTTTACAAGTTTTCAAGTTTATTTTTATTCATCTTCTTTTAGTTTATAATTTTATGACATGTTAAGAAAGGAAAAGTGTTTTTTGAAGCAGAAAGGATATTTTCCTCAAGAATGGAGTTCAATTGTTTTATCAAAATTATTTTCCATCTAAGATAATAAGGGGTTCTGTTTTTATCCCTATTGTTACATTGATTTTATTATGTTGTGATGGAATTATATTTTTATGAATTCCTTTATCTTATATGAATTGTTTTATGATGTCACGATGTTTAAGATTCCCATTTTTATTACATGGGTTATGAAATGATGTATGATTTATGATTTTGTGGCACACATAAGAATGGTATCATTATGAGATGGGTGGGACCTATATCTCCCTCCAATGCATTGGATGAAGATTTTATATCTCATGAGATAGAAAGGGCTGGAACGGTAGGTTATACCGGTTCAGTGAAACAGGACTGAAACGAGGGTGACTCGGTTCAGAAAGGGACTTTGTCCACTAAGATAGTCTTGGCAATGAGTCCTGACTAACAAGAAATGATTCTCTATGATTATGTATGTATGCCACAAAGTTTCATGTTTTAAGTTATGATTATTGTGATTACATTTCACTGCCATGATTTATCCCATGTTATGAAATTATGATCTCTTTTGCAGGTTAAGATTTCCAAAAGTTATGTGCTTGTGTATACGATGAGATTTATATTTATTTTGTTTACCCTTACTGAGCATTTGAGCTCACCCTTTTATGTTTTCTTTTCCCCAGGATATAAAGAAAGGTTTTAGGTAAAAAAAAGGGAAGATCTTTA
The DNA here is from genome assembly GCA_963277665.1 of Viscum album. Classification (NCBI taxonomy): domain Eukaryota; kingdom Viridiplantae; phylum Streptophyta; class Magnoliopsida; order Santalales; family Viscaceae; genus Viscum; species Viscum album. The sequence continues at coordinate 1,621,481,740 of OY728163.1, read as the reverse complement.
TGGGAGATATTGGAGATCTTTCACCACGATTATAAGATTACGTTCCGAGTTTCCAAAGACACTAAACTATTACGATCCTTGTGTGTGTATTTTTTGTTATGTACTAAGTATTCCGCAAAAGTAATGAAATGTTCATGTACGTTAATCTTCGGGTCTCTACAGTTTGTATTAGAGGAATGGTTTAGTCAACCTTTGGAAACTAGGATGTGAGAAAGTTAGTGAGATCCCTAGAGATATTTCTAAGGTATGTCTAGGTATGTCTAGGGATGTCCCTAGGGATAAGTATACGTATAGAATATAGTCCTAGAATTATGGTAACGATATTAGAATTTAACCTAAGATGTTAGATATTGAGGATACTTCCCCTTTATTATGTTGTTTTCCCTAACATGTTTTTTGCCTCTCACACTATTCTTTTTGGGTTTTAGAAAATGGCTGGAAACAAGATGATTCATGATAATGGAGGATATTATAGACAATGGAATGATATTCTTAATGAGAAACCAAATGAAATTGGATTTGGAAGTCCAAACATAATTATTATGCCGAATCATCAATCTCATAATATGATCAATAAAGTAAAATTTGGTAAGTTTCCTGACTCGGCTAATAAGAGAAAGATGGAGTTTCATGATGATTATAGAGGAAAGAAACGTCAATTTACCCTATGTAAATCATGTGGGAAGAGGAATCAAGGAGAATTTTTCAAAGGAACTGGAAGATGCTTTGGGTGTGGAAAAGAAGGACACAAAGCCAGTAAGTGCAAAGGAAAAGGATCAGTTAACACCAGGGATGAGGATAATGGTATTGCTACGACATCAACAATGGTTAAATGTTTTAAATGTGGAATGTACGGGCATTATGCAAACCAATTCCCTAAGGGAAAGTCTCATGAAGAGAATCAGTATGGTCATATGGGTAGTATTTATGTTGATGATGATGATGATACTACAAATGATATGTGAGATGAAAGAATTGTTGAAGCTCGGTCAATGGTTTAAGAATGTAGTGGAATGATTACATGTTTGTCAAGTGTAATGTTTTATAAGTAATCTCATGGTAATATGGAATAAAGAGACATCTAAGGATTGTTACATTGTTGTCTTTCCTTAATGTTTTTAAAGTATGTGATGAATGGTACCAGTATTTTTGGAAAGTAGATGATATGCACATAATGAAGGGATAAAGAGAAAATTAAATGTTTGATAGTATTCATGAGCTCATGACTGATATAATGAGAAGGTTATATCATGGTTTGAGTATATAGAATTTTGAGGATTTTGGTATGTGGAAAGAGTTAACTTTTAACAGAATTCATGTTTTCACTAAGGTTCAATGGGTATTCAAGAGAATACATGATTAAGGCCTTTGAATGTTTGTGACCAACAAGACATATCTTATGATATATGGGGATCAACGATGGTATTAAATCTCTGGTAATCGTTTTCACTATATTATGAGAGTGGACTGCAGTATTATGGATAAGACTAAAGATTGGAATGGATTATGTTGGACATAAGTTAGTATTGTTTAAGGATAGAAGTGTTTTTTCGATATTATTGATGGGATGTTATAGTAATATAGTTTTAGAAAAATCACAACCTGCAGGACGGGCGACAGCCCATCGCGTCGGACAATGTCGTGGGAATCGAACCCACAACCGAAGTGCGACTGGCCTTTATCGCCTACCACTGGCCTACAGGAAGTCCCTGTTTAGTATAAACTAGTTTTATTATATTAAGCAGTGTGATATATGAAGTATAAGTCCATTTTAGGAACCATATATGATTAATCTCACTATAGAATGACTTATGTATATTTGATAAATTTTGCTAACCTTTTGTTTGAGACAGATGGAATGACCCGTCATTCTATCACATGATCTGCTAACACTTCACGAATAACAAATTCAACTTAATTTATTTAATATATGAAGTGGAAATTGTTCAAGGCACAAACAACAGTGAGATTGTAACAAAATAAAGTAAGTATTTATTCTATTTCAAATTCTTCAACTTTAGGGAAACGATCTTGAAAACCAAAAATGTTGTCCTAGTGCTCTTATATCTGATTAATCAGATGGTACCTTAGATCATCACAAATTTATGGATTTGTGATTGTTGGCTTTTCCATAGCCATGTTCTCTACCACTCTCCATCAGAACATGATGGTTAGATTTCTCTTCCATATCCATATTTTCACCTATATGGAAACCCAGTGATTAGTTTATTTGTGTAACCGTTACGTTTCATACTTTTGTTTTTAAAGATTGGTTTTGGTACTCCTTTTTACGATGTGGGTTTCTATTAAAGAAACTTTCGAATAGTAAACCATTTATAACCCTGACGAATTTCGAGGGCGAAATTCATTTTAAGGGGGGTAGAATGTAACACCCTGAGATTTTATGAAAAATATTTTTTTTAATTTCATTAATGTCTTGTGTTATACGCTACACCAAATGGATCTTTCACAACACACACCTCTGACCTGTCTTGAATTACATGCAATCACAACCTTCGACGATAGCGTGTGTTGTACGCAACACCAAGTTTCACTAAACAACGATATGCTATTAAAATATTATTAAAACTAGCCGTTATGAATAGTAATAACCACTTTTTGAAATTTTGTAAAATTTTATTTTTCAAAATGGACTTCATTTTTGGATTCGGAATATCGAAATTAGCTTAGGGTGAAATTTTGGTGATTTTTGGATAACTTTCATATTTTGATGAATAGTGAAAATTACTAAATTTTAATTAAAAGCAACTTTTTCAATCGAAATAATTAATAGTGATAAATTATTAATTTGAGTGGTTTTAAAGTATATTTAGAATATATTTTTACAATTTAATACAATGTTGGTCATTGGATGTAATTTCACATTTAAACCAGTTATAAACAAGTGTCAATCTTTTGATAGTTATTATCTCTTAAAAACACGCCTTTTGTTTTGACGACGGGAATTAATTTTTAAATTAATTAATGTAACTGATATGTTTTGAATTTGGTAAAATAGAAATCATTTTTGAGTTCATAATATCAAATATAGCTTAGGCCTAATTTTTGGTATTTTTCTGAAAACTTTCAATTTTTGATGAATAGTGAAACCACTAAGTGGTTGGTTAAAAACTGAATTTTGCATAAAACTTAATTTTACCGCTTCTGTGAGTGGAATTTCAAAAATCCGAGAGACACGGTTGATGTCAGTAAGAAAAATGTGGTTCAATGAGATGAAAATAATTTTTTGGTGAATAGTAACTTTTTACGTTTTTTTACCACGGTTAAAAGTAAATAGGGTAATTAAGGGTATCAATGATATTATTATTACCCTAACACATGTCCTAATTCTATTGGATAAGTGTAATTCGACCAAAAACAAGCTTAGGAATAAAATATGACCATTTAGTCCCACTTGGATTAGATTAGGACATTTATTATTATTTAATTCAAAGAAGAGTTAAAAGAGTTAAAATCAAAGTTTATTTACTAAAACATTTTTAATATAGGGTTACACATAAGATAAATTAGATTGTAAATATTCATTAGAAAGCTAAAACGATTTACTACATAATCGTATTTTATTTCTAATTTTTAGACATTAAATAATTTAATTTATTTATGACATAATGATGATGCAGTAATTATCTTATTAATGAAATATTGACAGAATTGATGTTATAAACACCAAATTAAATGTAATTTGAGACTTTTTATGAATAACACTAATTTTCTAGGTTACTATGATATATTAGTGTTGATTTAATCAACTTGTTTTGAACATATAATTCTGTTACGACTTTCACAAAAATCATATATCAAATAGTGTCAAAATTGACACAAATAGTTTTTAAATCAAATATTATATTATTAATTGTTATTTTATTCATAAAAATATATGGTTCGGCCAACTGACTTAGATACGGATATATATATTAATAATAAACAATTTGGGGTTAGTTTGGCATGTTATAGTAAGTGTATTAACCATATAGTGTAAGAAAACAAAAAGACACGGTAAAAGTTAAATTAATTAACTTAGAGTTCAATCTAATTGATAAGGTTAAAATAATAACCTAAACTTGTATAAATCCTATTGGTTGATAGGATTTCGACCCATCCCCAGTTTAGCTTCGAAATAAGACCCTTTTGAACCATTATAAACCGATTTTGACTTTAATATAAAATAATATTTTGAGATATTCCTAAGGTGCCCCTCTCCTCCCTTATAAAAGGACACCTCCTCCCCCTCCTCCTCACACCAATTTGAGCACTCAAGCTCGGCCAACCCCTGCCAAAATCCCTTCTAAACTTCCCTATAATAATCCTAGAGGTCCTGGTCTTCTTAAAAGGCCAATCTTAGTTCCCTAAGTGGAGGATTCAAAGAGGCGTTTCAAAGAAGAGGTAATATCCATTACAGATCTTTTCAATTTCTTTCTTCTTCAACTTCTTCTTCTTTAGTTGTTTCATGACAAAGTAATAACATCAGTATTACATACATACTGATATGTTATTATAAATATGAAACAACACTAATTCGCCTTCTATCCATCCTACGGAAAAATGAAATCACCGCGCATGCGTACGTACGGAATACCATCTCCACGCCGTGGTGTAATCTATTTTCCACCACCACCTTAATAGGATGGGTATAATGGTGTAATGAGTAACTATATATGATTATTATAAAGTGATATTGATACTTAAATATTCTACATACACTTAAACACAATTCCATGACAATGGGAACGATATCATCGCTCGTGCGTACGTACGGACTACCGTCTCCACGACGCGATGAGATTCATTCTCAATGATTAACCATTCATGAATGATTATAAAGTATATATAATAAGTACTAATGAAATATATGACATAATAATGATACTGGATTTATGTAAATTTATATGTATTTCATCTACTTAATTCCATTCACTTCAATAAGGAAACGAAAACAGCGTTCATGCGTACGTACGGACTACCGTCTCCATGAACGGTGTATTTCATTCCATTTATCGATATATTATATATATATATATATATTCTGAATATATATTATATATAAATCATGTTTTACATTCTGGATATAAGTAATCATGATCCAAGTAATCATATTAATAATTACAAGTTAAAAACACGAAAGACAAATGAGACGATTTTGCCCAAAATGCTACTTTAACATGAATTTACAAAAGAACGGGTAATATAAAGTCATAAGTGGACCATATATGATATAATAACAATGAATATGATTCTGTAATAAGTCAATAACATGATTTAAATCATTATACAGGAGGTTCGGACACTTACAAAGTAAGTCGGACCTAAGGTAAGGGAAATATCACAATCTCATTTTTATCCGAGATTGTTTATACTTTAGTATTTACTGGGGTGTATTTTATCATCCACGTCCATGTTTCCTGAATATGAAATATTATTTCCATCGACCTACAATTGTTTAAATCCAATTTTACCCTTCGGTGAGTTTTTAGTAAAGAATATGAAAGGAATCTTCTGTCGTTTTTCATACGAAGTACTTTTTGACTTTTCCGACAAAAGTACGAAGAATGTTTTATTAACTTATACGGCATGAATGGATTTTTAGAACATTATTTCAAAGAAGATTCCTTTACAAGTTTTCAAGTTTATTTTTATTCATCTTCTTTTAGTTTATAATTTTACGACATGTTAAGAAAGGAAAAGTGTTTTTTGAAGCAGAAAGGATATTTTCCTCAAGAATGGAGTTCAATTGTTTTATCAAAATTATTTTCCATCTAAGATAATAAAGGGTTCTGTTTTTATCCCTATTATTACATTGATTTTATTATGTTGTGATGGAATTATATTTTTATGAATTCCTTTATCTTATATGAATTGTTTTATGATGTCACGATGTTTAAGATTCCCATTTTTATTACATGGGTTATGAAATGATGTATGATTTATGATTTTTTTGGCACACATAAGAATGGTATCATTATGAGATGGGTGGGACCTATATCTCCCTCTAATGCATTGGGTGAAGATTTCATATCTCATGAGATAGAAAGGGCTTGAACGGTAGGTTATACCGGTTCAGGGAAACAGGACTGAAACGAGGGTGACTCGGTTCAGAAAGGGACTTTGTCCACTAAGATAGTCTTGGCAATGAGTCTTGACTAACAAGAAATGATTCTCTATGATTATGTGTGTATGCCACAAAGTTTCATGTTTTATGTTATGATTATTGTGATTACATTTCACTGCCATGATTTATCCCATGTTATGAAATTATGATCTCTTTTGCAGGTTAGGATTTCCAAAAGTTATGTGCTTGTGTATATGATGAGATTTATATTTCTTTTGTTTACCCTTACTGAGAATTTGAGATCACCCTTTTATGTTTTCTTTTCCCAAGGATATAAAGAAAGGTTTTTGGTAAAAAAAGGGAAGATCATTATAGGAGATATTGGAGATCTTTCACCACGATTAGAAGATTACGTTCCGAGTTTCCAAAGACACTAAACTATTACGATCCTTGTGTGTGTATTTTTTGTTATGTACTAAGTATTCCGCAAAAGTAATGAAATGTTCATGTACGTTAAGCTTCGGGTCTCTACAAGAATAGTGTGACAAACTAGATGTTGGCACTAACAAAGATAGATTCTTGAAGGAAGGTTCCTCCGGCCGGAGCTCCTCACCAGATAGGGAACCATTATTAAATCTAACAACCACCAACTACACCCAAAACTATAACGACGATGATAAATCCCACATTCACTAGTCCATAATGGGACCCTCAAATAATACTTGGATGGTACAAACCTTAACACCCTTAAGAGTTCCCCACAACCCAAAGACACACTCTATCTCCACAAACCACAAAACATCCTATAAATAACTTCAATTACCTAGTTAAATAGTAAACAAATTAAAATAATTGGAAACTAGGAACGACTCATTGGAAACTATGGGGGGATTTCTAGGTGGAACATCCTCAACAACACGAAGAACACAACATGAAGCTGGAATCAAGCCTATAACACAGTCAAAAAGAAAACACTGATCTCAAATAAACTGGATCAGATGTCAAATGAACTTGAGCACAACCAAAAACATCTTTTCAAAAATCCAATTTCATATAAATGTTCAAAATGGAAAATTTTCAAGCGATCTTTAAATTAATGAAACCCCATTTAAACCCCAATTCAATTCCCAAAATCCATTTCCCTTTTAAAATATAACATTCCCTTTTAAATTTAAAAACTCACCTTTGGAATCTTATGAACCACCACATTTCCTTCATCCAATCCCTCTTACATCATCCACAAAAAGCTTCCCCACACACTCTCTATACATACCCACGCACATGTAACCTACATAAAGAATTCCAAGGTCCAACCATATTTTTTTCTTTATCAAATCTAAACACATACCAAAATTTTCCAAATTGAAACACTTCCCATTTAAAAAAACCCACTTATTCTATTTAAAAACAATTTTAAAGAAATACCTTTTCCCTTAAAAAACTACTTTCATATTGAAAATCTATTTTCATTTCAAAATCCCACTTCATAATCAACAAAACTCACATTAACCAATACTAAAAAAGAAACGTAACCAACAACAAACCACCAGAAAGAGGAAAAATTGTATATCTATAACCAGAATACATGGTGCTGAGCCATTCCCCATATAGGTGATGACACTAATAGGACCTTGAACTGGACACTTGGACTCTATATGGGTCACCACCCCATGAGAGGCTGCAACATAACCAGATTTGATTTTAATTTCTCCCCTCGGTCCAAAACAATTGAAGATAAAAGACTCATATCCTAGATGACCCTTGTTAACTCAGGTCTCATCACGAATGATGGTTTTTAGGCCATGAATCGTAACATACCTCTTAATCCCTAATAATCTAAATCTCAGTCTAACAGACACCCCAAATAACAAGAACCTCCCTTTGACACAATTTTGTCATGAACCAGCCCAGGTTGACCTTAAACTAGTCACCCCAGCCAGTATACAACATTTATCAAGGGGCGTTCTTGATCCCCCATGATGGAAACTAGTGTCGTGCAACAAAACATACAAGAAAGAATGATTTAAGACCAAAAAAGAGAAAAATAAATAGAAATAAATTAATAAATATATTACACTAACAAAAAAATAAATTTTTGCATCCAAACGTACCACCACGTGACCCTAGAGGTCACCACCTAGAAGAGAACCATGCTCACTTCATGAGTGAACCAACATTATAGGAACCTGAAACTCAATAGTTAAAGTATGACTGAGAACCAAAAAGATCAGTTTGAATTCCAAAAGTAAACCATGAAGCCCTTGTGTTTTCCTTTCCCAATGTAATCCATCAACACCAGTTTGAAATACAGTTATAAAAATATATTTTTAACCACAATTTAAATTTTTAAAAATAAAAATAAATGTTTCATTGCCATTATTATTTAAAAACAAGGAACATGAAAGAGAAATTGAAATGATTTGGCTCTTTCAATATTCAATTTAAAGTTCTTTTAAAACAACCACATAGTCACAACTTCCAAAACAATCACAAAAACCCAAAACCAGACAGGGTTATACACAAAAAGGGAATCAACACTAAGTGTTCATGTTAGAGGATCACGAAAAAACCTAGGAACTCTGAAGAAAAAAATAACATACTAATACCTGCAACTTCATCCCTGGTAGTACACCACCTTTGACAATGTCAGAACACTCAAACACATTGCCACCCTATCTCAGGAAAGAGTGAGGGGCCCGAACCCATTGTAATAAATCCAATTATCCACCTACTATAGGGTACTCGTTAGTAAGTGATCTACCAGTGTGGTAATCATTATCAATAAACCTCTTTTCTATGCTAACTTGACATTCTATGTTTACAATGGGGTGTGTCACACATCTGAACTGCAAGCCTCGTATATATAACCAAACACATCACCCAAACTGTCACCACCTCATCTACCTCAAGGTTAATACCTTTACATAAATAATAGTTACCCAAAGTAGGTCCCATACTGAGGAACATTATGTATCATGATCAGTCCATGATGCAAGAGTCCTAAACAAAGAGGGGTTTTCCAAACAACCCTTTTGAAGATTCCAACCAAGCATTTAACATTACAACATTGCAACATTTACCAAAACACATTGAAATCATTTCCAAAAACAAAAAAAAAAATATCATTTTTATATAAAAATTGACTAATGGGCCATTACACCAAGGATTTACCAAAATTTACTAAGTGTAATTTTAAGCAAAGTTAAAACACACAAATCATATGAAAGTTCCAAATGAGATATTGAACTACTTACAAGTCAATTCTATTTAATATACACTAAACAGAACTTACCTTCCAATCACCCACCAAAGTATGATTCTAAGCCACTTGGGCCAAATCATGAAGAAAATTTTTTGAACTATGTTTACAAAATCATGAAACACCAATTACCCCCATTTTAGAAAATATGAAACCATTTTAAATGGTGGACATGTGAAATAGAAGAAGAGGCGTCCTTGAGGAAAACAAATTTTTATTGTTCCGTCCTCATTTTATTCCACATACAAGGGTGCACATAGTGCACCCATGGATGGTATAACATCTAATGTATTATTCTAAATCCAAAGAGAATTTCCAAACCCATTTTCCATAAAACTATCATTTTATTTCAAACTAAAATTCATTCATTTCAACCATTTACAGAATACTACACGAGTTAATCAACCAATAAGACCTTTTTCCCAAATGAGTTTTAACCCGCACTAAAATGAATCACCAATTTTCAACTTTAAAACCACTCACATACTTAAAATCAACATAAAAAAAATTTAAATGTGGAAAACCACACTAAACCATCCAATTTCACCCAAAAATTCTGATGAACATTAAATTAAATGCATATGGCACCAACAGACATGGGAATAAAACAAGATTCACTTAAAACCTATTTTTAACAAAATATAACTACATTAAAACATCATAACAAGATATATAGAGGTTTTATATAGTTTGGAAACATGTTTATAAATTTAATAAAGACACCAAGAATCATAATAAATGCATTTTAAAGTAAGAAATATGGAATCACCTACCTCAAACAATGTGTGGATGGAATGAATCTTCAATGAAAGAGAGATGAAATCCCCATAGATGATCCACATAACTGAAATCAAAAGAAAAATCACCCACACCCAACCAATAAAGTAAAGGGTTTGGCCAAATGGAGAAAACCCCAAAAAGAAATGAGAAATGAACAAACAATAGCAATGGGTCGGGTTCGCTAGAGGTAGGCTGGAAAGGGTGTGTGCAGTGGAAGGTCGGTCATTGGAGCACAAAAAAAAAGAGGATAAGGCACACTACACCTCATACAGAAGAAAGAGAGGGGGTCGCCATGTGATTAGAGAGAAAGGGGGCTCACGTCAGTAGCAGGTCACTGGAAAGGGAAGAGCGTATAGCTTGGTTTGGCCGGGATGGGGGACCTTCGGCTTGGCCGGTTCTTGCGCACTCTATGGAGCAGAGGTTGGGGCTACATGTGCTTCAAGGGATAAGAAGGGAGGGCGATGTACCCCATAGGGTCTCACCATTTTTTAGTTTCTTAAAATAATAATATTAAAAATAACTATTTTAATAATAATAATAATAATAATAATTTAATGACAAATTTTATAATAATATTAATAATTATATAATAATAATCGCATCATTATTTTTTGGATAATAAAAACATTGATAAAAATTATTAATAATTATATTTATACCAATTTTAATAACATTACTATTATTAAAATAATTTAATATTAAAAATATTTTTATCTAACAAATAATGTTATTATTAATATTATGTCTTAAATTTTTACATTATTTTATTCTCATAAAGTATTATTATTTTCAGAAATAGGAAACCACACCACACCTAGTCCGACCACACAGTTACCGCCAATCGTGTAGTGCCTGCGCACTGGTCTGAAACCCTCGCAATCATTACACTTAAAATATTTAAAACCAAGACCCAAAACCAACATAGTCCAAATGATGTGAGATCTCAAGAAGAATAAAATAAAATAGTGTCTACAGTCATGGAGTGAAAATCACTAATTCCATTCCCTTTTAATGACTGTTCATTTCTAAACATTATAAAACCATCATCACTATCTTAACCACATTTCATGATTTTGGTATTCTAATTCAGGTGTTAGGATTATCCACTATCAATAATCTAGGTTTTGTTCTGTTTTTTTCAAGGAAACCTCCACAATTGGATATTTTTTAAATTTTTTCTCTATTTAATCTTCCTTACCTTAGAAATATGATGTTATTGTCTTGGAATAATTGTAAGAAATTTTGTATCATGATGGACATCCTAATTAAACCTTCCACACACATCCTAAATCCCATCAAAAATATTTTTTATAGGTTTCATATAAATTTTTTTATTTTTGTATTCTCATTTCTTAGGTTTATTACTTCTATTATATGAATAACATTATTTACAAACCAATAACATATTATTATTGGGTAGAAACATATTATAGCAGAAAATAGTTTGTGTGTCCATAATAACCCCAACTCAAATAGTATCCTCTGAATAAAATTTTAATAGATAATTTTTTGGTCTTTCCTTTAAAATATTCTTATTGTTTTGGAATTAGAAGATGAAGGTTTTTCATGATTTTGGAGTTTATTACATCATTTTTTATCTTAATTGTCTAAATTGTTCTAGAACTTTTTTGAGGATTTCTTTTCACCCGTTTTTGTTATTAATTCCTCTATAAACCAAAAATATTTTGTTGAATAGTTTTGAAATTTTGAAATTTTATTATTTAAAAAATACATGATAATTATTCTAAGTGGATTACTTTTCTATTACATAAGAAACATTGTCAATGTCAATCATTAATTTTTGAAAAATATTCATATCATTATTAAAATTTGATTCATCTTTCTTACGTTTCAAATTTTTAACTCCTTTATTCTTTAGTGATTCTTCAATGATTCTATCTTTATCTTCCCCTTTCACCTTAATGAGTTTACTCTCTTAAATTTATTCATTTTAATTACAATGAATATAAACATCCACATTCTTGCATGTTAATTGGATTGTTGAGTACCTTAGCTACCATCTTGAGCTCTATATTCTTTTCAAGATAGAATTAATGGTCTATCATTAACTTCTGAATCATGTAGGCATAAAATTACACTTCATCTCTACTACTATATTTTTATTCATCACCATTATCATGTTCTATTAATTTTATGTTATTTATAGAGCCTTTACATTCTGATTAACAACTTGAGGAAGAAATTTATGCATTTTATTTTCTCAACATGATTCTATTTTCCTATATGGAAGTATTATTTTTGGTCTTCTTCTTCCTCTATGGTCATAATTTTTATGCATCATATAGTTCCATAGATTTATTCATCTTAAGAAATTGGGTTGAAAAGTGAAAAATTCCCAACATTTGAAAAACATATGTTGATGAATCCTTTTATATTTATCTTCACCACTTTTATATTTTTTGGAATGAGAGCTATAATTAAATTATTATTATTACAATCCTCTTTATCTCCATCTGTATCAATTATTGGTTCATATACATTGAAATTGAAATTTAATTCATTCCTAGATTTAAAGTCTATTTCATATTTAGATTTATTCTTTAACATAGGACACTTTCTCATATAATGGTTCATCCAATGGCCCGAAGGCCTTAAATTTTTAATTATAATAAAAAACCCCCTTTTAAGGGAAAAATGGGAAAACCCAGACAGACATCATGATCATAAAACATACATGACCTGAAGATCATAGAAAGTAAAACTCAGACTGACCATAGGAGGTTCCCCTCATCAGTGCATGAAACATGTTGAATCTCTCCACCACCACAGGACTGAATAGCTATCAAGTGTCATGGGTCAAAGCATAGGCATGATATGATGGTTGTCGTTATACCCTATCAAACATCCAAATCTATAAATCCTGCAAAGGGGAACCACCTACTCTTAAAACTCATAAGGGTCTACTCTATGAGATTGAGTCTGGTTGAAACTTCATTCCAGGTGTTGAAGACAAAACAACATAACCACACAAAATTATAAAAAATGAGAAACCTTCAAAGTCCGATCCACATCCATTCAAAAATATTTCAACTTGGACATCAGAAATAGAACAACACCCCCAACACAACCCAACAGTCTCTCTCCCACCACAGTCATAGTGATAATTCGAAAAGGGTGACGCTCTATAGTTCATGATGTCAGTCCAATGCCACCCTGGACTAGAAGGCCCAACAGCAGCACTTACATAGTATCACCGAAGAGGGGGGTGGTCTGGGCTGATTTGAACTAGAAGCACTACTTGTTAAAATAGTGTGTGCCTTAGACACAACTATTCAGTGCATTTGATTACCATATCATGTGTACAGTTAGTTATACATAATATAATCTTACCATTATAGTGTAGAATTTTCTGCATGCACTATTTAAATGGTAATGTCCAAAGGTTAATTGTTGTATCGAATGGTTACAGCAGTTCCCAGGCTATAATGAGAACATCCAGATACTATGATATTAATATTAAATATATGTTCTATGGTATAGATAAATATTACTGATTGGAGATAATAGATGTTTCACCATCAGGTGCTGGGGGTTTATAAGCATTGATACGTCTTCTCATGAAGTTATCACTTAGTGATCTCTAGTAGTGGAATCATGAGGACTAACCCACCAATAAGAACACCACATGTTTCAGGTTTCATTTGATGTTTCTATCTATGACCATGTGTAATGTTCTCCTAACATTAGATCATTACCAATGTATGTCATTTGATTACGTACTTTGATGCAAGATAGAAACCATGGCGATGAAGTTGTGGTAAGGTAGTTTGTGTTGGGTTTGTCATTGGTGGCATGTCATTGGTTGAATTGTCTTGATAGAATTTTTCTATTTCGAGTTATGGAAGTAATATATCTTAGGCCATGTTGATATGGATAGAAGTACCTTTATAATACCATGGCCATGGAAGTCAAAGTTAAATCCAAACATTTACATCAATAAAAAATAATGTAAGAAAAGTGTGATTTTACAAGAGTGCGTCATGGTTTATGAGATATTACTGACAAATAGATTGTATTACATAGTGTGTGTTCATAGGTTGGTTGACACTACTGTGACAAGTCTTGTTTTTTCAAAGGCTATGATGGGTTACTATATCTCACTCTTCATCTGTGAATACTATTAACCACTATCAAAATAAGGTCCTATAGGGTCACATACAATAGTGTATTCATGAATCTTCCCTATTTAGTTGAATATAGTTTTTTGACATATTGGGCCCCTCCGCTGGGGTCCTGGATTTTCCCAAAGTTAAAAGATCACCAAAGTAATAAATAAATTCATGTTATTAGAGTTTAGAATAATGAGTATTGAATTTAATTATTATATTTATTTATGAGTTTTAAGTAAATACCTAATAAATATTAATTGTTGAATATTAAATTATTCAAGATTCAATTAATGGGAGAAACGAGTCAAGTTAATGACTCTATTTTTATCTAGTAATAAATTTTAATATATTATAAGTAAATGATAATATTATTTATGGATCAGTTTAGTAGTCACATAATGTCATTGATAGTGCATTAATTATTTGTGTTCGGCGAGGTGATACTGGGTAATTAATTAACCTCTAGAAATATTAGAGGAGAGGAGATTTATAATGACCATTCATGGAGCCTCTCTCTCCTCTCCTCTCTGCCACACTCTAGAGAGAGATGCTAGGGATCCAAGAAGCTTAGATGGAGATCTCTCTTGGGCGTTGCTAGAGAAGCGAAGCGGTAATTGTTGTAATGTCGAATGCATCTTCAGTATTCCGCGCTAGCACCCTGATTACAACGAACAGTGTTCCAGAATATTCCTTGAAGTGCGCGTGAATGATCTAGTGGAATTTTGTTTCATATTGTTCGAGTAGTGATCTCCAATGATGAGAAGACATTGTGCGGGGATTTATACTTAAACTAGGTATTTTACAGTTTATTTTGTGCTTAAAACCCATTACGCGTGGTCCTTGGCTTTGACCGGGCTGCTCTTTACCAACATCGACAAGTTCATGTCGAACGTCAGTGGAAATTTTTTAAAACCACACCTGTTTGGGGCTTCTGGTGCACAGCCAGTTCCAACACTACTCTGGTCCTCATATATAGTAAATTTTGACCACGTAATAACCCTCATTAGAGGCCAAAACATCCAAACCGCGTGAAGCTTGGGAGAAATAGTGAGGAGTGGAGGGAGATCTCGATGACACCAATGCCTTCCAATGAAGCCGATTCCAAGCCATGAGATCACATGCATCCCCAATCCGAGCTGCACTTGAGACAACACCATGAAATACTAAGAGATGAAGTCTAGACCATGTCAGATTTGACGTCGATCTGCACGCTGCCTAGTTAGGAACCACACCAATCATCTCTGGAAAAGACCAGTCATGCCCTGTTGAACTGAGGCCACACTAGATCTGGGCCATGTAAGCTAAGGTTGTGCCAGATCGGTAACCTTGTTTATAGATACAAATGGACTTGTGTCCATGACAATAATATGCATGCCCAACTGCCATAGAGATGATATTTACAGGAAGGATAGATATGGTGATTATCCACTCTACCGTCGTCCGATAATTGGGAAGATGATGTCGGGTTGTGCCAGAGGAGAGAAGGACATGCCTGCTGAGAAGGAACCCTAGCACGGGAGAGGGAAAAATGTTTACTCTCAGAGGCCCTATATATCCGTTTTTCCTCTGATAACATGGTTTAAGAGGGTATTGGTAGCTCATTAAGTGATATTTCATAAATTTATTCTAAATATGATATCTTTAAGTAAAATCTATATAGAAAATTACTCATTAATTTTATGAACTCAATAGAATAATCATGATTATCCCTAGATCCTCATATATGTATAACTATCTCATTTACTCAAGTAAAATAGTCTTCATTATTCACCTTTTCTCCATTCTGTAATCTTTAATTTTCCCTCTCCGTATTTTTAGTTTTTTTTCATTTATCTTGATGTTACCATCATATATACCTTCATGATTATAAGAGATTTAATTATCCAAATACATCCACAAAACGTTTTTACATTTTCCAAGAAATTATGATTGAATTAATTTTAAATCCATGCTATATATATCAATATTTATATAGTTTCAAAATGTCATAGCACCATCCCAAGGAATATTTTAATAGTACATCTTCATATAATCACTCACTTCCAGTCTCTATGATAAATGAATTGGTAGCATTCAATGCTTACATACATGAAAATTATTTTCATCATAAAAAAATAGTTTTTCTATTAACTGAGATTATGCCTTATCTGATAAATTAATAAATGTTTAATATTTTTAGAAACCATGGATTAGATACCATTTTTAGAGGTTGGATCACTTGGGACACTACTAGGAGTGTGGGTGAATCATTAGTACCTAATTTTATTAAAACTTATTTTATTAGAATAAAATCTATATGATTAGTTATAGTTTTGATTTTATGCTTATGAAACTATTCCTTTATGTATTAATAAATATTAAAAACAACAATATAAAAGTAATTTTACATTTGTTTACCACGACGTGACTTTCAATGTTTTGATACTATTTAGTATGCATATTTTCTTTTTATTAAAAAATTATAGTGATTACAAACACCAGCAATTGGTGCACAATGTTCATATAAGAGTTATCCCTTTATCTTTTTTAGGAATAAATACTACTATTTATATTGGAACCCCACGTAAATGAAATATTCAATATTCTATCACTTATGAATCATATCTTCACTAGCATTCATGATGATTCATCATCAGATTTATATCATATTAAATAATTCCCTTATCTACTAGAATAAATGCAATAGAATCACAAATAGATCCACCTTACTCTCACGAGTATATATATAAAATTTTGAGAATGAGTGAATGCGTGCATGAGTGGGTCTTCTTCTTACACAACAGTAAGAATCTATATTAATGATAGTCTAACCGTCTTTCCTAAACCTTCTCATTAACACAATTGATTTACACTTTGATCTTCCTCTACTTCTACATTTTTTATATGTTATCATAACAACACCTCTCTATTTTTTTAATCCTAAAATGAATATTTCCATAATAGTATTTAAAAACACTTTGGTTTTAAATGGTAATATTTTTTCCTAAAATTCGTTTAAACTCATTTTAATTTTCATTAAAATATACAATAAAACATTGATCACTCAAATGAATTCTATCTATAAAGTGACATAAATGTAATTTACATCTCATTTAAAATCCTAAATGACTAAAAACTAAAAGTCATATTGATTCTAAACATGACTTGGGTATTTTTATTCTTCAAAACCCACCACAAAATAAAATTATTTAAACTCATTAGAGGGAATCACATGCATGGAACTATGTGTCTTTTCCCTATGGAATATAATCCTATTGTGTGGAGCTCAAATTAGTAATTTAATCATATTCAAAGTATATGTCCCATATATTATGTTTCTATTATAATATAAATATATCTTAAGAACCTCAATCATGTTATGATATGGTTTCTATATAAGAATAATTTTTCAAGAGCTAAAATATCTTACAAACCTCAATTATCATATGAGGTTGATTGTATAAGGTAAAATATTTACTAAAATATGGATCAATGAATATTATCTCAATATGAAATTTTATTCTTTATAAAATTGAATATAAATGGATCATTATAAGATAAATTCCTTTTTCATTTGTTAGTATCGATATAGTACTTCTAGAATTGTTCCAAAATCGACTCTGAGCTTCATAGAAAAAATTCTGGGAAATCTCAAATCTACTTCATACATTCTCAAATAACTCAAAGAAAAATTCCATCATGATATATATATTTTCTATACATCCAACAACACTATTCTTTTATTTATTTTACGAAGAAATTAACAATTATCACATTATGATCCATGTTTGTCAAAAAAGGATACGCATTCCACAACTACATGAGAATTTTACATTTAGAACTCTATATTGACCAATATGTACCAAAATATCCTACCCATGTCCTATGGATCTTATTATATCCAAAATAAAAACCCAACAAGACATATTGTGTAATATAGTGGAATATATACATGGAAGAGTTATATGTCTTAATCAAAATATTTTAAGTGTATTTCTTATTCTACCTCCTTAAAATATATTCAAAACATCCAATTATAATGAAATACATATCTTTAATATAATACATGTTTATTGTATTTATTGAAAAACTATTTTCTACTTCTATTTTATCATATAGAAAAATTAAATGTCCAATGTCTATATGTGTGGACAATCAACTCCACAAAGTATTGTGCTTCATTTTTCATCCCCATGTAACAATGGTGGTTATAATGGTGGTTTTAATATATATATTTATACATATATATATAATTTTTATGAAATAATTATGATTCTATAATTATAAAATATTTTCTTCCATCTTACCCTCTCATCTATTTGAAAATGGAAATGTCGCTTGTGCATACATGTGGACTACCCCCTCTACAAAGCGATGTAATAAATTATTATTTATGCTATATAGGTCTGGTCATAACGATGGATTTAATGAATAAATGTTTCATTTATAATATTATTATGTTTATATAAATGTAATCCATTAACTTATTTATTTCATTTTTATCCGTTACAAACATGAAAATGTCACTCGTGCTTACAAGCGTACTCCCCACTCTATGAACTTACACTCCCCATTTTTCATAATTTCCTTGCATGGATGGTTTTAAAAGTATATTTTTGGTATCAAATTTATAATTATAACATTTTAATGATTTTAGTGGTGATTTTTTATGTCCCCTTTGACTTTGGTCAACCTAATTAATTTAGTCTAAATATTAAAGATCAAATGATCTCAAGTGTCCAATGTAAACTCATGGTCTAATAACTAAATAGAATATGGTAATAATTCAAATAAAAGGAATAATAGATGAAAAAAACAAGAAAAATATTATTAAGAATGAAAATAATTAATATAATTTTATTATTCATGAGTAAAAGAATATATGAAACATGAAGAGACTCATTGTAAGGTATTTTTCATTAAAACCTTTTTAAAATGTTTTGAAAAATTTATCTTACATATCCATTTTCATTAAATCATTTAATAATGTTTTTATTTATAATTAAATGATTTACAAAGGTTATTTTCAAATAATTTTGACTTTATTAACAATGGTTTAAAAAAATAAGTATTTTTGATATGACTAGTTTTTTATTCTTTTTATTTAAGTGAAAAATATTATTTTTTTAATATTTATCACCTGATCACACTTCTCTAACATTATAGCCCTTATTTATTATCAAGATTCCTATAAAAGTTTTTATGGTTTTTTAAAAAAATAGTTCATTACTAATATTTTGTTATCTTTTTTATTTAATGTTTTCAAAACAAAAGAAATTTTATCCCTATTTTGAAGAGATGATTGAAACAGATTTTGATTATAGGTTCAAATGATGTAATGATAGAGAATTGCAAGAATATTTTTTTCCTCATGAATAGTTCATATAAATTATATTTTATGACATATTTTCTCCAAGATATAACTCCCTAAATCTTTGGGTTACAATTTATTCACAAGGGAAATGATGTTTGGAATTTAATGATTATGAGTTATTGAAAATGAGTGAAATACTAGGGAACATGTTTAATCAATATATTGTCATGAGTTTCCTATATGGTTTTCCTATTATAAAGACCAATTTTAATGTAAATATTTTGATTTAAATAATAAGTTACTATATATTTTAAGTGAATGGTTTGTTTACAAGGGAAATGATTTTCATGGGTTATTAAGTTTTTCTAAAATACCATCATTGTTTTTATTTTATTTTTTATGGTTTAAATGTTTTACTTTTGATATATATATATATTTAAATGATATTATGATTTATTTTTTATTCCTATTTTTTATTTTGAAAGTTTTAATCATTTGTATGGGTTCCCATGATTTTTACATGATTAATCAGTTTCATTTATTATTATATACATTACCATTCTTTGTTTTCTCATCCTATATTTTAAAATGTTTTTCATGGGATCTATGTATTTTTATGTACTATATCATGGTCAATATTTTCAATGTAGTGAATAATAATAAAATAATTAAAATATCATTGAATTTCATAGTAGTGTTAATTTAAGAAACTAATTTTTATCAAAAAATGTACAATTTGTGGATGTGTCCACATTGCTATAAAATGGTTTTAATGATTTTCTCAAACTATAAACCTAAATGATATTTTGAATGTAATAATGTTAAATAATATCTATTAAACTTATAATTGTGGACTTTTTATGTTATAGGGTGTTATATAAGGGTCTTCCAAACATGGAAGTGGGATATAGGTATAGTGACACAGGTTTCCCACACAAAGATATTTCATCCATTTATACAAATATTAATTAAATTACAAGAACACGCGATAAAGGTCTATAATATTTTATTGAAATTGGGGACTTGGAACATAATCTTCTTAATTAATTTATGATATTCTACATCTCTCAAAATTATCATCCACTTTAATAATCCAAATTAAAAACTGATCTTCATAACCTAGGGAAATAAAACATAAGAAAGGGTGATCTCATTTTCTCATTGACGGTAAAAATTTGGGTATGTATGAATAAAATGATAAAAAAGGTATGAGAACATGAGAATAAAATTAGAAAACTATACCATACATATCAAGATTCAGAATATATATTTGGGGAATAAATATCGGAAGTTCATAAGACATGAATCATAGGAGAATCAAATAACATGAGCCATGAGAGCATAACATTGGAATAATACATAGTATTTTGGAATACGAACAATCATATAAAATCATTTCCATGGTATCCAAGGATCATTTTCAAGGATATCATAGTGTAATGGGTTCACTCCCCAAACTATCTTAGTTTTCAAGGTTTACTCCCAATACTGTTACAATATACAAATCCCCTCACTGAATTGGGTACACTCTATATTCTAATATTGTCTATCTCATAATATATAAATATTTAACTAGTTCATTAGAGGGAGATATGGGTCCCACTCATCGCATTACGAAAACCATATTTATGTGTTATATAATATCATAAAACATTAATCATATTATAACCCATAAAATTTAATGTGTTTCATCAATATTTAATCCATATCATAACCTATTAAAAAATATTGGTTAAATATTAATTTAATCATATCATCAATGAAAAAACCCAAGATAAATAAATAGTTTTCATACTAATTTTGTTATGGTATAATACATGGAAGATAAATCAGTTTCATAGAGATCATGTCATCATAAACCATTCAGAGAAAAAATAATAATGGTATCCATGGTTTATATCTCTGGTAAAGCATAATTTACATCAATGGATTTTATTTTAGAAGGAAATCGATTTTGAAAGATAAACCACATAGAACATTTCGTGAAGGAGATAAATTTTATTTAAAAATCCTATTTGGAAATATAAAACAAGATGTAAATAATTATTTTTGAAAATAAATTTGAAAAATTACAAAGGAATATTTTAAAATATTTTAAAATATTTTTTTAGGAAATATCCTTTACTCTTTTAAATACACTCTTGAAAAAATAAAACAATTTCAAACTCCTTTTCAAATTGAAATTATATTAAAAAATCCCAAATATGAAGGAATTTTTTAAAATATATTTGAAAATTAGTAACGTAAATTTTGAATAATTGAGTGATAATGATAGTGGTAAATAGTATTCATTTCAATCATATTTACAAACAAATATGCCTTTAACATTTTTGGTAAAATCCAATTGGGTGTTTTTTGGAAAGAGACATGAAGATTAATTTACCACTTTGGTAACTTTGAAATGTAATCCCCATGAATTAATATCATTAAATTTGACATAAAATATCATGTAGATGAATAAATTCATTATATTACATGTTAAATAATTTTATATACACCATATTAAGAAGATGACTGGATAATATAATCATTTCTCTCATAGAGTTCAATTGAGACATAAATCCTGTACCTATTTGGTAACATATGAACTGTAAAACCCATGAAGAAGATATCCTAATATGGATATCTCATTACAAATAATTTTAATTGTTTTCATCATAAAATAAATTCATTATAATTATATACAACACATAAAATAAACATGTGGTGAATATGGAATTTTTCTCGCAGAAAGTAAAATTGAGGCGGAAATCCCATACCTTAAGTCTCAACGTTCATCA
Organism: Viscum album; assembly: GCA_963277665.1. Classification (NCBI taxonomy): domain Eukaryota; kingdom Viridiplantae; phylum Streptophyta; class Magnoliopsida; order Santalales; family Viscaceae; genus Viscum; species Viscum album. The sequence continues at coordinate 1,621,459,431 of OY728163.1, read as the reverse complement.
TACACATTTTTAAATACTTTATCATAAAAATAATTTTAATATAAGTGTATTATATAATAATAATTGTATATATCATACCATATATGATCTACCTATGACCTTTTATTAGTATTTTATTAATAATTTTTCATTATAATCATGTTATGGGTAATAACTTCTTTGATTTTTGTGTAAGACTAGATTTTTTATTTTTGGAACTCTTAATTTGATCAAGGTTATATAATATAAATAATAAAAAAATATGTTATAATTATCATATTTATAAATTAATTATAATTTTAATTCCAATCAGGAAATATGGTTTTGAAAAATGAAGTTTGTGAAGATCATGGAGACGGTAGGGTACGCATGAGTAACATTTCCATTTTTCAATTATATTTATGTAAATAAGGTAACAAAATTATTATCTATAAATTATTATCATAGAATAAAAAATAACTTATTATTTATTTAAATATACTTATACAAATCATCAACTTAGTCTGGTTGTTAAAAGACAGTCGCATCACATCACGATAGTGTTAGTCCACACGTAAATGATTGACTTTCTCATATTTCAATGAGTGAAAAGGTAAAGAATAAAATGAGAAATTATATTTTCAGAATGAGTAATATTTAAATAATAACATAATTATATCATTTATATAATATATATTTATCTTTATTATCATCCATGTAAAGTGATGGTGAAAATGAATCGCATTGCTTCACGAGGTAATAGTCCCACGTACACACAAGTGATGTTATCATAACCCGTATGGAATAGGAAGTGAAAAATAAATATATAATATAATAAATCCTTAGGTATACTTATTTTATAAAAATCATATATATGATTTATATTCATTATAATTCCCATCTCTAATATGTGGTAATGGAAAATGAATGACATCAGTTCACGAGGCGGTAGTCCGCCGTACACAAGAATAATTTTTTCACAACCCTTTTGATGGAAGTGGAAATTTTTTAAGTAACTAAACTGAAAATTACCAAATATAATTATAATTAAAATAATTATTTTATTATATCATCATGGTTTAATAATAATTCCATGATGTGGAGGAAAAAATAAAACAAAAATTCTCATTTAAGAACATTACCTCTTCTACATGTATCCTTCTTTGGTTTTCCCCGTAATCCTTACTAGGTTAACTTTATGCCAAAAATAAGGACTCTAGGATGATAGGATAGAATTTGTGAGGTTATTTTTGAAGGTAATGGCCAAACCAAAAATGATTTATAAAGGACCCTAAAACACCCTGAGAGGGGAGGGGTGAATCAGGGTGTCAAATTTTTCTTTTAAACTGATAAATCTTGTTCCCACATTGGTAGTAACATATTAAACCTATCTAAATTGTAAGCACATAAAATAAACAATCACATGAAAAGAAATGACACATCAATTTTACTTGGTTTCCCACTAAGGGCTACGTCTAAAGAGTGTACACCGACAATGTGCCGGTCGTACCAAAAACCACCAATCTTTAAAAGTTGTGGATTATAAGAGTTTATTATAGTCACTATGTGTCAGGTGCACGAAAGTTAAAATCTTTTAGGGATAGTAAACGGAGTCCCTCATATCACTTTCGTTGAATCCCCCTTGATCACAACATTGGAAGAATATTTACCCAGTTTATCGACTCGAAGATCGCTTCAATGGTTTGGCATTAATTCATTCATCCTCAACTGTAAATGGATGATCTATTTAAGTCTCATAATAACACGCATATTTAATATATTTCCACATAAACTAATATGTTATGGAAATTAATTTTACAAATTGATTTGGAAAATTTTCAGGCTTCTGTGGGTGTTCTTCATACTGCAGCTGTTTCTACGTACCGCTATTGTTTCCGCATATTGTCCAACTACTCCGCGTACTGCTGCTATTTACGCATAACTTCTAGCTGTATCTGTGTAACGCTGCTATTTCTACGTACACTCTAGTTGTATCTGCGTACCACTACTACTTATGTAAACCTTCCATCTCCTCTGCGAACAATCCTTCTTCATGTACTCCCCTACTCCTTGTACTACTCCACTCCTTTGCGTACTGTCCTGCTCCACGTATTGCCCTACACAACCATGTACTATGAGAGCTTCCTATGCAAACTACGCTTTCTTCTGTGAACTATATTCCTTATGTTGATGACTCTATCCATGTATTGTCTTCTCCTCCACGTACCACTTCATACATCACTAAATTTCTTCCCAAAATTTTGATCTTCAATCTATTCACTTAAAAAAGGGGATTATTGCTCTTTAAAAAGGCACATAACTCCACAAGTTTCGGTAATCTTATTTAAAAAAGTTTCCAATGCGGGATAATATTCAATTTAAACAGAACTTCATCTTCATACTGTAATCCTCCACTACATACTACAATCCTATGAACTGAGAACATTTATCATGTATCGTTAACCTTCCGCATTCCGTATGTTTATCGATCTGCATACTGTATCTCTCCACTAAGTACCATCGTTGTGAACCATTTTCCATGGAATTTAGCATACCGCACACCTTCACTATTTACCATTGCTGTAAACTTTTTTCAGTTTTGCACATAGTTCTGCATACTGCACACCTTCACCCATGTACTGCAGGACTTCACCATGTATCGTGTGCCTTCACATCGTACCGCGCACCTTTACCATGAATTGTGTGCCTCCATCATGTGACGTGCTCCTTAATTGCATACCACACACCATCACTATATACCGCGTGCCTTCACTATGTATCGTTGCTACAAACCATTACCAAACTCACTATTTTTTAGGCCCAAAAATTATGCAAACAATAAGAAATTATGTCACCTTCAATACAGCTTTTAGAATCAAATTTATGACCCTGTTGTTTGAAAACTCCCTAGTTATCCTTGTGCAAATTGACAAAAAAAACCATCCAACCTCCATTTTTAGAAATGATCAGCCTTGGTTCCAACATTTTAATGTGTGAATAACTGAGTAAAGGGGAAATCATTTATATGTGACGTGAGTGACACACTGGTAATTGTTTGAGAATAAAAAGGTATACCCATGTTTTTATAATCTCACAAGAATAGAAAAAGAAGTATTATTGGTAATTATACATTATAGGGCCGAAATATGGTAATAATTGTTTTTAGATAAGTATTAAGGTCTCTCAAACCCTTATATTCATAGTCTAACCACCCGGTAAACACATTTTTACCTTAACCTTAGTGATTAATTTTCATTACTTTCACAATTCATTTTGGTTAAAATTTACATTGACTTTATTATATAAAATAAATTACAATTATTAAATATTTATAATATTTTTTCAAAATTAAATTCACATAATTGGATATGTTTGTGTACAAATTAGTCTTGTAGTCAGTCTGTCATACATGATGACCATACGTGTTTTCAAATAGAAGATATTCAAAAGTATGCAATGTTTTTATATCCAATTTCAATATAAAATTTATTCCAATGACCTAAATTAGACTAACATATATAATTGTACTTATGATATTTTAAAATTGATATAAAATATAATTTATCATTATAAATTATTTAAATAAAAAGGCACTTCAAAATTAAAATTTAGTGTTTTTCGCTAGTCATAAAAAATTTAATCCTTTGAGAAAAATCATAAAAAAGTAAGCTTAAGATAATTTTTATATGTTAATTTAAAAATTTATATTTATTTTACTCAAATAAAGTTTCTAAATTTTTAAGAATTATTTTAAAAAAAGTGTGAAAAATGTTGAGAAAACTTTTTATAGAAAAAATTATATTATTAAGAATGATATTAGATTTATTCCTATATATTTTCTATAAAACATATGAGATGAATGATAATAATTTTATTGAATATATAATATAAAAATTTCATTAAGACCATTTATCAAAAGTGATTTTTAATATATTAAGTTAAACATTTAAGTTTTCGGAAAAATTGTTTTTCATAAATGGATTTCCTCTATTTTCAAATAGTTTTTATTTAAATTATTAATTAATTAGTCATAATAAAATTCATTTTATTTACATATTTATATGATATATTTTTATAATTTTTTTTAATCATATTGACACCCTATTTTTTAATAGCTATGAGATAATTATCATATTAGATAATAATATTTTAATAATAAGTTATATTTTCTTAACTCAGTGTTGTGTGTAACACAAGGTAAACACGTGTTTATGTATAAAAAAAAGTAAATAATTCTATTACATGTAACTCAAGATAATCTTGATAATCTGTAATGAAAAATATATAAAATAATAAATTTATTTAAAAAATCACCAAATCTCACTATGCAAAATTGTACCCCCCCATAAAATGAATTTCACCCTCTAAATTCATGACTTAATCACCAATAAAATAGGTATAATTCTTCCTCATTGTATCCCAAAGATCCCATAGAGAATCTTCCACCTGGTAGTTTCACCACAAAATATTTCTAGTTGAGTGTTCTTGTTTTGTAGAACATTGTTTATTCAATATAAAATCACATCTGGTTGTTCTTTATAATAATCATCATTCTCCAACAATAATACCTCTGCATTCATAACATGTGATGTATTAGTTACATATTTCCTCAATATTTATACATGGAATATATTTTGAACTTATGAGTGGATCGGTGGATGCACCAAATGATAATCTACTATCCTAATGTGATCATTTATTTTGATCGGAATAATATATCTTGGGTATAGTTTTCCATTATTTCTTATATGGAGAAATTCCAAGAAATTCCTTATCAACAACTTCAAATTCTAGATCTCATAGGAGATTATTAGTATAAAATTTTTGTAAACTTTGTGTAGTCCTTTGATATTGTTGAAAAGATATAACCTTATCTATTATATCAATGTCTATTTTTGGTCTAAAAAAATTATTTATAAAACTTCATTCTAGTCCGTATAAGGGGTTTCATAAGGAACCATCTGAGTGTTCAAGTGAAATCTATTATTGTAAGGAAATCTAAATAGAGGATGTTTTTTTTATCCAAACCTATTAGTCCATGACCCCAGAAGCCTGGAGCAGATGCATTATTTTATTACCTTGGCATGATTACAAGGAATCAGATCCTGAAGTACTGATTAGTTTAGTAGTCATAGAAATACATATTACATACATGATACCCATAATAAGTTGAGAAATATAAAATAAAAACATGATACATAATAAAATTAAACAAACTGCATCCTTGAAACTGATGAAAATGATTCCTTTTCATAACCTAGGGAAAGTAAACAAAATAAGGGTGATCTCTAATGCTCAGTAATAGAATGTAAAGAGGAAGGAATAATGAATCCATGGGAATAAGTCAAATTTTAAGGTAAATATCTGAAAATATAAGATATTCAATAACTAGATATAGAAAAATTCAATATGGAAAGGAAACACATACAATTTAATCAATGAACTGAAAATTAAATGTATTCGTAGATATTTCGATAACAAGTATACTAGGTGAATAATAATTGAAACTAAATGAGTTAAATTTATATTTATTGGAATCCATTTTTCCTAGGTACATACAACCAATACATTCAAGTCCTTTAAAAATATTATTTAGCTATCGGTTAAAAACTCATCTACTTTGGCGATCCAATTCATCTCATGAGACTATCGATGCATCTAAGGGATAACTAAAACTGAGCCCCAACCATGTCATATCTATTAAAATAAATTCTCATATATAATAATCAATTTAAATAATAAAAAACTGGCATTATCAGATATATGTATTGAAAGAAGCATACATATTTATCAATTATTCACTAATTAATCAAATAAATGTCAAAGTGAACACCGTATGTAAAATAATATAAATTTTAGGAAAAAATAATATCCATCATGTGAAAAGATATATATTCAAGGAAATGTATAAGAAAAAATTATTACCATATAGTTATTGTTTAATGATAAATTTCACACCCACAAAAGGAATTCAGATTTCAAAGATAATCATTAAGAACATTCATGAAGAAAAAAAATCATTAAAAATTCCAAAGTTCCCCATACCACTTTGAAAAATTTAAATAATAATCCACATGAAGGAATAAAAAAACTTAAGAGTCGTTATATTAAGATTATTAATGATCTAACATGTCAAATAGAAGTATAAACACCATATAAAAGATATTTTTTTCACAACAACAAATAAGTCTCAATGGAATGTAAATTCATATGAAATCCTTTACCTTAATCATACTTTTTTGTGGTATTTATAAGAATATATAATGGTTAAATATAATTTAATATAATATAATAGTAGTATAATCATAGTTATAATATCATATATTATCTTATTGTATTATTTTATTACCCATTTTTATCAATCTTTCTTTATTTTCACTATTTCAAGTGTTAATTGCCTAGCTTTCTCAAGTATGTTTAGACATGTCATTTATTGTTTACATTAATTAGATCATAGTTTCATCATCACGAAAATGTAAACCATGACCTAATTATCATATATAATCATTATATATGTATTTATGATTATATATAACAATTAGAGATAGGAAATTGAATGCATCATTCATGGTGACGGTTGGACATACATGTGCATGAATGCTACTTTCATTTCACTACCATATTTTAAAAGAATGAATATTAAATTATATATATATATAAATTACAATTAAATTAGCCTATTTTTTAATATATTTCATATATGTTTTTCAAAATTATCCTTAATACTTTCCATGTACAATATGAATGAATCACATCTCTTCCAGTGGCGGTAGTCCACACTTCCTCAAATGATGTTATCGTATTAATGAAAATGGTAAGTATTAAAGATATGTGTCATAAAAGGATTAAATAAGTATAAATACAAAATAAATATCATATATATCATATATAAACATATTTTACATCATAATTTCCACCATGATAAGTTGTAAAGGATAAATGAATATCTTTATTTTGTGAGCTAGTAGTTCGATGTGCACAGAAACAACATGTTCGTTACCCATTACATGGTAATGTATGTTCGTGTAGGTAGAGACCACATATTAACAAATACCTAGTACATTTAGAATAATTTTTTGTTATAAAATCATGACATAATATTATTTTAGGCATTTAATAATGAAAATAAAACTAAATAGGTTAAATAAGTTTGTTACCTCTTAATCAGGTAACTCTTCATAGATTGCTCCTAAGGGATTCCTGGTATTTTTTTTTCTGAACAAGATAAGGATTCTAGGATGAGGATAGAAATGTTTTGGATCTATTTGGGAAAATATTTTTCAATAAAAATATTATTGATATGTGTGAGGAAGTGGGAGTATAGGAGGAATTTTTATAGTGGAGGGGGAGTGGAACTCTTGTAATATTTTTACAATAGTATTCCATACACATTTTTTGAATTTTAAGTGGGGTTAATAATAGACACAATTCCTGAAAATGAATTATATGTTATAAATTTGAAAAAAAAAACTGTTATTATGAATGTTTATAGGTCATTTGGGACCTTCATATTAGGGTTTAGCCCATTATTATGCTTAATTTTACTTTAATCGTTGTAATTAATTTTAATTACATTTACTAATATTTTTTGTTGAAAAATAATTTTATATTATTAGAAATTAGAAATTAATATTATTACAAATATTGAATCAATTTTTTAAAATATTAAACACTTTATTCATAAAAATAAGTTAAAATTTAATCTAGTGTACAAGATTACAATACGAGGTTTTTACGTAAAAACATTTGAATGATTACTATTTTTTTATAGTCATTTTCAAAGTAAAATTGATTAACATTACTTAAATTGGACTAATTGATTAAAATATGGTATAATTAAACTTTAAAAAAAATATAATACATAATTTGACATTATAAATAAATTAGAGGAAAAAGTAGTTTTGAACAAAATTTTAATGTTTTTCACTATTCATTAAAAAATGAATCTTCACAAAACACTACCAAAAATTCACCCAAAACTAATTGTATCTTTATATTTAAAAAATTAAATTTATTATTATATATTAAATTTTTAAAATGGTCAAAATGGATTTAAAATGGGTTCTCCACTAAATGGTGGTAAAAATGCCCTGATAAAAATATAGTATTTTATACATATAATTGGGCTTTTTTATCTTAAGAATATCAAATCTACTGGGTGAATATCCAAAATATTTGAAAAAATATAATATATATATATATATCACATTAATATCACTGACGAATTTTAATTAATTATGTTTATTAGGGTAAAAAATCTTTTTCGAAATAAAAATAGTTCTTTATAAAAAAATTCTCATTATATTCCATTGGTTCTTATATCTATTTCTAATTAATTTGCAACCACTGAAATCATTTTATATTTATTTAAACCATATATTTTCATAACATAGTTTATCCTATTAATAAAATATAATTTAACATCTATGTTAATTCTTATTAAATTAAATAATGTGTCGTTATTCGGTAAAACATGGTCTTTAATATAACACAATACATTTTAAGAAACAAGTTATTGTGTGTAACATACGCTAACTCAGTATAACAATAATTTAAAGATTTATCATACATTTAAATTATTTAAAATAATAAAAAATATTTTAATTTCTTGGGGTATTATATTTCATTATGTACTTGGTGATGCATGTGTTGCACACTATTGAATATAGGGTTCTTACTTGATAATTTGTGTGTGTTGCATTCTCCCCACATTAATTAAATTGCATCATCCCAATTTAAACACAATCTTTGTGATATATTTTTTGATATTTCCTATTTTTATATCTTACATCATGATAATAGTTTGAAAAACATGACCTAGAAAAGATATTGTAGTAAGTACAAAGGTCACGTAACTACGCTCCCTACTAGGAGATCATTGGTGGGAAATAGAAATATGGACACAGAAGAAAAATACAACAACAATGTTATAAGGGAGAGTAATGAAGAGAATTATAAGATGAAATTTTTTGACTACAAAATCATAAACCATATGTGTGAATAGAGGTCATTGGTATAATTAAAAATGGTGATAAAACGATAAAAAAAATTATGTCCAATTTTTTAGTGTTGAGAAATTATTCAACTCTATAAAATTTTAACTAAATATACTTCTCTATTTAATTAACACAATATTATCATATATTGTTACACTAAACTATTCTTATTTCATATCTTATTAGAATATTAATCATATAACGATATAATATATCAATCTCTAAAACTAGATCAAATATTTTACTTTAACAATTTTATAAATGGTTAAATTTTCAAAAATATTATTATCCTACACTTTCTAAGGGAGGTCTCTAAAATCCAAAATGAACTTATCATTAGCCTTTATTAAACATGAAGTATGTATAAATTTTTACATTCCAAATATATGAATAAATTCATTATGTATCCTATTGAAATATGGTAATAACTCGAATCAGTATATAACTTTATTAGAAACATGCATTATTCATTCTTCCTTAATTAATACGCATGTTATTGGATATTTTCCTTGAATACAAAATTGTTATAAAATCTATAAATTATAGCATAGTTCACTTATTGTAAAGTCATTAATATGTTTCAACATAGTTATCACTTATTCAAATAAATAATTTCTCCATCATTATCTCAACATCAAGAAAATATTTAGGTTTTTATCTCCCTCAACCATGTGTTTTCTAAAAATTTTAACATTATAATAAATAAATTTTATTCATAAAATTTAGTATACGATCTCAAATCATTAATGAAAAGGTACTGAAATTAAGTCCATATATATTTTATAAATCTTATAACGGGAACATCATAAACAAAATACTTCTTAAAAATATTTCTTGGATCCAAGTACAGAAGTACATTAATAATTCCACTTCGGTTATTTCAATAACATGTGCTTTACCCTGATCCCTTATCTTTTTTGAAGGTATATTCCTTTGATTATTAGGGAATTATATTTTATGGTTCCCCGTATCCTTTCAATTTTAACACTAAATATCATATTTTTTTTATTTCCATTCCATTATATTTCCTAGTGACCATTATGTCTACACTTATAACATACTCCAAATCCATTTAATAATCTACGGGGGTGATTCTTTCCACAATTATCACAAGTGGGAAAATTAATCTTTCCCTTATTCTCTTTATCTATAATTTGATCTTCCTTTCTCTTCTTCTCTTTCTTTAAGCTAAGGAACTTCCTCTTTATATCAATTTTGTGGTCATGGGGGGAATAATTTATCAAATAATGTATCCTTAAATGTTCTACATTAAATTAGTTCTATTTCTTATTCCACCAAAGTATTCTAGATCGAGGACCAATATTGATCAGAATCCCCCTATAGACAATATAATAAAATGGTATCATTTTCCTTTTCACCACATCTTAATTACATGAATATCTTCACTAAATACTTAATAAATTTCTAAAATGCAATTTGATTAGTATTCTAACTAAATTATTGGGGATTATTTTGCATAAATCAATCTGACATAGGAGATTCTTTATATGGAACATGTTGATCAATTCATGAAATGTTATTTTTGATAACTTGGTTTTGTTCACTAATATTTATATAATTTCATCTATTTTAAACCATATATATTAATTTAATCTGTAGAGAAACCCTTGTATTTTCCATGAGTATTAACAACATTCATCCTTCAAGGAACCATTTCTAAAAAGTTTCATATACTGAATTAGATCATAAAATTATGAATACTGTATAATTATAAATATGGTATTTCATATAATATTAATTTATTCATCTTAAATCCAAGAATCGTAAACTTTTGTTACTTTGTAGAAATCTTTAAATTAAATTCCTTCATAATGGTAGGTAAATAAAATGTGAACTATATTATGTGTATCCCCCATGAGTGTCAAATTAGTTGTGTATTAAGGACCATTATTACACTATGTGTGGCTCGACACACCTTGTTAGAGTTCTTACTCTTAAATACATCTGTTCCAGAACCACATCCACTTGTAGTATCTAGATAGGGATGTATTTCCGGGAATACCCACATAATCTATAATTTAAAAACATTCTAGTATGTTCTTATATATTTATCCTCAAATTATACCTTTGGGTTATTTTTTGTAATCTACATTTTATAAATCTTGTTTGAAAGGTTGTTGTTAAACTTACTTTTAATACTAATTGTAGCTCCCTGACCCCAGTATCCCAGAGCTGGTGCATTATTTTATTACATTGGCATGATAACAAGAAATAAAATCTAGAAGGTCCAATCAGTTCCCCAGTCTTGGAAAGCTATATTACAAACATGATACTCAAAATACATTAGTAAATACTAAATATAAACATGATACATAATAAAATTAAATAAACTACATCCATGAAACTCATTCTAGTGATTCCACTTCAAAACATCATGAAATGAAACATAATAAGGTTGATAAAAAATGATCAATAAGAGTAAGAAATGTATAATTAGTACAGAATCCGTGGGAATAAATCAAAATTCCATGTAAAATAACTGATATCAAATTCCATTCAAATAACTAGATAAGGAAAATTCAATATCAAAAGGTAAGAAACTAAAACACAGAACATTTAATCAATGAAATGAAAATTAAATGTATCAATACATATGTCGATGAAAAATATCATGCATGAATAAAAAATTAAAGTAAATGAAGTAATTTCTTAATTCTTTGACACCATGTTTCCAATGTTCAAGGAATCATTAATGTCAAGACCTTTCAGAAGATAGTTTAGCTACAGTGTAAAACCCCATATATTTTGGACAACAATTTTTCTCATGAGACTACCAATGCATTGAGGGGATTTCTATAACTAGGACCCACAAATTATATTCCTATATAAAGTATTCTTAATATTTAATAATCCATTTAAATAAAAAACAATATGCCTTATCAACTATCTATATTGAATAAAGGATACATATTTATGAATTATTCCCTGGTTAATCAAATAACTATCAATGTAAACATCCTAGGTAAAATCATATATAGTTTAGGAAATAATAATATCCATAATATTAAAATATACATATTAAAGGAATTTTATATGGAATAATTCTTAACATAAAATGATTATTTATAAAAAAATTTAACAATAACAATAGGAAGTGAGATTTTAAAGAAATCATTAAGAATGTTATTGAGTAAAATAATATTTAAACATTCCAAAGTATCTAATACCAGTTTTAAACATTTAAAAAAATACTAATTAATGAATGAAATAAAACTTCTATTATCAAGAGATTAAGGAGATTATTGATATTAAATATCAAATGGTAGAATAAACACCATATAAAATTTCATTGGTTCCTAACAACAACTAAGTCTTAGTGGAATGTCAAATGAGACTAAATCCATTACATTCTTATTCATTTGTTTGTGTGTAATGTATCTAAATGTATAGTTTTTTAAAATATGTTATTAAATTAAAAAATAACAATACTCATTTTTATAATATCATATATTATCTTCTTATAATATTTTATTACCCATTGTTAACAATCTTTCATTGTTTTCACTATTTCGAGAGTTAATTGTCTATTTTTCTAAATTATGTTTGGATTTGTTATTTTCTGTCCCTATCAATTAGAAAATTGTTTTTTATGCTAAATCATTTAAACCATTAAAAATTTATCATATATAATAATTATTTATGTATTTAGAATAATCTATAATAATTGGATATGGGAAATGGAATGCGTTGTTCATGGAGATGGTAGGTTGTACCAATGCTTGAACGATACTATAATTTCATTGTTTCATTTTAAAAGAATGAAAATTAAATGATATGTATATATATATATATTAAAATTTTATTACCCTATTTATGTAATATATTTCTTATGTTTTTAATAAAATTATCATTCATACATTCCATGTATAGTGTGAACAAATCACATTGCTTCGAGGGGCGGTAGTCCACAAATCCTCAAATGTTTTTATTTTATTAAATCGAAATAGAATTATTTAAGGTATGTATTATCATATTATTAAATAATTATAAAGGTATGATAAATATCATATATATATAATATATAAAGATATTTTCATTGAGAATTTCCACCATGAGATGTGGTAAATGAAAAAATCAATAATCATGGTTTCATGAAGTAATAGTTCATCGTACAGAGAAACAATATGTTTGTTACCCATTAGATATTAATGTGTGTAATTTTTGATCAATAAAATAGACAAAAAAACATCCCAGTTTTTTATTATACTAGTTATTTTGTATAATAAAGTAATAACAATATTTTAGGGATTGGATAACTAAAATAAAACTAAAAAGATTAGGAATATATTGTCACCTCTTTATGGGGTAACTCCTTTTGGTTTGCATCAAAGGGATTCCTTGGATTTCTTTATAACGAAGGTGAGGATTCTTGGATTATGGTATGGATGTTGGGGAGATATTTGGGTAGATATTTGTTATGCCAAAAGGCTTGAGAGGTGTGAGGTAGTGGGAGGATAGGGGGCATTTTTATAGTGGAGGAGGAGTGACACACTTATAATATTTTCACAAAGGAATTTCATACACGTTTTTCACATTTAAAGTGGATCAAATAATGGGAAAAATTCTCTAAATGGTATTATAGGGTCGAGATATGTCTATATAATTTCTCTTGGAAATGTTTATAGGTTATTTGGGACCTTAAAATTAATGTGTTCCCCATTATTAAGCTGGATTTTACCTTAATCATTGTATTTAATTTTAATTACATTCACTAATTATTTTGAAAAAAAAAATTAAATTATTATAAATTATAAACTACGAGAATTCCAAATATGTATTCCATTTTTCTAAATTCCAATCACATAAGTGGCATAAATTCATTTAAATTTAATCTCATAGGTGGCATGACAATGAGAGTTTTTTAAGTAAAAACGTCCAAAAGTTTGTTATGTTTTTATAGTCAATTTAAAAGAGAAATTGATTATAATTTCCTAAATTTGATTAATTTATAAAAATATTATATAATTAAACTTTATAACCAATATTAAACAAAATTTATCTTTATAAATAAATTAGATAAAAAAATTAAAACTAAAATTCCGTAATTTTCACTATTCATTAAAATCATTATCTTCATTGAAAACTACCATAAATTAACCCAAACATAATTTTAATGTTTATCTATAAAATAGGATGTTTATTTTTATATATTAAATTTATGAATGAGGAAAAAATTTATTTAAAATGGGTTCTCAACTAAAGGTCGTTAAAAATACCCAAATAAAAATATAGTACTTTATGAATAAAATTTGGATTGTTTTCATCTTAATCTTATCAAATCTATAGGATGAATATAAAAAATATTTGATATAATATTATATATATATATATATATAATTAATATCATTGATTAATTATAATTAATTTATTTTATTATGGTAAATTTGCTCTGTGAGCATAAAAATAGTTTTCTTTAAAAATATTCCATTTATATTAAATTGGTTCGTATATCTATTTCTAATTAATTTTCAACCAATGAATTAATTTTATATTTTTTCAAACCCTATATATTCATAAGTTAGTTAATTTTTTTCATAAATTCTAATTTAACGGCTATTTTATGTCTTATTATATTAAATAATATATCATTATTCACTAAAACTCAGTATTTAATGTAATACAATCCATTTAAAGAAACATGGTGTTGTGTGTGACTTATGCTAACTTCATATACCATTAATTATAAGATATATCATAGATTTAATTTATTTAAAATATTAAATATATTTTAATTTTTTGGTTTATTATATTCCCTTACACTCTGAGTTATGTGTGTGATACAAACTATCAAATATAAGGTTCTTAGTTTAGAATTTTTGGGTGTTACATTCTCCCCATAATAATTAAATTATGTAATTATTGTTTAAACTTGATCTTAGTAATATATCATCTGATATTTCTTATATTGATATCCCATGTCATAATATAGGTTTATAAAACATACTCTATAAAATATATAATGGTAAGTACAAAGCACACGTAACTAGGTTCCCAAGTACAATAACATAGGTGGGAGATAGAAACAGGATCCAAAAAAATAAAAAAACCATGTTCTAAGGGAGATTGCTAGAGAATATGTTTTGGTGAAAGTAGATCACAAAAAAACCATAAACCATGGGTGTGAATAAGGTTCATTAACATCAATAAAAATAATAATAATATGACAACCTTTTATAAGATTATTTTTTAGTGTTTGAGAATTCATTCACTCTAGAGAAATTTATGTAAATATATGTCTATATTTCACAACGAAATATTATCCTTTAGGGGTGCCCTGAACTATTTATTTTCCATCCCTTAGAACAATATTTCTTGTACAGTGTTATAATATATTAATCTCTAATTCCAAATCCAAATTTCAACATAAACCATTTTATAAATGGTTAACTTTTCCAAAAGATTATGATCCAAAACTATGGAAGGGATGTCACTAAATTCAGAAAAAGTAACTTATCATTCTCCTTTATTCAACATTAATCAGCTCTAAATTTTCAAATTCCAAACATTTTAATAACTTCATCATGTTTCTTCTTTAAATGTGGTAATAAATCGAACCACCATAAAACCATATTGGAAACATGAATTTTTTTATTCGTTATGTAAGACACACGTTAGTGGATATATTTCGTTAAATCCAAAAGTGTTGTAAACTCTATCTATGATATCATAGTTCACATATCGGAATGTAATTAATCAGTTCTAAGTTAGGAATCACTTATACAAATCAATAATTTATTCATCATTATCTTAACATTAAGAGAAAATTAAGGTTATTATTTCCCACAATCGTCTGTTTTCTGAAAATTTTAACTTTCTACATAATAAAGTTTCTTAGTACTATTCAGTATATGATATCAATTCATTAAAAAAATTACTATATTACTGTCATTATATGTTTCATAAATCATGTGATTGGAAAATCATAAACTAGATACTTTTAAAATATATTTCTTGGATCCAAATACGGTGGTACATTAATCATTCCACTTCGGTTATGTCAATACAAAATTCTAGACCTTGATCCCTCACCTTCTTCAATAGTATATTACCTCGATTCTTGGGGATTTCATTTCCATAGTTTCCTATCTTTTTATAATTGTAACACTTAATATCATCATTTTCCTTCATCCCTTAGCATACTTTTTCTTTGTGACCATTCTATCCACACATAAAACAGACTCCCAATGATTTCAAGCATTTATCAGGGTGATTCTTTCCACAGTTATCATGTGAGGGGAAATCCTTATTTACCTTCTTCTATTTATCTTCTATTTGATATTCCTTTCTCTTATTATATTTATTTAAGATATATAAATACCTCTTCATCTCTATTTTATGATTATGAGGGAAGTATTTATCAATCAATTTATCTTTAAATGTTCACTATTCCATGAGATATATTTCTTATTCCCCCCACGTATTCTGGATTGAGGACCACCATTGATCAATATCACCTTGGAGAAAATACATTGTAAGTGTAATCCTTTCCATTTCACCACATCCTAATTCCATGAATATCTTCTCCAAAGACTTAATCTAATGTTCAGCTACAATTGGATTAATAGCCCCACTGGATGATTGGGGATTCTATTTCATAAATCCATCCAACAAAGGTGATTATCTATGTGGAATAGATTTCTATATTCAGGAAATATTATTTATCATAACCTAGTTATTTTTCCCTAACATTTCCATAATTTTTTTATTCCAATACTAGCTATATTAGTTTCCTCAGAAGTGCACTCTATATGTTTTCCATGAGTATTAATGTTGTTCCTCCTTCTAGTGTAATTTCTAATCAATGGATTATGCTGGATTGGCTCATGAAATTATGAACATTATATAAATAAAAATATGCTATATCACTTTATATCAATTTGTGCATCATAAATCCTAGAATCACAAACCATGGTTACCACGGGGAAATCATTCCTTTAAAATCCTTCATAATGGTAGGTAAATCATATAAAAATTATCCTATGTGTACCCCCTAAAGGTGTCTAACAAGGTATGCAGTAAGACCTATTGTCTTGTACTAGATTACATTGATCTAGGCCTAACACAAATATTCAGAGATGTTACTCCTTGGTATGTATACTCCAGAACTATATCCACTTTTCATATCGAGACTCATATATATTTCTATGAACACCCAAATAATCTACACTTTACCAAAAATCATGGATTTTATTCTATAATTATCATAAAATGTTTCCTTAGGGTTATGTTCTTTAATATACATTTTTTAATCTAGTTTTTAAGTTTACTGCTAAAATTTCTTTTATACAAACTACAACTCCCCAACCACAAAAGCCCAGAGCTGATGCATTATTTTATTACATTGGCATGATTAAAAGGAATAAAATATTAAAGGAAAGATTATTTTTTCTATATTGTAAATTTTGATTACATACATGATACCCACAATAAATTTGGAAAAAAATATAATCAAGATACATAAGAAAATGAAATAAATTTTATCCATGAAACTCATTAAAATTATTCTTTTTCATGACGCGGGGAAAGGAAACATAATAAGGGTGAGCTCAAATGATAAGTAAGGGTAAGTAAAGAAGAATAAATAATGAATCAATGAGAGTAAATAAACATGAAAAAGTTAAATTTCTAATAACACGTTTTATAAAAATATATAGATAAGGAAAATTCAATATGGTATGGTATGAAACTAAAATACGTTCCATTTAATCAATGAGCTGGAAAATAAATGTATCCATAGATTTTTCGATGAAAATTATCTTAGAAGAATAATAACTGAAAATAAATGAGGAAAATAGTTAATTATTTAACTCCATACTTCCAAGGTACATTGAGCCATTACATTCAAGTCTTTTCATAAGATGGTTTAGCTATCAGGTAAAAGCCGTCATATTTTGGCCAAATATTTCATCTCAGTAGACTACTGATGAATCAAGGGGCTATCTATAATCAAGTTTCACCAATTTCATACCTATAAAAAGAATATATCAAATCTAAAAATCAATTTAAATGAATAATAATAATCATTATCAAATATCTGTATTGAATGAAGGATACAGATTTATAAATTATTCCCTAGTTAATCAAATAACTATCAATGTAAACACCGTATGTAAAATGATATACTGTATAGAAAATTAAAATATGAATCATAAAAAAATATTGATATTCAAAGAAATTAATAAACAAAAATGATTACCATAATTTTTTTGTTTTAATATAAAGTTACCAATCACAAAATTAAGTGATATTTTAAAGATAATCATTAATAACATTCTTTAGGGAAATCATCTTTAAACATTCAAAAGTGTCGCATACGACTTTGAAGCATTTAAATAATAATACCAATAAATGAATAAAATAAAACCTATCATATAATAAGATTTATTAGATTAAATATTTATCATCTAAAATGTTAGTATAAATAATATATAAAAGTTAATTAGTTCATGATAAAAAAAGTCTCAATAGAATTTTAATTGAGACGAAATACCTTATCATACTCATCTATTTGTGGTGTGGCCATTATCCACTAGTATAGTGGTTTATAATATGTTAATAATTTATACCATAAACATAATCATGTTCATAATATCATATACTATCGTATTATATTAATTTATTACCCGTTGTTAATAATAATTTAGTATTTTCACTATTTTTGGTGTTAACTGCTAACTTTTCTCAAGTGTGTTTAGAATTTTTACTTGTATTTATAATTAAATAGATCAACTTTTAATAGTTTAAATTATGTAAACCATTAATTAATTTTCCTATATAATCTTTTTTTATGTTTCTATAATAATCTATAATAATTGAATATAGAAAATGGAATACATCATTCATGGAGACGGTAGGTTGTACGAACGTATGAACACTACTTTCATTTCACTGTTGTATTTTAAAAAAATTAAAAAGTAAATGATATGTATGTAAATTATTATTACATTATAATATTTTTGTAATATATTTCATACATATTAATTAATAATATACTTAATAGGTTCCATGTATAGGGTGAAATAATCACATCGCTTCGAGGGGCGGTAGTCCACACTTCCTCAAACAATGTAATAATCTTAATGAAAAATGATAAGTATTAAAGGTATGTGTTATAAAAAACTAAATAAGTATAAATAACTAATAATTATCATATATATTATATATATACAGATGTTCCATCACAATGTCCACTATGTTAGGTGGTAAACTAAATATGAACAATCATCATTTCGTGAGGTAGTAGTTTACTGTACACATAAATGGTATGTCTATTACCCATTAGACCGATGTATGTGAAATTATAGGTAAAAACCTTAGAATAAAATAACCATATTATATTTGGGATACTTTATTTTTAAAATCATGAAATAAAAAGGTTTTACATGTTGGATAATTGAAATAAAACTAGAAATCTGAAGGATGTTTGTTACCTCTTTATCTGGTAACTCCTTTTGGTTTGAATGAAAGGGATTCCATGGACTAATATAGGTAAAAGGGGAAGATTATAGGATTTGTTTATAGAATTTATGGATCTATTTGGGATTATATTGGTCAATTAAAAGTGTATTTAGAGGTGTGAGAAAGTGGTAGGATATAAGTATTTTTTATAGTGGAGCAGGTGTGGCACTCTTGTAATATTTTCACAATGGAATTCCATTCACGTTTTTCACATTGAAAGTGGATCCCATAATGGAAAAAAACTTCCAAGGGATATAAATTCTAACTAGTTATATTAAATTGATCTTGGAAATGTTTATATGTCATTTAAGACCTTAAGATTAAGGTTTAGTCTATTATAAAGTGTAATTTTAACTTGATCGTTGTAATTAATTTTAATTACATTCACCAATATCGTTAGAAAAAACTATGTTGTAATTTTTATAAATTATAAATAATTATGAATAAAAATATAGAATTCATTATTTTAAATTCATATCACAGAATTGGAATAAATTAATTTGAATCTAATCCTTCAGACGTGACGACAATACGGGTTTTTAAAGTTATTACGTGAGAAAGATTCTATGTATTTATAGTCAAATTAAAAGTAATTGTTTTTCCAATTAACAGATAAAAATAATATATAATTAATCTTTAAAAAATATCTAATAAATAATTTATCCTTATAAATAAATTAGGTAAAAAAGTTTTTTGGAAATAAAAATCATTATTTTTAACTATTCATTAAAAAATGAATCCTCAGAGAAAATAACCAAAACTTCTCCCAAACAAATTTTTAATGCATATATTTAAAATATGAAGTCTATTTTGATATATTAAATTTCTAAAAGGTTCAAAAATTTATTTAAAATGGATTATCCACCAAATGGTGGTAAAACAGCCCTAACAAAAATATAATATTTTATGCATAAAATTATGTTTGTTTTGATCTTAAGCATATAAAGTCTATTAGATTAATATAAAAAAATTATTAAATATATAATATAAATATCCCATTAATATCACTCACTAATTATAATTAATTTAATTTATTAGGTCAAAATATATTTTTTGGGATAAAAATAGATTTCTATAAAAATATTCCCTTTATATTCAATAGGTTCTTGTATCCATTTATAATTAATTTTCAACAAATGAATTTATTGTATATTTTTTTAAACCATATATTTTAATAAGTTAGTTATTCATATTCATAACCTTTAATTTAATTACTATGATATGTCTTATTATATTAAATAATATATATTTACTTGGTAAAACTTAGTCTTGAGTGTAACACAAGCCCTTTGAAGAAACATGTAGTTGTGTGTGACATATGATAACTCAGTATAACGCTCATTTAAAAATATATCAAATATTTAATTTATTTAAAATATTAAATATAATTTAATGTCTTAGGGTATTATATTCTCTTACGTGCTTGGTGATGCGTGTGATACATGCTATCAAATATAAGGTTCTGACTTTAGAATTTTGGGGTCTTAAAAAACCATATTTGAAATCCATAGAATAAGATCATAGTATATATTGTGAGGTTAGAATTGTTCTTTAAAAAAAACCATATATATTACAGAAACTCAAATCTATATTAATTTATCACTGATGAATTCACCAAAACATTGAGGTAAACTTTAGATCGCAATCAAATAAAATTGAATGTTGTACCCCGTGCAACATTACCACTTTCATAACGTATATTCTGGAAAGTGGATCCAAAGATAAATCTTCTCAGGTAGCAATGAAGTGTGATTAATTCATCAGGTGATCACTTAAAACAACTAATTACTTTAAAAACAATGATAAGGTAAACATTAAATGTTACCATTATCTTTAATAATATGTCCATTAAGTGTAAAATAAACCCCCCTCAAATTTAATTTTCACTATATAAAAAACAGAAGGGTTTCATTTCCATAAATGTATTTTAAATTATATGTAATCTTGATAAAATGACTTCAAATTATACCCCAAAAATTGTTTAAATAACCTTCAACTTATGATATACCTTAAACTCATAAAACCATGATAGTATCCATAACTCGAAATTTAATCTTACCTAGAGATATATAAGCTTCCAAAATATAATTCACCCTTAATTACATAAATAATATCTTCTCTTGTATAAAAACATATCCATTGGATGATTTGGTTTAACATTATACCGATAGAATATCAAATTTCATTTCATTATTCCAGAATCATTATAGAGTGAGATTATAACACGAAATTTCACTAAAGAATAAAAAACAATATTTTTTATAGGGATCATTCATACAAAATGAAACAAGAAATTACAAACTAAGAGGGGAGTATTGGTGTGCCATAATATTCATGATTCACTTAAACTATTGTGATTGAATAAGATTTTCCTTTTTCCATTCTCATTATATTTTGTCGTGTCTTACTATCCCCATTTTCACTTTAATCGGGGCATTGATTTTAATATTTCCCATAATCCTTCAATTTGAGACACTAGAGTGTGGGTGGTTCATTTTGTGCATATTTCTCTCTATTTAAATAATTAGTTTTCTTCTTCTGATAATGTCATTAATCAATTTTTCTATGACCTTAGCTTCCGCACATAAAACATTTACTTGTTACTTTATAATAATTTCCTCCATGTTTCATCACACACATTTAGTATAAATGAAAGATAGTATTATTCTATCCAAATTTTATACATTTATATAAATTCTATTTTTATCTTATTATCTAAACTATGAGATTGATATATAACTCTAACCACCATTTCCACCATGATTTCACATCAAAAAATATCTTCATAGCTATTGATGTCTCTTATGTGTCACTTTTTTCATAGACTTGGTTTTAAGCCACTGAAGAATTTATCAACATTACATTTAGTGTGAATGATAGTAACAGACATATACATCAATAATATTTTAAAATTTTCGTCATAAATATCAATAGATTTATCAAACTTTTTACTTATCTTAAAGAATTCATTCTCTATCTTCAAATCAAGAAAAATAGGAAATTTCTTATTGAAAAATAAGTTCAGTAATTTATCCCAATCCATCGAGTCAATATCATCATATTGAATAATACACTAGATAATAGGCCACCATTGGTATGATTTAAATTTTAAACTATAGACAACCAAAAATGAAATTCTCAATCTTTAAACACTGTTGGACAAAAAATAAATTTTCAATGGTGTTGATCCATTTCTCAAAAAAAAGTGGATCATAATACCCACTGAAATAAGGTGGAATTTACATCATGAAGGACTCAATATAATGTATTATCCTATTTTTCTCATTTGGGAGTCCATCCTAAATCATATCATTTAAAATTTGTGTGTGAAAAGAAAAAACAATTCATTACAACTCCCATATTGTTTTGTTTCATAGGTGGGGAATTATTTCATTTTCCATCATAATCAGCTTTAACAAGGTTCCATCATATTCCATCCATCAACTAAAACAGAAATATTACTTTGATAAACACTAACCATAGTAGGGAACCACAAAATCATGAAAATCATATTATATTTTGACTAAATCAGGACACATTTTTTTCAATATATGAAAAATTAGGCAAAATATATGTCATCCATGGTCTTTATATTTTTAAATCCATATTTATATTTTATAATGAGGTTTTTAATTCCCAAAGAATATCCCTCATAAGTGTCAAGCAATTTGTGCTGCAAGGAACATTATCATTCACTTGGTGATGATTTAGCCTATGTCAATATAACCATTTTGAAGTTATTACACTTACATACCACTATTCTATAGCCACATAAACTTGCAATGTCCCGATAAGGATTTAATTTCATGGAAACCACTCACTCCATACTTTACCAAAAATTCTATGAAATTTTCTTATACTTTGATTCATCCTTATAATTATCCTTAAAGACACCCATATACATATCCTTAAAAATATCCCTAGGGATGTCACTAATGTTTTATCATCTTAGTTTCAAATGGTTAACTAATCCTTTCCTCTAATAAAAACTAAACCATTCCTTTAATACTAACTACAGTGAAACATTTTCTATATATATGTGCATGAAAAAATATTATGTGGTATGACAATGTTATTCTCTCATGGATCAGGTTCATTTATTACCTTATGATTCATGTATTATGAACTTCCATAGGTTATTTCGTTGAATTCAAGGATTATTTTCAAGGATATCCCTATAGAATGGATTCACTCTCTAAACCATCATAGTAGTCAAGGCTAACTCCCAAGACCATCATAGTAGAAAATATTCCTTGTGAAAATCATTTCAGTCCCCATTATTATCATGTCTCCCTCATGTGATATAAATCCTAACACAATGAATTGGAAGTGGATATAATTCCCACCAACATCATAATGAAAACCAAATTTATGTGTTCCAAAAGATCATAAAATATTCATCATATCATATACAATTAAATAAAATGATTCTCATAAATATTTCATCATATCAAAAAATATAGATAACGGACATGTTTAATAATCATTTCATTATCTCATAAAAGCATAACTTGCGGAAAAATAAATGGGTTTCCTAATACATTTTTCATATTATAACCCAAGTAACAGAAATGAGTTTCATAAAAATATTTTCATCATAAAAAATCAGACAATTATTGATAATGGTATCCTTGGTTTATATCCCTTGTAATGTATAATCTATATCAAATTATTTCATTTTAGATAGAAACTGATTTTAAAATATAAATCGAATTTGAACATGCCTAGAGAAAGATTTTTTTCTTTCAAAATAATTTTTTAAAAGATTAAATTTTTTTAAATATAATTATTTTAATATAAACTATAAAAATTATAAAATAATCTTATAATAGCATTTAAAACATTTCTTTTGATGAAAACACCATTTTTTTCATTGAAAAACACTTTTTAAAACATAAAACATTTTTAAAATATTTTTCAATTTGAAATCATTTTAAAAAATTCATAATATTAGGGAAGAAATATTTGTTTTAAAATTTTATTTTAAAACTATTATGTTAATATTTAAATCATTGAGTTTTCATGACATTGGTATATAGTGTTCAAGTTGTGTATGTTATAAAAAACAGACTCCTATCATATTATTTGTAAAACACAAATGAGAATTGTTTACAAAATGACATGAATATTAATATAAAAACATATTGAAAAAAGAAAAATATTGGTAAAAATATATTTAGTAATTCATTTTAGTAATTAAAAAAAATCATTCTTTTTAGAAAATTCTGTTTCTGATGAAAAAGGATTTTCGACTGAAAAAGTGATTTTTCATAAAAAAACTTCTTTTTGAAATATTGAGTAAATAAAGAGATGAAAATTAAGGAAAATATTTATTCTCATGAAAAAACCATAGTAGAAAAAAATTCAAAAAATTATAAGATATCTATTATAATAGTCTATCATTGAAAACATAGTTATAAACAATCCCAATTAAAGATAAGATTGTATTGTAAAATATTTTCCACTTTGGAAACATTGAAACGTAATTACCATTAAGGAATATCATTAAATGAAACTTAAAATAAAAGGAGGATAAATAAACTCATGATATTACATGTTAAAATA
This sequence comes from Viscum album, assembly GCA_963277665.1. Lineage (NCBI taxonomy): Eukaryota > Viridiplantae > Streptophyta > Magnoliopsida > Santalales > Viscaceae > Viscum > Viscum album. The sequence continues at coordinate 1,621,434,433 of OY728163.1, read as the reverse complement.
TTTATATACACCTCATACAAGAATATATGCTCATAACATAATCAACTGCCCCAGAGAATTAAAATTGAGACAAAAATCCCTTACTGATGTGGTAAATATTGGACTGTAATCCCCATAAAATATAGATCATAAAATGGATATATAAATATAAATAATATTATATAGTATAATTATAAAATATATTCTTGTTTATTATTTACACCGCATAAAAGAAATACGTGGTGAATATGGAATTTGTCACACAGAAAGTAAAAGTGAGATGAAGATCACATACCTTTATTCTCAACTTTCATAATACATGTTAAAAACTCTTGTATATGAAATATAAGTTTATTATAAATATATTTTAGAATCATAATTTTATATCTAATTCTTTATATAATATACATATTCTCTTGTATTCTCTATTTCTTAATATTTATTTGTTACAATCGTATTTCGGGTAATAACCGCTTTGTTTTTCATGTATGATTTGAATTCTTATTTTAAGTCATCATAATATGATCAATGTTCCATAATATAAAGAATAATATTCACGAAATAATTTTCATATTTATACATAAAATATAATTCTAACACTATTCACTAATAATTGTTTTGATAAATGAAGTATGTTACGATCATGGAGGGCTTAGGACGTATGTACGCTTGAGTAACATTTCTGTTTTTCAAAAATCCGAATGTAAAAGATTTAAGTAATATATTATATCTATATAAATATCATAATATCATAAATAAAATATTATTTCTTTGAAATTAACTTATAAAATTCATTGATTTTATGTGGTGATGAAAAGAGAGTCACGTCATTGTGTGATGGAGGGAGTCCACACGTACATGAATGACATTAACATCTTTCAGTAAGTAAAAATGGAAGAAATAAAATGATAAATTATCTATTAATAAAGATAAATACTTCATTAATATTACAATTATTCCATATATGTAACATATATTTATACTTATAATATTCCCTGTAAAACGTTAGTGAAAATGGATCGCATCGCTCTGAGAGGCGGTAGTCCCCCATACACATGACCAAATTTATTATATCCCATATGGAATGAAAATTTAAATAAATATATATATCATATAATGAATCAATTGGTTTAACTATTTTATAAATTTATTATATATATATATATATACATTTTATACATCATTATACCTAATTGTGAGAGGTGGTAACAGAAAAACGAATTACATCAGTCCATGAGGTGTTAGTCTACCACTCACACAAATGGTGATTTCGTAACCCATTTGATGGAAGTGTAAATGGTAAAAGGTAATTAAAATTTCATAAAAATATGTCATTATAGGTAAGATATTATTCTTATTATATCATCGTGGTATAATTATAATTTATGTAGTTGGAGGAAGAAATAAAATAAAAATAATCGTTGAAGATTGTTGCCTCTTCTTCATGTAACCTCCTTATGTTTGCAATAAAATCATTCATAGGATGGATTTATGTCAAAAATATTTTTTATCAAAAGATATTAGGGAATTTTAGAAGTTATTTTTGAGGTTCATGGCCAAACCAAAAGGGTTTTATGGTGTGAATAAGTGAGGAGATTAGGTGTCTTTTATAAGTGAGGTGAGTGGAACACATGTAATATTTTGAAATGAGAATGGTTTACCAACATTTTTTTCATGTGAAAAGGCCCAAAAATTGATTATTGTTGAGAATTATACATTATATAGTGGAAATAAGTCCATAAATTATATTCTAGGAAAGTTTTTAGGTTATTTTAACACTTATCATTTTGGTTTACCCACCAATAAACCCATTTTTACATTAATCGGGGGAATTATTTTTTACTACTTTCACAACTCATTTTGGTAAAAAAATATTTTGAACATATCAGATAATATAAATTATTTTGATTTCAAATTCATAATAAATTTTAAGAAATTCAATACACATAATTGGAGAACTTTTATTTTAAATTAATCCCACAATCGTGATGAGAAATTAGTTTTTCAAATAAATGTTTTCCCATTATTACATACTTTTTATATCAAATTTCAATATAAATTTGATTCTAATAACCTAATTTCGATTTATATATTTATGACTGAATTATTTTTTATTTTATCACTGATTTAAAATATAAATTTTATTCATAAATTATTTAAATGAAAAGGCAGTTTTCAATTAAGATTTGGTATCATTTACTGTTCATCAACAAATTAATCGTTTTAGAAAATTCTCAAAAATTCAACCTACAATAATTTTTTATCAATATTTAAAACATTAAGATATTTTTTAAAATAAATTTTTCAAAATTTTTCAATATTATTTTGATAATAATTGAACCAAAAATTCATCGAAACTACTTTTTAGAAAAATATTGATTTACGTGTAAAATTGGTTTTATTCTTATCTCTTTTATAGAAAAAACATAATATGAATGGTGAAAATTTTATTGAATATGTAATATATATATTTCATTAAAATAATTCACCAAAATTGTTTCATAATTAATTGTGGGGAAACAAATTTTTTAGATAAAAATAGTTTTTGAGAAAATTATTTCTTTTCTATTCAAATAGTTTTTATTTTAATTTTTGATTAATTAGAAACCAATAAATTCATTTTATATAAATAAGTAAACCATAATGTTTCATAATTTATTTAATCTTATTCTTACCCACCATTATAATGTCTATGTGAAAACTATCATATAAAATAATAATATTTTAATAATATGTCATGTTTCATTTAAAATCGGTATTGTGTGTAATAAAAGCTAAATTCAGGGTTACCGATAAGGAAATATGAACTCTGTTTTGTGTGTAACATAAGATAAACTCAATATTTTGTTAAATGAGAAATATATAAGATATGAAATTTATTTGAAAAATATCTCAAAATCTTGGGGTATTACAAAAAAAGGATGGGTGGGGATTAAAGATGAATTTGAAGGGTTGGTGTGGTTTTCAGATGTTGAATAAGAGATCCTTTTATTAGTAGAAAAATGTAACATTAATTTGGAAATTTATTTTAATTTAATTGAATATGTTTAATCTTATGGGATTATGGTTATTTAGGTAAATAAATTTTTTAATTCACATGGTATTAACTTTCCCATCTAATATAGGTATTAAAAATGTGTTTGTATCATTTTACTTTTGAAAAAATTGAGTCACTTTAAGTTACCCCTTTTACCCCTCTACTTTTTATTAAAATATTATATTTTCTATTTAATTTTTTACAAAAACTAATATATGAGGTATCATACCTAATTTTTATTTTTAGATTTTTTATTTGGACCCCATTTAATAAAATTTCATTTCAAAATATATTAAAATTTACGTTTAAATTAAAACATATTTTATATAGAAAAATCAATTTTTAGAAAAAATTTATTTTTAAAATATTAAGTGTTTTTTTCCTAATTTCATATCAATTACAAATTAAAAGTTTTTTAATAAAATTATTTATTTATTAAATAATTAAATTATAATCAACATTTAAATAAGATAAATTTAATTTAGTTTGATAAAAATATATGAAATACCTATAAAAACGATTTTTTGAAAATAACATTCATTATAAATTCCAAGGAAACTAAATTTTACCACAATAATTAATTTTTATTCAAAAAATGAAATTAAAATTCTTATTTTATTATCCATACTGATTCTAAATATGAATTTCAATTTATTAAAATCAATTTCTAAATGTGATCATCATTGATATTAATATAAAATGTTAAATTAATAAAAAAACACAATTTATTAAAATTATTTTTTTAAGTATAAAACGAATTTATACATATTTTTGTTCATGTGAAAATATTTATACCAATATTAATATATATTTCTCATTTATATTACCAATTTATATTAATAAATGTGTCATAAAATAGAGATCAATTTAGTTTATTATGATAAAATACACAATACTAAAAAAATTCTTTGAAGAATATGAATGAAATAATTTTAACAAAATAATATTTAATTATTTATATTTTAAACATTAAATTTTATTTATTAATTTTTATTAAAACATTTCATCTAATTTTATAAATACATCAACTCATTCACTAAAAAAACATTTGACGCGTAATATATATTCTTATAAAAAATATTTTATTTTAATATTTTAATTTTTATTTCATTTTACTATTTTCAATTTATAAATAAAATTACACAACATGGATATACCAATTAAATTAATTAATACCCAAATACCATATTTCTAATGACCTTATTTCCAATAACCATATTTCGAATGACCATATATCCATTTATAATGGATATATTACCCCAATTACATCAAATAAATTCATTTCATTCTAAATTATTAAACCAAACATCTTATTAAATTGATTTTCATTTTGTTTTTTCATAATGATTTATCTTTTCATTATGTTCTTTCTCACTATTAGTTTCATTCTTATTGTATTTATTTTCAGGGGTGAATATAATCTAGAGGACCAAATACATTTCAATATATTATTTTCTTCTTTTTATTTTTCCATTATAATTTATGCATTTTTAATTGTTGTAATAATATATCGTATCTAATTTTCCATGGTATGTAATAAATGGAATCAGGAATTTTTTTTATAATATACGATGAATGAATAATTTATTTTTAGTTTGAATCATATATTTTATGACTCATTTCCTAATCACATTTAGTTCTTTTAAACAATATAAAAACATTCTTTAGAATAATAAACATATAATTTATGTAAGACTAATGGGCCCTAACACTTGGGGGGATAAGGTTATTTTTTCCACTGTGTAAGTTCTCATTGATAACTTCTATTTGTGAGGTTTATTTGACCAAATAGATTGTATCAACGAATCAGTTACAATATTTTATATTATCAAAACTAGGACATGGTGTTTTAGAGCATGGTTCTATATCATTACTCTTCACTCTATATTTTAAAATAATTATGGTAAGTAGTTACTAATCCCTCTTACATGTTTTATATTTTATTATAGGATACATAGTTCTTTAAAAAATGGAATTTTATGTTTATATGGTTTAGTTGTTGATGTTTGATGACTTGGATTTTGAATTGTGTATGATATAGATAAATTATTGTCCACTATTGAAGGATTGTGATCTTCCATTGATGGGTACCAAACTATAACTGGAAAAAAAGGAATAATTGTAAAGGATATGTAATAAATCACTAAGGTTGATCTAGATATCATGATCCCAGAACATGACTTATAACATTTATAAGGTAAATAAAACTCAAGACCTTATAAAGGTAATTACCAATATGCAGGATAATCCAGCAACAATGTACAAGGTGTTACAATTATAGAGGCTATTTTTTATGATAATATTGAATGTAAGGCTATCAGTTGGTCATGTTAATGATTTTATTATGATTTAGAGATTTTTAGAATTAATAAAGATGAATTTATAATATCTAGAATGGTCATTATGGTTACATTTATCACTCGTGAGATCATTGGATGTGATGGATACTACAATGATTAACTCCCACTATATGACCAACATATAGTTTATAGATTTTACAGATATTATTTTAAATTTTAAAATTCATCATAAATATAAACATGAACTAACATAAATTCCTATGGTGTAGAATTTAGTGGATGTTTCACAATATATAAGAGTCATAATAAAGAAAAAAATTAATTTAGATCGATAGTATCTTAGTTAATGGTGGTACCATGTGTTCTAATTTGGGGGAGAAAGGGAACAAATATTTTACTTAGTAACATTTTAATTTTAAAAGATATTCTTTCAAAAGTGCATCTAAAAATACCATTTTGGATGACAGAATAGTTTTTTTGCTGAGTGCTGCCAATTCACATGAGCCTTGTATTCTAGACTCTAGAGAATTTTTTGAACTCTATATCTAAGAGAGGTAATGTGAATAATTATACTTCAAGTGGGTTTAGTACAGTTTATATTGCAGATGATGAAATTATTACGATTTTTGGATAGGATGACATTTATACCCAAAAAAATAATTGATTTTTTCTTATGTTTCAAGTAATGAGATGCATATTGGGGTTAAAGAAGAACTTGAAATTGGTTAGATAACTAAACAACATAGGTTTCTATAAAGAAAATTACAGATAATGAATATAGAATTTAATATGGTTCTATAGGGGTGTAAAAAAGTGTAATATCTGGGAATGTATTCCTAATATGAGTTTTAGAAGGTCATATGCATTATATAAATGTAACATCCCTAAATTTATGCAATACACATCTTGTGTAACTAAGTTATAAAGGTTAATAATGGGATATATGTTCTTACTTATAAATTATTTTTTAATATCAAAATCATAGTGTAAAAAATGTGAAGAATATAATTTTGGGGAGGATAGAAATGTTTCATTCTGATTAGAAGGTCATATTTTGAATGATTTTAAGTTATAACCTATTTATATGGATTTTTAAAGTCCAAATATAGTTTCTTCCCACTGAAGTTCACAATAATATGGTACCTACATTGATGATGTGACAAGGAATGATTGTGTGTTCTATATCAAAAAATTACTGAGGTATTTATAGGATTTATTCAAGGAGAGCCATGGTGGATAATGATACTAGAAGTAATCATAAATATTTTTGGATTAATGTTAGTGGGTAATACATAAGAATATATTTCTAGAGGTTATGTTGGAATAAAGCCTTGTGATATATGAAGATTTTACAAGTTATTCTAGAAAAAAATGTTGTATAGAGGATGAATCAGATTTTATTACATAAGTTAAGATACATGAGAATTCACACTACTATTATTAAAGAATCTTGGATAAAGGATGTTTATTTTGAGGATAACATTGTATAAAAAATTATATTATCTCTATTTTGGTAGGAACTTTTTAATGTATGTTGGTTTATATGAATGATTCAATTTTGAAATCTCAAACTATTTAGTTCACCCACCATATCCACATAGATTCCATGTAAATGAAAAACATAATGGTTATCTCCTATGAATATTAATTTGTAGGGAAAGGAAAGAGTGGATTTTGTTTTTATATCATGGATAATAAATCAATTTTTTTTAAAAGTATTTAATGTGATTTTCAACAAAGAGATCTTGTGGAAAGATCATAACCAAGAGTACGTTTTTTGATAAGATCAAAGTATTATCACGAGATGAGGTTCGAAAAAGATGAATTATAAATGATATAAATGTCCCAAAAAACATTATGAAGTATGTCAGTTCTCACAAGACTACACTATATAGAAGAGGTTTCAAAAGGAGGTTATTTTCTAATGGTGTTTCAAAATATAGAAATACCAAAAAAACTATTAGGGACTATAGAAGTTTAGGAATGATATCTATAAATTATATTCTCATTAAAACATTCTCCAAAAGGAGAATATAAACAGGGTTTATTTTAGAGGACTACCATATTTAATCTTTAAGTGTAAATATACATAAGTGAATTACTCTACGTGATTATTCACTATGGTAGAAAATAAATAGTTTTATGGTAATTTAAATGGTTTTAAATGAAGAGAGTACTTCAAAATATTTTCAGGATATGGGGGATAACAATATGACCCACTATGAAGAGATTACTTCAAAATAAATGCATTTATAAGCTAAAAAGGATGTGGATGATAGACCTATGTACAAGGAATATATTATTGTGAAGGATTTTAAAAAAATTAATGGTGTATATTTTTTGAGATCTTTTCTTTGATTGTTAAACCATTAAATAATTGTATGGTACTTGAAATGGTTTTAAATAAATATTTACATAATTTGTATTTATATGGGAAGACCACATTCCTTTATGGATACTTGTATAATGAAATTTACATAGAGATTTTATAATGTTTTATGATAAAAAAATATGATCTTAGATAAAACCTAACATGAATCCGTTATGAATTGAAGCATTCATAAGGTTATTAGAACTAACTATTCAATTAATATTTTAAAACACATATGTTTATCTAAATAAATTTTGATCATTTATACTACCATAAAAAGTTCAGTTTTGATATTTTCATAATATTACATCTCTATATTGATGACATTAATAGTTATATTATATTGAAGGAATCAATTGATTGGCATAAATCTGAATTTTCTAAAAGTTTTAGGCCAAAGGATATCATTATGTAAAAAGCTTTAGAGGAATATATATTATATAGTATTTTCAATCCAAAACATTGATCCTAACTAAATATAAATATATCCAGAAGCTTGTTAAATTTTTTTGAATGTGTGAGGTGAAACCAGTTACCAATAAACATGTCAAACATTTCAATTTTATGAAGGATAAGGTATCAGGAATGGAATTAAAGTTTTATTATGTTGAAAATGTTCATTATGCATCAATATTTATAAGACTTATATATATTCTATGGTTTGTATATGGTTGGACAATGCACATGTGGTGGGAGTAGATATTAGGTTAAAGGTGAATCACATATGGTAATAATAAGAATTAGTAAATTGGATCCTCTAATATCTTAATGGATCCCGAAGTATATCTCTTTATTTTATAATAAATCAATCATTATAGGGGTTAGTATATATAGAATTTATAAGAGACAAGAATCCTTAAACTAGCACCACAAGTAATTTTATCACTTTTGGAATTGAAACTATGAGTTATATGTTGAATATTCCACTAATAATTAAACATTCAATAATGGAATCAAATTATATTTCATTAACAACATCTTTGAAGGATTTTATCTCGATAAAGTGTTGGTTGGATTATCTCAAAAGAATGAAAGAGGTTAGGAGGTTGTTCAATGATTCAAAAATTATGATGAACATTTCTAAATATATGATGATTCATTATTTGAAAAAACCTATTTAGTTAATGAATCAAATCATCAAGAAATATTTAGAGGAAAAAAATCTAGATCAATTAAAGGTGTACAGTGTTTGGTATTTTAAATATATGTCAATAAATGTTTTAGTCGGGGATATACTGATGTAGTCGTTGACCTCGGTCGGGATTGGATATCCAAAAGCATGGTGGAAAAAACCACAAAACTATAAAGGGTTTTTTAGAGTGAAAAAGGTTTTAAAATTATAATGGAATATTTGGGGGTAAAGCTTGAATATGATTCTCATGTGAGAGACTATTTGGTTGATCCATGTGAAAATAATTTTCAAGATAATTAATTAGAAAAATTAAAGAAGAGATTCTAGAAGTATATTTTCTAAATCCTAGATGTGAATGGTGGGGTATTAGAAAACAAATAGAATCCAAAAATAATAAAGACAAGAAGTAGGCTATTATAATTATGAAATAATAAGTTACCTTAAAAACATTAAGGATGATGTTTAGAGATGCAAAGGAACTAAAAAATATAAATTCTAAAGTTACATTATGTTCCTAATCATTCATGATGATTATATAAGGGTCTTAAAAATGATATGTAATATTATACTTGTGGAGTTTTCTAAAGAACCCTTTGTTTAATATAAAATAATGTTAGGAGGAAAATGTCTTTGAAAAGGAAAAGGGTTCCTAAAAATATTGGTTATAAGTATAAATACTCTTCAAAAAGACATTAAGGTGGTGGAACTAGTACTACCAGATGTGATATTATATAATTTTTATGGTGAGGTCATTGTCATCATAGTTATATATAGTAATCATCATCTATTTCATGAATAAAATTACTTGAAGTGTTCACCCTATGGAGTAAGACTAAGTCTGGACTATGTAAAATTGTCTTGTTCTTTCCTTTGACATTCTTATATTGGACTTTGTAAATTTATTTTTAGTGTTGTTTTTGTGTGTTGTGATAAAATGAATTAGGTGTGCTTTTTATTTTAAGTCCATGAACATCTTGTATGTTGTTTATTGTGATGTCTAGGGTTTTGGGTGAGACAAATATCACACACCCAATGTTTGGACCCACATGTTATGTGATTATTCCTAGCTAGACAAACCCTGTGGCAAAGGTACAAACCCAGGACCTCATGTGGTTAGACAAGTCTTGTACCCTAAGGGACACATAATGTATATATAATTTTCTAGTAGAGATATGTACTGAGTATACATTTCCTGGACCCCAGGTAAACATACACACTATTTTACTCCATCAATACATAATGTGGTTTCAAATTTCTTTCCAATACATGTCTTTATGAGGGAATCACCAGGTTTCGAGGTGAGTTCACATGCTCCCTCAACCACCATATATGTCGTGTACTTCTTTCCTAACATTCAAAAGTGCATATGCCCTTTTTGGAGACTCAAATTTAGACCTTTGAAAATCCTATCCTAAGGATTTTTTCTCATAGAAGGCTATGATAGACTTGAATTTTTGTATAGAGATACAATACATCGTTATTAAAGAGGGATACTTCTCTTAATGATGCTTATCTTGTTGTAGTGATAATGTGTTCTAACACCCCATTTTTTATGGACCATTTTTTTGAATAAATTATATTTTCATTTATGTCTTGTAATGCAATAAGTCAAACATTCCTTTCACATGGAACTGACATGAAAAATGTTGCACACTACACTAACATAGTGTATGATACATGATACACTGATTTTCTATGAAACATATCTTTTTATTATTATAATCTAAATGTGATAATTATAACTTATTTTTAAAACAATGTTATATGAATTGTAATAACTACATTTCTAATATTGACAATAAAATATATGATTCTTAGTAAAGTCCTTCTATAAATAGATTTCAATTTACTTCTAAAAAAATTAATTTTAGATTGCCATATTAATTTATTTTGTTAAAATTAACTTCATTTTTGAAGTCAAAATATCAAAATTAACTAAGGGTGGATATTTGGCATTTTTTAAAAAGTTTCAATTTTTAAGGAATAGTGAAAATATTCTATTGTAGTTAAAAAATAAGTTTTTCATTTAAATAATTATTTTAAAATGATTTTATACTTCACAAAAGATAAATAATACATATATTTATCTGATTTAGGTTATCAGAATCATTTTTATAATAGAATTAGATATATAAAAAATTAGTGAACTTTTGAACGTCTCTTTTACCCGCCTTCTAGCCACTTGTGCAAGATTAACATGAAATGTAATTTTACCACTTCTGTGAATTAAATTTTAAAAAACATAAATACATGGTTGTTATTATTATGAAAATTTGGTCAAATAGGATCAATATAATTTTTGGTAAATATTAACTTGTGAATTTTATTTACCATGCTTAAAGGTAAATAGGGTAACTAAAGGTCAAAATATCATTATAATAAAATAAAATTAACCTAACATGTGTCCTATTTTATTTGGATAATTATTGATTTACAAAAATAAACCTTAGTTAAAAAATATAATCCATTTTAATCCACTTGTGTTAGATTAAGACATTTATTATACTTTATTTAAAGAAGGGTTAAAAATGTCATATTCAAACTTAAATAACAAAATAATTGTTAATATAAGGTTAAACATAAGATAAATTATACTATATTATTTAATTTAAAATATAATAGATTTATCTTCATAATTATTATTTATTATTAATTTTTAGAGAATAAATAATTTAATTAAAGGCTTGTTTAATAATGATGAAGTAATTTAGATATAAAATAAATGATATTAAAAATATTAAAATAAATATAATTTCACTTAATTAATTACATAGAAAAATTTTATAGATTAATTAGACATGTTAGTGAAATATTATTAGTATTGTATCTTAATTATCATGTAGTTAAGATATTTTTAGAAATGAAAATATTTAATAGTTTTAAAATTTACATAAATGATACTTTAAAATAAATAATATTTTATTAAATGTTATAAAATTTATAAAAATATAAGATTAGTCAAAATAAATTTTATAGTGTCAAATATTTCATAAATGATCCAATTGGGTTTCTTTTGTCAATTTATTGTGACTATATTAACCATCTATTGTAAAAAACAAGTTTTCATGGTAAAAGTTAAATTCCTTAACTAAGGGTAAAATCAAAAAGATAAGGATAATTTTTTGACCTAGACATGTAAAAATTTGTTGATTGAGAGTATGTATAATCATACTCATCTTAGTCCTGAAATTACTCACTATTTATATATTGGAAATCAAAATTAATTTTATAATAAATTAATTGTTTTGGAGTTTCCAAAAGTGTCACTTTTCCATGTTATAAAAGGGAACCTCTCCTTCTCTATTAATCACACCTCTAAATACATTTGGTTGAACCATAACCTAACCATTTATAGTAACAACTTTCCTCCCTTCCTCTTTGAATACTTCCCTTGGGAAGAAGTTAACTCAAGGAAGCCTTTTGGAACAAACCAAAAGGAGTTACCTGATTAAGAGGTAACATCTTCTCTCAAACTCATTTCTTAATTTTATTTCTACACCCACTAAACTCTATTAATTATATTATTTCATGAAAATAATAGTATCATAAATATACTAGGATTTTATTATTCAAATATATCAACATAAACTTACACACACACCCATATAATGGATATTTAGAATAATATTTCTGTGTGTGGAGAAATACTGCCTCACAAAACGATGATTGTTTGTTTTTCCCGTATTACCCATCATAGTGGCCATTATGATAGAATATATATATATATATATATATATATATATTATCTCTTTATCCTTAGGTATTAAATTTTACATCACATACCTTTTTACTTTCTATTTGGTGATAATACGATAATATCGTTTGTGGAAGTGTGGAAAACAGCCCCCATCAAAGCGATGGGATTCGTTCACACACCACATGGAATGCATTAAGGATGGGTTCTGTGAAATTATAAGACATATAATCATGATAATGGATTTATGATATATATATATATATCTATATATACATATTTCATTTACATGCATTCTTTCAATACGACAATTAAAACAGAAACATCGTTCATGTGTACGTACAGATTACCATCTACATGAATGGTGTACTCAATTTCATAATTATTTATTCTAAAGATTATTTAAATATAAAAATACTAGATATAAATTATATTTATATCTTTATATAAATTATGAAATCATAATATAAGTATAATGGCCAATGATATACCAAATTAAGACACATGTGAAGAACAAAGCGAATATTACTCAAAGTGAATCATTAACATGGGATCATTAAAAAGATGGTAATATAAGGTCATAATAAAACCATATATAGTATTATGTATAAGAATATTATTCTGTAAAATATATATAATAAACTTATATTTATTATACAGGAATCTTGTAAGAGTACGAAGTGAGCCAAGATATAAAGTATGGGATAATTTCATAATCTCATCATTATTCAAGATTGTTTACACATAAATATTTATTATGGTATATTGAAATAAACATTAATTTTTTCCAAAAATATTTTCATTAAATTATAACTACTCTCATATGGGTTTTTAATGTCATTTTTACACATTTATTACTTTTTTACTACATGGTATGAATGAAAACTTTATTTCTTCTTACAAACAATGTACTTTTTCAATTTTCTGTTAAAAGTAGGAGAATAATGTTTTATTTTATCTAATATGGAATGAATGGATTTTTAAGATTTCAAAAAGCTTTAATTTCTTTAATATTTTCTTACATGTTTTCAAGTTAATTTTCAAATAAAATTTTTACTTTTAAAAATGTGCATAATTATAGGAAAATCAAACATTTTTGAAGAATAAATGATATTTTACAAAATAATTAATTGAAATTGTTTTATCAAAATTATTTTCAATCAAATATAACATCAATTAGTGTTAATATGAATGATAGAATTTTCAAATCTCAAACTATTTAGTTCACCCACCATCTCCACACAGATTCCATGTAAATGAAAAACATAATGGTTATCTCCTAAGAATATTAATTTGTAGGGAAATGAAATAGTGGATTTTGTTTTTATATCATGGATAATAAATCAATTTTTTTTAAAAGTATTTAATGTGATTTTCAATAAAGAGATCTTGTGGAAAGATCATAACCAAGAGTATGTTTTTTGATAAGATCAAAGTATTATCACGAGATGAGGTTCGAAAAAGATGAATTATAAAAGATATAAATGTCCCAAAAACATTATGAAGTATGTCAGTTCTCACAAGACTACACTCTATAGAAGAGGTTTCAAAAGGAGGTTATTTTCTAATGGTGTTTCAAAATATAGAAATACCAAAAAAAATTAGGGACTATAGGAGTTTAGGGAAGATATCTATAAATTATATTCTCATTAAAACATTCTCCAAAAGGAGAATATAAACAGGGTTTATTTTAGAGGTCTACCATATTTAATCTTAAAGTGTAAATATAAATAAGTGAATTACTCTACTTGATTATTCACTATGTTAGAAAACAAATAGTTTTATTGTAATTTAAATGGTTTTAAATGAAGAGAGTACTTCAAAATATTTTCAGGATATGGGGGATAACAATATGACCAACTATGAAGAGATTACTTCAAAATAAATGCATTTATAAGCTAAAAAAGGATGTGGATGATAGACCTATGTACAAGGAATATATTATTGTGAAGGATTTTAAACAAATTAATGGTGTATATTTTTTGAGATCTTTTCTTTGATTCTTAATCCATAGAATAATTGTATGGTACTTGAAATGGTTTTAAATGAATTTTTACATAATTTGTATTTATATGGGAAGACCACATTCTTTTATGGATACTTGTATAATGAAAATTACATAGAGATTTCATAATTTTTTATGATAAAAAAATATGATCTTATATAAAACCTAACATGAATCCGTTATGAATTGAAGCATTCATAATGTTATCAGAACTAACTATTCAATTAATATTTTAAAACACATATGTTTATCTAAATAAATTTTGATCATTTATATTACCATAATAATTTCAGTTTTGATATTTTCATAATATTACATCTCTATATTGATGACATTCATAGTTTTATTATATTGAAGGAATGAATTGATTGGCATAAATCTGAATTTTCTAAAAGTTTTAGGCCAAAGGATATCATTATATAAAAATCTTTAGAGGAATATATATTATATAGTATTTTCAGTCCAAAACATTGATCCTAACTAAATATAAATATATCCAGATGTTTGTTAAATTTTTTTGAATGTGCGAGGTGAAACCAGTTACCGATAAACGTGTCAAACATTTCAATTTTATGAAGGATAAGGTATCATGAATGGAATTAATGTTTTATTATGTTGAAAATGTTCATTATGAATCAGTATTTATAAGACTTATATATATTCTATGGTTTGTATATGGTTGGACAATACACATGTGGTGGGAGTAGATATTAGGTTAAAGGTGAATCACATATGGTAATAATAAGAATTAGTAAATTGGATCCTCTAATATCTTAATGGATCCCGAAGTACATCTCTTTATTTTATAATAAATCAATCATTCTAGGGGTTAGTATATATTGAATTTATAGGAGACAAGAATCCTTAAAATATAACCACAAGCAATTTTATCACTTTTGGAATTGAAACTATGAGTTATATGTTGAACATTCCACTAATAATTAAACATTCAATAATGGAATCAAATTATATTGAGTTAACAACATCTTAGAAGGATTTTATCTCGATAATGTGTTGGTTGGATTATCTCAAAAGAATGAAAGAGGTTAGGAGGTTGTTCAATGATTCAAAAATTATGATGAACGTTTCTAAAAATATGATTTTTCATTATTTGAAAAAACCTATTTTGTTAATGAATCAAATCATCAAGAAATATTTAGAGGAAAAAAATCTTGATCAATGAAAGGTGTACAGTGTTTGGTATTTTGAATATATGTCAATAAATTTTTTATTCGGGGATATACTGATGTAGTCTTTGACCTCGGTCAGGATTGGATATCCAAAAGCATGGTGGGGAAAACCACAAAACTATAAAGGATTCTTTATAGTGAAAAAAGTTTTAAAATTATAATGGAATATTTGGGGGTAAAGCTTGAATATGATTCTCAAGTGAGAGACTATTTGGTTGAGCCATGTGAAAATAATTTTCAAGATAATTAATTAGAAAAATTAACGAAGAGATTCTAGAAGTATATTTTCTAAATCCTAGATGTGAATGGTGGAGTATTAGAAAACAAATAGAATCAAAAAATAATAAAGACAACAAGTAGGCTATTATAATTATGAAATAATAATTACCTTAAAAACATTAAGGATGATGTTTAGAGATGCAAAGGAACTAAAAAATATAAATTCTAAAGTTACATTATGTTCCTAATCATTCATGATGATTATATAAGGGTCTTAAAAATGATATGTAATATTATACTTGTGGAGTTTTCTAAAGAACCCTTTGTTTAATATAAAATAATGTTAGGAGGAAAATGTCTTTGAAATGGAAAAGGGTTCCTAAAAATATTGGTTATAATTATAAATACTCTTCAAAAAGACATTAAGGAGGTGGAACTAGTACTACCAGATGTGATATTATATAATTTTTATGGTGAGGTCATTGTCATCATAGTTCGATATAGTAATCATCATCTATTTCATGAATAAAATTACTTGAAGTGTTCACCCTATGGAGTAAGAATAAGTCTGGACTATGTAAAATTCTCTTGTTCTTTCCTTTGACATTCTTATATCGGACTTTGTAAATTTATTTTTAGTGTTGTTTTTGTGTTTCATGATAAAATGAATTAGGTGTGATTTTTATTTTAAGTCCATGAACATCTTGTATGTTTTTTATTGTGGTGTCTAGGGTTTTGGGTGAGAAAAATATCACACACCCAATGTTTGGACCCACATGTTATGTGATTATTCCTAGCTAGACAAACCATGTGGCAAAGGTACAAACCCAGGACCTCATGTGGTTAGACAAGTCTTGTACCCTAAGGGACACATCATGTATATATAATTTTCTATTAGAGATATATACTGAGTATACATTTCCTGGACCCCAGGTAAACATACACACCATTTTACTCCATCAATAAATCATGTGGTTTCAAATTTCTTTCCAATACATGTCTTTATGAGGGAATCACCAGGTGTCTAGGTGAGTTCACATGCTCCCTAAACCTCCATATATGTCGTGTACTGCTTTCCTAACATTCAAAAGTGCATATTCCCTTTTTAGAGATTCAAATTTAGACCTTTGAGAATCTTATCCTGAGGATATTTTCTCATAAGAGGCTATGATAGACTTGTATTTTTCTATAGAGATACAATACATCATTATTAAAGAGGGATACTTTTCTTAATGATGATTATCTTGTTTTAGTGATAATGTGTTCTGACACCCCATTTTTTATGGACTGTTTTTTGGAATAAATTATATTTTCATTTATGTCTTGTAATGCAATAAGTCAAACATTCCTTTCACATGGAACTGACATGAAAAATGTTCCACACTACACTGACATAGTGTATGATACATGATACACTGATTTTCTATGAAATATATATTTTTATTATTATAATCTAAATGTGATAATTATAACTTATTATTAAAACAATGTTATATGAATTGTAATAACTACTTTTCTAATATTGGCAATAAAAGATATGATTCTTAGTAAAGTCCTTCTATAAATAGATTTCAATTTACTTCTAAAGAAATTAATTTTAGAGAGTCATATTAATTTATTTTGTAAAAATTAACTTCATTTTTGAAGTCTAAATATCAAAATTAACTAAGGTTGGATATTTGGCATTTTTTAAAAAGTTTCAATTTTTAAGGAATAGTGAAAAATATTGTATTGTAGTTAAAAAATATGTTTTTCATTTAAATAATTATTTTAAAATGATTTTATACATCACAAAAGATAAATAATACATATATTTATCTGATTTAGGTCATCAGAATCATTTTTATAATAGAATTAGATATATAAAAAATCAGCGAACTTTTGAACGTCTCTTTTACCCGCCTTCTAGCCACTTGTGCAAGATTAACATTAAATGTAATTTTACCACTTCTGTGAATCAAATTTTAAAAAACATAAATACGTGGTTGTTATTAGTATGAACATTTGGTCAAATAGGATCAATATAAGTTTTGGTAAATATTAACTTCTGAATTTTATTTACCATGGTTAAAGGTAAACAGGGTAACTAAAGGTCAAAATATCATTATAATAAAACAAAATTAACCTAACATGTGTCATAATTTATTTGGATAATTATTGTTTTACAAAAATCAACCATAGTTAAAAAATATAATCCCTTTTAATCCTCTTGTGTTAGATTAAGACATTTATTATACTTTATTTAAAGAAGAGTTAAAAATGTCATATTCAAACTTAAATAACAAAATAATTGTTAATATAAGGTTAAACATAAGATAATTTAGACTATATTAATTAATTTAAAATATAATAGATTTATCTTCATAATTATTATTTATTACTAATTTTTAGAGAATAAATAATTTAATTAAAGGATTGTTTAATAATGATGAAGTAATTTAGATATAAAATAAATGATATTAAAAATATTAAATTAAATATAATTTCACTTAATTAATTACATAGACAAATTTTATAGAATAATTAGACATGTTAGTGAAATATTATTAGTATTGTATCTTAATTATCATGTAGTTATGATATTTTTAGAAATGAAAATATTTAATAGTTTTAAAATTTACATAAATGATACTTTAAAATAAATAATATTTTATTAAATGTTATAAAATTAATAAAAATATAAGCTTAGTCAAAATAAATTTTATAGTGTCAAATATTTCATAAATGATCCAATTGGGTTTCTTTTGTCAATTTATTGTGACTATATTAACCATATATTGTAAAAAACAAGTTGTCATGGTAAAAGTTATATTCCTTAACTAAGGGTAAAATCAAAAAGATAAGGATACTTTTTTGACCTAGACATGAAAAAATTTGTTGATTGAGAGTATGTAGAATCATACTCATCTTAGTCCTGAAATTACTCACTATTTATATATTGGACATCAAAATTAATTTTATAATAAATTAATTGTTTTGGAGTTTCCAAAAGTGTCACTTTTCCATCTTATAAAAGGGAACCTCTCCTTCTCTTTTAATCACACCTCTAAATACATTTGGTTAAACCATAACCTAACCATTTATATTAACAACTTTACTCCCTTCCCCTTATAATACTTCCCTTGGGAAGAAGTTAACTCAAGGAAACCTTTTGGCACAAACCAAAAGGAGTTACCTGATTAAGAGGTAACATCTTCTCTCAAACTCATTTCTTAATTTTATTTCTACACCCACTAAACTCTATTAATTATATTCTTTCATAAAAACAATAGTATCATAAATATAATAGGATGTTATTATTCAAATATATCAACATAAACTTACACACACACACCCATATAATGGATATTTAGAATAATATTTCTGTGTGTGGAGAAATACTACCTCACAAAACGATGATTGTTTATTTTTCCCTTATTACCCATCATAGTGGCCATTATGATAGGATATATATATATATATATATATATATTATCTCTTTATCCTTAGGTATTAAATTTTACATCACCTAACTTTTTACTTTCTATTTGGTGATAATACGATAATATCGTTTGTGGAAGTGTGGACAACCGCCCCCATCAAAGCGATGGGATTCGTTCACACATCACATGGAATGCATTAAGGATGGGTTTTGTGAAATTATAAGACATATAATCATGATAATGGAATTATGATATATATATATATCTATATATACATATTTCATTTACATGAATTCTTTCAATATGACAATTAAAACATAAACATTGTTCATGTGTACGTACAGATTACCATCTACATGAATGGTGTACTCAATTTCATAATTCTTTATGCTAAAGATTATTTGAATATAAAAATACTAGATATAAATTATATGTATATCTTGATATAAATTATGAAATCATAATATAAGTATAATGTCCAATGATACAGCAAATTAAGACACATGCGAAGAACAAAGCGAATATTACTCAAAGTGAAACATTAACATTTGATCATTAAAAAGATGGTAATATAAGGTCATAATAAAACCATATATGGTATTATGTATAATAATATTATTCTGTAAAATATATATAATAAAATTTTATTTATTATACAGGAATCTTGTAAGAGTACAAAGTGAGCCAAGACATAAGGTATGGGATAATTTCACAATCTCATAATTATTCAAGATTGTTTATACATTAATATTTATTATGGTATATTGAAATCAACATTAATGTTTTCAAAAAATATTTTCATTAAATTATAAATACTCTCATATGGGTTTTTAATGTCATTTTTACACATTTATGACTTTTTTACTACATAGTATGAATGAAAACTTTATTTCTTCTTCCAAACAATGTACTTTTTCAATTTTATGTTAAAAGTATGAGAATAATGTTTTATTTTATCTAATATGGAATGAATGGATTTTTAATATTTCAAAATGCATTAATTTCATTAATATTTTCTTACATGTTTTCAAGTTAATTTTCAAATAAAATTTTTACTTTTAAAAATGTGCATAATTATAGGAAAATCAAACGTTTTTTAAGAAGAAATGATATTTTACAAAATAATTAATTGAAATTGTTTTATCAAAATTATTTTCAATCAAATATAACATCAATTAGTGTTCATAATTCATTTATAGGGAATTTATCTAATGTTTCCATTAATATTCTTTCTCGGGATGGCTAATGTTTTGGTAGAATGATATTTATGAAACTCGTTTCTATTTCACGAGTTACATGATTTTGCAACCCTCTTCTTCTCACTAGTTATGCTTATGGTCAAATGATTAGGAAATCTATATATTTTTTTTATATTTTGATGTTTTTATATGTTTATGACACCCATTTCATTTAATGGGTTATGTAATGATTTTTAGTGATGGTGTGGAACATGTATGTATGATTTTATTATGAGATGGATGCAAACTATATCTCTGTATAATGAATTAGGTAAAGATTTATATCGCATGAGATAGACTAATATGGTCTTGGGAGTGAACCTTGATTACTAAGATGTCCATGGGAGTGAACCATGACTACCAAAATGGTATGAGGAGTGAACTCATGCTTCTAAGATATACATGGGAGTAAACAATAACTACCAAGATTATAAGGGGAGTGAATCCATACTACTATGGTGGTCTTTTTAGAGATGCATTGGATACTATAGAAATAATTATATGCTTATGTGTCTAACAAAATTCCATGTTTTATTCCAATGTTATTCTTTCATAGATTATTCTCATTATTTCATTATGATTCATGTCATGTGAACTGCCGATACTTATTCCATGATTCCTATTATAATATTTGATATGTAGGGTATGTTATTATAATTCTGTGATAACATTCTCATACCATTATTCTCATGTTTATGGTTAAATGTCTCCCTTTTTCCCTTACTAAGCATCTGATCTCTCCCCTTTTATATTTCTTTTCCCCTCAGTTTTGATGAATTGTAATATGATTTAAGTGTCTAAGAAGGGGATAGTAAATAATAACCTATTGTTAGATGATGTAGCTCATTTATGTACTGGTGTCTATTTTTCACTGTTTCCAAAGGCACTAGAATAATTACGGTCTTTGGGCATCTGTTTGTATAATTATTAAGTATTCAAAAAAGTTGTTCAACGTTAATGTTTGAAAAGTGAGGGTCTCTATAAGTGAAATATTTTAATTGTTACCAAGTTAGGTACTCTCGTATCTCCCTCCATGTTCTGGTTCCCCCATATCCTCTATATAGGTATAGGTGTTACACCTACAAATTAAAGAGGTCACAGGTCCTCTATTTGTGGAGTAGACTCCCCATCAACGATCTCTAGAAGTAGTTGGGTCCTCCATTTTCATTGTGGTCCCTCATCTATGCTACATATTTGTGAGGCGGGATATATCAATATTCTTGAGAGGTTATATGATATGTACAACTAGGAGATAGTTCCCCCTCGATTGTGATAGACAGCGGTAAGGACTGGGCCCTCCACACAGATTCTCTTGAAGTTGTGTGTGATTATGGGAATGAAATATGGACCTTTGTAGTTCTAGTTAGACTCATTATAATTATCTATGATGTATAGATAGAGATCCCATTTCTCTCTCATTTAGGTTACATATTGAGAATATATATCTTGGGTTTCATTTCTATATTACTATGGGTGGATCTTACTATTTTTCTATATTTATATTACTCCCTTTGTGGATTCTAGGAAATCCTACTATGTTTTAGTATACTCACCCATTTGTGGGATTTTCCTAATCTTATTGGGAATTATGTAGGTGACATATAGGTCAGAGCTGGCATCGACCGAGCATTCTAATACTTTGGTGTATTGACCATGTTCAGTTGTCGCACATAGATTTTAGTAGCTGGTCTCTCTTAAAATTTGATTTTTCTAGTGATAGTCATTTTGGGACTTCATTTTTATGTTGGGAATATAATTTCCCTATTATTTTTTCATTTTTTTCATTTTATGATGTATTACCTTTAGGTTTTTTCATTCATTATTATATTCAATATGATTGAGTTTTATTCATTATTATATATTTTTTTATGGATACATGTGTGTGTGTTTGTGTGTGTGTGTGTGCATATTAGTTCATTAGGGTGGAGGACCCTTATATATCCCAAAACATGATTATCATTCATCGATGGATACTAGAGGAGAGCCTTGGATCCTAGGGAAAGTCCTTTCCCAAGTGTGGTTTCCCAACTTGTCCATCACCCAAGAGGCAACTCCATCTCACCAAGGTCCTCTTTAGATAGGGAATATCTATAATAGATAGGTTAACCCTATTCAAGGCTTCCAAATCTCACCTTGGTCCACCCTGTGTGAACTCTCTATATCTTATTCCAGACATACTTGGACAATGAAATTCATTTTAACCTAGGAATTACATGTGTGAAAAACTTCCAAATCACCTAGGTTCATCCTATTCTAGAAACTCTTTAAATTTCCGAAGACTCACTTTTATGATCCACCCTTTGAGCCTTATTTTATGAAACTAATGGTTGGGAACCACCTTCCATGGATCCCTCATTTAATGGTCATAAAGAAAAGACCTCCAATAAATCCTACAGATATGTATTATCAGAGAACGTCCACATCTGTTTTTCCACTCAATTGTAAATTCATATGGAATTGGAAGTCTTATATTTATCATACCTAATATATAGGATCATCATATTGTTATCAATTACAAATTTCCATGGTAATGAGGATCCCAACATCAGGGATAATGATTGATGGATTCTTTGGATGGGTGGTGACAACTATTTTCTAGAATGTGAAGAGAATAAGGTTGTATCTATATGGATACATAAGACCCGATCACCATGGTTTGAAAAAAAATATATATAGGTACACATAAGCCCCATATCTCCTCCTGACCACCCCACCCTGATTATATCCTCATTTACTAGCTGACTAGGTGCAAGTTCCTCCCTAGGTAATCGCTCCTAGTGGTAGCCCCTAGGCTTTCTTTAAGAACATTCTCTTTCCTTCCTTATCCTTTCCCTCATCCACCAGCAAACAAGGGGGCTTGCATGGATCACCAGATATTCTCTTTCATTTTAATTATCACACCAAGTATGACCAACATTGTCTTATTGTTTTATTACAATCATGTAATTAACGTAATAAAATACCACTAAATGGGACCCGTGTTTGGAATATTCCCCAACCATGTTATTTCCACCTCAAAAAGGCCATATTCCAAATTAGTATACCCATGGGTCTTCCTCCATAGTTTCAATCACCAAATTCTCCCAAATCTTCTCAATTTTATATTCCCATTAGTTTCATATCCAAACTGGGAGGCTAAATCCCTTCCACTTCCTTAAGGTTATTTTAGTTTAATTTTCCCCATCCTTTTCTAGGAACCTTTCACCTAGATTTACTTGTTTCACAATGTTAAATTATATGATATGATCTTTATAACATGAATGTAAAAGGTATGATGTGTCCCATTATATAGAACGGAACAACATGGGTTCTGAATCCTTTCATAATGATATAAATTAATCCCTTTTCATGATCCCCATCCCAACATCAATACAACAACTATATTTCTAGACAATGGTAAATTCTAGATCACCGCATTATTTAGATTAAAACTAACATCATGATTAAAAAATCCACAACCCATATTTGTGGAACCAACGATGGATAAACTCATATAAATATATATTTCATCATCGTTGAATACACTCAGATACATACATATGATTTTAAATCCAGTACATTCCAAAATTTTATATTTAATATATGGGTGACCCACCCTATATTTTTTTAATTAAGGGTTCATGAATATGTATTAAATCTACAATAGAGTCCCATAGTTGGAAATAGTTCTAACCAAAATGATTTAATGAGATTAACTTCCCATCATATCCACCAATGAAATTCTTTAATTATTTTTTGGAAAAAATTTTCAATTACCACCTAACATTGGAATGCATGTTTGCAGAACACTGTGAATTATAGAACCACTAGGTTTTTATGATTCCATGAATAAACGTCATTGGAAACCTCTCTAAATGTATATGGAAAAAAAAATGTGTTTGATGTGAACAATAATTCCACTACCACCACAACACACCATTCAACGGTCTGTATGATTTTACAAATGAAATAAAAAGTGGTGAATCTAACATGAAAACATAAGAAAAATTACTTTTTCATCCACTTGTCAGGCACCTTTTACACTCTCAAAAAATGAATGCTTCAAAATATGGATCCAAAATAATATATTAAGAATGTATTAATTTATTAAATTATTTATTTGATAAGATTTTCATTTTCATGTTTGTCATATATCCCAAGGAACATTCAACAATACTCCCTTAAATCTAATGGAATCTTTTAAAATGATATGAACATGTGCATTAAATGTAATTCAAGATGGATCCTCACTTAACCATAGGATCTTATCACCTACCTAGAATCATTATAAACATGTGTTAAATCTAAATATTTTGGAATACCATCATAATGTTGTGATTCATACATTAGAAAAATCATGATAAGACCTCCAAGGAATGAAGCCCCACTAGCCGTCCACCATGCAAAGGTTGGAGGAAAATAAGAAAGTAGAACCAGTGGATGTTTCAAACCATTTCTAGATCCTATTAAGAGAAAAAAGAAATATATTCATCCCTTATATTAGGGATTCTAGGAATGAGGTAATAGATAGCCTCAGAAAATAACATTGGGGTCCCACAAATGGGATCTTTTCAATAGTTTCCACCATCAATGTTGCATGAGACAAATTCGTCTATATGAGGAGGACACCACCCCAAAGGCTATAGAATGGGTCATTCAGGCTTGGAAACCCATGATAGACTTTCTTGGATGTAAATAAAACACTAGGGATATGTTCACATCCATGTATCAACCTAATAGTTCCTAAAAAATGTTGGCAACAAATGAGCAGATGAAAATTCTTGACCATACCCCTCAAACCATCCACCATAGTTTGGTAGTAACCAAACGAACCCATCAAAAAAATACAATGGAAACTAATTAGAAGATGAAAATACCTACTCATTTATATCAAGTATGCAAACATGATATAGTAGCAATCAGATAATGTACCTAGAAAATTCAAACAAAAAATTAGTGGAAACCCATATCTCCACCTACAGATGAAAACTTTAATTATATACTGGTAGGAAAGATAATATATGAGCATGACAATATCCATTATCCCAATACATAATAATAATATATCCTCATTATAGATGCTGAATTTACTCAATATATCTTGTCAATGATGAAAGGGAATACAGCAATTCCTTCCCACATCATAAAAACCTTCCATGATATAATGATAGAGATCATAGTGGTTGAAGAGAAGACACACAACTCTACCTACTCAATTGGGGTGACTCATCAACGTAATGATATGTTAAATCTAGAGTAGAAATAGATTCCTTCTCTTAAATAGGCGGGTCGTTGGTAAAATCCCACAATAAATAGAAAACCTAATTGGGCCCACATCTTTATTCATACTAGATATTACTAGTACGTCCCAGTAGCCACTCCTGAGAATGAATATATACCTACAAAATTTTATATAACTTTGTTTTTGTATCACAATTTCAACACAGGAGATACTAAAAAAAGTCCATGTATATGAAATCCACTATCAAGAGTAGGAGGAATTAGTCACCTAAAAGAGGGAATAAAAATATATGCCTCACCTAAGAAGATTGACAAACAAAGAGTTGTAATACAATCCTATTATTCTCTCTTTTAGTGTTCATGATTACATTATATTTTTTTCTATTTAATATTAGGATCCTAATCATTTTTTACAAAATTATGGAAACAGTAGCTGTAATTTATTATGTCCTCCCTGTAACTTTTCTTCCATCATTTTTAGTGGTCCTTCCCGAACATCTTACCATCATGTATTACTTCATGTCCAAAATCTAAGTGATCAAAAAATCCTATATCATAATGAGTGTTATGATAACTATCAATGTGTCAAAAATTTAAAAGAGTAAGAAGGACATACCATTTATATCAGCTTATAGGGAGGTCCTCCCCATGTTATACATAGCTGAATTTTTTCTTGCAGTTAAACATTAAGACATGATGGAAGTCCTCCCGATGATATTATTCACTATGATGCTCTTCCCTGTAATGAAAATTCATTTCATCATGGAGGCCCATCACTTTCCAAATCAACTACATGAAAGACGTCATATTATGAGGGACTTGGGAAAATGAGTTCATTTGTGCCTAATGAATCATCATTGAAGTGTGATATTATTTCTCAACCACAAGAAATCCCAATTCAATGGTTGTTCTTTGAAAACCCCCCAGATTTTCTTCCTTTCAATATAATAGAGGAAATCCCTACTGACACTACTGTTCATAATAAAACATCATTTAAATTTCCAATTTTTTCATATCTGGTTGAACAACCTCTTTCAAAACATGAAGAAGATAAATTTATCATGAGGAGACTATTGGAAAAAGATAATATACCAGTCATATTTTGGTAATTATCCACTCCCCAATACAGAATTCCATAAGAATTTTTGGTATAACATGTGCATGAAATCCTATTAAATTTACAGACCAATATTCTTTAACTATAGGAAAAATACTTCCCTTATGAGGAATATCTTATCCATGTCCAGGTAATAGAAGTTATAAGTCTTCAAATTGACTTGGTATCCCTTCAAGTTACACAATGGACGAATTTGGTAAAATATAATGGATACTTACAGTATAAATGTCTTAAAGTGTTTATAGAGTAATGTTAGCTGATTTTTTATTCCATATCTAGTTTTAATTTTAGAGGATGGGGAGAACACAAGGTTTTTTACTTCTTCTCACCCCCAGGTCAGTAAGGATTTCCTAGGGAGATATCATGTAACATCAATTCCCTATGCCACCATCGAGAAATATTATATTTTTTTCAATAGATGACATGATATAAAAACTCATCTCTAAATGACTCTTGAATACATCATCCTAGAATAGAGTGATCCATTGAAAAACTATTGTATCAATCATCCATAAATATTGAGAAAACATATGGTTTAAGGGAACACAATCTTTTATTCATACCAATATTGGTGAAATAAAATAACATAGAGAATAATCATAAAATTAACCTAGACCATGGTTTAAAAAAATATAAGATCAGGGGAGAATTCATAGAATCTACAGCTTTGTAAATATAGGAGTAACCCCATACAATAGATATGGGGGATTTTTTAACACATCCTACCCCCCAAGTAGCTAGGAATTTTGGTCATAGATATTTAAACATTGGAAAAAATACACCCCCACCCATTGTATTGAAGTAATTATTACTTAAACATACTCCTTAATGAATTTTAGTATTTTCTTATTTAGGAGGATATCCATGAAATGAATCCCCCTAGCTTTTCATATCCGGTGACATGATATTGTCTAGTTGATTCCATTAAGATAATTGGTTCTCCCACTATAAAGATGACATTTAAATGCATGAAATTCATCATGAATGGGTGAAAATACTTATCACCACCCCTTCGGACACTATAGAATATGAGGATGATATATGGGAATAAGAGTAGTATGTTTCTATTAGTAATACATTCCACAGTGAAATTATTTAAGATGGTGTGTATACCAAAAACAAGATACTTTTAATTGGTTTTGGGATTGCTTAAAATGATTCATGACCACATACCTGGTGAGAATATGCTAAGAAAAACGGTAAAGGTGAAACCATATGTAACCCATGACATGAATAGGTTGAACTCATAAAACATTAAGAAAGATTTTCTTAGTAAGAGTAAAATATAAAAGAGTAAAGAAAAATAAATACAGAACTACTATGAAAAAACATCTCTACTCAATATGTTTTATAATTAGAGCCTCACCTTGTGCTCCCATCCAATATACCCCAACAACTAAAATGGAGTCATAATATCCTCTCAATGTGGGGTACTAACAACTAATATATTTAGTTCCCACGATAGTAATATATAAGGAGTTACCTCATTGGTTACATGACTAAAGATATGTTAGACACATCCTCTCTAGGCATCCCCTATAGTTTACCCACCATGAGTAGAAGCGGAACTACCACAACTAGCCCACCATGATGCTCCGACTCTTATGTAGTTGGTTATTCCTCCATATCCCTTTTACACTATTGAGACCCTAGGATCTCATTTAGAAGTTATAGAAGGATGGTGTGATCTATTAATACTTTTGATCCGACCTTAACCTAAATGGTTGGATGAAACAATTTCCTCACTATACTTTGGGAATTACACTTTCCTAACATTTAATAGTTAAGTGGATCAAGAACAATATATATAAAATTTTCTATCCTAGGGTATCCCTAGGATTGTGAAACTTAAGAAGACAAATCCAACTAAGATTAATTATTTCATACAAACATTATAGTAACCAAACATCACTTGGTATACCATCTTGATCAATTAAGGGGTTGTAATATCTTCAACAAAAAACTCATCTTTCAATTCATATTTTATGTTATATAATACAATAGTCCTTAATTTCTCAAAATTAATACAATGATAAAATAATAGGGTTTCAGATTTAATTGTCTTTTATAAGAGTTTGACTTAATACCTTTACTTGAAGATTCCTGAAGAATATTTTTCAAACAATTCCATTGATTTTTTTGTAATGAACTAACAACACTAATTATCCTAGTAATGTATCCAAGTGTGTTTTGAGATCTTATTATTGTAGAAAAAAGGTTTTATGAAAATATTTTGTGAGACAAGGTTAACTCAAAACCCATACTAGAATTTCAAGAGAAAAGGATGGGAAGAGTTGAAGATACAATGGTTACATTAAAACTCACCTCTATACAAGCTACAACTCCAAATACCATACCTCCCCGTGTGAAACCTCCTCCTGAACGGAAGCAAAAGTAGCAGTATCCTAGTTAGGATGATAGAAAGGAATCAAAATTATCCTATTTTGATAACTAGAATAATAATGTTTATTCTTTTTAATATGAGAATGTCCCCAATTAATTTTTAATGGAAATGGAAAATGACTTGTTAAAATTGTTGAATCCTTAAAGACATAATCAATATTTCCTTAATGACTACCCAAATTACTGTTCATATCATTGAACACTGAGAAAAACCATACACTAATATTTCATTATTTAATATTTCCTAAAAAAGATAGTTGATTTTGGAAAAGTAATGCTAGGAAAACCAACAACACACGTAATCTGTCTCCCCAAAACCTCTCTAGTGGGATAAGGTGAATGACAAAAAGTTACCAGTAAGAATGAATATAATTGTTGTTATCAGAGGACTAAAAAAATATAATGAAGTCACGCTATCCTCTGATAATAGTTGAAACAATCAGTTGTGCCCCTAGTTTCTCCTTCTATGGTGTAGATGAATCTTTCAGCACCATAACCATTCAAATTTCAGTATTCTATGAAACAACATGTCCAAATGAATAGAAAAAAGTATGATACGATGAACATGAACTGAACCCAACGAAATCCTTTAATCCCTCACATAATTAATTCCTTCAACCTCAAAATTATGGGTTCCTCCCTTCCAAATGGTACAATGGCCTCTCCCCACCAAATGGTACCATGAGAATCATCCCACTAGATATAATTCTCATCAGATGATGAATTATATTTTGATTACATTAATTTAATTCACTTAATGGATCCATCTTCTGTTGAAAAGTAAGATTACAAACATGAATTCCCTATTCCAAGATGTGAAACCATATATAGATGTCACAAAATATAGGGATTTAGGTGAATCCGAAGTCATGGTCGAAACCAATATCCCATCCATATCCCCATTGGGGCCAATTATTCTTCTATGACTCATGGAATATCCCTTCATTGAGAACAATAAGATCATGGAATGGACCCAACATTCACAAATATTATTCAAAGATTTATAATTATAGAAGATCGACTAAAATGGGTGAAGTAGTCATATCATCTTAGACTAGTAGGCATGAAAAAAGTTTCTGAACCAGCATAAATATTTCCTTCAACATCTATGCATCCACTCGGCTCATATACTCTAGGCATGTCATGCCATACATTTCCTACTAAGGGGAAGATCCCCATAAGAAAACATAGTCATTTGACAAAAAATATGACATTCTAAATTCATTGGCCTTGTTTTTAGTGAAAATTTCTTTTTTCTATAGTATCAACCTATAAAAGGATCTATGAGAAGCGCATGTAGAGGCACTACTATTCCCTCAATAGTTTTATGTTAAAGTCAACACTGCTGAGGTATATCATGCAGATATTGACCCTACATAATGTTATGTCGTTATCTATATTATATAGAAGTAACTATATGATCTTATATAAGGACCCATATGTCCCTTATATGTTTCTGAAGATTATATGACCTTGAAATCCATCGTGCTTTCATTGGAAATGTCTCAGGGGTCAAACCCATTCTATTCAGAACACTACATCAATTAGAATATACTACATATGAGAAACCCCCTACAACTCTAATGCTTCAAGGGTATGATAAAATTGAATATAAATCCATTAGTTTTATTATGTTTAGGGATTAGTTTATAGATATGGTATCTGAGTAAGAGTTTCTAGTCATTCGATAAGATACAACATTCAATATATTTCTATAAAAACCTTGGCTTCACCAGCATGCAGATATCCCTTCATCACATCATTAATGCCGCAAATACTATAGCAATGGGAATATCGGTACATTACATGGTGTTAATTACCTATTTTAATCTTGTGAATCCCAATATATTGATTCATGATTCTAGTAGAGAGGGGAAATAACCCATAAATGATTGTGTCACTTATGTTTCCATACCAAATGGTCCAAAAATTACCCCAGCTAACCCATTAAAAGGCCTTGGTAATTAATATATTCTTCCCACTAGTTAGTTTGAAGACATAATCACAAATTTAGAGATATACTTTCCACTCTCCATGATATCTGCCAAGATTTTTGAATCTGAGGGTGATGAAGAAGTCTGGATTTCTCCATTGGTAGAAATACCTAAAAATAAAATTCCCCAACTTTATCCATAGAACTTTAGTATGTATCCACTTGATAATAAAAATTAGAGGAGGTCATTATATGTATTTTGGAAGAAAAATATCAAAATACTAACCACCCACTTAATATCAATAATTTCAATTTTTCTATCAACTCCTATATGGACATAGAAGAAGTTGTGGAGGAAGATAAAGAGAAAGAAGGGAAAGAAGATGAACTTAGATAAACTCCAACATCATTCCAGGAAGGAATATTCACCACTTTTGATAAACTCAAATAGAAAAATATAGTAATAGAGGTGGATCAATGAAAAAATGGATCAATGCGTCTAAGACCCTCAATAAGAAATAAATTTACATCTCTTTTCTTATGTATCATCAATAAATATTTTTCAAGAATTTAAAAGAAATGTTAGGCCTTGATATCAGTGTAGATACCCATTATTTATGGTATCTAGTCGATCACCATGGTTATAATTATAAATCCATAAAGAAACATATTACTTATGCCACCAAGGCCAAAGACAATGTTTAAAATATCATCATAGAAAAATTCATTCATGAATTTAGTACCTGAAATAGATCACCAACATTATCCCAATAAAAATGAATGGGAAGACCATGGTTTTCATCATTTTCAAGATCTCAATCTACAATTTACAAAATATATTCTCTTGGTTTAGATTATAAGAATTCTAATTGATGAAATATATGGCTATCAGAGCCTCACTTTCATGGATAAATATTTAGAATACAAACAAATATGAACGGAACTAGAATATGATTAAGAAACTATAATTAGTCCGCCCATGTATTATTATTCTATCAAGTGATTTACTTTTGTTTAAATAATTATGGGTCTGAATATCAATGTTCTATGAATCATATATGCAAAACTTCCATAGTAAAATCAATCAAGAGTTATGTAGATAATTTGGTGGTAAAATCATTGTAATGCCCTGATCACCCTTTTTATTTGGAAATAGTTTTCATTAATCAGTAATAAAATAGCTTTAAATGGACCCCCATTAAATGTAATTTTTGAAATACCTTGGGAACATTTATAGGAATAATATTACATCATCATGGAATTGATGTTGACCATAATAAAACTAAGGAAATATGGGGTATGTCACTCCATCAAAACTACAAATAGCTTATACAAATATATGGACAACTTGACTACACTTTTTACTTCATATAAAACCTCCTAGTAAAGTGTTTTCATTTTACAAGGTTGATGGAAAAAGGTATCACATTTCATTGGATATATTATTGTCAGGAATTATTTGATATCCTCAAGAAATATCTCTCGATCCCACCAGTGCTGATGCCGCTAGTAGATGGAAGGATGCTCAATTATATGTAACATCTGTAGAGAGATCTATGTGAGTGAACCTTGAATAAAAAATTAATCTATTAGTGATATAATCATTTATTGTCTCAGTCATACCATGCTCTACACTGACACTCGATATTCAAATATCAAGAATAAATGCTTGGTAATCATATTTTCAGTTCAACAATTAAAGAACTATCTACTTTATGGTGAGGTCCATTTGACATATTGGAATTCACCAATAATATAAATCCTCAATAATCCCATGTTGACTATAAATTTGGTGTTATGGGATGAAATTCTATAATAGTTTGAATTTTTTTACACCATAGAATAAAATAAAATGGATATTCTTAGAAAAATTCATATATGAACATCTCTATATAGAAGAAGTGTTAGTGAATAATGAACTTCCATAAGGGGATATCTTCTCCATTAAAGAATTTAATAAAATGTGGAAAATTTACTTGATGGAACATCATAGAGACCAACTATAAATAAGATATAATACCCCATGTTCAACAAAGTGGTATTGGGAGGCATTATAGTTTTTTCAGTAAAGGCAGTCCTACCATACTCTTTCCAAATTTTAGAAGGTTGTAATAATAATGAGGCTAAATATCAAGGCCTAATTGGATTCTTAGAATTATCTTTATAAATACCAGTGACTCAATAGAGAATCAGAAGTGACATTGAGTTGGGGATTAAGTAGGTCTATGGTGACAACATCCTTAGAAAACCCCTCCTTAATTATGTTGGAGTGTTGATGGATGAATTCCAATATGATGCAAAACTAACTAATGTTCATCATTCATAAAATGATCTGGTAGATGCATTATAAAATTCTACTATGGCCATGTAAAATCTTGACTAGGATAAATTGTCATCAGCATCACCGATCAAAAAATAGTATCAATGTTTGTTCAATGTATCATGGAGGAGATCTACAATGTTTACTCCACAATTGAACCATATAATTATGAATGTAGATAGAAGAATCCCATACTAGAATAAATCTAAAATAAAATCATCCCATCATAAAGATCTATAAAATAACATATTCAATAATGGGTAGTCAATTTCAGTCTCTATGACAGCCCGAGTCATCAAAAGGATCTTTATAAGGGAATCATTGATAGAGTTCTCATCATATGCATTGATAGTGGGGATACAAATACCAACATCAAGGATATTAATTTTATAACTTGTTGTTCCCATCCATGAGGAACCATTAATTCTCACCAAATAATGATTTTTGGGTATTTATGGCCTTCAATGATGTAGGATTGCACAAAAATTCTGAAATTTTTATTCCTTCCATGTGCATTCCAACTTGATCCACCACCCCAAAGATTCTACACATATTAAAATAATCCTAGTCATTCTTCGTATAAGGAATTGATATTTTTGGTTCATACACTCTAGTTACATACAAGTAGTTCAAATAAATCATTAGTGCTATTGAATTTCTCTCCAAATGGGTTCAGGTCGTACCACTTATGGAAGTCTAGACAAAGAGTATTATAAGTTTAATGAACTCAATCATCATTACCATATTTTGTGTCCCTCAAAAAATATAGATATAAAAAGACACATATTATTCTATTTTTAATTAATGATGTTGTATCATGAGTACATCATTAAATCCAAGAATTATTTCATCTACTATGCAGTGAAAATGGATGGATAGAGGCTTTCAATAAGACATTATCAAATATTTTCCAAACAATATTGGATATAGAAAATAAGTCTTAAAAAATAACGATCATAAAATCATTTGTTCCTAAAAAACCATAACCTTCAATGCTACTCAGGAAACCCTATATTTATAGGTTTATATAACTGAGGTTGTGCTACTCATTATGGTCCAACATCCCTCACTCCAAAAAACCATGTGTGTATAACAATACAATAATTAAAAGTCATAGAAGTGGGTAAATGAGTTAGAATGACTCAATGAGAAAAAGTTTCATACCCCCAAACCACTTGTAAGTTCACCAAAACTAGATAAAAATAGTCTTAATCTATAGAGTTTGTATCCATTCATTCTATCATTTAGACCTTGTTCTAGATCATAGAACCCTGATGATACATGGTAGGAAACATAAATATCATGAAAAAAGTAGGAAGTTCCTAATGTTATACATAAGTTCTAACATAATGGAGATTAATCATTAATCACATGGATGGGGAACACACTATTCTCTATAACTATGCATGATTTCTCAAGAAATACCTCATGTGACAAACCATGGTCCATGTCATAAGACCTAAAACTAAAATACACCCTATTATGATATGTAAGATTATAAAATTCATAGAAAAAAATCCTATTATTTAGAAGTTAAAAAATACAACAACTTACTTTATATTTCACATAAAAATTCTTTCCTCACATACTTTTTCATGATTTAAAACTATGTAACCCTTCATTCTGTGCCTGGTCGGACTAGAATTCTTGGTGTTGGTGTCTTATTGTACCACCATCCTATGCTTCATATTAACTACATATTGCTTGAATATCATTTCATTGAGATACATAGTGATGCCCAGAACCTATATCATAGTCCAACCAATGAAATATAAAACCCTCATCCCTTGCATACAAAAAAAATATATAAAAAGGACTCTAAGACAGGTCCATTTATTTGCTGGCATGTTTTATGTAAAATTCCCCCTCCTTGAACATGGGTCAGATCCATGAAAGAAATCATATTCAATGTAATGTGTGGATTGATTACCAGTTTAATGAGATATGAAACTATTATTTGGTCCTTTTCTTTATATCCAACCACAAATCCATCCCTTTACTAAATTTTATTTCCAACATTTGTCCCTTGATGCCTCTCTTCATGCTGTTTTTTTACATTTGGAATAATAAAGACATGTTTTCATCCTTATATCGGTCATAGAATTATGACTTTAAAAATATAAACCCTATAGCACTAGTCATAATACCCCAAAATACAATACACTATATTTAATTATGTATGAATATAAATTTCCTAATATTTATTATCTTATAACTCTTAAAGGAACGATCGGTTCTCTATAGTAACATGATGTTAAACCGCATGGGAACAACCTCCTTGAATGACTTTAACCTTCTTGATTCCTTTGTCCCTCACTAATGATAATTCCTCCCCTATAGTTTCAGTTATCTACCACAATATGTTATAGAACTATGTTCATCTTTATTCCTATTTTTGTGAGATACATAGTGATGACTAGGAATC
Source organism: Viscum album (assembly GCA_963277665.1). Classification (NCBI taxonomy): domain Eukaryota; kingdom Viridiplantae; phylum Streptophyta; class Magnoliopsida; order Santalales; family Viscaceae; genus Viscum; species Viscum album. The sequence continues at coordinate 1,621,398,428 of OY728163.1, read as the reverse complement.
CAGTCTCTTGTCCATCCACAAATGATCATAACATTTGACCTTTTAGATCTCCCCTGACTGTGTGTGATCTCCTAGAAACTTTTCAAAACATTGGGCTTATATTTAACCTCATATTCATGTAGGGATATTGTCTTTTATGTGTTTTGAAATTATATTCAATGTACATGAAACTAGAGTTCTAGTCATATGACCCAATACAATAAGACACCATTCATCCTTACCTCATGGAAGTAAACTACAAGGTTGAAGTCCCTCTCATTTGTTGTTAAGATTTCTCAGGCCAATGTATGGATGGATTCCAATTTTTTTGGGATACATAGTGATGTATTTTCCTCTTATATCTTTCTCCAACAACCAATTGATAAATATTCCCCTATATTTTCATTAAATCTCCTTTGGGTGGTGAAAGAAACCATTACCATTCCTTTTTTTCCACTCAAAGTATAGATAATATGGGATAGGTAATTTTAGTAAGGGACTTTGTACACGATTTAGAGGTATCATTACATGTCAGGGTTATCATGGTCCTGAATGAATGAAATTTAAATGAACTCCATGTTTCATTAATAAATGTCATTAAACTTCCTGGTTGACATCTCTTGGATGATGTCAAAATTTTAATTTCTATGTACCTCACCTGATAGAACCACTACCCATCGTGTTGGTAAGCACAACTCCACTTAAAAACTAAAAGTGTTTTTATTCTCATTCATATTTGATACATAGTGATGCTCAAATCCTATATCAAGGCCCTGTAATATAAAAATGTCTCCATCCATGGGTATGGATCAAAATTGCATGTGGATTTTTCAATATTATAACTATATATGGATTGAATATCATTCCAATGAGATACTTATTGGAACTTGGGTCCCTTAACTTAGGTCCGACTGTAACAAAAATTGGGGCATTTGTCTTTTTCCTCCTGTATGCAACCCCAGTTCATGCAGGAGATCTTTATTCAGGTTCCCCTCATTTAAGAACCCATAAAAGAAATAAAATTCTCCCTTACCTACATGTGAGATAGATATATATAAGTAATGTCACTCTCTATGGATTATTTCAGTCTAAATTCTTATTTTTTATCTTGGATACATCCCCTCCACACATCATACTAACTATCCTATGAAATTCCAACCATCACAAAGTGTCCTTGGCTACTGGGAATAATATATCCCCAATATAGAGGAAACTTTTGTTTTGAACATCCATAATAATCATCAAATTGTCTTTATATAACACATTTCCTCAAAGGTCCTATCAACTAAAGAATCGTTTTTTCCATTAAAAAAAGATTCCTCTTTTTTCTATATGCAATGATACTATCATAATGGAAGATACCTTTTGGTCACTCCTTAAATATTTTCCCATATAACTTATCATCATATGAGAACCACCAAGATTAAGGTTTAAAATTTTCTGCATCTTATCTGAACTATGTTAGAACATTGTTAACCCAATGAGACCTATGTTGTTCATTATTTCCATACATCATTTTTCAAATATTTTTTACATTAATCTATAGAAACTACATTTCCTAGTAGTGTGACCTTAAAATTCATGAAATATGTCCTTTTCATATGGTCTTAAATTGAAAGAAAATTTCCTCACCACATGATGTTAAAATAAATAAAACTTTATCCCTCAACACAGATATCCCAAATATCAATGTCGATATCATAACACACAAGCAATCTATATATCCTTAGAACTGCATGTGTCTTGATTATCATTATAATGATATATGTTTTCATGAAAAAATAATTCAACATGGCCCCATCATTGAATATGAATTTCATTCAATAATAAAAATTTAAGTCCTAAATACCACTTTCATATTTTTTTTCCTATGGTGAATGCATCACCCAATGGTCGGTGACATGGGGTTGAATTGTGTGCAATCATTCACTTCAGGTTTACCATTTGTTGTTTTTGATGAATAAAAAAGCACCTGATGTTAAATATCATGGGATTGATTTTGTGAAATATTTCATATAGGTTTCACCATTTTTTTCTGATGGGGAGCACGTCACTCTACATCTTATTGAATGGGGTTGAATTGTGTGCTATGATTCTTGCTGAGTCCACTATTTCTGAACGGTTTCCAATGGGTTTGTTTGTGGAATAGAAAAACCACATTGTTATATATCCATGAGGGGCCTTCTTTCCAAAGGAATATTATCATTGGGGAGTTATTACAATGATTTTTAATAACTCACATTGGTTGAGGGTATAGTATTTTGGCCTCATCCAACCCTTTTGGGGGGAACTCTTTCCTACTCCAAGAATCTTCTACACATTTAAGATATGTTCATGAATCCTTCATTAATTCAAAAGTTTGATTTGGGTTACCCCTGAATTAACAATAAATCATTAACATGTATGGATATTAAAATCATCTGTATGTATATGAGGTTATTCATAAATGGATATATCACTATGTATCCAATGTTCTCCATTGATGGTGTCTTCTGATGTACCGATCATGGATTCTTTGGTAATTATTATGACGATGCGGGTTTCCTATCCATACAGTGTGGGAACTCTAGATTGTATCACCATATAGGAAGATAATAGTTATTTTTTTGTTGTTATTAGACCCATGTATGGGATTTTTATGTAACCATGTGAAAGAAATCAGAATCCATGTATTTCAGTTCTATTTACTGGGGCACATCATACCTTTTATGGTCACATGATAAGGACCTAACCATGATGTTTATTATTAGGTGGAAAAGACATCTAGGTTTATGGTTCTTAGTTATTTTTTGGTGTTAGACTTATGCTATATCATCCCATGAAACCTAGAAGGGTTATGAATTTCATGGTTGAATTAGATCCCATAGGGATTGTGGCACAAAGAGAATATTATTGATTTAGGTAGTTGGGTTTGGACCTTAGGGTGTTTTTTTACTTATCCCATATGGATGGGAATAAAATATCACATAGTTTTGTTAGGGTACCCATGCCAATGGAGGACATCAGGTTTTTATTATAGGGGAGTCTGTCCCGTTGAGAGGATTATGTTCAGGCTTTTTCATGAAAAGGATTCCCTATGAAGGGCGACATGAGGGATGTCTTAACCCATTGTGATTTGGAGGTTTGTGACTGTGACTTACTCTTAAAGAGTATTCCCTTATATTATGGTATTATTGGGGATTATACCAAATTGGATTCTCCTTAATGAGTTGGGACTTACTCTTGGATTGTTTCCCATGGATAGATTCAACTAGGGATTACTTCTATAGAGGATTCCCATTAGGTTTGGGATCATTTAGATGTCATGACCGTCATTAATCTCTAATCTCACATAACTCATGCTCAGTGTGAGAAATAAGAGGAAGTGGAGGATCTATGAAACCACATGATCTACTTTTCCATAATGATGGATTTATGACCTTGTGGACCCACACCTATGGGGGTGCTATGAAGGAAGGTGAGAGAAATGTTAAGAAGCATATCCTATGCCAAAACATGCATCTGAATTGGTGTATATCATGATCATGGTTGTACTATAATACTAAATGAGTCATGATGAGTCATGAATTGATGTGAGAAATAAGAGGAAGTAGTAGATCTGAAAATGCACCCAATAACACTTCTCTTGGTGGGGGGGCAAGGAGTACGACACTTCCCTCCCATTGTCTTACCCTGGAATTAAAGTGGGAGACAAATGGATTTGAATATTACCATCTCCCCTCCCATTTTTGTGACTATGATAGATGGGGGAAGGAATGAAGAATGTGTGGTCCACCATGAAATTATAGGAGCTTACTTCAAGTGGGATGCCCTGAAATTGGTTCCACAGTAGGGAGGAGGGTCTCATTCCTTTTTGAATTTAAAATAAATCATGATCCTAACCCTCCCCAGCTAGAAATGAAGGATTCATGCCTTAGAGAAAACCATTAAAAACATGGTTCTAGCCCATGTACTGAAGACTATGAACTCACTAACACCATCCCCAAGGTCAGGTTCCTTGTGACCGTAGGTATACACATCTTCATGAACTGTGAAGACCCTAACTATCTAGTAGGAAATGTACAAGAAACCGCTGATCATATAAATGAATATCCAAATTGGAGACATGCTAGTGTACATTTTCCCATGGTTTTGAATGCATGGATACTTCAATGGAGGTTTAAATTTAGTCCCATTTGGAATAGGGAGAAAAAAGAAAAGGACTCCATCCATTAGTGGCTTAAAAGATGACTCAATTAGGGGATCACACACGGCCTGACTTAATGGGATTTTGGTTCCTCGTGCAGGGTGATGGTGGAACTCAAAGTGATTCAATCAGGGGTCTATAGGACTAGATGATATGGATATGCCATGGGACATAGACCAATGAGGAAAAAAACCTTGGGAGAGGCTTTATCCTAAGCACCAAATGTCTCTTTATGTGTCCCAAGATGAGTCTTACAAAAGTCCCATGTTAAGGAAGAAACCTAACTCAGGTGGGTTTTCACTAAAGGAGAAAGGGTAATCATATAGGTGTATTGTTTTTTAGACTTCAAAGGTAATTTAATCTAACTTATCCACTTAATTATAACTTATCTCAAATTTCAGAGATTTACTTCATGAATTTTTGTTGACCTGAGTAATAGGGATGCAAGAACAAAGCTTGGGAGATTCTTCTGATTTTCTAGTCGTGAAGATGAGGATCCCTATGGTCCTATGTATTGTAAAATACGATAAACTGGTTAAATGAGTTTTTCCATGAAATTATAGGGAATAGGTGTCCTGTGTAGTTGTCCTATGTAGGATTCCCATGTAGGTGTTCCGTGGAGGAGTCCCACATAATTATCCCATACATGTATCCCATGCAGGTGGATCATGTAGCTGTTCTATGTATGTGTCTCGTGTAGGTGTACCATGTAGTACAGGGGTCCTATGTAGTTTTCCCATATAGTTTTTACATTCGGGTTTCCCATTTAGGGGTCCCATGCAGGTGTTCCAAGTAGGTTTCCCATGAAAGGGTCCCATGCAGGGTCATGTGCAGGTGTCCTGTACAATTTTCAGGCATAGTTGACGATGTTTTCAGTAGAGACACATATAATTCAAATATTATACTTTCTTTAAATTGATTTATTACAACTCAAAATAATATTTTTGTGTCTAAGTGAGGATCACATCTTGAATTGTGCGGAAAAGTCCATGGAACACATTTTACAGTGTCAACAAATGACCCCCTTAGAATTAGATTCATTCATAATGAAACAAATATGGTTCTAAGGTAACTATGGTGAACATTGATTAATTCAAACATTATTTGGAGTAATTTAGAGTTATCTCAACCATGGGAGGTTGATCTAATTTTTTTAATCCATGGTCCCCAGAAAGTATAGTTTGACTATTTCTAGTTTCGTATGGAAAACCATAATAACACTGTTTATTCTATTTATTCACCCTAATTTTCTCATAAGTCCAATATAAAAGACACATATCATGTAAGACTTATATTTTTTATTGGAATTAATTTTTGGTTTTTCAGCCTAAAGATTTTTTTGCCTTTTATTTTTTTCATTTCTAGATTGTTTCCTAGACCACATAGATTGTAGGTCTAGTGAGTTGATACTCAACTTTTACCCAGAGTTACCTTTGTTTTTTTTCAACCATGGAAGTATTGAATCTATTTTTGTGTGATATTTAAATTCATGAAAGATATAATAATTTAAATGGTGTTTTCCTAATAAAAAATTTACCAAAAAATTTAAATTGATGACCCAAACAAGTCTTCTGGCCCAAGAATGTCCCAAAATTCATCAAACACGTGGTAGAGAATTTTGAGAAACTATTTACTGGTTTCAAGATCTAAAACAAGACACAAGAAAAATATGTGAGGAATGGTTGCATAAAAATTTTGAAAAGAAGTTTCCATCACAAAATTTTTAAAGATTAAGGGAATAAAGGATGTTTATCCTATGGATGAGGAACCATTGGTTGAAAAAACAAATTTATGGTAATATTTATGCAAATACATCTGGGGTGTTACCGCATAATAAAATTGTGGAATTATTTGGCTTAAATGCCAAAAAACATTAGGGGAAGCATATGAAAAATCAACTACATAAAATTACCTAACATTATGAAAAACAATTTCTCAGAAATTATAACATTCAATTGATGATGGTTGAAGAATACTTATGAATATAAGAATTTCTCAAAACCATGATGGGTGGTTTTCTGAGGGAATATGGCTAATAATGAAGGGGATATCAATATTAAAATTATATATGAATGGGACACCACTCCTACATGAATTTTGATTGTGTGAAGGAGGGTGAATTTTATTAAATGATTCATGTTAAGGGAGAAGTCCCATTTCTGAAAAGGGTTGAAGCATCATGTAGTGTAATGTCATGTGAATAGGGTATTGAACATTTAGTTTAACATCCTATGGAGGTGATGTTTTTTATAGTTTATAATCTTGTAAATATTAAAATATGATGTGAAATCTAAATTCATAAAATATGGATATTATGTTATATAGTTTGAAGTCATGAAACACAGAAATTAGGGGAGAAATAATTTATGGTATTTAACCTTTACTGATAGATTAATGATTCTCCCATAATTGGAAATCAATCTAGGATTACGGTATGAAGAAGGTAATATTTTAAGCTATGATATATAGATCTTTGGATTCGAGAAGTGGTGAAGAGGATGAGATTATGGTGATAAAAGAGGTTTATCCTGAGGATGAAGTTACCACTGATTGAAAAACTCATTTTTTTGGGCAATTTTATTCAATGCCAGCTAGTGGGTATTATTGCATAGTCAAATAGTGGAATCCTTTAGAAGAAAAACGCATTTTTTGGGATGATTTATAAAAATATGACTAGGGAATGTTATAAAATAGTCAAGAAAATATGTTCTCTGGAATTTTGAAATTCTATTATTGGTAGATGAAGAAAGTTTATGGATATTTAGATTTCTAGAGGCATGAAGTCTATTTTGTCGAAGGAAAGTACTTGAATATGGTAGGATCATTTTAAATTAAAATTGCCTGATAATTGGTTGAAAAAGTTCCCTATGAAGGTACAAACCAAATGTGGGAAATATAGTGCCTTTAGTTTTAGGTCACATTCATATATCCATAGTATCATAGAAATGATAAGTGATATATGTTATACCAGGACCAGATCACCACACATTCATCGGCCACGAGGGTGTAAATTATAAACTGTTATCTTGGGGGTGTTTAGATCGAGAGTATTGATATTGGATAAACATGCGAGGTATCATTGAAGATGAATTAGAATCATGGGATCCCACATAATTTCGTCAAAACCTATGAGGATGGAAGAGGCTTCTCTCGAGGACAAAGTTATTATTGGTAGAAACCCCTATTTTGTGGGATACATTATGAAAATACAACTGAGTCATGTTACAAAATAGTTAAATAGTGGCACCATTTTGTTAATAGGCCCATTTTGTGGGATTATTTGGAAAATGAAACTGAGGAATATAACATTACAGTCAAGAAAAGGAGACCTCAGGTATCAAACATTTCATCACTAGATTCTGAACAAAGATTATGATGGTATGAAAGTGGCCTAGATTAGGAGTGTGTCATATAGGGGGGATGTGTCCAATAATTAAGGGAGAATTTTAACTGATATTTTTATTAAAGTGTAGAGTCCCTTTCATATATTTGACTCATATGTAGAAGGGGGTATCTATGTTTCCTTTGGTAGGACCCCAAAAGAGGGGACCAGAATTAAAATCTCATGCATGGATATTTATTTCAATGCTAGAGATGAGGAATTTTTTTCTTACTTCATGGATGGGACTAGAAAATGAGGCCTAGTAATCACTATGTATCTAATTTGAATCAGATTCAAGCCAAATGTAGTTCTTGAGGTACCATGTAGTTTAAAGTCATGCGGTCCGGACATCGACCATGTAGTTCAACATTACATGGTAAGGAAGAAGAATACACAATGTGATTGTAGCAGGAACACGGTAATTAACATGTGAATCACTATTTATATTGTTGGAGAATGAATCAATTCACACATATTTCTAAAGTAAATATACCATACATTGATTATATTCATGTGTGGAGAAAAGGGGAGATTTTTTTAGTATGGGTTCATTAATGGGGTGATATAAAATATTGTATCTTATCATATAGATCAAACACCTACATAGAAGTGTGATAAATTTCCATACTGTGTTGTGGATGGTCAAAAGTATAATGATTCAGGTTTCAATACCTATCTCATGGGAATAAGAATAAAACTGTGGGTAGTTCTGAATTCCCATGTAGTTTAACATCATGTGGTAAATAAAAATATGAAATGACATTGAAGAGGGGAAATTTTGAGGCTAGGACTAGGGATGGAATTTGGATGTCACTACATATATCACTAGAATCAGAATCAATCTACACATATTTTTGGAAGAAATCATGTAGTTTATTTTCACATTATGAGGATATATGATGTTCATTTGAAGGTTTTGCAACCATGACCATGATAACCCCAATGTGAATTCATATACCTAACTTACACAAGTGTTTATTTTACCAAAACTCATAAGATCATTGGAGCTATTATCTATGTGAGAAACAGAGAGTGTAAAGGTTTATTCCACAACACGATGGTAACACATGTTAAGGTGAGGGGTGTTAAAAAAATTGGTGGATAGTTTTGGAGATAAGATAAAAGAGTTTGTACTATCTCATTAGGATGAAGGATAAATCCATATATAGTTATTGAAAGATTCTCTCTGCAAGTCTGACTCATGCACATGAAATGAGAAATTTTTCATATATATTTTTTGGTTGTACCAAATATTAGAGAACCGGGAATTCCAATATATATTTATGGGGAAAGAATCAATCCATGGGTAGTTATTTAAGAATGGTAACCTACATCAAAAATGTTTTGATGTGGGGAATGAGATCATTGATATTTCCCAGAATGTTAGTTGGGCCCAATACATGATGTCTAGGCATCAATATAACTCTTATTATATTAATTATTAATCAATATATAGTTCTAGAAAAGTTCCTCATGTATTTCTGATTCATGTATAGGGAAAAGAGGAATTTTTTTCTTTTCTATTGCATACGGACCCAATATTGGAAATCTGAACACCACTAAATATCTCATTATAATGTGAATAAAGGCACACATATTTTTTGGAATATCGTTTCATGTGATTTCATGCCATGAGGATATTTAATATGTAGTTTGACCTCTTTTGGTATGGACATGGGTCACCTGACATGAAAAAAAACATTATAGTTGGACCAGGATTAAGGATCCGGGCATCACTACCTATCTTAAAATAGCACGAATCAAACCACACATAGTTTTAGGGAATTTTTACCCACTTCAATCAAATATTGATGTGGGTAAAAGGTAAAAAATTTTAGAATGATGATCGGGCACAATATAATAGGTCTAAGCATCACTATGAATCTCATTGTAATGAGAATCAAGCCATATGATCTGAAAAAGTTCCTTATGAAAATCAGATTTGTACAAAGGAATAAAATGTGGTTTTCTTTTCCGTAATCATGGTTGGGCCCAAGATTGTTGGTCTGAAAATCACTATGTATCTCCTTGAAATGATATTCAAGCCACATGTAGTTATATAATTCAGTCATGTAGTTTATCATCCTGAAACAAGGATGTAAACCATGCAGTTGTTTTATGTAGTAAGCACAAGATAATTTTGGGGATTATACCAATAAAGGGGCCTTATCTCAACTATGGAATTATTGTGATTTTATTGGGAATTATGCATGGGATATTTCTTTATTTTTTTCCTCGTGTCTAGCCAAGAGGATAACGTGACCCATTGATGGGTTAGAGGGATATAATTTGGACTTACCTCTAAGATGGTGGCCTCTATATAAAGAACTGTAAGGGTGGAACATATCAGTTCATAGTATCTCATGGTATTATTTGTATGATAGTAATGTAAACCATGAAATATAATATCATGCAGTGAGGAGAAATGATGTCTTTTAGTTTATGGTCCTACTACTAGTAACATATGTCATGTAGTTCATCGCCGTGCAACAAGGATAATGATTCCATGTAGATTAGTGTTGTGATGTATGCATTTTATGTCATTCCATTTAAGGTTGTGAAAAAACACCAACTATACACCTTAATAAATTATATAAGTGATGAAATTTTTATTGTTACACAAAATATTTCTTTAGGAATCTTTCATGGTTATGGTCATAATGATTTCTCAATCAATTGAAATTAAATAATAAGATCTGTTAGTGTAGATATTTTGTATGGATTAAGGTCCCACCCACTTTGATTTATGTTTTTTATGATTTATTCTTGGCATCATTATAGTTATGAGGATCAATTAATGTTTTCCTTAGTGGAATGAGGATATGTGAATCTTCTTACTAAATTCTTGAATTATCTGATTTTGATAGACCACAAAGTGATGCATGGTATGAAATATTTTGTCATCCAGTCTCTCCAAATCATCCAATCATTTCTTCTATTGTTCACTTAATGATCGATGATCACATAAGGAAACACAAAGAGATGGAAACTGGACCTCAATGGGAAGGACTAGTTCTATTTAATATACCAGTGAGTATGGGGTTACCTGTGTTGTAGTATAGGTTGTAGTCTGGTAAAACCATAAGGCAGGAAAGATCTTGTCAGGAAAAGAATTTTTATCTTCAATTTTATGGAGTATATTTGTTAGGGTCTTTTTTAATGCCTCTATCTATCTGTTAGCTACTATATGGTAGCTGAAATAATGGTTGGATTTTATATTGTACTCACAATATAGATTTTGCGCCTCATCAAATAATAAATTGGTTCTATTTTCTATCAGTATTTTATGAGAGACACCAAACCTAGTTATCATGATAGCTTTCACAAAGCTAACGATTCTTTTGGACCTGAATTCATTGAGGTGTATTAATTCTTCTAATTTGGAGAAGAACATGGTAGCAGTTAAGATGTATTTCCACTATTTAGAGATAGTTGAAGGCTAGGGCCCCTCAAAATCCATTCCACATTTAGATAATTTCAAGGAGTATTTGGATGTATATTGAAACATTGGGGGTTGATGGATGGAGTTGGCATACACTTGAAAGGAATGATGCTTCATGATGAATTTTATGAAATCCTACATCATTAAAGGGAAAAAGTATCCAAGGCATTATATTTTGTAGGAAATCATATTTCTAGATTTATTGGAACCAAATGTAATAGTGTGAACTTCGTTTTTGATAGAAATAGTCTATTATCCATCAACACATCTAAGAAGGACTCCATTAAAGCCTCATTTGTAGATGACCTCCTAGTGATTTGGGCTAGCATAACCAGTGAAGTTGGCTTCGTTCCATCAGATTTGATGTTTTCCAGCACTCCATCAGATGGGATTTCTCCATTTTGGAGGTAGTCCATAATGGTTTTCATCCACCCAGGGGTTGGACCATATGGCTTAGGGATCGAACTGACTCTATTGATCCCTTCATTTCTAACTTAAACAAAATGTGAAACCATTCACTGATAGGAAATTCTGATAACCATTTCATCTTGGTTAGGATCTTCTAGTGTTGTATCTGTGTTTTCCAGTGTATCTTCCAGAGAATTTTTTGATTTCATGATATGATTCAATGTCGGATCTGAGGATATCTCTTCTATTAACCCTCAAACATAGTAAAACAGTGTGGTATCTCTTATTTATTGATTTCATAATCCCTATTGGCATGTGTGATTACCAACTATGAGTCTTATTTCACTTCCTGGTGGTATCCTATTATTCAGAGTGCTGGTTATTAGCCTACAATGAGGGCTTGATATCCCGCTTCATTATTAGTACAACCATTTGATAACAGGAAGGAGTAAGGTAGGACTGCTTTTTTCTAGAAAGATATGAACAATCCCTAACCCAAATTTGTTGAACATAGGGTCTTCCATTCTTCCCCTTATTGGTCTCATAGACATGAATTCGAAATAAATTTCCCTTTTTAAGGGCCATCTAGAATATAGAATATCTATTTTTTGAAAATTTATTATTACAAAATGTTTCTTCTATAATAATGTGTTCTCTAAGTCAATCTTCCCTGTCATGGGCTTTCACTACTTTCTAAGGGATGAATTGTATATGAAACTATTTCAGGCTAACCCTGAACCATTGTAGATGTCATGTTAACATAGGATGACTAGTAATATATATTAGTGGGTTATTATAAGAGACCAATTAGACCTCGTGGTTCTCCCCATTGTTCCACATTTTCTGAACTATGAAGATTAATGCCTGGAAGATCTTATATACATCTTAATAATGATTATCAGCATTGAACATGGTTCTAATGATATTATAAAGGTTATTTTCATTCCCTACATTGTTATTTTCCACAATCAAGATGCCCAGTGATCACTCCAGGGATATCACATACATAATGAGTGGATTTTCCTATAGGGATAACATTGGTGGGATCAAGAGATATTTCATGATGTTTCCAAATGATTCCTGACAATCATTGGTCCACTGATATATGATCCACTTATTCATCAGTTTATTTAATGGAAAATAAATTCCTACAGGGTTGTCTATAAAGCACTTCATATAGGCCAAGTGTTCTTAAAGTTCATTCAACTATTTAATGTTTCAATGAGTGGAAAATAAGAAGATGGATTGTTTCCCAGGGTCAACTTCAATGAACTAATGGAATACAATGAAACCAAGGAAATTCCTCAAGTACACCTCAAATTTACATTTTAAGGGGTTTTTCTTTAGGATATGTTGTAGTAGGTTATTAAATATTGTCTCTAGGTTATCTAGATGGTCATTAAATTTTCAGGAATTAAACAATATATTATAAATGTTGCGTTCAAAAAACATCACCAAAAAGGGTTTGATGATGTGGTGCATGTCATGTTGGTATGTGGAACCGATGTGCTTCAAGAGAAAAGAAATTACCCAATAGCATAATAGCCCTTAGGGGACAAATGGTGGGGTCTTATTCATCTTATAGGGTCATCTGAATTTATTTGAACCCTAAACATCCATCCATGAAAGAGATGGATTGATAACCAATCACTGGATCAATCAAAATTCCTGTGATATAAACTAGGAATTCATATTTCAAACAATGCCAATTAAGATAACTAAAGTCGATAAAAACTCATATTTTACCATTTTAATTATTTAATGGGGGTAATGTTGACTAACCTTTTTAGATATTTTACCTATCATTAAAATTCATATTTGATGATTTTTTCCACACTAGCAAATATTTTTGGATGTGTGAGTCAAGTATGTCCTTATAACTGCTTATCTGTATCCCCAATGATCTTATGGGAAACCTAATTTTTGGGTGGACACCTTGGGATCAAGGCCCAATATCTCTGTCTAATTCTAGAAAAACACATCCTGATGATTCTTTCGGAAGGTATTATATAACTCATGTTATTTGAAAGTCATGACCACACTGATCAAAGTGTGTTGTGGATATTATCTTATTCACAGATTTATTTCTATGAATCCATAAATAGTTATAGTGACACCTTCCTCAAATGTTGGAGGGTAATCGTTGAGGTATTTCTTCTCTTCCTATTCCCTATTCTTTACAACTTCATTATTTTCTTGAGACATGGGTGATGCAGAAAGGTTCTCGAAGGTAGGGGAGGAATCATCATTTTGACATTCAGAAGATGAAGCAACTATTTCTGGATCTATTAATGGCTCGATGATTTATTGGATTTCCAATGGAAAGATAAGGGACTAAGAATGATAATATTCATTTTCACCCATTAACATGAAAAATTATTCGATCTTAGCTAATGGAACACGGATTGTTTTAATCTCAAGGGATGGAATAAAGGCATTTTCATCTAGGATTTAATTACTATTCAAATAGTTGACAACTTTTTTAGCACTATCAGGATCGGTTTTCATGACTAACACTAAGGAATTAATTAGATTTGGGCTCATATTTTAATGCAACTCTTTGATTTGTTTGATATACAACATGTACTCTATGCTGGGTTGTTTGAAAGTGTTTTTTGGAAATATCTTTAGACCATTCGAAGCATTGACGTGAGTGAAATAATCGACCACGGAATGTTTCATTCATTAAGGTAGAATATCGTCTCAATGTAATGCGACCCAAAGTATTTCAATTATTGAATTATACCTTTTAATTACAAAAACCTTTCATTTCATGGTACAAAACAGAGGATCTTTTAAACATTAATTTCATGGAAAAAAGGTACATAATTCATGAAAACATGAAACATTTTTCTAATCTACCTGAAAGGTTTATTAAAAGGTTCCACCTAAGTACATTTGTATCTCATAACCTAGGGACATACATAAAAGGAAAAGGTGATCATAATTCCTAGTAAGGTAAAGGAATGGGAAATAGTTTTCATTTGATCTTGATTAATATCAATAATAATATGAGGGATAACATTATGGAATGAAAAAGAGAAAATGAGGCATATCATAAATAAAATAAAACGAATCATAATTTGGAAATGTGGATACATAATTTAATTTAGATATTTATAAGCATATCTCTAATGTTAATCACCAAGGTGTCATAAAAATTATAGTGGTTATTCACCGTGGTATTATATAACATGTCATATCTAGAGATTAAATTATTTACCCAATATATTAGAACTCTATAAAAGAACAACATTAATATGTTTTAATTTCCATATGATCTACATAGATAATAATAAATCATTTCACAAATAATCCATCGAGAATAAAATCAATGAGTTTCAATATTAAAATCACGGTGTTTCAAAAGCACTTCAAAAACATGATCATTATGTCATTTTTAACCCATGAAAATAGAATGTGGGTTTTATATATGTAAAAACCAGAATAAAATAAATCATTTTTACATCTTGGTGAAAAAATCTTGAATTGAAATTGGTTTAGGTATTCACAAAATTAAAAGAAAATGTAATTTCTTGAGGAGAAGAGAGAAATTTTGAGGAACAAATTCAACAATATAATATGTATAAAATATGGTTTTAAAAAAGGGTGAAAATAGATAAGATATTGTTTTCCCATTGATAAAACATAATTATATACTAAGGTATTGAATGAAAAGGAAATTAAATAGTTTTACCATAACATTCGTAATATATATACAAGAAGAGGTTCCTGAAATGAAGAGGAAATAAAGATAACTCCCTTACCTTGAAAAGTAACTCCTAAAACATAAGGATTTTAAAATTGGGATATTGGGGAATCATTGGTAGGTAAAAATATATTAGATTCATAGATTATGAATTACTAATGAATGGAAATGGATAAATGAGTTGGTATTTTTAGAAAAAGAGGAGGATTTTTTTATTAATTTCAAAATACAGGCCTTAGAAACCTAGGTTGTGGAAAATAAGAAACCATGGGATTTCCAAGGGTATTTTCCATGTTATTGGAAACATGGAAAAGTTTTTATGTTATTATAATCCATAAGAGTGAAATATAATTTTATATTAATTATTTGGAAAATGAATAGTAATGTTTACTCAAAATAACATTTTTAAAGGTAAAGTTTCAATTTTAGAATTTGGAAAGTAAATTATAGATTTTAAAATTGATATAAATCTATTAAAATAATTATATTGATAAAATGACATATTTTAGGTCATGTATTGTGGTTAATTAGTTATTGAATCATAATGATATAATTATCATGTCATTAAACATACCGCAAAATTCAAACTGTATTTTGACTATTCATGAAAATATAAAATATTTTAGAAAATTCTCATAAGTTTAACATAACCTAATATTGACGTGTTGATTTAGAAAATGATATTTATTTTATCATAAAAATTATCTAAATATGATAATTTTAACTTTAAATATAAAATTCCTTATTCATTAAAAAGAATAGTGGATCGAAAATGCTTAGTGAAATTTCTGACACTTGAAGAAAAAATATTTTATCATTTATATTTACATAAGTGTGTTTATATCATAATATTTCCTTAAAATAAGTATTACTCATAATATATTAGATTATTATAAATAATTATATCTTTTCTATAATGTAAAATTTCGGTTTGAAAAATAAATTTATCAAATTCCATCTATATTTTATTGAGAAAACCTTTTATTAAAATGGAATTGATGGAATGAAAATTGTATTTAAGAAAAGTAATTACAACTAAATAAATGACATGTAACCCCTTATTAAACCTATGTATTTCATAAGATTAATGTTCACATTGGTGGTAGTTTTATGGAGTCCCTCTACTAACATTGACAGAGTGGTATTCTCAACTAACTTGAACTTCTCCTATAGGTGATTTTATTCAAGCTTTAATTATTAATGATCGACTTGGGATTAGTGAAGGGTGAACCCCACTGACGATGAATCCCTCCCAAGCATTGACAAATAGGATTCAAAATTCGTGACTCTTTTGATTGAAGTCATCGACTCTTCATTCTATGTCAATTATCCTTCTTCAAAATATTACTTATACACACTAATTTTAATGTTAAAATTATTATAAATAGTATAGTTCACAATGGTCATTTTGACCAACAGCCATATAAAGTTAAAAAACATAGGGGTAAATTTCCCTCTATATTTACTTCATTATTATATAGATATACATTTTTGTGTAAAATATAATATAACACTCATTTTCATTAGAAAGAAATATTATTCAGAAATTTCAGGTAGTTAAATTATTCCACTTTAAGAAATATCATCCTTACAACTTTTTATCCCAGTTGAGAAGAGGTGTGGGTACATCTACCACATTGGTTCATCTAGTTCCCACGTTGCTTCTTTATATTTATCATTCCTCTATATCACATTGATGAGGTGGTTAGACTTGTTGCCTAGAACCTTTTCACAATGTTCCAAGATCTCCACAGGATTCTCCTCATAAGATAGGTCAGGTTCCAGTTTCTCCACCATTGAATTAAGTACATGTGAAGGGTCAGGTATGTACTTCCTCAAAAAAGATACATGGAATACATCTTGAAAATAAGGCAGATTTTTTTGAAGATATAGCTGACATACCACTTCTCTTATATGATCAGGATCTCATATGGGTCAATGTTCCTAGGGTTAACTATCCCTTTCTTCCCTGACTGCATGACACTCTTCCATAGTGATATTTAAAGGAAATTTTTTTCTCAAACATCAGACACCAAGTCTCATCAATGACTATCATCATAAATTTTCTTCTGACACTAATAAGTATTAATGTTTTGTTAGATGTAATGAACCTTTTCTATCATCTCTTTCACAAGATCAGACGCAAGAAGATTTATATCACCAATATCATCTCAAAAAGTAGTATTTCTACATCGCATCCCATATAGTGCTTTATTGGAATCCATTTGAATACTCTAATGAAAGCTGTTTTTTGTTTGAGAACTCTACTAATGGGATATATTGATCCAATAAATCTTTAAATTCCATTTAAAATGGTCTCAATAATCCCTTAGGTGTTTTAAAATTCCTTTCAGATTGCCCATCATTTTGGGGGTGATAGGCCATACTGAAATTCAATTCGATACTAAGATTATGTTAAAGACTTCTCCAGAATTTTTTTTAACCTTGGATCATGATAAGAAAATATAAAGAGTTTCACAACAATGAAACTACCTTTGATACAAACTATGGAATCCTGGATTTTTGTTACATAATATTTTAATTACATGGTACAAAATAAATGATCTTATAAAGTTTATTTTCATAGAAAAAATGTACATAATAAATGAAAACATAAAACATGATTCTAATAAACATGAAATGTTTTTTTAAAGGTTCATTCTATGTACATTTATTTCATCTCATAACATAGGGACATACATCAATTTAATGGGTGATAAGAATGTATAATTAGGGAAAGCAAGGACAAATAGGTTACATGTGATCTTCAAGAATATCATTATGATATGGCAATAGAATTTTCAGAATATAATAAATAAAATAACCTGAATAATAACATGTAAATTTGGATATAAAATTTAATTTATACATTCATAATCATATGTCAAGGTTAATCACTAAGCTATCGTAAAAATTACCAAGGTTATTCAGCAAGGTATCGTGTAACATGTCATCTATAGAGATTAAATTCTTTTCCCAATGTGTGGGAGAACTATAAAGGTGAAACATTCATTTGTTTTAATTTTAATGTGATACACATATATTTTAATAAATCATATAATAAATAACCCATGGAGAATAAAAGAAACAAATTTCATATTAAAATCATGTTGTATCAAAAGTTCTTTAAACAAATGAAAATTATGTAATTTTTAACACACATAAATATAATGTGAGGTTTAAATATGTCAAAAAATAATAAAATAAATCAATTTACATATTTGTGAATAACTCTTGAAAATAAACAGGGATGGTTATTCATAGATGGAATATAAAATGGAATTTCTTGAGAATAAGTGAGAAATGTTTGACGTAAATTCCAGAGCATAACAGGTATACAATGTGGTTTTAGAAAAGAGTAAAAAGAGAGGGGAAATGGGTATCCCATTAATAAAACATAATTTTTTATTAATTAATTGAATATAATGTAAATAATATATATTTACCATAACATTAAGAATATATACACAAAAAGATGTTATTAAAATGAAGATAAAATAAAAATAATTCCCTTACCTTGAAAAGTTACTTCTAAACATCAGGATTGGAACCTTGGGAGATTGATGAATCCTTTTCAGGACTCCTTGGGAGGTAAAAATGTCATATCTTCATGAATGATGAATTGGTAGTGAAATTAAATAGATAAACTAGAGGTAATTTATTGCAAAAAAGGATGATTGTTTTATTAATTGCCAAATATATTCCTTCGAAACCTAGATTGTGGAAAATGAAAAAAATGGGATTTCCCACAGTATGTTCCCATGGTATTTTACACTTGGGAAACCTTTTATTTTATTTTAATCTAAAATATTTTACAATTATTTTATATTAATTATTTTGGAGAGTAAAAGTAATGTTTACTTGAAATAACATTTTTAAAGATAATATTTCTATTTTAGTATTTAGAATGTAAATTATAGATTTGAAAAATTATTTAAAACAATTACAATTATTAATTAAAGTAAAATAACGTATTTTATGTTGTGGATTTTGGTTAATTAATTATTACATCACTATGACCTAATTATTATTTTATAAAACTTATTGAAAAACACAAATGGAAATGTTACTATTCACAACAGAATAATTTATTTTATAAAATTATTATAAATTCCCCCTAACATAATTTATGTTCTATATTTTATAAAATGGTATTTATTTTTTCATAATAATTATTCAAATATTATAATACTGAACTTTAAATATAAAAATCCTTATTTATTAAAAATAATTGCAGCTTGATAATGCATAGTAAAATTTATGACACTTGAAAAAAAAATTATTTTATTATTTATATCTTAATAATAATGTTTATATCATTCTATTTTATTTAAATAATTGTAATTCTTAATATATCTGTTTTTTATAAATATTTATATATTTTATGGAAATTACACTTTTTGTTTGAATAATAAATTTATCAAATTCCTTCTCAATTTTATTAAGAAAAACTATTCTTCATATGTAGTTGATAGAATAATAAATTTATTTAAACAAAGGATTTACAAACTATGGTAAGAACACATAAACACTTATTATACCTGTGTATTCCTTAAGATTATGGTGTGTGATGGAGGTAGTTTTGTGGGGTCCCTTGAATAACATCGACTGAGTTGTAATATCCACTAACTTGAACATCTCCCATAGGAAATTTTGTTCAAGATTCACTTATTGAAGATCAACTTGGTATTGGTCAAGGGAGAACCCTAGTGATGATACGTCCCTCCCAAGATCTTACAAATGGGATTTAAATGGCATGAATCTACATGGTTGTGTATATTGACTCTTCTTTCTATATCAATTATCCTTTGTCAAAATTTTACTTATAAACACTAATTATAAATTTAAAATTATTATCTAGATCATCTTTCCCAATGGTAATATAATAGTCAAAACCAATGGGTCACATTTTCCTTCATATTTATTTCATTATTAAATAGTTATGTTTTTATTGTTTATAATATAATATAACACACATTTTCCTAAAAAATACAGATTATTCAAAAAGTTTAGGACATTACGTGAATGGGGATTTGTCATCATGTAATGTCCCCATTTTCATGTTGATAAAATATTTGAGGCATTGGTGGTATGATGAGTGGATGGATGCATGATTATGTATCCAAGGTCTTCCTAGAAGAATGTTAAAGGCCATATCCTGTATTAAAACTATGAATTTGGAGTAAGACATGAGATCCTCAAACTGATTTTTGAGTTTGAATTCACCAAGACTCGTTTTATCATTCTTTTCGTAAACCTTTAATATTAATGTGGATGGGGAAAAGTGAGATTTATTAAAACCTGATTTCTGAAATGATTTTATTGAAATTATATTGGTTATGGAGTTGTCATCAATGAAATCTTGTTGGATATAAATTTTATTTATCCTACCGGATATATATAGGGGTCTAACATACCCTGGTATGATTGAATCCTCATCCTGGTCTATGAAAGGGATGATCGTGTTCTATTCAATAGTATTATTCTCTACAAAATACACATCTATAGCAGGTAACTCAAATTAAAAATTATCTGGGCTCGTAAAGGCCTCTATGAGTTCTTCTAAGATATCTTTTGATATACTCAAGGAATCCATGATTGATATCTATCCATCAATAGGGATAATTTCTTCAAAACATCATACTTATCTTCCAAAGTCCCACTCATCCCTGAATAGGGATTCTATTTTTCATGTTCTTTTGAAACTGAATTGCTTGTGGGGACGGATCAACCATTGGATTAGGATCTAAAGGCACTAATTCTCTTGTTTGATTAAGTCAGATCGGTCTGACTATACATCGAGGATGATTAGGTGATGATGTGTAGTATAAAAAATATTGCCATATAATCATGTCAGGACAGACCATATTCTGTGTTGGGGAATATCTTTACTTATTTTCAGCACACTAGAGATCCATCCCAAGAGTTTCACCCACATAGAAGGTTTGAGTAGGGGTGCGGTAAAAGTAGTTACTCCTGAAACAACCATATCTTCCCTGGTATCCTTTATTTTGATGGATTGTTCCCCACGTTCTAAAATAATGTGTAGAGAATTTGGGTTCATAATCACGCTCATCATTTTTAAGGGATCCAATAATTTAATAAAAAAATGGAACCAAATATCCAATCCCCATTTGACACAGATTCTATATGGTGGGTCGACTCTTGTTGTACTTTTTAGCGGGTTGGTGCCTGTGCTTCTGGGATTATTGGAATGATTTCTGTTAAAGTGAAGAACAAATTTGACTTTGTAAAAGGACCATCTTCCTAAATTTTCTTCATACTATTTTGGATATTCCTATTTTTGGATGACTAGATTTCATATGATTGAGCCGCCGATGAAGTAGGGTGTGATGTAGTGGAAGTAGTTAAAAGTATAATTGATTATTTAAACTATGTGAATAGGATATAATGAGCTCAGTTGATGGTATTTAAAACCATACAAGTACTGAACTTTTTTGTACCATTTATCTACACTTCATTCCATTTATTTTCCACATATAGATTGGTTAAAACACATTATCTTACTAAGTAGTAAAATTTATCCATTCTACCTTCCCAGAGTCTTCCATATTTTATAAGAGTTATTGGAGAAAAACTCCTAAATGTTTTGAATCAGTACTTTTTGGAAGGGAAAATAGTTTGATAGATCATTATAACTATCTTTTTCAGGATTCCAAGGATTTTAAAACATTACCAAGTTGTTTTCCAATACTGATATGAATTATCCAGGTACTTGGTCATTTCGAAAAGAATATACCTTGTTTTTTATATACACATTTTATTTCTCCTTTTCTCTTTTTAATCATCCCAATGGAGAAGGCATTATTTTTGATGCTCAAGAGGTGGAGCCACATGATACAATGTTGGATTTAGATATAGAGGGAGTTTAGTGGATTTCATGAGTTTAACAATAAAAGCCCCTAATTTTCATTATCCCATTCCTTGAGATAATAAAATTACTTAGGATATAACATTAGTCTTGGTGATGGATTCTTCCACTCTTTGAGTTATTACAGTACGGTCTTAAAACCCTCTTTTGTATTTCACATGGATAAGTGGTGTGGAAAAACCTTCCCAAATATTCTCTATACATATGGGAAAAAGTATTCTTAATGATGGGATATTTTTAAGGAGTTCTTTAATCCATTACACCTAGCGATGAAATCCAATATACCTTAATTCACTTACTGATTGTAGTTTGAGAGGTTGAGGAATACTGTCTTCTATAATGTTGAGCTTAAATGGAGAAAAAAATTATAATATAGTGTTTTCCTTCCCATATTTGATCCATCCTACAAACTCTTGTACCATACAATGGTTGGTCTCTATAGCCATTTCATGATACACATGAGTTTCACTTCCTTTTATTGTTCAAGTGTCCCTGTCAGGGATCACAACAAGAGATGAAATGTATCAAACGATTCTATGGGTCTTATAACCCATTAAAAACTATAAATGTAAGGTTACCAATGTTTGGAGGGGGAATGGTTAGATCTACCCATTGATGTAAAGTCTTATTTTCAAGTTGTATCACCATTCTTCATTCATACAGTCTTTCAATCAATCAATATGTGGCTCAAGCAAATTCATGAGACCTTGGTGAATGTTTGTCTAAGCCAGTGCTTGAACTGGTACAACATATGGTAGGTCCATCTATGGTGTTCATGATGGTATCTTCCAAGAGTATCCTATAGGGGAAGGATGGTTAGGATGAACCTATATCTGTTTTGGTTATGCACCCAAGAGAGGTAAATTTTGATTTGCTGTAACGAGATCCGAATATTTTTGTGGTTAGTATCATAAATTGAGTGGAAGTTATGAATCTGTTTCACTTGTTGTGAAATCCCCTCTTTGATGAGGTATTCTAGCTGGGAGTTCGAGTTGAGGATCATCTTTTAGAACATATCACACATGTAGGTTTCCTTAGAGAAGATCTGCATTAAGCCTCCTAAATTATCCCATCTATTCCTCATACGGATAAAATATATCTTCACTTGAAAAAGGGTTTAACCTCCCTAGTAGCGAGGTGAGGCATAATATGACCATTACTCTTTTCTTTGTTGGATTCCTTTAGATGGGGAAAGGATGTGTAGTTTGAGGGAGTCAAACATTTCATGGAAGACTCTGTTTCTAGGTACACACACGTCCATCAATTATTTTAGAGTTTAACATATTTTGAACCAAATCGTTATCCTATGGTTCCTCGGAATTGGACTCATGTTCTATAAAATTTTTAAGGGTCTAATTGATGGAATTAAATGATTTTTAATCAGATGAAAGCATTCTATTAGTGTCTTTCCAAGACCGTCTCTTCATACGCCCTCCATGAGGCCTTTTCATGTCCATTGGTAATTCTCTTGGATCTGTTTGGAGGATAGTAATATAGAGGTAATATTCAAATAGTTTGGTTGTGCAAGTCTCTAATAAGGGTATTGGATCATGGAATGGGAAAACTGGGTGGATCCTTTTAACAATATTTTCTCTATTCAGGAGAAGACTAATTTCCACTGAGGAGGAGGTTATTGAGGTGAAAAATATCCTTTCCCTAAGGGCTAGGGATCTTCCCATTCAACCTTTAGAACACTTAGGGTATTGTTTTTTGACCTCAAAGGTTGGGTTATAAAATAACCCATCCCCAGAGAATAGATTTTCTCCTAATCTATTGTGGCTTATACTATCCTAAATTCCCTTATGATTCTATAGAGATTTCTCTAAACATGGACAAGGTGAAAAATTTGTTATGCACTTGAATAAACCAATTAGGAATATCGTTGTTCTATTTCTGAAACATACACTACCTTGTTGCTAACTTTTCTTTAAGAAGGAGGATTTATGGATATTTTCAGATTCTTGATGAATAAATCTTTTGATACCATTCTCTCTCTTTTCCCGTTTTTGGTGAGAATTGTTCCGGGCCAATATTTATTTATTATATCTTTGAATGTGAGCATGGTCCATTTTTTGGATCCATCCCGATGATATGATATTTCATGATACCATATCAAGAAGAATTATTTAGTTATGGAGTGCATTAAAATATAATGCTTCATGTTTACCCTGTTCACTAATATGAACACTATATGGGGTATCAGTGATCAACTACAAAAAAAATTATAAGGGGTTGAGGCGTGCATGTTGAAGTCCTCCTTGATACTTCTTGAGCTTTGTATGTTATATAATCAGGAGAGATTCAAATTCAATTTGGAATTTCATTCCTTCTATTACCTAGAAATGTATTTTCTACAGATATTAGGGTATCATTTTCACTGCAAAGTGATGAAGTGTTTTCCATATATTGATGTGAATTTCTCCCACAAAATCTTCCAAAAATACCCATGGAATACTATATTTTGTAATATAAAAAGTCCAGAACATTAATTGTATGTCTTCTCTAGGTATTTGATTTCTCATGTTTAGCATGTATTCTTCGTATTTCATAGGAGGTTCCTCCACTTTTTCTAACCAGAGTGGATGTTTTCTGAACACATTATCATAAGTGGTGTGATTGGTGGGAACTTTTTCTATTATGTTGGATGGAATTTGATCCATATGAGGTTATAATAATGATAGTATCATTGGGTTATCTTCTGGTTGAGAAAATATTTCACATGAAAATGACAAGGAATCTTAAATTACTGGCATTTTTTCCAAAGTCCCTCACAGAAGGAGGGATTTATCATTACTACATCACCAAGGGGAAGACCATTTTAAAGAAGTGAAACACTAGAGAGAGCATTGACAAAGAAATCTGTTGGGGGAAATATTACCTTGTTTTATTATAGAGTGGTAAAATACCTCTTTCTCCTTGATATTCTAGCCACACAATGGGTTTTTGTTACTCTCGTTAGGAGGTGTGATAATGAGATCGATCAGGTTATGTTCAAAAATAAATCCTTCATTGAGAAGTGTCCATGGAAGACCTTCAAGATTACTACTACTGTACCAAAATTTTTGTGATGGGAGAGTAGGTTCTTGAGATACTATAGATATCCATCTGAGCCCTTCAACAATAGATTCATTAAGAAGAGATGGATCATATATTTTCTCTTAATTTTCTATTTATATTTGGGGAGGCTTCTTCTCATATTACATTTTGTGAGAGACTAGGGACACTTGTCGGGGAAGCTGTTTTCTTAGATAGAGGTTTGTTCCTACCACGGATTGGCCATTATGTTAGGCCATTTACCTCCTGTTATAACAAGTCCATCTTCCCAGTACAGTTCTATATATATTACAAGGGAGGTTTTACCCTAACCCTCTAGGGAGTAGAGGTGTGTGTCTGCTGTGAGGTGACATGAGGATAATCCACCCCATTTTTTGGGGTGAAACTATGTGTTCGTCCCACTTTTACTGCTTTCATCACTGTTATGATGTCTTGACTGGTCTATAGGATGTGAGCATGGATTTTCATCTACTGTTTCACCACTGTTAAGATATGCTTAGGGAATTAAAAATATGGAATGGGGATATATTTCCATTACAGTTTTGGAGTAATCATTTTTGCCTTCTCATATATTCCCTTTTATTTTAGAGGATACTAGAATTACTTGTATGTGGGGTTGAGTGTTTGGTATTCCCCTATTAATCATTAAGACATTCTGACTAACTTCTATGAGTGATTATATAAGGAACTACAAATAGGATTGTTGAATGAAGGAATTTTTGTGAACCTACATGCAGATGGGTACCAAAATTGGTAGACAATATTTTTTTGTGCTTCCAAATGAGGATTATCGAAGGCTTGGGTAGTGTAGGTATGTGTATGTTCCTGATCATATTATTCTATTGGGTTTGAACAAAAATATTCCTTGGATGCTGCTAAATGAATCTTATAGATGGTTGTATTAGGGAAGGAAGGTGTATGTTCATGCTCATATTTTTCAACTAAATTGGTTTGTTGGGATTATTTGGAGGGATAAAGGTGTGAAATTGATTATGATTTACTGGTTTTTCTCCATATGGAACAACTTATATGACCGAGTCTGAATGACCGGGGTTAGATGGCCCAGGAAGACGCCCTCATAATTTTGAGGGTTCACTACCATGTGGTGTTGGCAATAAGTATTGTTGATAGGATCTCTTTTTAAGGCCCATTGTGTCTTCAAGATGATGTCATATCTGGACTCTTGATCTTCCTCACTAATATAAGGGAGGGACTAGTTAAAGAATTTTGGGAATAATCTCCTAAAATGGGTTAATATATAATTGTTTTCATCTTTGTCTGGACCATCGTTCATCACTAATCAGATGATTGGTGGGGATTCTCAAGCTGTAGGGCATTTGTGTACCCTCCATGGTTAGG
The DNA here is from genome assembly GCA_963277665.1 of Viscum album. Lineage (NCBI taxonomy): Eukaryota > Viridiplantae > Streptophyta > Magnoliopsida > Santalales > Viscaceae > Viscum > Viscum album. Next base: position 1,621,372,017 of record OY728163.1, on the reverse strand, counting down.
ATTTTACCATTCTGATGTTACTCCTAGACCAGTGTGTTTGAGACCCAAAGGTGAAGATGTTGGGTTGGTGATTACATCCTCTCTGTGGAGGAATACCTAATTTTAATGGTATTTGTTTCATACATTAGAGATATTTTCTATTAATACATTAGATTTTAGGGAGTCATAAAGAATTTTTATGAAAAATAGGTGAAAAAATAGACCAAAAATCCCCATAAAAGAAGGACCTCATTTGAACAACCACTTGTATGATTAATTTTCTTGTGTAACCCTATTCTATTTTGAGTGTGAAAGGTTCTTGACAGGTATGTGAATCTATCATCTAGGTTAAGGATTCATGTTGTGTTCAAAACTTTTTGTTTCTAATGAAGAATGTGTCACCCAACGGTCGATTGTAGGTGGTGGAATTATGTTTAATCATTCACATCAAGTCAACTATTTTTGAAATGATTCCAAAAGGTTTTTTCATGGAACCAAAAATACCCAATCGTTATATATCGAAGAGGTACCTTCTTGAAAAAGGAAGGATCTCATTGGGGAGTATATAAAATGATGCTTAAGAACTCTCATTATTCGATATAATGGGAATTTGGGATCATCACACCATTTTGGGGGAAATTTATCCCTACTCTACGACACACTTCTAGATTTAGGATGTGTAAATGAATCCTTCATTAATTCCCTGGTATGACGTGGGTCAAACATTAATTAAATATCAATCATTAACATATATGGAGCTTTAAATCATCTATATTTATATGTGGTTCGTCATCAATGGAGATATCTGTATGTGTTTGAAGTTCCCCATTGATTTTCTCCCCTTATGTACGGATTAGTGATTCATTGGTTGTTAGTGTGACAATGTGTGTTTTCTTTCCAGACTATGGGGTGCTCTAGATTGTATCATCATATAGGGATATAGGAGTGGTTTTTATGTTAGTATTAGACCCATGGATGGGATTCCTATGAATCATGGTGAAAGGAATGTGATCTCATGTATCTTGGTGCTTCTTAATGGTGCCCATCATACATTTCAATGTCATGTGATACAGACCTATCCATGAATTTTAGCATCACGTGGAAAGGGCATCTTGGAGTAAGGTTTGTAGATATTTTCTGGTGTTAGACATATGCCGAAGAGGCCTAGGGAACCTTTAACGGATATTAATTTCTAGGTTGAATTAGACCTTGGTGGGAGTGTGGTGTAAAAAAATAGAGTGAATTTATGGTGTTGGGTTTGGACCTCGGGGAGGCATCTTATGTACCCCATTTAGATGAGAAACAAGTCCCACGTAGTTTGGTTATGAGGACCCACACCTATGGAGGCCCTTAGGTTTATCTCACCGAGGAGTATGTCTCTTTGAGAGGATTAATTTGGGTTTATTCCAGAAAAGGATTACCTATGAAGGGTCCATGAGGGATGTGTCTACCCATGGTGATTTGAAGGCTTATGATTGGGACTTACTCCTAAGGAGGATACCACAAGATTGTTTTAGTATTAGAGGTTATACCAAATTGGATTTCCATTGATGATTTGTGACATAAACATGAAATGTATCCCATGGATAAATTCTATTAGGGAAAACTCATGAATAGTACCCCCATTAGGTTTGGGATCATCTAGATTTTTGACTATTTTCATCCTCTAAGACCATGCGAGTCATGATCAGTTTGAGAAACAAGGTGAAGTAGATGATCTAAGGTACCACATTACATTCTTTTCTCTAAGGTTGGATACAAGACCTTAGGTACATAGTCTTATAGTGGCACTCTAAAATAAGGTGAGAGAATTATTTTGGAGAAGATCCTCTACCGAAACATGCATCTGATTTGGTGGGTGTCACGGTCATGGATATCCTGGAAGACCACATGAGTGATGATGATTCAGGATTAAATTTGAAAAAAAAAAAGTGGAAGTAGAAGACCTAAGATACCACACAATCCCTTTTCCGTTGGTGAAAAAGGTGGGGGAATGGTGATTCCCTCTTGTTGTCATACCTTGGACCCAAATGGAGAGAGAAAGTGTTTTGAGGATTCCCATATCCCCACCCATTTTGGTGACCGAGATAAAAGGAGGAATGAATGAAGTAGGAGAGGTCGTGAAAACTAATCCATGGGCCTTAATCTAGAAGATATTCCCATATATATGATCCTTATTAGGGGAGGAGGGTCTCCTTCCATGTAAAATGTAAAGGAAAGCGTGATCCTCAGCCTCCCTTCCTCAAATTGGAGGCTTCGTGACTTAGATATGACTAGGTAAGAACACTCTTCTAACCCTATTACTCAATAATAAGAGCTCTTGAGTATCATCCCTAGGGTTGGGGTCCTCGTGACATTAGGAATGATCATCTATGTGAAACCCAAGAACCCTAACCAAATTGCAGGTCAAATATGGGAAACATCTGACTGTAGGAATTCATATCCAAATGGGATACATGCTGGTCTATCTTTTCCAATACTTTTTCACATTTAGAGGCTTTGTTGGATGATTAAATTTTGTCTCTTTTGGATGAGGGATCCAAAGGAAAAATATTCCTTGAATTAGTTTATTTTAAGAGGGATCAAAGAGGGTCTTGAACATGTTCTATATAAAAGTGAATAGGTGCCTCATGCAGGGCCTAAGAGAAACTATAATGATTCGTATAAGGGGTATTAGCCTATGTAATCTGGATATGCCTGGGGGAATGGACCACATGGGAAACAGAAAATTCATGAGCAATTATCCTATGAACTAGGGGTCTCCTCAAGTGTCTATAGATGTGTCTTGTGATGTCCCTTATTAAGGATGGGGCCTCACACAAATGGTTTTTCATTATATGAGGAAGGGTCATCATACACCTTTCTTGTGTTTTAGATCATTAAGGGACTTCCATATAAATTATCCACCTTAATTATCTCTTATATCGTATTTTAGAGAGCTACTTGAAGAATTTTTTTCCACTTGGGAAAAGGTGATGTGCATCCAGAGCTTGAGGGATTCTTCTGGTTTTCTAGTAGTTCAAATGTGGGTCCCATGAGTCTTGTTTATAGGAAAACATGGGACCTTGGTTGGAGGAGGTTACCCGTATAGTTCCTAGGTGTAGGTTCTCAGTGTAGGTCTCCCATGTATGGTTTTCCTTCCTTTTAGTGTCACATTGGTGGGGATGCACGGGCCTTCTCTACGCAGTGTTTCATGCTAGCCAATTTGGGAAAGTCCATTGTATTATTCTTGGGGATCTTAATTGCTTTAATATTATTATGATTCTCTTCATAATATTTTCACCCTAGGAATAAATGAATTTTAAAAAATATTCCGTGGAGAATACTCCTTTAGTCATCCATACTTCATGCCTTGGCAGTGTTTGATCATCAAAAACATCCTCAGTATTCGGTGATAATAAATTATAGTTTTATTGGACACCATTATTTTGATTGTTCATTGTAACGCCCCAACCCTAGTTACCCAGAGTCGGTGCATTATTACATTACATTGTCATGATCACAAGAAAGATCAAATCTCGAAAGAACGATTGGTTTGGTATCCTTTGAAACACTAGATATATTCATAAGTTTTACATTACATCATAAAATGAAAAACTACTACAACAAAATAATGTCTCCACAGTCCACACTCTTATCCCCTCATAATATCCCTGCAGGTCATTCATAACTTACTTCTTCACATCCTGGGAAAAATAAAACATAGAAAAGGGGTGAGCTCAAATGCCCAGTAAGGATAACAATATAGCGGAACATTCAAAAATAAGCATAAACATTTAAGGCAATGAATTACTAAAACAAAATCCTTTTAAACTTGAACTTCAACATAGTATGGAAAAAGTAAAATGAAATAATGCCATTTACTTGTTCACATGGATATTCTACTAATCGAATAATCACATGCAATATCAATAACCACTTTCATAATGTTTGAATGCATAATGCTGAACTTTAATTTCTTTGTCAAGGCCTCATCCCAAGACCTAGGGGATAACTTTAACAGGAACCCAACCCGGAGTGCCTCTAATAACCGGACACCAACCCGGAGTGCCTCTAATAACCGGACACCAACCCGGAGTTCCTCTAATAACCGGAGACCAAACCGGAGTTCCTCTAATAATCGAAGACCAAACCGGAGGGCTTACTTTTACCGGTCCCCAACTCGGAACATACTTGTCTAACACATTCATTTGAATGAAAGGTTGAAATATAACATAAACATTTGGATTACAAATAACTTATGAAATGTCAATACTCTAAACAAAAACCATGAGTGACATAAGAATAACTTATCCACAGTCAAAAATATCACAAAACCTTTAATAAAATATGGATGTTTTGTATCATAATAAATCAACTTCAAATAAGCTTATAATCCATCAAAGGATGTTGACATAGATGAAATCAAGACTATTTTAGAAAAATATCACTTTCTATTTTGAAATCATTTAAGAGTCTTATATTTATGAAATAAAACATTTTTTTGAAAATATTCTTATTATCTTGTAAGGGAATCTTTGGCGATTTTATAACGGCGGTAAATAGCCGCACCCGCCGTATAAGTTAAAAAAACATTCTTACCTTAAATTTGTCGAAAAGGTTAAAAGTGCCTTGTTTGGAAAATGACGGAAAGATTCCTTTTGAAAAAAATAAGGGTATAAATGAATTTAACCCATATTCTTGTAAATAGTAAAAATGTTTTGAAATACATTATTAAGAAACATGGATGTGGATGATAAAGAGATCCCAGTAGATTATTACGTATAAACAACCTCGGATAATGAAGAGATTGTGAAATAACCCTTAAAAATTTGGTATCTTATGAAACATACAACCCATGAAAGAGGTATCATACAATTAATATGTAAATACACATAAATTAGAGTGTATTACACAAAGAATATAATTATGGGCAGTACATACACCACATAAAAGGTAATGGTGGCAATATGGCATAAATCTCACGGGAATAAGGAGTGAGATGAAAACCCCTTACCTTGTACTTTTACTTGGTTGGTGTAGAATAAACTCCTGTATAATGGTGAAATAATTGTTACTAAATTATACAAGAATCATATACATTAATATGATATCATATATGATCTTTTAATTTTGATTTGATAATAATATCTTAGTATTATCGTTGTTTCGGGTGTTAACTTACTTGTTTTCTTTTATATGTTTTGTTATGTAAGCCATGTTTGTAATGGACAGGTTGTATATTATTCATATCCAGAATGATATCAAGTCCTTAAACATCATTTTTAAATCATCAAATTATAATTATACTTGAATGGATATGATGGAGAATGAATCTCATCGCGTTCGTGGAGACGGTAGTCCGTACGTACGCACGAGCGACAATATCATTCTTTTGATATTAAAATAATATATAAATGGTTGTTATATCATATATACAGAATCATTAACATGTTATATTTATTATTTACATGATTTACATATCATTATTATAACCATCCAAATAATAATACATTGAATAACAATTACACCACGATGTGGAGACGGTAAGCCGTACGTACGCACGTATGGTGACATGTTATTCAAAAGGTGGATAGAATACTGAATATGGTTGTACCATATTTATAATAACATCACAGTATATATATGATACTGGAGTTATTATTTTAGAATGGTAATAACAAAGGAAGAAGAAGTGGAAGAAGAAAGGAACTTGGAAAAGGGTGGTGAAATCATTACCTCTTCATCGGGTTCTTCCTTTTGATTTGATCAAAAGGGCTCCTTAGGGTGGCTTTCTGATCAAACTAGGGCCTCTAGGTTGTATTGATGGAAGTTGGGAGAGTATTTGGGCAGAGTTTGGCCGAACCAAAAGGATTTGAAGGTGTGAAGAAATGAGAAGGAGGAGTGCCCTTTTATAAGAGGGGTGAGGGGCACCTTTGGAAAAGCTAGAGATATTTGTTTATAATAAATTCATATTCGGTTTCCAATGGCTCCAATATTGATTATTAAAAGGTTAAGGTGGGTATGGGTCGAAAACAACTCAACCAATAGAATTTAGACAGGTTTTGGGACTTATATTAACCTTATCTTTAAGTATTAATTCTAAGTTAATTAGTTTCACTTTTACAATGTCTCTTTGTATTTTTATATAATATGGTTAATAAACTTACTATATACATCCAAGCGAACCCCAAGTGGTCCATTAATGATGCAATTATCATGTTATAAGTCTCGTGGCCGAACCTTAGATTTTTAGAAATTTAATATCAATTAATAATATAATACTTGTTTTAAGAACTCTTTTATGTCAATTTTTACACTTTTCAATAGTTGATTTTTGTGAAACTCATAACAGATTGATTAATTCTAAAAAAGTCAATTAAATCAATCCTAATATATCATATTATCCTATAAAATTAGTTTAATTCCTTAAAAGATTCATATTATATTTATTTGGGTATTTATAATATCAATTATTTTAATTTTTCACTATTATAGTAATTAATTCATCATCATTGTGTCATAAATAAATTAACTTATTTAATGTCTAAAAATTATAAATAAAATATAATTATGTAGGAAATCTATATATATTTCTAATGAATATTTATAATCTAAAATCCAACATATATAACCCTATGTAAAAAAATGTTTTCTAAAAGATATAAGCTTGTGTCATTTTTGTATTCATTTTAACTTAATTAAAAAAAAGTGTCCCTATCACCTACAAGTGGAACCATGGGGTCCCAAAATCGACCCAAATATGACTATGGTCGAACATGTATCAAAAAATAAGTCTAGGACACGTTTTAGGGTAATTTAGTATTATTATAATATTATTTTTTAACCCTTATTTACCAGATTTACCCTTAACCATGGTAAATAAAATATTTACCGCAGTAATTATTCAAAATGTCTACAAATAAAAGTTACCTATTTACAAAATTTGAACATCCTGATTCCAAATATGGAATCCATTTTTCTAAATTCAAAACACATAAGTGGTAGAAATTAATTTAAAATTAATTCCCGCTGTCAAAACAAAAAGCATGTTTTTAAGAGATAATAACTATCAAAAGATTGACACTTGTTTATGTTCGGTTTAATTGTAAAATTATGTCCAATGACCAACATTATATTAAATGGTAAAAATATATTCTAAATATACTTTAAGACCACTAAAATTCATAATTTATCACTATTAATTATTTTTATTAAAAAAATTGTTTTTAATTAAAATTTAGTAATTTTCACTATTCATCAAAATAAGAAAGTTATCCGAAAAGTACCAAAATTTCACCTTAGGCTAAATTAGATATTCTGAATCCAAAAATGAAGTCCATTTTGAAATATAAAATATATATAATTTCAAAATGTAGGTATTACTATTCATAACGGCTAGTTTGATTGGTTATGGTGTGTTAGAACTCGGTGTTGCGTACAACACACGCTATCACATTATTCAAAGAGAAGCGTACCGTAGAAGCTTGGGATGTTTCATTTTAAATTTTTTGATGTCCCCCATTTAGTCAAAAAGTTTAAAATATTGTATTTAAAAATGTTTCACTATTAAAAGTTGATAAAAGTGCAATACTGAAAATGAATATGTTCTTACATTATGTCTAAGAAACTCATAATATGGATTCTAAAATTATAAGGATTATATAAAGTTTAAAATTTAGTTAATACTATTCATAACCTCTTTTGAATGGATTTTTTTTGTAAGTCATGGTGTGATTGAACTCGGTGTTGCGTGTAGTGCAAGTTATTGAATTATTTTGAAGAAATAACACACTATGAAATCTTGGGGTGTTACATTCTCCCCTCCTTCAATAAATTAACTCCTCGCAATTTGAAATTATTCTTCAAAAATAAAAGGTTTAAAATAGAAAATATATTTGTTGGAAAACCCACATCGGAAATTGGGTTACTAAAATTTAGTCTTAATATGAGGAAAAAAGAAATGAAAGGGTCACCACCAAATTATGATCTCGATTAGGAGAACATTGGTGGCAATTAGAGACATATAATTGGTGGGAAAACGTAAATATTTATAGGTAGTGATTGAGGTCATCAATCACAAACAAGTATAAAATTTAGGTCCTTAAACTCATCAATCTAGGATGATTTGAAATACCATCGGTTCAACAAAACATAAGGTATTGGGATAACACATTTTTGACGTTTCAAAATATCTTAGTTTAAATCCCACATCAAAAAATGAATTAATGATGCCTCTATTTAAAATAAAGAGTGGAAAGTATGAAGATTTCTGAAAATAACACATACTAGGGTTCCATGTAGGAAAATATGGATATGGAAGAGAAATCTAACCATCAATTATCTGATGGAGAGTGGTAGAGAACATGGCTATGAAAAGGCCAACAATCCCAAATCCATAAATTAGTGATGATTTAAGGTACCTTCTAGGAAAACATTTTTGTTCTAAGTTCCTTTTATTAATGTTGAGGAATTTATTTATGAAATTGGATAAGATCATAAGGAGATATACTTACTTTATAATTAGAGTTTTATCCATTAATAAATTTCTACCAAAAACTCATCTTTCACTCTAAAAGATTATAGAACATAAAAAATTTTCTATTTATACTATTCGTACAGGGTTCCAAAATAAATGAATTTATAATTCATCTACCAGATCTTTTAAAAAATACTACATTATTTAATCCAGGACATCTCGTGGGCCAGTGGTAGGTGATACACCCTTGTCGCCTTCGGTTGCGGGTTCAAGTCTCGCGGCCTTGCCGGACGCGACGGGTTGCCGCCCGACCTCTGAGTTGTCCTTTTATGGCAATCCAAAATAATCCAAACTAGAACTATCCAAAATACTTCTGTCCAAACTCACAGTCCAACATTTATAAGGAAGGTAAACATAATGTAGATCCTTTTTACCCCGTAATAGCATTTAAATACCTTCATCATGTATTCTTTTAATACACTGAAACATCCTGCATTAATATATTCCTTATTGATTACATTCATGCTCCCTTATTCCATATAGAATTATGGATATACTTCATCAATCCAAAAATGTTTTAAACCCCAACAATGATGGAATATACAAATCATTATTCAGTTTCAAGGTAGTCAAGAATATCCAATATAATTTATCCAAAACAATCATGTATTATTCCAAAATCACTACCTTGGTATCAGAACTATATTATGGTTTATCATTCTCTCAACCATATATTTTCCAAAAAAAAATTCCTGCTATTGAGTCACTTTTCTTTGTTCCACACAATCTCAAGTCCTAAATGAAATAGTACTGCAGTACAATCCTTATATACCCCATAATTATTATAACAAGTACATTGTTGATACAACACTCAATCAACATAATAACTCTAATCATTCCTCTTCATCTTTGGTAGTATCATAACTTGATTATTATCCAATAGCATCATTTGCGGCATGGTTTGATGAATGGGACATAGGTTCGCGTAGTGTCCAAACTCATTGCAAATGAAGCATTGTACATTGGAAACCATTTTCTTACCCTTGCAGTCACGTACTTTGTGCCCTTTTCCTCCACACTTATAAAAAACTCCCATTCCTTTCAGGCAAGTTCCAGGGTGTTTCTTCCCACAGTTATCACATATGGGAAAATTCTTCTTTTCCCTCTTTCCTTTTTCCATCTTTCTCTCTTCCATCCTTTTCTTCTCTTGCTTCCCTTCAAATCCATAGGACTCAGTAAAATCTTTACATATCTTATCAACACATGATATTATTTCTTCATATGATGATAATACATGGGAGACTATTTCTCTTATAAATTCTGGCTTAAGACCATGAAAGATATGATCCTTCTTTCTCTTTGGACCATGTGCATTGCTGGAGTTATCATTCCTTCTATTGGGCGCCATTTCTAAACAATGGCATACACTAGATTAGTTTATGAATAACAATACCTAATCCCAAACTTGTAAGACACATAACATAAATTAAATAGTTTATGGATATAATCCATAATCATAAAAATTTCTCCTTTGAGGAAGTAAATCCACATAAACCCTTCATAATGGTTTGTAAAGAAAATTAGAATTATCCTAAGCATATCCCCCGGGAGTGTCGTAACCAAGAGTGCAGCAAGGCCCGTTGTCATGCACCAGTTCCCGTTCGAGTCTAGCTCAAAGCGGTGTTTTCGGGTTTTACCCCTAGGTACATCCGTGCCAGAGCCTCCTCTACCTGCTCGTATCCAGACAGGGATGTATTGCTCAGAAAACTCACAAAATCTCTACAATACCAAAATTCTAGGAAGTTCTTCTATACTAATCCTCAAAGTCCATCTTAAATCTATGTTCTCAAATCAGAGTTTATCTAAATCTAGCTTCCAAGGTTTGTACTAAACTTCCTCTGATACCAACTGTAACGCCCCGACCCTAGTTACCAAGAGTCGGTGCATTATTACATTACATTGGCATGATCACAAGAAAGATCAAATCTCGAAAGACCGATTGGTTTAGTAGCCTTAGAAACACTAGATATATTCATAAGTTTTACATTACATCATAAAATGAAAAACTACTACAACAACATAATGTCTCCACAGTCCACACTATTATCCCCTCATAATATCCCTACAGGTCATTCATAACTTACTTCTTCACATACTAGGAAAAATAAAACATAGAAAAGGGGTGAGCTCAAATGCCCAGTAAGGATAACAATATAGCGGAACATTCAAAAATAAGCATAAACATTTAAGGCAATGAATTACTAAAACAAAAGCCTTTTAAACTTGAACTTCAACATAGTATGGCAAAAGTAAAATGAAATAATGCCATTTACTTGTTCACATGGATATTCTACTAATCGAATAATCACATGCAATATCAATAACCACTTTCATTATGTTGGAATGCATAATGCTGAACTTTAATTTCTTTGTCAAGGCCTCTTCCCAAGACCTAGGGGCTAACTGTAACCGGAACCCAACCCGGAGTGCCTCTAATAACCGGACACCAACCCAGAGTTCCTCTAATAACCGGACACCAACCCGGAGTTCCTCTAATAACCGGAGACCAAACCGGAGTTCCTCTAATAACCGGAGACCAAACCGGAGGGCTTACTTTTACCGGTACCCAACCTGGAACATACTTGTCTAACACATTCATTTGAATGAAAGGTTGAAATATAACATAAACATTTGGATTACAAATAACTTATGAAATGTCAATACTCTAAACAAAAACCATGAGTGACATAATAATAACTTATCCATAGTCAAAAATATCACAAAACCTTTAATAAAATATGGATGTTTTTTATCATAATTAATCAACTTCAAATAAGCTTAAAATCCATCAAAGGATGTTGACATAGATGAAATCAAGACTATTTTAGAAAAATATCACTTTTTATTTTGAAATCATTTAAGAGTCCTATATTTATGAAATAAAACATTTTTTTTGAAAATATTGTTATTATCTTGTAAGGGAAGCTTTGATGATTTTATAACGGCAGTAAATAGTCGCACCCGCCGTATAAGTTAAAAAAAACATTCCTACCTTAAATTTGTCGAAAAGGTTAAAAGTTCCTTGTTTGGAAAACGACAGAAATATTACTTTTGAAACACATAAGGGTATAAATGACTTTAACCCATATTCTTGTAAATAGTAAAAATGTTTTGAAATACATTATTAGGAAACATGGATGTGGATGATAAAGAGATCCCAGTAGATTATTACGTATAAACAACCTCGGATAATGAAGAGATTGTGAAATAACCCTTACCAATTTGGTAACTTATGAAACATACAACCCATGAAATAGGTATCATACAATTAATATGCAAATACACATAAATTAGAGTGTATTACACAAAGAATATAATTATGGGCAGTACATACACCACACAAAAGGTAATGGTGGCAATATGGCATAAATCTCACGGGAATAAGGAGTGAGATGAAAACCCCTTACCTTGTACTTTTCCTTGGTTGGGGTAGGTTAACCTCCTGTATAATGGTGAAATAATTGTTACTAAATTATACAAGAATCATATACATTAATATGATATCATATATGATCTTTTAATATTGATTTGATAATAATATCTTAGTATTATCGTTGTTTCGGGTGTTAACTTACTTGTTTTCTTTTATATGTTTTGTTATATAAGCCATGTTTGTAATGGACAGGATGTATATTATTCATATCCAGAATGATATCAAGTCCTTAAACATCATTTTTAAATCATCAAATGATAATTATACTTGAATGGATACGATGGAGAATGAATCTCATCGCGTTCGTGGAGACGGTAGTTCGTACGTACGCACGAGCGACAATATCATTATTTTGATATTAAAATAATATATAAATGGTTGTTATATCATATATACAGAATAATTAACATGTTATATTTATTATTTACATGAGTTACATATCATTATTATACCCATCCAAATAATAATATATTGAATAACAATTACACCACGACGTGGAGACGGTAAGCCGTACGTACGCACGTATGGTGACATGTTATTCAAAGGGTGGATAGAATACTGAATATGGTTGTACCATATTTATAATAACATCACAGTATATATATGATACTGGATTTATTATTTTAGAATGGTAATAACAAAGGAAGAAGAAGTGGAAGAAGAAAGGAACTTGGAAAAGGGTGGTGAAATCATTACCTCTTCTTCGGGATCTTCCTTTTGATTTGATCAAAAGGGATCCATAGGTTGGATTTATGATCAAACTAGGGCCTATAGGTTGTATTGAGGGATGTTGGGAGAGTATTTGGGCAGTTTTTGGCCGAACCAAAAGGATTTGAAGGTGTTAAGAAATGAGAAGGAGGAGTGCCCTTTTATAAGAGGGGTGAGGGGAACCTTTGGAAAAGATAGAGATATTAGTTTATAATAAATTCATATTCGGTTTCCAATGGCTCCAAAGTTTATTATTCAAATTTTAAGGTGGGGATGGGTCGAAAACAACTCAACCAATAGAATTTATACAGGTTTGGGTACTTATATTAACCTTATCTTTAAGTATTAACTCTAAGTTAATTAGTTTCACTTTTACAATGTCTCTTTCTATTTTTATATAATATGGTTAATAAACATAATATATACATCCAAGAGACCCCCAAGTGGTCCATTAATGATGAAATTATCATTTTATAAGTCTCTTTGCCAAACCATAGATTTTTAGGAATTTAATATCAATTAATAATATAATATTTGTTTTAAGGACTCTTTTATGTCAATTTTGACACTATTCAATAGTTGATTTTTTGAAACTCATAACAGATTTATTACTTCAAAAAAAGTCCATTAATTCAATCCTAATATATCATATTATCCTATAAAATTAGTTTAATTCATTAAAAGATTCATATTATATTTATTTGGGTATTTATAATATCAATTATTTTAATTTTTCACTATTATAGTAATTAATTCATCATCATTGTGTCATATATAAATTAAATTATTTAATGTCTAAAAATTATAAATAAAGTATAATTATGTAGGAAATCGTTTTATCTTTCTAATGAATATTTATAATCTAAAATCCAACATATATAACCCTATGTAAAAATTGTTTTTCTAAAAGATATATGCTTGTGTCATTTTTGTATTTATTTTAACTTAATTAAAAAAAAGTGACCCTATCACCTACAAGTGGCACCATGGGGTCCCAAAATCGACCCAAAGATGACTATGGTCGGAAATGTATCATCCAATAATTCTAGGACACGTTTTAGGGTAATTTAGTATTATTATAATATTATTTTTTAACCCTTATTTACCAGATTTACCCTTAACCATGGTAAATAAAATATTTACCGCAGTAATTATTCAAAATATCTAAAAATAAAAGTTACCTATTTACAAAATTTGAACATCCAGATTCCAAATATGGAATCCATTTTTCTAAATTCAAAACAGATAAGTGGCAGAAATTAATTTAAAATTAATTCCCGCTGTCAAAACAAAAAGCGTGTTTTTAAGAGATAATAACTATCAAAAGATTGACACTTGTTTATGTTCGGTTTAATTGTAAAATTATGTCCAATGACCAACATTATATTAAATGGTAAAACAATATTCTAAATATAATTTAAAACCACTCAAATTAATAATTTATCACTATTAATTATTTTTATTAAAAAAGTTGTTTTTAATTAAAATTTAGTAATTTTCACTATTCATCAAAATATGAAAGTTATCTGAAAAGTACCAAAATTTCACCTTAGGCTAAATTAGATATTCTGAATCCAAAAATGAAGTCCATTTTGAAATATAAAATATATATAATTTCAAAAAGTAGGTATTACTATTCATAACGGCTAGTTTGATTGGTTATGGTGTGTTAGAACTCGGTGTTGCGTACAACACACGCTATCACATTATTCAAAGAGTAGCGTACCGTAGAAGCTTGGGATGTTTCATTTTAAATTTTTTGATGTCCCCCATTTAGTCAAAAAGTTTAAAATATTGTATTTAAAAAGTTTTCACTATTAAATGTTGATAAAAGTGCAATACTGAAAATGAATATGTTCTTACATTATGTCTAAGAAACTCATAATATGGATTCTAAAATTATAATGATTATATAAAGTTTAAAATTTAGTTAATACTATTCATAACCTCTTTTGAATGGCTTTTTTTTTTGTAAGTCATGGTGTGATTGAACTCGGTGTTGCGTGTAGTGCAAGTTATTGAATTATTTTGAATAAATAACACACTATGAAATCTTGGGGTGTTACATTCATAATATTCCCTAGTATAGCATTGAATAATTTCCCCCAATAGGTATTTTCAACCGTTGAAACATTTTTTCTTTTGAGAAACCTCTTCTATATCAATGCACCATGACATCATTATAGTAGAAAACCACTTTTCAGACCCCATTTTCATTCATTCCTTACATTATTTTCCCATATCATTGTCAGATCCAAGAATCCCAAGATCATTTTTATTCCTCTTCTTTCCACGTCCAAAATATTTTTTTTGAAATTTCTAAGATGATGATAAATTGGATGGATGAAATTTCACTATGAAATAATAAATTCATATGAAACTCGTTAGGAATAATCCTAAAATCAGGTTCCCATAAACACTGGATAGGCCCCCAATTTTATCTTGTTTTTCACACTGATCATGACACACATGAGCTTATATATTTTCTCTAATTAACCTATTTTTTATGGTTAAATCATGTCTAACTCGTGTTTTGATATAAATAGTATTAAATTAAATACTTTAATGTAACACCACTAGTCAATTTTGTGCAACCATAAACTCTAGAAACTTACATATTTGAAAACATTGATAATAATCTAAGTTAAGACACTCATAATAACTCTATACCAAACCCATACTATTTATTCACAACAAGATTCTATTCTCACTATTCCTTTTAGAACATCTCACCAAACATGATGATTTAAAATATAAAACCTTAAATTATAATAACATTACATCCTTACCACCTGATGTTAAACTACCGGACATGGGATCCCACTTGAGAAAGCACTTAAACATCATTGATGGTAGGTCTACTCTACCAATCCCTGACATTCCTATATTAACAATTCAAGTTCCCCCTTCCCTATATGAGATCTAGATCTACATAAGGACTCACATTTTAGAACTATGTGTGGCTTTATTTCCACTATAATGATATACATAGTGATTAATATATCCTAAATCTTATCCCAAGATTTATTTTTTACAAAAAAATGTCCCCTCCCACAAATGTGATAGGCATGTATAATGTAAATTTCTCCCATTATTTACTAGTTTTGTAATAAAATTATATTTCTATTATCACACACATTTCATTCACAAATAAAATTCCATGTCTAGGGAAATTTGGATCAGTATAACCTTCCATGACCATCATTCTTGGTGATGCCAAACAATGAAGGATGACTTTGTTTTGACTATGCATTATACTCCCTATTCTGGATTTGAATAAACATTACCTTAGTAGGGCCTACAATTGATAGGAACATTCATCCATAGGATAAAATACTTTTATCATTTTACATTGCAAAAACATCATGTTGGAAGACATGTCTCAAAAATTGTTTATGATCACTCCATACATACTTTCCATATATAATTTTTTCAGATATCAAAATCATAAGATCATGATTTAAAATTTACCTCTACCTTAATATTGACAGAGCACTCTTGACCATTAAACCACGTTGGATTCATCACTCCTATAAACCATTGTCAATATTTTTCTACCTAAAACACCAGTTACATTAGTCAAGATTACAAGACATTAAACATCCAATGAGAGGATATGTAAAACTCATCATGGCATGATCCCAAATAGTGGAACCTTAGGAATGAGTCAAGTTTTAGCTTTCTTAAAATTCATGCTACATTTTTTATTAAAAAATTATAAATTGAAATAAAAAAGTCATAAAACATTTTAGGTAGAAAACCCAGAAAAGGAGACCAATAAACTTTTTTGTCTCGTGTGATAGCTTACTTTTTATATCTGACTTCAGTAATATTTATAGTGTTGATGAAATAGACACAATTCTTGTAGGGTACATCATTTGGCTCCATATATAGTTAAAATTTGATCGCAAGGACATAATACCTTAGAAAAACATAGACCATATTCATGTTCCTATAGAAGAAAAATATATAAAAAGGTATAGATTGTTTAAGGAAAATTTTTATTTCATTACTAGAGAAAAATTAAAAGGAGAATCCATAAGTTAGATTATCTCAATACTATTTCAAAAAACACCATCAAAATCACTTTTGAATTCTGAAAGTGTCTCTGGAGACTCATTAATATCTTGTAGAATACCAAATAAATATGTAGTGTTATCTTCCTCAATAAAGAAAACCCCTATCTTGGGGATATAAAATAATTCTATCTATCAGCCTATATTTATTCCAATGAATATTTAAATTATTCTAAATCCCCTATAGTAGTATTCATCTATTTTTGAAGCTGAAATATTTGAAGTGATTACTCTTCATCCCTTTTCATTCAATCCTAAAACTTCATTTAATAGTTGAGATTCTCATCGAATAATATAGCTTAGATATCATTGGTTTTGGTGAACATTATTTTTTTATAATGATCTTTTTTGACTCATTCTCTCTCTCCCATAGGTGAATGATCTACCTCATTGTAATGTAGACCATGTGGTGATTTAATTCACCATAACCCAACATGTTAAAAACTCTCTAGAGTTTATGGATTATTTAAGAAAGATCCTCCATAGGTATCTGTAAGACTAACTCCAAGATTCCCTTTCATATGAACCAATGACATATATAGAGAGTGTTTAATAATCCTCATGTATTTTCATGAAGCTGGTCTCAAGATGATAGGTGTTCTTAGTAATTAGTTCTCTTATGGAAGTGACATTGTTTTTCTTTTTTGGAGTGACAAAACCTTCACCTTTCACATTCAATAGAGTTGAAAAAATGTCCTACCATTCATGTTTGACCACTGAAACTGATGGCCCTAAAGGATGAGTGAAATTAGTCATAAATATTGGATGATATTAGAGGGAATCGAAAAGGAAGATCAAAGTGGTTGATGAAACCCACTCATTGATGGATAAAATTCTTGGATGAATTACTCCCCAGTATCTCTTCCCTTAATTGTTTAATCTATGATCTCTTGAGGTGGATCATCTTTCCTTATTTTTTTCAAGACCTTCCATGGAAATATTATGAGAATATCCTTCTTTAAGACCTTGAATTATCACTCCTTTCAATATTGTAGTGGAGAGTAAATCAATGAACTATTCATAGATCACATAAGAAATGTTTTCTATAGAAAAATCTATGTAGTTCATGTTTTTTGATTTAATACATTTGACATAGGGGAGGTATTTTATGGGTGAAAAAATGAGAAACTTTCTTCTTTCCAATTTTTTGATCAATGTCCTAAAACACCTATAGAGAGGAAGGAATATTATTATTTTTAAAAATATCCATAAATTAAATTAGTTAATTATATAAACCCTCACATATTGAAGCATCCTCGCTAGTAGGGGTATCTGAGACACATGGATCATGACTCAATTTTTCTCCACCATCGATTTCCTCAGCCGAATTCTCTGTATGCATGACCAATTTGGGCCTATTGAAACCAATATTTTCACCAAAACATTTATCAAATAGTATAATAATATTTTCAACCCCTTCTAGGTTGGTGGTGCTGCTAGTTATGGTTATTTTAAGGACATCCAGTTAATGTGGTAGATCTGAAATATCTTAAGGTAAAAAAGTCAGTTATTTACACATGGCACCTTAAGATGAATACTTGAAATTAAAAATATTCTACTCTCCAACCACAAAAATAGTAAGAGATATTGTATCATATGTTAACACATCTCTTATTTGTCGGACAAACTCTCTAATAAGAGTATGCGCTTTACTAGGGGTATCCTCTTCAATTCTTGGAGGGTGAACATTAATCCCCAAAGTGAGGTGGATTCTTCAATCCATAAGTCATATAAAATTAATATTATGATCAAGTTGATAACAAATGATGTTGTGAAAACTCATAATGACTAGTAATTCTTTAGACCAATGTCTTTATTCTCCGATATCCATTAACTCAAGACTGCTAAATATTGGTGATAATTCCCAAAAAATATTGGTACTGGGGGAAGAATTTGGGAAAATTTTACCACCACTTCCTCCACCATGAGCTACCATCAAGGGGATAATTTCTCTGACTTAGGAATATATTATACATCTCCTTTGGGGGTTCATTCTAACCCATATTTTTGTGACCTGGGTTCCACCCTTTGTACTTCTTATTCTCCTCCTATCTAAAAACTAAATACCCAAAAAATAAATGATGATGGATAAGGAAGGGAATAGAGAAGGGAAGATAGTAATATATCACTGAAATAAATTGATTCATTCCATTCATCAGTTTATTGATCATAGACCCTTCCATATCACCTTAGTTTATCATATCTTCCCCCCACATTGTGAACATATTTCAATAGTAGTGGATTATATGATCATCTGTAGTTCTCAAAGGTATTTTTCAACTTCAAAATGATTAGTATCAAGGTGGAATCTATATGTATCTTTAATATCTCCAATATTTTGAAACCATATTCCATATTTGATAAATATCTATATTTCCTCAATGTATGAGGTCTTATCCTACCAAAATTCATCTACATTGAAATACACTTAAATTTATTTTTTCCATGGAAAATTTTGAATTTGACCATACATCCCTTGATTATATTTAATTGATAAGAATCTAATTTAAAATATGAGGTTGGGTATTTGGGGCCCATGTTTCTTCTAAATGATAAATACTAGACTAAAAATTATCAACAGGATTGGTCTCCTCAACTTCTACCCACTGCATGACCCACATATAAGATCATTAAGGAGATTTAAAATCCCTATCATCACCATTCTTGGGTTGATAATTTATACCATGGAATCCTCATCTAGTGGTAATTAAATCATTAACTCAGGGAACACTCATTGTCAACTTTCCTTGAGTGTATAATGTTATCTAGGAATTAACATACCAAGAGGTTAATCAAATGGATGCACTCAGCAGAGGCAACATAATTTCAAATTTAGTTACCTTAAATTCCATTAGGACATAGGTTTGTCAACAAACCATTGGGAGATTCTCTGATTAGACATCCATGGGGGGGATATGGTTGGTTTTTACAAGCACTTAAATTAAAAGATGAATTTATAAAGGAAAATGGTTTTCAAAAAAATCCTTGAAATCAATCTAAGATTCTAGAACACTATATATGAAAGATATAATTTTTGATCGTAGTTCAACATTAGATTATCCATGATCAGTGAATTTACTAATGGGTGGATCCCCATATTGAAGGATGTTTAACTCTCTTGATAGAATCAGATTCACAAAAACTTCATCATACTTCATATATAGTGGTTAGATGGCAGAAATATATTTAAATAATTATCAAAACTAACCTTAAAGAACTCTTATTTCACTCAATATGGTATAAGAACTAATTTTTTACTCAACCCACCCCCACAAAGTTGTAAATAGTCCTAAAATTATGGAAGGACCTTCCATGTATAAAAATAAAATAATAACCTATGAATTCTCTTCATGATGGTATCTTTGAACCCTATGTGATTCCCTCTGCTCACATGGATAACACCAAAAATATCACAATACATACACCACCATTTTATTTGATAATGGTTATAATGAAGGTTTTTAACCACATTTATAATAAGCAAGAGAGATGTGTCCTATTGTGTATGTAAGACTTGACTATGTACCCCCATTGGCTATATTTTCCACATTTTAATATGGGATAAAATCTAGCAGGAATGCCCCACTTTTCCAACATAAAACATGTCATTGGGAATTTAAATATGAGGTCCTCCCCCTTGGTCTTGAATAAAATGTTTAACCTTGCATAAGAGTGGACATACACCCTTAAGAAAGGGTTTTACTTACTAATATCACAGACTATCTCTAAAAGATCATGTTCTAAAATATATTCCCTTTGAACATCATCCCATGTTGTTTTCGATAGGATAAAATCAGTGTACATCTCTCTAAGGATGGGTTCATAGAAGATATTGTAAATATCCCATAATCTAATTCCAACTTCCCCATGTATTAGATGAATGGTTTTTGTCTGTATACTCCCTTGGATTAATAACTCAGGGATAATATCTAAATTCTTATATTTATAAATAATATATTTCTGGACCACCCAGATAGCCTTCTAAATTCCAATTACCTTCATCTTGAACTCATATTTACTAAAATTTTGGTGAACCTAGTTCATCCACATCTATATCAGATTGAATCCTCTTACATAGAGGAGATCAAGTCTTTACATAATTATTTTGATTGGTCTGTCATGGAATCATGGAAGATAGATGAGCAGTAGTGAAACATAAACCCTATAGTTTGTGGATTTAATACACAGCACATATACTATAATGCATGACATAGGTCAAGGGTACAATTATTTCATTGATAAATTCATCCCTGGTTGAGAACATGGATATTTTAATTTTATTACCCTTATAATGAGACATGTGGAAAATAATTTTTTATCTTTGGTATGAGTATATATTCTAGGAATCTATGGCTATAAATAAGTATCTGATCACTCTTAGGTTATTCATGATGATATTTATTCAAATGATTCTCCAAATATTGGAGAGTGTTGTAACAGGCCTTACATTAATCTAGGATGATGATGTCCAACACCTCTATGATGTGTGGATTAGTCTGTTCATTTGATAATATAACCTTTTGAGTAGCCATTTAAAGTCAATAAAAAATTATGAGATTTTAATTAGAGGTAAATTCGTAGAATGGAAGAGTCTAAAATTTGGAAAAGGAGTGGACTCATATTGGTCACTCACCTAGGTGGCCTCATGTAGGCCACTATCCCAGATATACTTACGTTGACTACTCATTGAGTTAGGGAAATGCATGACACTCAACAATGTGGCCACACACTTATCACTCTCCCTACTAGTTGGGTTGAACAAGTGAAGGAATACCATTTCTATGTGAGTAGAGATTTAAGAGAAGGATTGCACGGAAGACAAGAACAATGAGGGATGATTGATGGTAGAGTAGTAACAGTGGGAAGGATTATCATAGGGTGGATACAATATTTATAGATCCGTGGATACCTATGTAGAAAGATTGTGTGATGAACCTTCACAATCCACAAGATCCTGGGAATATGAGTTCACCCTGTGTGGCCCATCAGTTCACCTATCTCTCTAGAATAGAACACAATCAATAATGATTTCCAGCCTTGATTATGAATGTGCACATATATGTGTATGCCAAGAAATCAAGGACGTATCAACACCCATATTTATATCTTCATCAGGATCAGACCCTCTTTTTATGATCAGATCCAATTTTGAGGGGAGTATTTTTTTTATACTTCCTTCCTGACATAGGGATTATAAATTTCAATGTAAAACACAAAAAATAATAAAAAATGTAAAAGGTTTCAAGGATTCAATGTTTTCTCACATTTGGTCTCACACAAAGAACAATCCATGCACTTAACTCCATTACATAGGTTCGATTTACATGGCCAACCAAACATGCTGGTATTTCCTATGTGTTTAAACCATGACACTTTACCCTGCATAAATATATTTGAATGAAACACTAGTTTAAGAGAACTACATTAATTAACTTTTTTAGCTAGGGTCCCAAAATTTTGTAGTAAAGGACCATTGGGCTCATCAATTGACATACCTAGAAGATGAAGAGATCTATTAAGTCTATACTCATCCAAGTATCTCACCCAGGTCCTTCCAACTATTAGGTAGTTACCTAATCATAAAAAATATGATTTATCAAACCACAAACAATGGATTTATGTCCCTTAAGGTATAGAATACCCATAAAAATGAGAAAAATCCAAATCAGTCAAATCTACTTGGTAAAAGGACTCTTCCATAGCTCGAAACCTGAATGCCATTCAACCAAGGACACCTAAGGAGAAACATGTATCCTAGAGAATTTCCACACCCAAGTGTTGTTTAGTATGTTTTTCATCACCCAAGATACATCTCTATCTCTCCATGTTAACCATGCATGAGGAAACACCAACTCTCTTAGGTCCACCATGTATGAGGCATCACCAGCTCACCCAGGTCTTCCATGTGAGAGGCATCCCCTTCTCTCCTAGGTCCATCGTACATGGGGTATCTTCTTCATTCTCATAACATACATGGGATAAGTAATTCTAGTTCACCAATGACTTAGGAAAGTCTCTTACAGCTCACCCAAGCCTTACCTAGGTGAAGCACTTCTAGATCGTCCATATTCACCATATGCGAGACACTCTTCCTATCAACCAATACTCACCTAGGTAAGCCACTATTTGGTCCCTATTTTATACCATAAATGGTAGGGAACCTCCTTCCTTAGATAAGACATCCATGGGAGACCAATATAAGACCTCTTGGAAAGCCTCCAAATTTGTATGATCAGAGAATAGGGCACACCAGTGGGTCCTATCGATTATACATTATCATGGTAATGGTAGACCCTCATTTAACCTAGATAATAGGTCAGATCATTAGATTGTTATCAATTATAAATTACCTTATTAATAAAGATTCAAAACATATGGATGACAATGGATATATTTTTATTCCATTCGGAAATATATATTTCTTGAAATTGGTCATGAATCAAGCTATATCAATAAGGAAACACAAGTACTGATCTCCAAGGATTGAAAACAAGAAAAGATATGTTCACACCTTAGACACATATATCTTATTGAATTCCCCTCCATGAATCCATCCTTTTCTACCAGCAGATGATGATAAATTTCTTCCTAAAGGAAACATTCCAAGGCTGATCCCCTGGGCTTCCTTACAAGACATTCTACCACTTTTCATATCCTCCCCCTTTCCACTAGTGGACATTGGTGGTTGTGATGATTTCTTGATCTTCTTATTACACTTATTTTCCATATTTAAAAAGAGTCAAATGGTATTATAGGTTAGTGATGATCATTTCATTAGCATAATCAAATACCACTAAAATAGGTGTTCTATACAGTATAAGCCTGAACCTTGTTATCACCACCTCAAAGGGCCATATTCCCAATACGAAAACCCATTAGGCATCCTCCATAGGTGTAATAACTAATAATTTCAATATATAAAGAATTTGATTCATGTACAAATGAGATATGTAGGATTCCTTCCAGAGGTACAAAAAAAGTTCCAAAACTCTCCCAAATCATTTTAGACCATGTTCATAGAATTTTCAAATCCAAACTGGGAGGATATATACCTTAAATCTCCATTAAGACATTTTAGTGTAATACATACACCATTCTTGGAAAAAA
This sequence comes from Viscum album, assembly GCA_963277665.1. NCBI lineage: Eukaryota > Viridiplantae > Streptophyta > Magnoliopsida > Santalales > Viscaceae > Viscum > Viscum album. Next base: position 1,621,348,196 of record OY728163.1, on the reverse strand, counting down.
CCTTCTAACTAGACTTCACTTCTACATTATGTTATAATGCATGGCCTGGTCCTCATCACATGTCTTTAAAATGTATGATGTGTCTCATTAAGTGGAATTAAACTATGTGGGTTATGAGTCCATTAATGAGGATATATAAGAATCCCTTCTCATGGGATGATCCTGATAAATAAAAACTCCACTCTTCCTGGATGATGATAAATTATAGAGTGCCACAATATGTTTCTAAAACCAGTATCTTGATAATTAATGAAAAAAGAATCCATAATTCATATAAATGGTACCATCGATAGAGAACCTCAAATACATACAGATGTATCCATAAATGAAGAACCTTAGAAATATATATATGACTCTAAATCCAATACATAAAAATAGTGTATTGTTAATATAATGGTGACTTAGTCGATATTTGGGATTTAATAAACGATACATGAATATTTCTTAAATCAATAAGAGAGTTTTATTATAGAAAATAGTTCTCTAAAAAATGTCCAATGAGCCTCACCTCTTATCCTTTCTACTAATGTAAGTCCCTAAATATTATCGAAATGATTTTAAAATAACCACCTATAATTTGAAAGTATGCTCATAGAACATTGTGAATAAGGGAACCATTGAGTATTTTGGTTTCCACAAATAAGCCTCATTAGAAACTACCCAAAAAGGACATATAAACAAAAAGGTGTGTCTGACTTGAATGGTCGTTCCACCACCACCACAAAATCTCATTCAATGATCCACCAAATTATATGACTAAAACAAACACCTACAAAACTATAGAAATGTAAAATCATGAAATAATGTCATATTCAACTGATATATCATAATAATACCCTCTTAAATAAAGTTAAATTCCTTAAAATGTCCAAATATTACTATATTACGGTAGAAAAATCAGTTTTGGATGTCTTAAATTCCTTTTTGACCTTGAAAAAACAATAAATGAGCACCCCCCAAATCATTTAGGCCTAAATATATTTTTAGTCATTATTTTGACATCTCATGGAGACCAAGCAAACACCTGGATCAAATGTTATGGTTTTTTGAAGTTGAAGTTGATTTTAAACATCTATTAGAAAATGTATGAATGTTTTATTATCAGTTATTTTAAAATAATTATATAATTTTATAGTAGATATTTTTTTAAGCTTTCATTTGACAGGTTTCAAAGCATAAATTGACACAATGATTAAAAGTAAGGGTCATTTTATACTAAATTATAGTTTTTGAATTCTCTTAGAACATTTGGTTTGGAGGATGTTTTTCCATGATATTAATATATATATATGTGTGTGTGTGTGTGTGTATTAATTATGAATTAGTAATTAATAATAATAAATTATTAATTTATTACAAATAATAATTATTAATTATTTATGACATATATATATTATTACTATTTATAATTTTTAAATTAAATTTACATATATTTAGTGGTGGTTTCAATAAAAATCCTCACTAAAGTGAAATTAATTTTTTAAAAATTGAATATTTTCTTAGGGTGTAGTGATGATTAAAATAACTACTAACTGATAGCTTCATTTATAAAAATAAATATAGTCCATTGTTAGATGTTTTCATAAACCAACTATAATGAAATTGAAAAGAAAATATAGCATTGATTTTTAAAACCACAGCTAAATAGCGATTTTATCATAGTGGTTGACTATGAAATTTTACAATGTAAATCACTATTGGAGGCACTACACAGTTCAACCATTAATAATTACTATAATAGAAATTTAAAAACAAATTAATTTCAAATTATACACTATAAATTTTCTAAAAATGAATCATTAAAATATATTATATTTATATATTTTTATATTGTTTCCCATCTATTAGATTTTTTGTTTTGAATTTTATATGGAACATCATTATGATTTTTTACTAAAAATAGTCTTAATGGTTTTTTAGGGGATTGTATAATAATTTGATATATGTAATCATATGTTAATAAAGAGAATGGCCACCTAAGTGGAAAAACTAATATTAGTATTTAGAAGTACTTTTAATTTATCTGAATAAATATTTCAATTTATAAACAATAAACCATAAAATATATTTTTTAATTACTCATTTTTAGAAAATATATTTGTTTTTAATTGAGAAAATTTTCATCTAATAATTTTAAGAAAACTAAATTTATTGTTATATATATATATATATATTATACACATATTTTCCCAAATACATTTTATTTTAAAATTAGTTGACCTATGGTTAAGAAAATGGTATTTTATATTAGATCCATGTATGGTATTTATGATGTAAAAATTGATATAAGTGTTGCATATAGTTATTAGTCTATAGTGTTATCATTAACAAGTAAAATATTATCATATTTGAGTAGTACATTGACCATGAATAATATATTAGTTGTTTTATTACAATATATCCATGGAAATTATAAGGATGGTATAAATAAAACATCAAGATTATTCTATCTAAATTAATTTATATGTTTTTTTCCTAACCATTGATCTACATGTAATATAAGGATATATATTTTATAATTATTGATATCACATGGAGAATAATAATTGTTCCCTAATAATTAATATCAAATTGATTTATTCACCAGATAAATCATATAAGCAATTGTATATTATAACCTGTGTAGTAATAAATTTATTAATACATTTATAAATCTACTATAAAAAACTAACTTTTTAAAAAGTGTATGTACTATTTTTTGAACATTTGTTGGATTGATTTTTATGTTTGTGATGAAATAATTTTCATTTCACTGATTATTGATAATATGAAAACCATGTTTATATTATGGAACCTATTATCGTTTAATATGGACTAAAAATATAATCATACTATTATCCTAGCTCTAGTAGAGGTGAGAGATTAGTTGTAATTATATATGCTGTTATAGATTAAAAAACACTAAATATAAAATTATTATGTTAATTAAATAATATAGTGTACTATAATGACAAGGTATTGGAGGTGATTTTAGGTCATCACCACCTATTAAAGGACAAGAATCATGTGTGTCCTAGAGAAGATTTGGTGCGAATACTCCTACTAAAATATCTCTTAATTTAATAACCTAATTAATTTTGATAACAATTTACATATTTTATAAAATCATACATAAATGAGGTATAAAATATTTCTCTATTGAATATGAATATGGTGGAATAAATCACCAATTATATAAGTGAACCTAAATAGTAAAGGGGAATAAGTTAAACACTGATAATTTATTAAAATAAAATTTAATTTGAAAGGAAGCAGTTAAACCTCTTACAAACATATATGGAAATCCACTATATGGTATGTTTTTTATGAAGTGGTCACATTTAATATATATTATTCAAATAGGATGAAACACGATATTATACTCAATTATAAAAAAAATATTCTTATTATAGAGAGATAAAATATTATTTTAGTACAAAATAGAGGAGATGGGTGTGTAGTTAAGAAAAAACGAAAAATATTTTAAGTACTAATAAGATAATAAATTTTCATAAAAATGATGATGAATGTGACAAGAATATGGGATATGAAAACATGGATATGATAGGTTTTTATTTTACTAGGGGTATTTTCCAAATAACTCTATAGTGTAACCCATAAAATGAAATTTACCAACTTGTATGGATGAAAGATTAGAGAGGAAAGAAACAGGATTCCAAATATTTGGATGAAAGGAAGATACTAGTAATTTTTGGGTAAATGATTATTTTAAGATAAACATTGTTTTGAGATATATAATGTAATAATCAATTTTGATAAAATTATATTTATAATAATTATAATTCTTGTCTAAATTAAAAAAAGTAGATGTGTATTAATTATCTATTATGTTTTTTAAATAGTTATTAATTTATATTGTAGTTAATATATTTTATCTAATGAATTGAATTTGTTTTCGATGATAAAAATATATACAAGGGTTATTTTTTAGATAAAAAAATTATGGAGGAATGAGATAACATCAAGAAATATGTGTTTCATTCATATCATTTTTAAAAATATTTTAACTGTAGTTATAAAATTTCTATATAAAAGTTGACAGCGATCTTAATTTATAAATGATCTATTTAATATTACAGTAATATTATCAATTTAATATATGAAACTAGGCATCAAATCATAATTTTAAAATATAAATTTCTCATTTCCTAAAGAATCATATATGTAATCATAAACATCTTTATAGAATTAAAACATTTTAGTTATATTTTTTAAAAATTTAATGTTGCTTGTTATTTCCAAAAGAGATAATATTTTTTTAAGAAATATTTAAGGAATTAAGGATATATTACTTTAGAAACAAATTTAATAGTAATCAAATAAAATGAGTATATATGTTTCTAGACCAATATTTAAAATTTAATTTGGATGTTAATTGCATGATTTATAAATCCTTACAATTAATTTTATGATTTATAAATCATTAAAAACAAGGATAAATTAAATTAAAAATGATATATATATATATTTCAATTTCAATTTCTATAGTAGAATATTTGACATTCCAGTATTAATAAATGGTATAATATTTTTGAAACTATAAAAAATTTATACATGCATTCATTATACATTTATTGATACTAGAGTACAAAGAAGTTATATTATCCCCCCATTATGGATTATAAATTTGAATATTCACTAAATATATATTTGGATCATAATAAATGAATGTTATAATTGTTTATATATTTTTTTTATTTTTACCCCTAAAATAGTGTTCACGATATAATGTTTTCAGGTTATATTATGAAATAATAATCTATTATATAATGTAGAATATAACCCAATTGAATAAAATTTACAAAATTTTGAACAAATATGTTCCTATACCTATCTTTTTTTATTAAAAAATAATCTTCTTTCTATGGGAAACCATCAAAAACTTCCAAAGAATAAAATATAAAAAAATTTAAAAACATTAATGGGAATTCACACATCATAAATCAAGAAGAAAACTTATTTTAGAGACACTGTAATAAGAAATAACTTTCAAGTAAAATATTTATTATCAAAATAGGTACCAAAAGGAATAGGACATTCCATGAATAAGTACAACACTTGTTAAACTTAGAGGATCACTTCATCATAACTAACATCATAATACAAAACTTTGCATAAAATATATATACTTTTTGTTTTAAAAACCAATTTCCAAAATCATCAAGAAGCTGAGTTTTATGTTTCATAGAATTTATTGCTTTAAAGTCTACATAAGTTACCTTGAGATAAACTACAACTATTAGAACCTATTTAGAAAAGACTAAAGGCTCTTATTTTTTATGAATTTAAATAACCACCTCTCTTTGACTATAGGTATCCTTGAAGAGAGATTGAGTGATTGTTGGTTCAATCATCAAAGATTTTTTTTGTAAAATCATGACTTCTTCACTGAAATCATGGTGAATATTTATAAATAAATCAATGGGGCTTTCCTATTTGTGTAACACCCCAATATTTCATAGTAAGTTATCTAATTAAAGTAATTCAATAACTTGCGCTACACGCAACACCGAGTTCGAGCACACCCCAACTTACCAAACTAGCCATTAAAAAAGTAGTTATGATTAGTATTAACTGAATTTTGAATCATATATACTCTATATAATTTTAATACCCATATTATGTGTTTCTTATACATAATATGAGAACAAATTCATTTTTTCAGATAAAAGAAGTGTTTTTCAAAAAATACAATTTTTCCACCTTTTAATGGAAAACCATTTTTAAAACCAATATTTGAAACTTTTATATATAAAATTTAATGAAATTAAATTCATCTTTATAATATGAAACTAAAAATTTAGTTTGGATAATTTTTTGTCCATTTCCGATAACTTTCATATTTTGATGAACAGTGAAAAATACTAAATTTTAATTGAAAACAACTTTTTTAATCAAAATAATTTATAGTGTTCAATTATATATATGAATGGTTTGGATGTATAATTAGATTATTTTTTATCATTTAATACAATTTTGTTCATTATAAGTAATTTCGCATTTAAATTTGACATAAACACATGTCAATCTTTTGATAGTTTTTACTTTTTAAAAACCTACTTTTTGGTTTTGACAACGGGAATTAATTTTAAATTAATAAATGAAACTCTTATGTTATGAATTTGGTAAAATAGACTTTATATTTTAATTCATAATATCAAAATTATCTTGGGGTAAATTTTTGGTATTCTTCTGAAAACTTTAAATATTTGATGAATAGTGAAAATATTGTGTTATTATTTAAAACCAACATTTTATTTAAATAATTATTTATTTTATTTGAATTTATTTAAATTAAAAATAGACATATAATACCTATATAAGTTCAATGTAATTAATTGGAGTCATTTTATAATAAAATTAGATATATAAAATTTTATTGAACTTTTTAACGTTTTGTATCCACCTTCTAAGAGCATTTACAAATTTTCATAAAATATAATTTTACTACTTTTGTGAGTTGAATTTTAAAAATCCAAGAGACACGGTTGACATCAGTAAGTGAAATGTAGTTCAATAAGATGAAAATATTTTTTGGTGAATAATAACATTTGACTTATTTACCACGGTTAAAAGTAAATAGGCTAATTATGGGTAAAAATGATATTATAATTACCCTAACACATGTCCTAATTCTATTGGATAAGTGTTATTAGACCCAAAAACCGTAGGAATAAAACATGATCCTTTTGGTTCACTTCGATTAGATTGGGACATTTATTATTATTTTGTTTAAATAAGAGTTAAAAGTGTTATATTCAATGTTTAATAAGTAAACCATTTTTAATATAGGGTTACACACAATATATATTCGGATATAAATATTAATTAGAAACATAAAAAGATTTTATACATAATGGTATTTTATTTACAATTTTTATACATTAAATAATTTAATTTATTTATAACACAATGGTGATGTAGTAATTACCTTATTTATGAAATATTAAAATAATTAAGATTACAAATATCAAAATATATTTATATTGAGACTTCTGATGAATTAAAATAATTTTATTGGTTAATATGACATTTTAGAGTTGATTAGATAATTTTTTTTTTCAAAGTGATAATGTTGTTATGACTTTCAAAAAAACAAAATACCAAATAGCGTCAAAATTGATATAAATTAATTTTTCAAACAAATACTATATTATTGGGTGATATTATATTCTTAAAAATATAAGGCTCAGCCAATGGGATTAAATAATATTATATATTTAATTAATGAACCACTTGATGTTATCATGGATGTTTAGAGAATGTTTATTAACCATATAGTGTACGAATACAAGAAGACATGCTAAAAGTTAATCTATTTAACTAAGAGTTAAATCTAAAAGATAAGGTTAAAATGGAAACCTAAACATGTCTAAAACCTATTGGTCGAGAGGATTTCGACCCATAACCACATAAGTCTTGAAATAAATTCATTTTTAGCCATTATAAACCAAATGTTATTGTATAGTAAATTAATATTTTAGTCATTTCTTAAAATGACTGTCACCCCTCATATAAATGGGCACTTCCACTTCTCTCTAAATCACACCTCCAAAGCCATTTGTCTCAGCCAAAACCTGACCGAATATCCTCCCAAATTCCCTCACATAAACCAAGAGTCCTTAATTTTTTAATAAAGACATCCTAAGGATCCCTTTTGATCAACTCAAAAGGAAACTCCTAAAGAAGAGGTAATAATTCCACCACCCTCTTTCTTCTTCTTTTCTTCTTTCACTTCCTCTTTCTTTGTTGTTTCCATACCAAAATAATAACTCTAGTACCTCCTTCTTAATTTTATGTTATTATAAATATGGTACAATGATATTCTTTATTCTATCCATACTATAAATGATAAAGTCACCATATGTGTGTATGTACGGATTACCATCTCCACGTCGTGGTGTAGTTTTTTTATTCAAACACATCATTAATTAGATGGATATAATAATGAGTATAATTGATATAAATAATTAATATAATATATTAATTATTCTTTATATAAGATATATCATCCAATTACATACAATTTCACCATCAATATAATGATATTGTCGCTCGTGTGTACGTACGGATTACCGTCCCCACGAACGCGATGAGATTGATTCCCCATTGTAATAATTCAAGAATAATTTTCAAATTATAATTAAAAAAAAATTTAAGAACTTAATATCATTATATATATGAATCAAATAAATGCAATCCATAACAAACATGGCTTAAGTAACCAATCATATAAAGAAAAACAGACCAGTTAACACCTGAAACAATGATACTACTGATATATTATTAACAAAGCAATATTGGAAGATCATATATGACATAATATTAATGTATATTATTATTGTATAATATAATAAAAATTATTTTACTATTATAAAAGAGGTTAACGTACCCTCAACCAAGTAAATGTACAAGGTAAGGGTTAATTCTATAATCTCTTCATTATCTAAGTTTGTTTTTACATGATTATCTACTAGGACCTCTTTATCATCCACAATCGTGTTTCATAGAAATATTTTCAAATGGAATATTTTAAGTTTTTGTGGAAGAGACTCTTTAACTAGATCATCATTTTAAATGGTTTCAATATTTATTATCTTAAATCATTCTCATCAATGTCGATGTTTTCAAAATGGTTTTTTAGGATTTATTTATATGGACATGATTGTTTTTAAAATGTTAATTCCTTTCAAATATTTCAAAGTGTTATGGGGAACATTGATTAAAAAATGTCTTTAAATGTCTTCCTTTTTAAATTTTGTGACTTCTAAATGTTTTCATGAAAAAGGTATATTTCTCTCAAATAGTTTTACAAATCATTTTCATCTATGTCAACATCCATTGATGGATTTTAAACATGATTGAAGTTGATTTATTATTATACAAATATTCCATATTTTATTGAAGGTTTTGTGATATGTTTGACTGTGGATGTGCTATTTTTATACCATTCATGGTTTATCGATAAATTATTGACATTTTGTATTCTATTTTGAATACAAATGTTTATGTTATGTTTAAACCTTTTCATATTAGGAATGCATCAGACTTATTAAGTGACAGGTCGAACCCACTATAGCTCCCTAATGCATCGGTAGGTCTTATGAGACAAACTAGTGTCTTGGAAAAAGGCCATGACAAAATCTTATTTGTAGTTTTGAAATGAGGACTTGACTATGTGATTATGATGTCCAGAAATATGCATTCCATCATTATGAAATTGTATATTGATATTATTTATGATGATTCGACTAGTAGAATATCCATGTGAATAAGTAAATGGAATTATTTGGTTTATATTTTCTATATTATGATTATGTTTAAGTTTAATAGGATTTTGTTTTAGTCTTATACATTTAATTAAATGTTTATTATTATTTTTAAAAGTTTCTGCTATATTGTTTTCCTTACTGAGCATCGGAGCTCACCCATTTTTTATGTTTTATTTTCATATAATTCGACGAAGTGTATTATGATTGATAAGTAGTGTTATGATAGGGGATTAATGGCATTCTCAAAGGATCATTTATGTTTTGTTTTGTTTTATAATGTGTAATGTAACGTTCATGTATGTAATCTATTTTCCAAGACTACTAAACTGATCTATATTTTGGGACTTGATTCCTTGTAATCATTCTAGTGTAAAAAAATGATGCACCGACTCTAGGCTTTTGGGGTTAAGGAATTAAAATTTGTACACTATATTTTATGTACTAGTCATACACCAGAACTTCTTTACTTGGATAATCACTCCAATTATATATAAGTGTATTTCTAACTTTTGTCTCTAAAATGTTAATAATTATACAATATCCTTTATGGGGAAAATTTTAATGATTCATGATTATTATCTTGTTAAAAAGGTTTTAACATATAATTGGTATTTTTAATGGCCTTACAACCAAATTCTTTTCATTGAGTATCTCTTTATTTTTTGTGGATGAGTTAATATTAAAATATATTGCATCAACTTTTAATTGTTTGTAATTAGTCTTGATTATATGTTAAATACTATAGTTAATTGTTTTTCCTCTATACTATATGATAACACATATTATTTTCATATATAAATATTACATCTGTTATGATGAATATTCAACACAGTTCAAGAATGAATTTTCATGGAATGTAATGTTTTTTTATTTGTAGACTATATGAAAGTCTTCTTATTTAATGAAATTTAATCAATATCTCCAAAAATAATTATCCTATTAAGTACCCTTAAAATATAAAACATACTTAAAATTTTCTTCATAACATGAGGAAAATAAACACAAGAATCAGTGATCTCATATACTTATTAAGGGTAAACATGGGATATATCAATCGGTGATCATATGAAAGTAAAAGATAAGAATAAGGGTATGATATCATGACCATAACTTATGACGTTTATACCCAATCTGTCAAGGATCATAAACACGAGTCATGGAATAAAGAATTATGATTTTATAGACATGAATCATAAGAGTAAGAAATTAACATAAATCAATCATGAGCCATAAGTTTGTCTTATAAATGTATGGAATCATCATAAGTATAGAAACTATTTAATCTATCAAGGTTAACTTCAAAGACCATTAAATATAACTAGATCAAACATAAATATCCATTTCCTATATTTGAATAAGAACATCATCTTGTTTACCATAATAAATCGATAACATCAAATTTTTACCATATAGAATCAAGAACACTGACTTTTTTCCCAAAGTGGATGAAGCATGTTGACTTGTTTCCCATAGAAGATCATGCACAATTTTTTTTTCACATAATTATCTCATGAGATATAATAAATTACCCAATGAATTAAAAGGATATATAATTATAGGAACAACCATCACATAATTAAAATGATACATATGTGTGCCATAAGATCTTAAGACATTTATCATATCATCATATCAGAACTTGTGAAAAGAAAATGGGTTAAATAAACACATTGTCATTCCATCATTGCATAACCCATGGAAAATAGATGGGTTTCATTATAATCTAATAGTAATTATCATAAAACATCTAAATAAAGAATAAGTATTGTATAAATTGATAATATCCACATTAAAACATAAAAAATAGCAAAGGCTGGTTTTGTTGATAAAATAAGATTATTAAAAACATTATTATATAAAATTATCATTCCATTTTGAAAAAAATTCTTTAAAATATAAAAAACATCCAAAATATTATGTATCAAATTTTATTTGAAAATATATGTGTAAAATTATAAATTAATATTTAATGGATTATGAAATAATGATGTTGGGAAATTCTATTCATGCCGTATAAGTTAAAAGAAAGCAGTTCATTCATAATTTTGTTAAAAAGGTAAAAAATAAAGTTATATAGAAAAGGAAAGGAATATTCCTTCTGAACCATTTTTAAAAAATTAAAAGATCAGTAAAAATTAATTTTAATAAAAATTTAATAGTATTAAAATTATTTATGAATACTTATTGTAAATCGTGGTCCTGGAATAAAAATATTCTTGAATGAATAATAAAACAAGGTTGGATTTTCTAAAACCAATATTTCAGTATCACATTTACTTAAATTGAGAATCATTATATGAAAAATATTATTCTCAAGAAAAAACAGAATACAAAAAAATTTAAATGGATTTATCTGGTATGGATCATAAAATTTCTGTAACATAAATTTAGGTAAAAATAATCTTGAACAAAATATGAATAAAACATAATTCCATTACAACAAGTCTTACCTTTCATCGATCAAAATAAAATGCCTTTTATAATAAATATTGATTTCTTATAAGTGAATTTAAAAACCTTAATCATATATATATACCTATATCTGATTTACTTATGATATCTTAGCACATGTTTCTTAAATATTTGTTATTAAAATCATCATTCTTTGTGATAACTGCCTCATTTTTCATGCATGTTTCAGTTCATCAGTATGGGTATTCATACAATGATTGTGGTTCCATTAATTTTACTATTTTATTAATGATATAAATTCCATATATATTTATTATTAATATATTTATAGTCTTACAAAAATTTTAAAGATAGAAAATTTATTTTCATTGTTCATGGAGATGGAAGGTCTTACGTACGCATTGATATTATTTTCACTTTTAAATTGATGGAATGATAGAAATATAAGAATTAATTAATATTTATATACCAATTAATATTTCATTTAAATAATATTTATTTTATCAAATCCATCCTTATTAAAATCTATGTAAATACAAGATGAAAAATAAATCAAATCATTTCAAAGAGGGGGTTCTCCACACACACACATGAGAAATAGTATCATTTAATAATAGTTTTAAGGTAAGAAGTTAGATTTTATATTATCATTAAAGAATAAAAATTATGTAAAAAATATCATGTATGAAATTTGTACCCATAATAATACTCATCCATAAAAGATGGTGATTAAAAATTAATTGTATCACTATATGGAGACGGTAAGTCGTACGCACGCACTAGTGATGCTTTGACTTAAAATTTGATTAGAAATGGGGTGGATAAGAGTTGTTTCATAATAATAATAAAATTTAATTATATTTAGGATACTGAATTCATTATCTAATTAATAACATAATAGATTTATAGGAGGAAAAGAAGAATTAAAATTAATGTTATCGGTTAAGGAAACTACCTCTTATTTGAAACAATTACTTAAGATATACGCTTAAAGACTATAGGTATTGACTTTAGGTAATTAAATTATATCTATAATGTGTCTAAGAGAGTGGGGAAGATAAGTTTTCATAGATCAGTAGATCTAGAATGCTCAAATTGGTGTGAAGTAGAGAAAAGAGAGGTGCACTTTTATAAGTGTGGGGAGGGACACACTTGGAATTTCTTACAAGATTAAAATATAATAATGTAATTATAAACCTAAAAAAAGGAATGGATTAAAACCAAGTTAGTTTATAGATTATATACCATAAAAATTTATATTTGGATATGTTTATGTGGTTTTTGAAACCTCATCTTTTGGTTCAACCCTTTATTTACTATATTTTAACTCTAACCACAAGAACATATTTTTCACTTTTAAAGTCGTATAATTTAACTTATAAATTGATAATTTAATCCTAAATGACCAATGGATGAAATTTGACACCATATATTATCCAAATTTATCTATTTCAGGTATTTTATGTTTCTCCATAATTTAATAAAATATAATTTTGGTAAAATATCATTAATGTCTTTTTGAAACTATTCATTTAATATTACTTCAAAGTCGCAAAATATTGAGTTGTAATTAACATATAACCCTTCTAAAAAACCCTAATATTCAAAATTAATCTATATTTTTTTCATAAAACCCTAACTTATTCATATTATATTACTTTTAAATTTTAAAAATCATTTATTTTATTTTTCAATTAATTGAATATTTACTATTTTCGAATTAGATGTTAATTTAAGGTAATTATATAATTAATATAAATTATAAATAAGTTTACATAATGAAAATAATTAAATAATTATCAAATTATACATTTATATCATTCATAACTTTCATTTATCCATATGTGGAACCATAAAATATATTTAAAACAAAGAGAGTGACAATTTAAAATTTTCATTGATTTAAATATTACATAGGTAATTATCAAGAAAATGTGTCCATAAAAAATTAAATTTCAATAATAAGGTAAAAGGCTAACAATTACATTTTTACAATAATAATTAGGATGAAAAATAATGAAATAATCGCTTAATTTTATCCTTGATTAAATATATTTACCCTTTATAGAGGTGAATTTTTTTCAATGGTTGTTATTAACAATACCTAAAAAATAAAATGGTCATATTTACCAAATTTGAACAGCCTAGTTCAAAATATTTAATCAATTTTTTCATATTTAATTTCTATAAGAGGAAGAAATGAATTTCAGAATAAGTTCACAAAATGAGATGTGAAAATCTTTCGAGAAAAATAATTTTTTTTCATAAAAAATTATTTATTCTTATCCCATGTACAAGGAATGTTAAATTAATGATAAAAAATTTATATAATACATAATATTTAAAAATAATTTAAATGATTTAAAAAAGGTCACTAATGTAATATATTAATATAAAAACACATTTCACTCATAAAAATAGTTACTCAAAAACCATCTCTTTTTTCAAATGATTTTTGTTATCCTTTCAAATTAATTGATATCCAATGAATTAATTTATTACATATTTCACCATATGTTTTTCATAATTTATTTAGTCCTATTTATACCAACCAATTCATCCTATAGGTGATAAATATCGCATAAAAATATTTTAATTGTATATCTTTGTTCATTTAAACTTGGTGTTATGTGTAAACCAAGCTATCCAAAAAATAAAATTTATTTATAATGAAATATACCATAAAATATATTAAGGAGTTACATTATTACCCCCTTTAAATTAATTTCACATTTGATATTAATATCTCAAAAAAAAATAGGTAAGGACAGTTCTTCTTTATCGCATACTAAGGTTCTCATGTAGCACCATCGGATTTATGGTTTCACCACAAAACATTGACCAGGTGAGATGTCTTATTTCATAGAAATTTCTCTCTATGATAAATAAATTTCACTGAATTCTAATGGTGTTCTACTATAACCCATATAACATTGTTCCCTTTATATGTTTCGGGGAGTCCAACGACAAATTCCACTATGTTGTTTTCTTATTTACATTTTAGTATGGGTAATGGTTATAACATCTTCTTAATCATCTATCTCTCATCCATTTCATGATGATATACCAAGCATCAAGATACATAATCTTCTATATCTCTGTTTTTCTTCTCCCACCAAAAAACAATTTTCAAAAATCTATACATCATCATACTTTTAGGATTAATAGGAAACAAAGAACTCTAATATTAATCCAAAATATCCTACATCAAATCTAGTATTTATGGGACACAAAAATAGTCCTTGAACATTATCATTCTATAATAATCAATGTATATCTCAGGAACATTTCTCATCTTCCTTTATAATTCCACATCCTCCTTATGTGGCTCTTTAATCCTCACATGGATAAATGGTTTTTAATTTAATTGATAAAGTTATGATTTATCCTCTTCCATCATGATTTATAGATCCACAATTTAAAAATCCAATAATATTGGATATTTTTTTTCCTCATTAGATATTAGCTAACAAGATCTATTTGGCTCAGAGCATTTTTCACATTGTTCACTTTCCTAGGGTGGTAATTAATTGAGTTTTCTTAATATTTACTCATATCCAACCATAATCTCAAGAACATATTCAAATCTTTCTATGTGGGAATATAATTTACACTTTTATGAGAAGTATATATAGAATAATTTTCTCGGTAAAGGTAATTCCTTTATATATTTAAAAAAACATACCATTGCTAACTCCAAATTCTGAATTGTGTAATTCTTCTTATAAATCATTAATTGGGGGAGATATAATCAATAACTATATATTTTTTCATGATAACACTTGAAATTCCCTTCTATAATGAATCACTATATGTTACAAACCGTTTTCCACTACTGGGTAATGTTATAATAGTTAAACTGACTAACCTTCTCTATAGTTAATTGAAATTTTCATCATATTCTTCTTTCCAAATGAACTTATCTTTATTTTGAGTTATATTTGTGAATGGATTTGAAAATAATGATAAATTATGTAAAAATAACTAATATTATCTAGCCAAACCAATAAAATTATGGATGTTTTTAAGACTGATTAGTATAGTACAAAATTAAATAACTTTTGTATTTGAAGTATATAATGATATACTCTTACATGATATTATATGACTCAATTCTGAATCAAAAATTCAAACTTGGTAATTTTTTTACAAATATTATCCTTCCTCGGGGGATTTTTCAAAATCCTCAAGTGATATTCATGATCCTCATTTCTCTTTAAATATTTAAGAATATCATATATAAATACTACTAAAGATAATATCTAAGAATATATTAATTAGATCAAAGAAGATAATTGGGGAATTATTAAGATAAATATAATCTCTATAAATTTATAGTGCTTTTAGTTTGTATGAAATGATATCTCGGGAATAACCTCCTTCTTGACCTTAAATTGATGATATCCCAAATAAAGGTCAATATTATAAAATTATTGATCTCCCAATATTTTATCAAGAAACTCATAAATATGGGGTAGTGGGTACTTATTCTTGATTGTGATCATGTTAAGTTCTAGATAATCATTGAAAATTCAAATTGATGAATCATTATTCTTAACAAAAAAAATCCACCCATTGATGAATAATTTGTTCGAATGAATCCCATCATCTTAAAAGGTTGTTTAATTTTATCATAAATAATAAACCAAATCATGCACTAGTTATCAAAATTTCTATATTTCTTACATTTTATAAATAACAATATGGTTGGTGGATTAGTTTGTGTCTTATTTTCCTCCATTTAATTAACTAGAATATTCATCCCATTTTAACATTCATGGGATTTATGACTCACTTTTACACATTTAAATAACATCCTAGTTCTATTAAAGGAAATTTATTGGTGTTTCTTTCCACATTTATGGCATATAAATGGCTATAATATTCTTCCACCAAGTGGTTTATTCAGGTTTTCATGAGACCCGACATACCGTCCCTAATTAAAACCATGGTAACTATGGGAGTCCCTAATTTCCATTTCCACCTTGAGTACACATTAAATGGTTTATTTATAGATACTAAAGTTTCTTATATCTAATTTCATTCAAATAATTTTTTTAAGACATTAGATAATCGATAAATTTTACTTTCAATGATAATAATTAGACCATTGGAAGACCTTTCAATTCATCTATGATTTTAGTCATAGGTACCAATAGATTAATCATCTTTTTTCTTATGCTCAATTAATTCCTTCTCCATATTTATATGTATAATATGGGGGTATTAATTTCTAAAAAATATCCTCTTAGACTCATTCCATTCAATGGAGTCAATTTATTCCTCTTATATAATAATCTTAATATAATTATTCCATCGATCTGCTTCACCTTATAAATGATAGATTTATAAGGAAAAATTTCATGTTTTGAGAATTGAAGACAAGAAAATATTTTCTCTTTAATTATTATCTATCACTTAGATACTATTATATCACAATAATATAAAAATTATGTTGGATTTTCCTCATTTAATAATCAACAATATTTTGTTCCCTTGTTTTGTTATTTGGAATATCCTAATGATTCATATCTTGTGGATTTTCTTTGATCAGAGGATAAATATTTTTTTTATTACATCTCTAATTTCATTTGGTTTCTCAAGTGGAACATAATTTCATTGTCCACATTCATAGATAACATGATGTCTTTTGGTTCTATCCAATAACTAAAAAGAAAAATAAATTTTTAATCATCAAGTTATAGTAATCAAATTGAACTATTATATAATCCTGAAATATAATTCATATTATGTCTAAATCATGATACATTCTTCACAAATATATTGGTCCTTAGGTTTAACATTGTTTATCCATGGTCATTACCAAAACATTATGATGTTATCTTATACATAGGATTGTCCCTAGGGTTTTCACTAACATTTTCTAATCATAATCTCTAAATATAGACTAAACCTTACTATGATACCAACTGTAAAGTTAGAGGATTTTAATATATAAATATTACATCTATTTTATTGAATATTCAATACATTTAACAAATACACACCTACGGGAAAAAATTTTTACATTATTTGGAGAATATATACATAATATTATAATTTCATGAAATATATTAAACACATCCCAAAAATATTTTCCCATTGAGTAAAATTCAAAGTCATACCATACATAAATCCTCTCATCACAACTCAATGAAAATAAATAGAAACATGGGTTATTTTAGATGCTCAGTAAGGGTAAACATAAGAGATATCAACTGATGGTCATATGAAGTCATAAGATAAGAATATGGGTATGAGACTCTGAACATAACATATAAAGATCATACACAATATATCAATGACAATAAACAAGATTCATGGAATAAAGATTTATCATTTCAATGAAGTGGTCCATAAGAGTAAGAAATCACAAAAAAAAATCAATCATGAACTATAATTTCATGTCATAAAATTATGGAATAATCATAAGTATAGAAACCATTTAATGAGTGATATTTAACTTCCAAGACCATAAAATCAAAAGGGATCATGAATAAATTCTCATTTTCCATAGTGGATCAAGAACACCGTCTTTTTTCCCATAGTAGATCAAGCACATCAACATGTTTCCTATAGAGGATCAATCATATTGACTTTTTTCATATACTGGATCAAGCACATTGAATTGTTTCCAATAATTATTCCATGAGATAGAATACATTACCCAATAAATTTTTGGGTTATATAACTATAGGACTATCCATTATATAATTAAATACATAAATATAAGTGCCATAATATTATAAAATATTCATCATATCATTATATCAAAACCTTTATAATGTAAATATTTTTCATAAATAAATCGTCAAATCATTGATCATTCATGATGGATTAAAACACCTTCCATTCCTTATTATATAAATGAAAAAATTCCTCTAACATATTTCGTAAAAAGTTCAAAAATTACATAATTCTGAATACAAAAGGAAGATAAATTTTAAACCATTTTTAAAAAATCAAATTAAGGTTTAAAATGAATTGAAATAATAATTTTTAATTTGTAATGACCTTATTGAAATCATTTTCATAAAATATGCTCATAGAAGATAAAAATTCTAGATCGAATTATAAAACATGTTCATTATTCTTTAAAAACATAACCATATATATATATATCACTCCATTTAGGATTTAATTTTTATATCTTAACACTGATTTATTAAAATTTTGTTAATAAAATAACTATTCTTGGTGATAACTACTTCATTTTTCAAGCATGTTTCAATTATAAAATATTTTGAGTTATACTTTTATCATCATCCAATAATTTTATTAATTTTAATAATTAATTAAATATCACATATATTAATTATATATTTAGTCATAGTCATCTATTAATGTTATATATAGAAAATGAATTACAAAATTCACGGAAATGGTAGGTCATACATACGCAAGAACATTGTCTTCACTTTTCTATGAATTGAAAAAAAGAATGATAAATAATAATAAAACATTAGATAATAATAATTAAATCATATATATTAATAAAATTATTCCTTATAACCATCCATTTAAATAGTATATGAAAAATTAATCACATCACTTTGTTTAGGTGGTAATTCACACGTATGCACAAGTGACACTATCATTTTCCAAAAGTTTGGAGTGTAAAAGGTTAGATATGAAATTATCATTAAATAAGGTTAATTATTTCATAAATATCATATATAAATTTTAAACTCATAATAACACTAATCTATAGAAGACGGTGACTAAAAATGAATTATATCGCTATGTGGAGACGATAAGTCATACATACACATGAACGATACATTCACATCCAAATTGATAGAAAAGGGTAGATAATAATGGTTAAATAGTTATAATAACATTTTTTATACTTTTTATACTATATTTATTATTTAATGAATAACATAAAGGATTTATAATAGGTAAAGGATGAATTAAAAAGAAAGTGATTGGTTAAAATGATTACTTCTTCTTTGAAAAAATTTTGTTAATTTTAATGTATTTTATGTTAATTATAATTGAGAAATAATCTCAATAAACCTTAATTCAAAATAGGTATTATAAATGAATATATAATTATGGGAAATAATATAAATATACCTCTCTAGTTATATTTTTGTTATTTGTAGTGCAAAAATGATACATATCATAAGGTAAAATACATTGAGAACATGTGGTTTTGTTTTGTACGATAAATTATTATATAGGTCATATCATATGCTATGATAGAAAATCGGGTTGTGCGAAAATAGAACATTGTGTCTTAATAAAAATATAACATATATTTTCAAACATAACTATGTATATATGGGATACACTTTCATATCCCAATAATACATAAGAGTTGGTTTCCCATTCATAAGTGTCTATGATCCCCTTAAATAAGTAATTTATTTTTCCATAGATGTATGAACTTGTTATATATGGGTAAGATGATAGGTAAGGGATACTTTCTTTTCTAAACAGACACTCTTACATTTTGATTACTCAATATATAAGGGTTACTACCTTTGTGTGATCGCTCTAATTTAAAGATCCAATTCTAATCATGAATTATGATTGATAATGACCTATAAATTATAAAATACATCATAAGACATAAGTTTACAAATTTAATATTTTAGATTATTTTATTATAGTTTATAAATGGTTTATAAAATATGAGTTTTAAAAAAATAATAGGATATATTCATTCCTAAATAAAATATGAAATGTTCATATTAGTATATAATGTTTGTAAAATAAATAAAATATTTATCTATTTATTTATTCCTTTTTAAATATTCATATATATATATATTATAATATTAATATTATATATGATTAATAAAATATTTAGTTAATACTTATATATTTTTAAGCATGAATTGATTAGAAAAAACAAAAGATAAAAATTATTTAATTGGTTGCAATAGTTATGGATTTTTTTCTATATATAATGTATTTTAAATTGGGGAGAATTATATTTCATGACTTATATTATAGATATAAATATTTTATATTGAAAATATAATATTTATTTACAAATTTTTCCCTGCTTTATAAATTTTTTAAGGAATTATGAAATATAATATATGATGTCCAACTTCTAGAGTAGTGTCCAAAATAAAAGTGGGTAGAAATTGAAATAGGAAGAAGAAAAGTGTGATGAAGAGCCCAATGATATTTATTATACAAGCTAGTCTAGGTCATTGAAACCTAAAAGTGTTATCAGGAAGGTGGAGTATCAATTATATAGGATAGAATTTTCTGGAATAATTGAAGGGGTTTATGAAATTCTATGGAATGACCATGTCATGTATCTGTTTTATAGAAATTATTTCTTCTCTTAGAAAGGGTAAATAATACCAAATATATAATATACAAATGTTTTGAGTATATAAGAGTTCAAAATCTAAATAAGAATTAATAGGGCTTGAAATTTTCATTAAAGTGATGAAATAAAGAGGTTTTAAATTAAAGGATTTACTGTTAGGGAATATATCCATATCATATGGATCTTTATAAAGGATATGAATCTCCATATCCTTTATATTATATTATAATATAATTTTTTTAATAATAAATAATTGTTATTAATATTATAATATGATTGATTCAATACACATGTTTTAGGATTCATCAAATTCTATACCATGTTTTGAGAATAAGATAAGGATACAAAAATTTTATAGGATAAAAGTTGTTATCTAGATATTTGTTGAAATATGATGGAAGGTTTTCTCTCCACCCATTAGTTGCACATTTTAAAAATAACCTTCTATTATGAAAATGATCCCAACATATGGAATATCATATATAATGTGTAAGCAATTGTTTATTTGTTAAATATTCATTCTAAAAGGTAATAATAGTAACTTCCTATACACAAAGAAGTTTGTGTCTCTTATAATGATATTAAGAAGAAAATATAGTGTCTAACAATTTAGTGAGATTATGTTTGTACAAAGATATGACTATTTTATAGCTTATAACAGGATTACAATATTGATGCAGGGTTAGTAACACATGTTCTATATAGTTTCATTTGGTTATAAAGCAGTCAATTGATTCTTTTTTTGAATTTATAGATATATTGTGATCATTGCACACTAAAAACCCCCAACTAGAATGAATTATAGGTAACGCGTGTTGGATTCCATGAAGTGATAACCAACTCCTAACTCCCTTCATTGAATATGGGGAACCTATATAAAGGGTGAATACCTTCTTTTTTAGACTTTTTGACTCCAATAATCTATAGTTAAATCTCACTTTAACCCAGTTATTTATTTATCATTTAGGTGACTATACTAACACACCTTTGGAGTTCAAGGGCCTTCTCATAGTGTATAAGGATCGTAGTTGTTGGTTTACTACTTATGAAGGTATGATTCCTTAGGCTATCACTCAGTGATATTCATCTAGTATACTCAATCAAGCATAATAGAGATACATCATAATGCATATGAGGTGAACATTCTTATATATCACATTCTTCATTCTACATGTTGATTTGAGATTACATATCATGCATTATTATACATTTATTCTATTTCCAATATCATGTGATTCTCCTACAAAACCCATCATGAATAATTTATATAATATTATACTTAATTGTAATTCTAAATTCATTAAAATGTAAAAAATAATACATTGTTGATTTAAATTCATTCCCAAGTGTCCTCTAGTCCCACAACTCATCTCTCTAATAATACATCCATAACATCAGGCCCATTTAGTAGGATCTGGAGTGTGCTCAGTTATAGGTCTATATGTGATTTCCTCAATAGATGGTATAATAATAGAACTTTATGTATTTTACCATCTACTCAAGTGTTTTATAGTAAATTAGAAGAAATAAAAATCATGGATAATAAAATAATTGATTTTATGACCTAATAAATTCATCAATCTAAGATATATGAAACTACATGAATTAAAAATGGAATAGGGGACACGATATTAAACTCTAATCTGAAACTAATGAAAAAGGTAATATACATAGTGTTCCAATTTGTTCCCAAGTTAATGTCATAGATGGTTCCTTACTCTGAAGAAGCATGTGTGTGGAATGGCTCAGATGGAACTATGTATAATGTGGAAGGTATAGTCGGTGGCTATGAAATGGTGTCAATAATATATATAGACATATGTTCAATGTAATGAATCTAATGATTTCAACATGAAGGTAGGTCCTCATCTGTGTTTGATAGATCTCCCACATCATGTAGTTGTATGGGATGATGGTGAGGATAATCCTCATACTACAGGGAGGTTCTCTTAGTATTTTGTTGAAAACATGTCATTGAATGAAGAAATGAATCCAACTCATCCAGACTGAATGTATCTTTTGTATTGGGTGTGGTCATATAACAAACCTAATTAATACAATCACCTTAGAAAAAAATGTTTCAAAATGATAAAAATATTATAATATAATAATTAATTATTAATAACTAATTGAGAAGTGTGATAAATCTAAATTACCATAGTATAGTGCGAGCCTTCAAGTCGAGTGATAAACTATCTGGTCAATCACATATACTAGAAAATTTACTCAGAATTGGGGCCATGATGGAGACATCCAAAATTATTTCCAAAGACACAAAATTAATCATGTGAATCAAACAAGGATATATATGTATTGTAGAAAATATTTCAATCTCAATAATGTTTTCATATAATCCCTATACAGTACACCTCTGCACCCAAACTCAGTGTCACTAGAATAGTTTTTCAATACCATATGTGCCTCATTACCCTATCAGGTTGGTGATACTTAAAAATATGAAAATGGATTGGTGGAACTGCAATATCACAATGATTTATACTCTATGTATAATAATCTATGAGATATGAAATAACTCATAAGAATATTGAATCAAAAAACTATATGGATAAAAATAAATTCGGTCAATTTATTAAATTGATAACACATAATTATATCAAAAGTTATTAATTCATATCTCATTAATTTCATGAAAATAGTATGAAATTAAATCTGATGGGTTATATATATATATATATATTTTGTAGATCCACCTATAAATTGTTATACAATTTGATAAATTATAAAAAAATAATATGTGGTTGGAATAAAAGTTTGTATTAAAAAATTTAATTACCTTTGATATAGGGTCCCCATATATAATGCATCAAAAGGTAAATCAATCAAAAACAAAGGTTCATGTGTATGAAATTAATTCCATGATCATTCCTATAATAAAAATCAATAACCAGCTATCTCTTTATCTTCTATGCATGTTTCCCTGCACATATCTATATACAAATATATAAGACATATAAAACCCCAACTATGTTGACGATCATGCATAAAATCCCCAAGTAAAGGTAGGTGAATCAAATGAATATATAACCCATATTGATCTAAAAAGAAAATAAACCCAATAAATCAAAAAAAATTGATATTATATATATTTGTAATGTAAAATAATTTTTATATAGATAAATAGGGCCAAAATGGATTTCTAACCAAGGCATCCATTAACAAACTCCACTAAGGGTCCCTAATGTTTCTGATAATGGTATGTCTAAATATCTATGTAAAAAA
Source organism: Viscum album (assembly GCA_963277665.1). Lineage (NCBI taxonomy): Eukaryota > Viridiplantae > Streptophyta > Magnoliopsida > Santalales > Viscaceae > Viscum > Viscum album. The sequence continues at coordinate 1,621,323,977 of OY728163.1, read as the reverse complement.
TACTCTTAATTATATATCATAGTACCCATAATAGTGTCCCCATCCACACTAATATCCAAAAATAAAAATGCATCCTCTAATGTAATGATTTTCTACTCATAAGTCATACGAAATTTATAAGCCTCTGGACTCTATCACTCAACCAAAATAGAAATTTGTAAAATTTAAATGGGTATATATCCACACATGCTCAAATCCTAGAAAAAATACTCACATAAATAATGGATGATGTGGTATGGTAGGACCCAAAGGAGAAATTGGTGGGGGTTACAAACTCTTAGTATTATATTTTACAATTTTCTCATAAATTTTATGATATATTTTTACTATGTGCAGTAAGAAGAGATGGATCCTAAGGGTTTGGATATAGCTATGTTGATGCCAACTATAAAAATAGTTAAAAAGGTAAAAATAAAATTTTAAATAATATATATTTTGAGTGGAACAAAAAATAATAAAATGGAATTATTTATCATATAAACCATTATGCATGGAAAATAAAAGAATTGTAGTAGTAAACTAGACTAAAAATCACATTATGAGTGATGGTGAACCCTCAATGTTACTATTTTTAGGACACTATCTATGATTATAAAACTCCTCTCTATAGCCATAAAATATCCATTTCATCCCTTCCTCATATAGAAAATTTATCTTATTTCTCACGTGAGTAGATTTTAGATGATGAAACATCCTGAAATTTTATTTTAGGTTAATTATTGGGTTCATCTTGTTTTATTTTTGGTTTCATAAGTGCACAAGGTGCTTTATAACTTATATAGTTTTTAAATATTCTTAAGATCTGCCTTTTATTTTTAATTTTTATTTTATTTAAATGTAAATTAAATAATATTTAATTTTACTTTCACCCTTATATAGAGCATGGGGTCTCTATAAGGGTAAATTCATTTTATCTATATGAAGGCTAGTTTTTTGGTGTCATGTAAGAGTAATATTAAACTTTTAAGTGTTATATAAGGGTAAACCACCCACTACATAAGGTTATTATTGAGTTTCAAAAACAACAAAATGGTCATCTAGAAAACCTTCTACTCATGTAATGGTAAGTTGGTTTTTTTATATTATATGTAAGGGTAAGACACTATTTTCAAAGGATGTATAATGGTAACCCTCACACAACATAAACGTAACTACTTATTTCAAAATGTTGTTCAAAGGTAAACTAGTACCCTGTCACACCCGTCGTTTTTAAATTATTTATTTTATTATCTTTTTTGGGCATCGGGTAGTTCAGGTTGAGGTCGGCTTAAAAAAAATCAGTGTTCTTTAAAAAATGATGTTATTGGCCTCGACTGTGTCCAGAGCACCACGTCGAAGCCATGAGGCCTCTCCTGGGTCGTCATGTGACCTCGCCCGGTTCACCGCACGGCCTGCCCGGTACATGATTAGTTAGTTAATTAATTAAGTGTAATGATCAATAAGGGATTAAAATTAAACGAGGTGTTAAGGATGATAATTTTATTATGTTTATTACTATTATCATCATCATTATATTAAAAATTGTCATGAGCCATGCGGGGTAACCGTGCGGTTACCGGACTCCTTAAAAATAAAAATAATCAAACAAGATTTAAAGGATTATTTTAATTATGATAAAAAGGGTTATAATTATTATTATTATTATTGTTAGGATATTAATATAGTTATTAATATTATTAATCACATTATTATTATTAAGAGCATAATCATTTTTTAAGCTTTTCATTATTATTAATATTACCACCAATATATTTAAGTTGAATTATTTTTTATTATTATTATTTCTATTCTTTTTTTAGTCACTTTTTTTATTTATTCTTTTTTTATTTTCTCTTATTTTCCTTTTTTCCCTTCCCTCTTGCCCCCTTTCTCTCCAGCCCGTCACACCCATCTCCCCACTCCCTTCATCCCGTTGTGCCCCAACCCCTAAACCCTACCTCCTCTACCCGCTGCATGCCCACCACCCTCCCCTTTAGTCGGTGCCTTCCCCTGCCATTGCTTCTCCCGGCCAAGCACCCCCCCACCAGCACACATCATCTCCTAGACGAGACCCCCATCCCCTTCGCACCATGTTCCCCGCTCGGAACCGCACGAACCCCCTCACTGAAGACCTCCCTCGTCGGTTTCCCCTTCCCGTCGCGTGAAACCCCCCTCTCCGCCGCACCCTATGGCTGTCGACCCCCCTATTTTCCCCCGTTTTCCCATCAGACCCCTCCTACCCAGCCTGTCCGGTGCGTCCCCTCTCAACTGGTTCCCTCTTTTGTCCTTTCCAACCAGGTTTCCTAGCACGAAACAACACCAATGGCCTCTTATTGTCTCTGTCCAGCCTCCCCCAGCCTCACCTCTGGTGCGTCCGCCATCATCTAGTCATTTCTCCAATATTGGGGCTTGTCGGTTTAGGTTTTTAGGTTTCGGTTAGTTTAATTTTTATGCAAAGGGTTTTTAATTTTGTTTTTAGGACGTACCCATGTTGTTTGAGCTTGCAGTTGATGTGGAGTGACCTTTTCACACCAATTTTGTAGAGTTTCTACACACCAGTAGGTGGTTCCGTGTATAACTATTGTTTGATAAATTAATTTTCATGTCCGGTTATGTTAGCATGGACTTCCATTAATCATTTGGATGCAAACTTAGTTTTCAAAAGAGTTTAACATGCATTGATTTATTTTTTAGCATATTAGTATAGTGCATAGTGAATTTCTGTGAAAACCTTTATTGAGTAATTCAATTGTGATATATGAGTTGTGCAATAAGTTTATTTAATTTATGAAGAGCTGTGAATTGGATTATGAAGCGGTAAAAATGTGCATTTTTTAATAAAGGGAGTTTTCGAGTGAGTTTTTTGTGTGGAAAATCATGTGACGTTGCCTGAAATTGTTTTATAGAATTTTTTAATGGTTTATTAAATGGTGTGGGAATTGTGAACTGGTTTTGAAAACTGTCTTAGGGTGCACATCATTCTAGAATGAACATTTTTTTTCATTTATTTGTTAGTAGCATGTTTATGCCATATCAATTTGATTTTTCTATGAAAAACATGTGTCGTGATATTTACTATTTTATATGTTGTGTTTTTTCATATTTAAAATTGTTTCATAAGCTCTTATGTTTGTCTTATTAAATTGTGTAGTTTGTGCAAGGGCATCTTACATGTGATGTAAGATTTTTTATCAAACTGTTTAGGTGGCATAAGTCACACTTTAAAATTGAATTTGAGTATGTTAAATGTTGGAATGTGTTTTGGGTTTATTAATAATTATTTTTGTGTGTGTGTAAAACCATGTAACCCCTTTTCTATTGCTTTAAAAAATTATGGTTTACTTAATTATGACAATGGTGTGAAACGTGATTGAAAAACGCTTTAGTGTGCGCCTTATTTTAAAATGGTGTTTACGTGTGTAAGTGGTGGTTTGTTTAGTGATGAGTGTCTTTCAAATTTTCCCAATGGTTTGGTTGAGTATCTAACCTATGCAGATTATGTTTTGAAAATATTTTGGTGTGCGTATGGTTTTAAACGCAGGTTTGGGCATGCAATTGTGATTTTGCGTGCGTAAATACCCTGTTTTGATTTTATGAATTAGTGTGACATGTGATATGAACATGAAACATGTTTGAGCACAAAACGGGAATCCTGGGTAGCTAAGAGGGTGGACTAGACTGGTGGGATAGTGTTCTGGAGGTGACTTGACCCGATTCCACTGGCAGGACTGACGATTGCAACACTAACTAAATATATGCGTTTTTTGAGGGTTGTGGCCTTCTAAGCCACATTTTCTAAGGGTTGTGGCCTTCTAAGCCACATTTTCTGAGGTTCGTGGCCTTCTAAGCCACGTTTCACCAAGACGCAAAGATCTAGGGACCCAAGCTAGCTAACACCCATGAAGCATCTCTCATATTAGTGCTCATTGGTTACATTACGCTCGTTAGTGTGACACTTTGGTTATTTTAAAAAGTGTGTGTGTGTTTTTTTTAATTTAAGTTGTTCCATTTGAAACAATTTTCTTTAATTTTCTTTTCTTTTAAACTATTCAAGAATTTATTTCTTTTCTTTATTTAATATTGCAAATGTATTTGTCATTTAATAATTATATGTGGAACCTTTTTGTTGGGTGACATCCTACTGGGATCTTTTCTAAAACCCTAAATACACCTTTGGGTGTATGTAGTCCTTGTTCTTTGTGTATTCCAGGTTGGGGCATCGTGCTCAACGATTTTGGTTCGGGTTGTGAATAGTCTTCTCATGCAGTTTGGTGTTTGTAGATTTTGGTTGTCGCACCTCTCTTGTTGGTTCGAGGGTTGAGTCAGAATTTTAGTCCCTTTTGTTATTGTTACATTTTGGATGTGGGACCAAGTTGTAAAACTTTAAATTTGACTTTATTTTAAGGTCCTATTTGGTTGTTTGTATCTAGTTTTTGTTTAATTATCTTGTCAGTTGTTTTGTGTTTACTATTTTTGGTAAACCATTCCCACTTGTCACTCTTGATACCCAGGAACTTGTGCCAGCCCATGGGGATCGGGAGCGCCCTTCGGTCCATGTCGCGGACTGGGTTAGGCACCGGGTCGGATGACGACCCGGCCTGGTTCGTGACAAAATGGTATCAAATGGGGTTTGATCTCTTGGGTCATGTTCTTTTGGGATAGAGTCAATTTAGACCAAAGTTAAGGGTTTCGTAACTTGATGTTCTGGTTACCAATAAGGTGCATGGCCCACACACCTCATGGTAGGACTCGATTTTCCAAAGTAAGTTGATGTTTTTCTACAACTTCGGTCTGTGTGGTTAATTTTGTTTAGGGGAATTGAAAAAGGAGTATGGTCAGTGGTCCCAGTGAGCTCGCAGAGTCTAGCAAGCCATGTGGAGCCAGGAACGTTTTCCTAGAATACCCTCTGTGTTAGTGGTGTGATTGGATATGGCCGCCAACCATATGTCTGAGTCACCCATTGAAACTAGATTCTTCTTTTCATTTCCCCTCATCTCTTTGTTTTAGAATTGTGGAAATTTGATTTTTAAGTACAAAAGTTTTGGTCTTAGAAAATATTTTCAAATGAAGCGCTTAAAAATTGAAATGATGTGTAAGGGTTGAAAAGTATGGGTCAAATGTTAGGTTTTGAAAAAAAATAAAAGGTTTGGTTTTGATTCTTGTTGTTCTCATGATAAACCACATGCATGAATTTATATGGAAAAAATAAATGGTTAATGGCATGATCAAGTGAATTCGTAGATGGATATGAGGTGGGTACCGGTGCGGCATGAGAACATGCATGTACGAGGCCCATGGGGAACCATTGGTGTTTGTGAAACCCTCTAGCTTTGCTTATTTTTAAAAAGTTTTGTTAAATGATAATTTGGTGTTTTAGTAACCGGTGGTTGCATGGTGTGTCCTTGTGTTTTTGAAATGATGGATGTGAGGTATTTCGAGCCGAGAATCCTTTTTTAGATGATTTGTGTCCCGAGTTTTAATTCTTATTTTTTAGTTGGTATGAAAATGTGTAGTTAGTGAATTCTTTTGAGAAGTACATCGATGAGCCCTTGTAGTAGTCCCCCCTGCACGTTTTGTGTTCGATTGTGGTATGCCCTGACCATTGGACCAGTTTGATTAAGTTCATGGTTTTCTTCCTTGACTTGTGTATGCCCCCAAAAAGCATTAACATGTGTTTGAAGTGTAGACACAGACAATTCTCTGTTGGCCGACCCTCCAGTTGATTAAAGCAAGGACTTTCCCTTTTTAGTGATAGTTCTAAGTATATCACTTTTCCCCTTTTCGGTTAAGCGGATCCTCTCGCAAGGGGATGACAGATGTGAGGGGATTTGAAGGGATTTTTTGTCTCTTTAAGTTGTCGGAGTCGTCGGGTATGAATTTTGACATCGTTGCGTCTGAAGGTTTCCCCTAGAAGCGGTGAAAGGAAATTCTAGCGGGGAAGGGTGAAGGCAGTTTAGAGTTATCAGTGTTGACCGATGGTTTGAAAGTTTCATAGTGCTTCCATCGACCACAAGAGTCATTTTTGGTGACATCTTGCAATGTGAGTTCTCTTTGAAAGAGAAATGGTGGATTTCGTAGGATCCCTCGGGAATCCTTGTTTTCATATGAGCGTGTTCTCTTGGGGAGTTCTAGTTTTTTTTCTATTCAAAGGGGAGTGTTTGTCAAGAATCTTTCCTCCTTATGTTTCATGGTTAAGGTGAGGAGGAGATACATGTGTGTTATCTTAAACCTTGTTCTGTAGGAAATGTCGCAAGGGAGTGGTTGGATGTCATGGTATGTTGTCTTTGTTGGTGTTGTCTCGGTTGTGGTATGGTCACATGTGAGAGTAAAAGGAGAAGCTCCATTCTGGAGTCTTCAATACCTGACTAAGAGGCAGGAGATACTTCAAACATCAGTTCTCTAGCCATAGGCCTCGGAGTGAAGTTGGCGTGTGGTCAGGAACCCCGACAGTGTATGGGACCCCGACTTTATTTCTATCATCAGTGTTGAAATTAGAGGCAGTTTAAATTGTTTTCTGTGGTTGTTCTTTTCTGATCGAACCATCTGACTGCGTAAGGTTTCTGTCACTATGTGGAGGCGTGTCCGTCTTATTGCCTTAGAGTCTTGGGGGTTGCATCCCACCGAATGTAATCACTTTTAGTGGTCCTTGAGAGTCTAATGGGTAAATAGGTCCAAAATTTGAATAGTGCTCATCTAGGGATATAGCGATGTTGGTTGGTCTTAGGTCGTGGTTTTGATGCCTGGTGGTCGGACCCCTCCCTCCCCGCCCCTTGTGGTGGGGTGTTTGGTCCCCATCAGGAAATTTTCAAAGTTATTTATCTTCTGTTAGTACTAATGGTGGGGATACCCACGTTGGGTCTCGCACAAATGTCTCTTGAATGAATCGATGATGTACTTTTACTTGATGGCGGGGAGTCTGCTTGGACCTCCCCATTTCAGTCTTCTAGTCTTGCATTGGGCATTGGTAGGTTCTTAATGGTGGGGATCCCCTCGGGCTTCCCCATGTTGACCTTTCCGGTTTTTTTTTCTAAAGATGGCTTGGTGATAAGTGATAAGATTTTTCCTTAGACATGGTTTGACCTTGTTTGTTTATTCTATCCAAATGTTGTGGTTTTTGTTTAGTAGTGCTTGAGATGTTTTGGCTTGTGAAATTGGTTTCTGTGGGTGCGAGCGTTCCCTTCCTTGATCAATCAACTGGAGGTGTTCTAGCTCTTTGGGGTGGGAATCAAATATCAGAAAGTCTTTTTACGAGCTTGTTGAAGATGTCTTTGAGTCACTCTCTCTGAACATGATGCTTTTCCTTTCTTCGCTTTATGTTTGTGGGGATACCCTTTGAACCTTAAGGGACTGTGATTTTCTACTTTGGGGTTCGGTCCTAGCTGTGGCTTTCCGGGGATGGAAAGATATATGGTGGGGAGAGTTGTCACACCAATAGTTTATAAATTATTTATTTTATTATCTTTTTTGGTCATCGGGTAGTTCGGGTCGAGGAAGGCTTAAAAAAATTTGGAGTTATTTAAAAAAACGCTGGTATTGGCCTCGACTACGTCAAGCGCACCATGTCGAAGCCGTGCGGCCTCGCCTGGGTCGTCTTGTGACCTCTCCCGGTTCACCACACGGCCTTCCCGGTACATGATTAGTTAATTAATTAATTAACTGTAATGATCAATAAGGGATTGAAATTAAAAGAGGTGTTAAGGATGATAATTTTATTATGTTTATTACTATCATCATCATCATTATTTTAAAATTTTCATGAGCCACGTGGGGTAAACGCATGGTTTCCAGACTCCGTAAAAATAAAAATCATCAAACAAGATTTAATGGATTATTTTAATTATGATAAATGGGAAATTTTTTAATATTATTATTATTATTAGGATATTAATATAGTTATTAATATTATTAATCACATTATTATTATTATTAGCTTAATCATTTTTTAAGATTTTCATTATTATTAATATTACCACAAATATATTTAAGTTGAATTATTTATTATTATTATTATTATTATTATTATTTCTTTTCTTTTTTTAGTCACTTTTTTTATTTATTATTTTTTTTCTTTTCCCTTATTTTCCTTTTGTTTTTTTCTTCCCTCTTTCCCCCTTTCTCTCCAGCCCATCACACTCATCTACCCTCTCCCTTCATCCCATCGCGCCCCAAACCCTAAACCCTACCTCCTCTACCTACTGCATGCATGCCACCCTCTCTATTTCTCAGTGCCTTCCCCTACCATTGCTTCTCCCGGCTGAGCGCCCCCCAACCAGCACACATCTTCTCTTGGCCGAGACCCCCCTCCCCATCGCACCTTGTTCCACACTCGGAACAGCACAACCCCCCCCCCACTGGAGAACTCCCTCTTTGACTTCCCCTTCCCGTCGCGCGAATCCCCCCTCTTCGCCGCACCTTATGGCCATCGACCCCCTATTTTTCCTCGTTTTCCCACCGGACCCCTCCTACCCAGCTTGTCTGGCGCGCCCCCTCTCAGCCGGTGCCCTCTTTTCTCATTTCCAACCGGGTTTTCTAGCACAAAACACCACTGATGGCCTCCTCTTGTCTCCAGCCAGCCTCCACATAGCCTCACCTATGGTGCGCTAGCCCTCTTCTAGTTATTTCTCCAATATTGGGGCTTGTCAGGTTAGGTTTTTAGGTTGCGGTTGGTTTAATTTTGATGAAATGGGTTTGGTATTTTTTTTAGAACATACCTATGTTGTTCGATCTTGTACTTGATGTGGATTGACCTTTTCACACCAATTTTTCAGAGTTTCTACACACTGGTAGGTGGTTCCGTGTATAACTATTGTTTGATAAATTAATTTTCATGTCTGATTATTTTATCATGGCCTTCCGTTAATCATTTGGGTGCAAACTTAGTTTTCAAAAGAATTTAATGTGCATTTATTTATTTTGTAGAATGTTAGTCTAGTGCATAGTGTGTTCTTGTGAAAACCTTTATTGAGTAATTCAATTGTGTTATATAAGTTGTACAATAAGTTTATTTAATTTATGAAGAGTTTTGAATTGGATTATAAAGCAGTGAAAAGGTGCATTTTGAAATAAAGGGAGTTTTCGTGTGAGTTTTGTGTGTGGAAAAGCATGTGAAATCGCTTGAAATTGTTTTATAGAATTTATTAATGGTTTATTAAATGGTATGTGAATTGAAAACTGGTTTTGAAAACTTTCTTAGGGTGACATCATTCTAGAATGAACATTTTTTCATTTATTTATTAGTAGCATGTTTCTTCCATATCAGTTTGATTTTTCTGTGAAAAACATGTGTCGTGTTGTTTACTGTTTTATATGCTGTGTTTTTACTTATTTAAAATTGTTTCATAAGATCTTATGTTTGGCTTATTAAATTGTGTAGATTTTTCAAGGGTGTCTTACATGTGATGTAAGATTTTTCATCAAACTATTTGGGTGGCACAAGTCACTCTTTAAAATTGAATTTGAGTGCATTAAATGTTGGAATGTGTTTTGGGTTAATTAATAATTCTTTTTGTGTGTGTGTAAAACCATGTGACCCCCTTTTCTATTGATTTATAAAAAAAATTATGGTTTAATTAGTTATGAAAATGGTGTGAAACGTGCTTGAAAAATGCTTTAGTGTGCGCCTTATTTGAAAATGGTGTCTACATGTGTATGTGGTGGTTCGTTTAGTGATGAGTGTATTTCAAATTGTCCATATGGTTTGGTTGAGTATGTAACCTATGCCGATTATTTTTTGAAAATATTTTGGGGTGCGTGTGGTTTTAAAAGTGGGTTTGGGTGTGTAATTGTGATTTTGCATGTGTAAATACCCTGTTTTGGTTTTATGCATTAGTGTGACATGTGATATGAACTTGAAACTTGTTTGAGCACAAACCGGGAAGCCCGGGTAGCTAGGAGGGTGGACTAGACTAGTGGGCTAGTGTTCCGGATGTGACTCGACCCAGTTCCACTGGCAAGACTGACGATTGCAACACTAACTAAATATATGCATTTTCTAAGGGTCGTGGCCTTTTAAGCCACATTTTCTGAGGTTTGTGGCCTTCTAAGACATGTTTTCTGAGGGTCATGGCTTTCTAAGCCACGTTTCACCGAGACACGAATATCTAGGGACCCAAGCTAGCTAACACCCATGCGGCCTCTCCCATATTAGTGATCATTGGTTACTTTACACTCATTAGGGTGACACTTTGGTTATTTTAAATAGTGTGTGTGTGTGTGTGTTAATTTAAGTTGTTCCATTTAAAACTGTTTTCTGTGATTTTGTTTTCTTTTAAACTATTCAAGAATTTATTTCTTTTCTTTAGTTAATATTGAAAATTTATTTTTCATTTAATAATTATGCATGTAAACTTTTTGATGGGTAACATCCTACTGGGATCTTTTCTCACACCCTTCATACACCTTTGAGTGTATGTAGACCTTGTTCTTTGTGTATTCTAGGTTGGGGCATCATGCTCAGTGATGATGGTTCAGGTTGTGGACAGTCTTTTCCTGTAGGTTTGTGTTTGTAGCTTGTGGTTGTCACACCTCTCTTGTTGGTTGGAGGGTTGAGTCAGAATTTTAGTCCCTTTTGTTGTCGTTACATTTTGGATGTGGGACCAAGTTGTAAACCTTTAAATTTGATTTTAGTTTAAGGTCCTGTTTGGTTGTCTGTTTTCAGTTTTAGTTTAATTATCTTGTCAGTTGTTTTTTGTTTACTATTTCAGGTAAACTGTTCCCACTTGTCACTCTTAACACTCGGGCACTTATGCCAGACTGTGGGGATTGGGAGTGCCCTTCGGGCCATGTCACGGACTGGGTCGGGCGCCGGGTCGGATGATGACCCAGCCTGGTTCGTGACATACCCTCATGTGATAACTATGAGATGGATAAGGAAAAAAACAAGTGACCCTTAAATAGAACCCTTTTTTGGAATTTTTTTAAACCTTATTTTCATTTCTTCTTCCTTAGCACACCTTTGTAATGATTTTTGAGGATTTTAAAATCCCAAAATTGTGTGAATTTAATTCTAATGATTTTTTAAAGGTTGTAAATTTTATTTTAAATTATTTAAAACCTTTTTTATTTAATATTAAACTAAAAATAAAAATAAAATAGTGATTTACATTTGAGTTTTTTAACACTACAAACCAAAAAACCTTATATATTTTTAAAATTACATCAATATTTACTGAATGGATTTTTTTATATCTTCTTAAGGAGAGTTATGGGAATCCAGATGCTATATAAAGATAACTTTTTCCTTTGGATCTTTTCCTATTCTTACTTTTTGAAAAACTGGAGGAAGTGCGTTACAGGTTTTTTAGATGTTGTGTGAGAAAATTATCTTGTTACTGTTGGTAATTCTTCCTCACTGGTTAGTGGATCCCATGTGGGTGTAGTTGATATTGATTCTGTGGTATGCTTCTCAATCATGTCCCTTTATAATTGAATATATGATTTCTTGTTCTCCCATCAATGTTTTTTATGTCGTCTATTAATTCCAATTATATATAGTATCTATATCAATGATTGATGATTTATTGAGCTTTTTGAAAAAAAAGGAAAGAATAATTTTTGTATGATTTGATGACAAAAATATTTTAATGGAATTATACACTTGTTTTGGAAATTTATATTTTCTGTTAGCTCTTGATTATTATATATTAATTTGTTATGATAAATATTTCCAAAATAAAGAGAAAAATTAGGTTTTATAGACTTTGGGTATATTGGTCCTTTTGAAATGATGTATTGAATTAATTTGTTTCATAAAGAGCCATGAATTATAATTTTTTTATAAATGTAATTGGTTGATTTAAAAGTATTGGAATTATAATTGGAACATTAAATGATTGGTTGTCACTTGAAATGATTTATTAGAAAATATAAAACCTATAGGACAAGCCCAATGAAATGTGGTGTCCCTTTTGAGAAGTTTAAACTTAATTAATAATCTTGATATTGGGGAATTTTTCTATATGGTGTTCATAGTTTTGAGAATTATTTATGATTTTTTTTTATGAATGTGATTATATGATATGATTTATGGTTTGATACTATATTTGAAATATTAACCTCTATTTGAATCTATTGGGAAGACCTGGGTCCCTCTATGGGAATTCTATGTACACATGTGTACTATTTTAGTATTATTATCTGGCAAGTGGCCTTATGTGGGAATTAGGTTAGTCTAAGAGATTTTCCATTATTTAAACTCAGATAGGGTAAGACTGGGTGTTAGGTTTGAGGTTGATTGATGTGCTAATTATATTTTGGTGTGAATTTTTTTTCATAGACAACCATGTTGAATCTATTCTAGACTGTTTATTTTTTAGCACCATTAGATTCCATGAAGTTGATTTATGAATTTTTTTCAAGGTATGATTCATTTGAAAATGATGGCATGATATCATATATTATTTAGTGAAACTTTTAAAACTGTTTAAAACTTTAATTTATGAATGTTTTGATATGATAAAATAAATTGTGGTTTGATTTGGATGAAGGATTGTTTTTGTGAATAACCGGGGGGATTTCAAGGAAAATATTGATACTAGTTTTATTGAAATACAACTTATAAACCCTATTTTGAATCCTTATTTTCAACCTTTTATGATATAGCTTCTCTTTTAAAGTGACATGTTTAGGGTTTATGGGTGGAGACCTACTATGATTTTTTCTCATATATATATATATTGCAGGTTTAATAGGTTACTTGGGGTATTTTATATTCTAATATATTTCGGTTTAATATTTAATGGATTTACAAGTGACGTTGTCTCACTTTCACATAGATAAATTTCTATTTTGATATCTTTCCCTTTATTGTCAGTTGTATCATTCATTGGCCTTTTTATCCAGTCATTTGTATCCTTTACTTGTCAATATCTCAGTTTTTTTTATTTTTTCTGATATTTATCTATTTATGCCTATGTTTTTTGGTAGAAATCATTTCCATCACGTTATTTCTAATTCCAAGGTTCTTTTCCCCATCCCATTGCGATTGGGATCACCTTTCAGACTAGTGGAAGATCAATTCGGGTGCTAGTTAAGATGGTATAATGGGTTGTTTTGTTGAAAATAGTATCAAATAACGTTTTACCTTTTTTTCTAGGATTTATGGTAGTTTGGAGGTAGTTCTTTCATAATTCATAAAGTCATTCATGGGAGAGTTCTTTACCACCATGATCTTGAGATGACACTAGGGTTACCAAGGTTGTCCAAGATTAGTATATCTCTAGTTCAAGCCCAGTCCTTAGATGTTTTTGAAACCCTCTAAATTTTCTTGAGTTATTATTTGTGGTTTTGTGAGTTTATGAATTGTTTTTAGAATATTAGTGTTTATATGGAATCCAGATGTGTGCATGCTACTACACATGATTTGGAAAATTCTGTTTAAATCATGTTGTTAACTCTAGTTTACTCTCAATACACTTTTCACGATAGGGACATAGTCTGCCAAACCATGTGTACAGGGTGTTTTTTGCTGCTATTTATTTGAATTATATTTTTTTGGTGTCTAGAGTGTTTAGTTATGTTTACATTCCTTTTATTTTAGTTTATGTTTATTTTTTTTTAAATTCTTCAAAGAGAATTTTGTTGTCCTTTGGCATTTTTAAGTGATATTTTAAGATCAAAACCTTGAGATGTTTGGAAAAGAATGGGGAAATTATTAAAGTTTTGAAAATATTCTTGATTCAAAATGGTGTTCGGATTCAATTTTATCTAAAATATTTTAAATTTAAAATAATGAAATATTTTTTGAAAATCTAGTTAACACTTTTGGGAAAGGATTAGATTTTTTTCTATTTTGAACATTATTATGTGGTGTTAACAAAGATTAATTGCAATATTTTAATGCGTTAGGTGTGAAATTTTTTAAAGCCCCATTTTTATAATATTTCAATTATAAGACACCATTTTATTAAAAAGTTTTCAAAGGTATGGTTTTTTTAAGAATGGAGATTTTTTTTAAATAGATTTTGTTAAAAACCTCTTGGGTTAAAATGGTGGACTTATTTCATAAATAATTTAAGACATGGGTTTGTTGGTCTTGATTTTTGTGTGTGTTAGAATATGTTTTTTTTAAATGGAATGTTAAGGTAATTTAATGTTTTTTGTTCTATCTTTTGAGACTTGACTTTTGAAATTTTTTTATGGTTTTATTCTTTTTGTTTTCATATTACACCACCCATTCATATTTAATGGACACTTTGGTTGATCAATGCTCTCTTGAAACTATTGTTCTTATAGATTTAAATTCAGGACACTATGTCCTTCCTCTCATACCCCAATGTGATGATTATATCCTTGGGTTTCAAAGATATAATCCTCTTCACTTGTTTAGATAATGAGATTATTAGGAATCAGTTACATGGATGAAGAGTATTGATGAGATATTTACTCGTCCTGAACTTTCATAATCTCTCAAGGGTAATATTTTGACCTTATTCTCAATATCCTAGTCGAGACATGGTAAATGTCTTTTAATTTGTATAATCAATAGATGGAATATTCTTGGATAGCCTTAAAGGTTTGTTTCACTCAAGATTTCTTTACTGATTTAGTGAGGGTATCAAAGTCTATGAAATTTTATGGTCCTTAGTAAGAAGATAAAATAGAGGAGATATCAGTGGAAGTTGATGTTGGTTTAACTTTTGATCCCAATGTCGGAGTAAATATTTTTTGAGTATCCTTTTTTGAATTTATTTTCTTGTTGTGTCCCTTGTAATATCAATAGTTATCCTTCTAGTTTCCATTGTTTCTTAGTGGTGTTGTTTTTTGTTTTCTAGTTCTGTTTTGGATTATGAATCAGTGATTTAAGAATCAAATTTTATATAATTCATTGTTTTCTCCAATTTTCCTAAATTTATGATTTTAAAGATCTGGGTTAAGGATTTTGAATCTATGAAAGATTCATTATTTTAGTAGATCACCAAAATTTAATTTCCCATGTTTCAATGGTTTCCTTTCACTTCTGTGAGAAATCGTTTTTCATGATTTGGTAAACATGAATTTGGCATTTCTGGTTTCCTTGATCTTGAATGTTACCCTCTAGTATGGAGCCAAATAAGGAATTATGTTCATCTCTTTGTATAATACACACGTGAATTCTTATTTTTTGGGGCTTGGTTTTCTTAGAGATGATCCAAATGAGTTCATTTTCTTGCATTCTCATCTGACTATTCCCTATGTGATGGTGGATATTTTGGAAATGAATATTCATTATTGATTGTTTTTATTCTATTAAATAATGTTGATGTTGTCCCAATTTTGGTTTATAAGTTCTTTTTGCTTGAAAAATATAGTATATATTTGGTATGTTTTGGGGTGAATTGGTGGTATCATTGGTAATGATATAAGGTTTCGATTAGAATTATCGAGAAATGGTTCTTTGGGAATATGGTCTTGGATTACCCTAACTTGACTTATGGCTAGATTATTTTTTTATTTTGCAGTAATATTTTTATGAGATTCACTTATAATTGTTATCTTTAGTTCTCTTGATGACCATTTAGTTTTTATATTGAGATAATATTCGTTTTAGTACTTTATTTTGAAATATGATGTTTGTAGTTTTTGTTTATGCTAATTTTGATGTTTATTTGGAATTTAATAGCTTATTTTTTTTGTTATTTAGTAATTGAGAATTTTTTCCTTGTTTATGAAAATAATATTATTGGTGAATATTCATTAGAGAGTTCCTCATCCTCACATAAACCAGATCACTAGTTTTATTTGGAATTATCATTTTGTTGGGAGAACTCGTAGAAAATTCATTCACTAAGATCGATTTGTTTTTTGGTTTTTATGGAATCATTTTTGGTTTTAATCAGTGAGATTTAAACATTTGGAGTCATTTTTATGTTTTGGGTTTGATGGTGTATCTTGGGTTTTGATCCTTCTCTAATTTTGATCGACAAATGTCATTGAATCTTTTTGGGTGGAAAAAAGCCTTATAGTGGGGATAATTGTAACATCTCAACCTTTTATTTTAGGTAAGTTCTTTGGTTCATGTTGTTTTATTTTGGTCTCATAACTATTTTATGTTAATTATAACTTACTTAGATTATAAATTTTCTTGATAACCCCATTTTTTTTTAATTTATAATCTTTTTCAATTGAAATTAAATAATTTTCAATTTTACTTTTAACCTTATGTGGAGAATGGTGTCTATGTAAGTGTAAATGGATTCTACCTGTATGCAGGATGGTTTTTAGGTGTTATTTAAAGGTAAAATTGAATTTATTTGAGTTATATAATGGTAAACCATTCATTGTTTATGGGTAGGATTAAGTTTCAGTTATAGAGTAAGGGTCATCTCAGAAGCCTTCTACCCACGTAAAGGTAAGCTAGTGTTTCAATACACTGCATAAGGTTAAGACATTATTTCTAAAGGATTTGTAAGGGAAAACATGGAACTGTATAAAGGTAAATAATTCTTTCTAAAGGTTATATAAGGGTACATAAATACCCTTACATAATAGCTATGAGCAGGGTAAGGGTTAAACCAAATTTCCTTTATACAGCTCCCTTTTTGGAAAAAAAAATTAAAACCTTGTTTTCATTTATTCTTCCACAGTACACCTCTGTAATGATTTTTGATGATTTTAAATGCCTAAAATCATGGGAATTTAATTATTATGATTAATTAATGGTTATCACTACTTGTTTATTTTAAATTCTCAGTATTCGCAGTGGAAAGTGAAAGGAACAATTGGTACTTTAAATGATTTATTGGAAAATATATAAACCATTGGACTAGACCCTTCATGTGTAATAAAAATTATGGATGATTTCAGTGAATTAAATGACATTTCCCTTTTGGAGGTGATGAATTGTGTTGATAAGCTTGATAAAGAGGAAATTTTCTATGTTGTGTTTAAAGGTGTGAGAAAGATTTATGATTAATTTATAAAAATGATGATATGATATGATATATGATTTGATACTATATTTGAAATGATCACATCCATTTTAATTTCATGGGAAGACTTGGGTTTATAGGTTAGAATTTAGGCTACACTTGTGAATTTTTTTAGTATTATGCTATGGGTAGTGGCTTTGGTGGGAATTAGGTCAACCTAAGTAATTTCCCCTTGTTAGGCTAGGATATGGTAAGACGGGGTGTTTAGCCTAAGGTTGATTTATGTGTTTATTGTATTATATCATGAATACTTATTTCATTGATGACCATGTTGACTATGTTCCAAACTATTTTCTTTTATCGCCTTTTATTTCTATAATAATGATTTATGGATATTTTCTAATGTATAATTATTTGGAAAATGATGACATGATATACTATTTTATTAAATTGCGTTTAATGAAACTATTTGAAAATAGAATTTATGAATGATTTGATATGAGAAAATAAATTGTGTTTTAATTTGTAAAGAGGATTGTTTTTTGAAAAACATGGGGTTTTCATGGAAAATGTTCAAGTTTTTTTTATTATAAGAAAACTTGAAAAACCTATTTTATATCCATGTTTTCAAACTTTCATGATATAAATTTTCTTTTAAAGTGCAATGCTTTGGGTCTCCAAGTGGTGACCTACTGGGAATTTAGATGACACCTATATATTACAGGTTTAACATGATTCTTTTCATAGGGGATATTTATATATATTTCTGTTTTGGATTTAATGGAGGCATATGTGGTGTTGCATCACTTGAACATAGAGATATTGGTTGTTTTGTACATTTTCCTTTTATTATAATTGTGTCATCCACCGACCATTTTATCAAGTTGGTTTTATATTTTAATTTTAGATATCTTATTTTTTTTGGCTTTTCTTTCCATTATTTATCCATTTATGTTTGTGGTTTTTGAGAAAAATTATTCTCATATCATTCTCTCTTATGCTCTGGTGCTTTTTAGCCTATAATGATAAGGAATTCCCTTCAATCTAGTAGCAGATTGATTTAGGTTCTGATTCAAATGGTATCCTATAACAGTTTATTATATATAACATTTTCCAGAAAATAGTGAAAATTTTATAATTATAATTGAAAGATAGTTATGTGAATTTAATAGTGATACATATCAAATTATACAAAACTTTTCAATATAAAAATCCTGATATGTGTCCATTATAAGAACTGTATTGGAATAACTATCCCATGAAAGGTGAAAATGAGCACAAGATTCTAGAACATGTGAGAAATGAATCTTTTAATTATAGATTTAGTAATATTTTAGAGTGTTCTTGTCTAGTAAAATTATCATCACCTGAACAAAAACATCAGTCATTGGGTCCTAAACCTATTCAACTTCATCCCAATGTCTTTTCCTATGAAAAATATGTACTTGGTATGATGTATCATAGGCTTGACACACCTAAATCTATTTTATAAAATTCTTAGTGTGTCAATGAAAATGTGGTATTCATTTATACCCATATTTTTATCTATCAATAAAGTATTTGGCACATCTATAAAAATTTTAGGAAACAATACCAATGATTGGAAATTTTTTGACCCCCTTAAATAATACTTTAAATAATTCAACAATGTTACAAGTCATATTCCCATATCTATTCCCTTAATTAAAGTCTAACAAATAATTTTTCTTTGGAATGAGCATTCTGTAATTATAGACATCATTATTTATTCCCTTGATTTCTTCTAATCTCTTAAGGAAAATATATTATATTGGTTTATATAATATAATTCATGGAAAAAAATTAAAATAACTTTTGAATGATACGCAATTATTTTATTTATTGAATATGTAGAAAAAATGATTCAATGTATAATTTTATGGTTTCCTTTTTCACATTTTCATTTTCAATTTTTTTCATACATTGAAGGAAATATATCAGACATAATATAAATGATGGGAATTGGTAGGTGTCCAACCACCATCCTCAATATTCACTACTTTCTTGATATCTCTATGATGATATGAAATATGGCATATCACTTTCTTATTGAGGACATTAATGTGAGTAAAAAATATAAATAAAACTCCAGGAACCAAAGTTATCCTACACTAAAATTGAAAATTCTAGTTGCAAAGGGAATCTGTTTTCATCCAGAGTGGTGGAAATTAAGAAAATTTTATTACACATTCCATATATGAAAGTTTCATCCACTTTAATATATTGAATTTAGTGTGTGAGTGTTTTGATGAATGGATGGAAGGATAAGAATATCCAATAAAATGAGACATTTTCTATAGGGATGCAATTTTTCACCACATGATTTACTATTGAATATTGATAAATAACTTAACTAGTCTAAACAAATTGATCAATCGAATATGTTAACACCTGAAATGACTTTTCTCAATCGACATAAACCTTAGAAATATATTTCTTTTTTGAAATCCATGCCATATTTTATGAGATTTTTTATTTATACTCACTATCCATATGTTCTTGTATTAACTTTACTTGAATATCATGATAAAATGTGATCATAGAAGTAATAGTAGATAAAATCAATTTCAATTCAAGGTTTCTATGATCATGCACCAAAATCATTTTCAAACTATGATATCGTCCATAAAATTTTGTAGTTTTCCAATCTATTTCATTTATAAAAAGGGTATCTTGTAGGAATTTTACAACAAATACTGATATCATAGATTACACTACTAGATAAATTTAATGTATATTCATATGTTAATGATTTATAAATAACTAAAATTCCTTTTTTATCCCAAATTTCCTGCCAAATAATAATTTTTTATAAATATATGTAATATTGATCCCTTGGAAAATATCTATAATGTATGTTATCAATGTCATCATATCTCAATCAAAATTGTGAATCACTAGTGTAATGTCATATTATTTTTTCACTAATATTGTATGCTATATTTTTGGATCATCCATAAGCATCATCTTATTTTCTCTATCAAATAATTCCTCATTATAAAGATCATCATCATTGGAATCATTGATCACAACCATTGGTAGATTAATTATTATAATATATTTCATAGGTATATCAATAGGTACTTTCATCTAAAATCCTTATAAAACTATACATTTATATTCTTTATCTAGTCTATATTTAACAACTAGATCTAATTAAAATATACCATCTTCCATAAATACACCATCTTATGGTGTGTTTTTTTTATTTGGGTGGTATCACCATTTATACTAAGCTCAACATATAATTTCATCACACTTATAATTCCATGATCTTTGTATGTATAATAAGTAAGAAAAAAATCATTATCATCTATCAAATAATGATTCATATATGTATTCTGACTTTTTTAGAAAATTATAAAGATCATGATGAAGTAATTATATATACACATGAAGGAAAAGGTTTAGGGAATATCAATGTAATCTTCCTTAGAATTCATAAATTTTACTTAAGTTTTCCCTATGCGCACCACATACGCCATCCCATACTTCACATAAGATTCACCTACATAAATCACTAGAATGAAAATCCACCTTCTCCCAAGGTCCTAATTTTTTCTTCTAAATTGGACCCTTAGGATCCTAATTTTTACCTTTGGGAAAATAAAGAGATGAATCGAAGAACTACATTCCCTCATCTCTCTAAAAAAGTATTCAAATCCCTCAAGTAGCTTATTTGATCCCTAAACCAAAGGTAATTAACCAAAATAGAGATTATTTATGTTACCCGAATGCATAAATACAAATTAATTTTTTTGAGGAACCACTTCCTCCCTAGTATAATAACACTATGTAGAAAGACCCTTACCCAAACATAAATTTTTGAACCACTCTTCTGAAGGCCATAGTGGAGACCCCCTACAAAAGATTCTACCAATTCCTAACACCCATCGAATCACTTGGACCTTGAATAAATTGTGATAATCCCACAACACTTCACCCCAGAATCACATGGGAAAATCCCTTATCCCTTTTCACTATAATCACTTGGGTGAATCCCTCATTACTTATCATTGTAATCACTTATGAGAAGTATTCATCACTTCTCCCTAGCATCACATGGGTGAATCCATCATTACTTATCCCTAGAATGAATTGGGAGAAGCCATTATCACTTCACCCTAACATAATTTGGGTAAAACTCTCCTCACTTCTCCCGATAATCACTTGGGTGAGGCCTCATCACTCACCGTAGAATTATTTGGGAGCGGTCTTCTTCTAGCCCTTTATTATGGGAAACCATCCTTTTTTCTATTATACCAAAATAATTATAAGCATGATTTATTTGAGGTATATTGGTCCTTTTCCCAAATTTTACATTTTACTAAGATTTATCAATGCATATTCTAGAACCATCGAGCCTACACAATCAAGGATAAGACACTAGTGTGAAACCCTTCAATCATGGATTCACTTGAAAAAGGATTATTTTTGTTGTCTCTTTATATAGGTTGAACCATTGGGGGAATAAAAATAATTTATTCAATAGATACTGGTAATCCTTATTGGGAAGAAACTAGATCAATCTCTCTCGGCTTGATGGAATAATTCTACTCCATTCCACAAGTCGGGCCGGATAGGGTATCCCTCTTAGAGTAATCCCCTATTATCTCTTTCTAGATATCACATTACACATTTCTACATATCCTATACCCCATATAAGACAATAAATATGAAAGTGTGGGCTTTTACTAAATACATAAAACCCAAAAGTTTCCCACTAATTATTTCATCAGTCATGAATTATCAATAATATAAGGAGAAAGAAATAGGCTTGAGTTGTCTCAGTGTGTAAGTCCCACTAAAATCTAGTATGCTCCTAATCAATGTACTTGATCCTCTCTTATCTTTGATTTCTCAAACCGATAATGACTCAGTGAGATCTGATATATGGTTTTATCATTACATTAACATCATAAAAATGAAATTTTAGGCACCCTTTGTAATTATAATCCCCAATAAATATATCTTATCCTTCCGGAGGGGATATATTCCCCATGATATTTTCCTTAGAAGGGTTATATTTTTTATGAATTATTCTAGGGAATCCTCATGTGTTTAAATCCCACTCAATTCTCTGTAATTATATATTTTATAACATGATAATACCTATAACATGACATTAAATTGTGTGGCCTTTTTCATAATCACCTGATGTCAAATTTCATGACAATGTCCTTATTTCACGATGTTAGACGACATGGTAAAATATTTCCACATGAAATTAAACTATATCATTTGGACTACATGGGATTTGATTCCCATTTTTATGGGATATATAGGACACCCATCTATGGTTTAAACCCATCATCATCAATATTATCCCCCCCCCCCACCAAGTATATATTTCTGATGGACCATCCCTTTATTGAGACATATTCTTAATAATATCATATCCCCACTAAAAGGGATATATTACTTCAAGGTGAAAACTATATCGTCTAATTTCAGGACATACTCCCGATGAGATCACACTTTCCTTAGTAGGGATATCTTCTTTTCCAAACAAAATAATCCTTATAAATGGTCTTTCATGCATAATTCCAACAACAACCATTACTAAGAATCTTTTATCTAGTCCTACTTACAGCATAACATTATACTTTATGGATCTATCAGTGCTGTATGACCTTAAAAGGTATGTCATTCCCCATTAACTGGAAATGAACTACATGAGTTCGGATTCCTTTCACAAGGATATACAAGAAGTCCTTATCATGTGTCAGATCCCAGCACCATTATCATCTACCACCTTCCTAGACAATGATAAACTCTAGATTTCCTAGAAGTGTGGAATTAAACCAAAGTGACCTATATATCAACATATTTGAGTAAAAATAATATATAGATAGAGAACCTTTGATAAATACAAATGTTTACATCAATGGGATACATATGATGAATTTAAAAATTCACATCGAAGCGTGATAATAAATAATTGCTAACATGGGGTAACCATCCTCATACTAGGTTATGAGAAGGATTCAAAAACATGATGTGAATCAATAATAGTGTCTCGTAGTAGGTGATAATTTTACCTAACAGGGTGTGATGAGCCTAACCTCCAATACTCTTGACCAATGTGAGTTTCTAAGAATAATTCCTCAGAAAAACTAATGAATTCCTACCTTTGGAAAGTAATTAAAATGTAATACCTATGTCATATATGTAGGATTCATTAGGTATTTTTAGTTCCATGAATGTGCCCCATTTAAAACCATCCAAAACAAGAATAGTGAGATAACGTGAATATTTTCCATCCACAAGCATCCCTTCACAATCAAATATAGGATGCTACCACATTTCAGGTCAAAACAAAAAATAGTGAACCCAACATTAATTTCTAAATAACAAAAATAACTAAGTTTATCACACACATTTAATTAAGAATGTTTTCTTAGTTGTGATGATGAATTGATAGGTCATTTTTTGTGTTATTTATTCCCTCGTAGAACTTTAATCACTAAAAACTCCCTTCAATCCAAATTAAATCCTTTAATGAATGACTTATGCTTCAGTAACTGCACATGATGGGGCATCATCGAATCATCAAACTCTATCACCCACCCAATTTCTTCAGTTATTGATGGATAATGCATTGATCTAGTAGTACCACCTAAATGGTACCATTTATAAACTAGAGGTTGTGTGAGAATTATGTCATGACATGAAGCCTCCAAGTCTATTAATACAATGAAAGGTTATGAAGGAGAAGGTGGAACTTACTAACACATCAAATTTTTTTTGGGATTATTTCCCCATAAAAAAATAAACAAATACATATCTTACAAAATAGATGTCGATTAAGAGGTAAAGAATGTCTTCACCCTAGTTTGGGAACCCCCTAGGAGGGCTCTTGTTAACTGCAACCATCAATTCTATACATCATCTACCCCTTAGCATCCTACTGAGAATTTCATACAAGAAACTCCCACTCTAGTCATCCAAACAAGATAATCTAGAGAAGATAAACAGGCATGATGAGTTTCCAACTATAGAAAGTTTTTTACATAACTAATTACATCAAATAATCTTTCCAATATATCCTGGTGGTAATCAAAGAATGGGAACACACCCCTACCCTTACCTAGAATGCTTATCAACATAATTTGTTAGAATATTTAGAATATTTATGGAATATCCTAGAAAAAAATAGAGTTAGGAGCATACTCCCTCCCATATATAAAATGTATGTCAGAAAACCCTATCCGAAGTGCCCAAAGGATCGTGTAGTCACACTGATAGTGGTGAATCAGGTCTGACCTATTTTATTAAATTATTTTTTATTATTTTCTCCCATTTTAATTCAAACCTTTATTTCCTTTTATGATTAGTGGGTCTAATATTCAATCAATAAAGTAAATAAAACACAACACATAATATTTTAATAGGGTTCGGTATAAAGACATAATCTTTGTCACAACCAATTATACCCCCCAGTTATAGATTCTCTACTATAATATTGTTATAAATTACAATGGTTTAGGAATAAATGGGTTATAAAACCAAATATTTTATCCTATTTATACCCCAATTATATAACTCTTTTTTCCTTGATTAGTTTTACCCCCCAACCATTTGACCAGTTAGACACCCATGTCCCTCGAGCCTCTTCAACAACCGGTTAGAGCCCCAAATCACAAGAATTGTATTCTTTACATGATCCAGTGTAGAAAGATCTGTTGACAAACCTTTATGAGATTACTGTATCACACGTTCTCATGAAATGATTTAAGTACCTCCAACAACAACTGATCAAGTATTTTGGTCTTTGTCAACAATTCTGATCACTGTATATGATCATTTTTCTCAGTGCAACAATGCTCATGAAATTATTTTTTTGCATTGATGGATATCTTGCTTCACTAACTATTCATTGTTCTTAAATGATATAAATAAATCTCAATACATTGAAAAATAGATAAAAATTATTTCTGAAGTACTTACCAACTTATTCTCAAATTCACTTTACGTTATACATGAAATGTATATTTCAAGTAGTTCTTGCACTACTTTAATGAACTTTGTGCAACAATACAAATGCACAAGATTTACACTCTTTATGAATTCATTATTTCATGTCCATGAAAAATGGTGAATAATACAAGCATGTTACACCACCTCACTTTTTATTCATGTGTATCAACTCAGGTACATATGTTGTTGCATTTATATTATCTCCAGTATGTATTGAGTAACAATATACATGATCTCTCTATCATCCTATTCCTCATTCATATGAGCTAAAATGGATATTAATCTTCACATATATGTGATCAATCCCAACTAGAACTGGTTCCATTAATATAAACCATCTTCATGTAAGGGCTCCCATCGTGTGAGTGTATCAAGGGATGACACACTGTCTTTTCATAACCAATAGTATACATGGTGTCTTCATCGAAGCATCCATTCAAAAATCATTTTCTTTCACACGAACAAAAATCAAAAAGTTATTTATCACATATTATTATTTCAATAATATAGGAATAATTTTCCCATGTTTTTTTTCTTTTGAAAAACATAGTGATGTGATATACATTGGTTCATAGAATCAAACAAACATCATGCGATCGTGAAGGCCAAGCTACATCACAAACTCATGGAACCTTCTACATGAATATAGAGAACTTCTTATACTCCATTTATCTTTCAATTTTCTATCTTATATTATCATTCTAATCATACTAGAAAATGATCTATTTGGGGTATTAATAGATAATCCCCACCTACAATACTTCTGATACTCATGGATATCCACTCATTGAACCACCTCATTTTTTCTTGTGATGGATTCATGTGAAAATGAAAAATACCATAATCATTTCAAAAAATTAACCTACTTCTAGTTTGGACTTTACTAATTCCAATAAAATTAGATACATAACATTAGTTTATGAATATAAATCATCTCAAAATCTCATTGAATATTTATTGTGGATTTCATGAGTTCAGATAGATCTTCAAACATCGTGGAATAGAGAAAAAAAGCATATAAAAAATATCATTCAGAGGAAGAAGATAGATCTGGTGTTGATCGAATGGATTGGATCAAAGATATTGGATTGTTCTACTTGTATGTATAATTTTTTAAGATATATGAACATTGTGACACTTCTCCAAATCCCACAATGGAAACACGCTTTGTTTGGAATCAATTAATAATAAAACACATTCCATGGACTACTCAGTGAGTAGCATGGGGTAAGATCCCATATCCACACATTCTCACACCTAGGATCATTGGTCATGCCATCCCACCTTCCTAAAACCATATGTTTACGTTCTTAGTTTTACTTTTATAGGTCATTTCAGCCCACACACTTTCAAAGATCCTTAAATGGTCTATTTGGGTTCCCAGATTCCTTCTTCCACCACCCATAGTTAACTGATGGTTGACTTCCCACCTAAACAATTGGTTTGTCCCCTTAGGCTAGATGGTGGGATTATCATCATTTTAATAAAGTCCAACAAGGATAGTTAGACAAAAAAATAATAACCATGTCATTCTATGAAAAAAAAACTCAATGTGAATTCTCCACTTACTTACTTAGAAACACCTTCTTCTAATCATGTAACAATGTGAATTCTCCAGATGAATTTTTAATTAATAATGGTTTAAAAATCATCACAATCCAAATCACATTGATTTTTCATCTTCATAACTAATTGAAAACAAATTCAACTTCAATAAATCACATGGTTTCATCAATATCCTCCTTTAGATTTATTTTTTATACCCATTTCAATACTAAATTTAATGTTATCGTACACCCTTATTGATAATAATATTGAGGATACAATTATGGGAAGGAATTATTATATCCAAAATTCCAATTTTAAGAAAAATTTATTCTCTTATGACACTTCTAGTATGATTTACTCCTGTGAAGGAAGGAATGACAACAAACAATGAAAAGATCTACAATTAACCAACTCTAAGTTTATGTGATCCATTATCAATGTAGAAAATAAGAGTGATCAAATTTAACATCAATGTTTACAATAAATTTTTATCATATGATACCGACCCTGAAATCATTTATTAGTGGTTGTTCAAAAGTTTCTTAATAAATCCCTTATATTCATCTAAAAAAAAAGATTAAAAAATTCAAATACAAGAATTTCCTTCCCCTTTTCAAGATACGTTTCCATTTTTTCATCAAAAAATAAATATATCCCTTTTATAATTGGATTTTTATCATGAAATTAAGAGAATGTAATCATCATACATCAATGATGACAAAATTCAGTCTCTATATTTTTAATATCTTGATTTATCATATAAATACCTCACCCAAACTTCAGATATTCATAAGTTATCAATTGAGATAAATATATTTTGTGTTTCTTCTTCTATTCTCACCCTTTAATATATGAACTCAATAATTCTTAATCATGGTTGGGTTTCTTCAAGAATAAACTCCAAAAAACTTTTAAGAATATTTTAATTGTTAAAAATAAGAAACTTGATTCCAATTGTATTTCATGATTTATAACTTTGTATTTGTGAGATGTTCATAGATTTTTTCAAATCCAGTTATCCCTCTGAATACATTCTTTGGCTTCAATTACTTGTATGAAAAATAATCGCAATATATATATCAAAATAAGGTGGTTCCTCAATTATCATCAATAAGAGAAATAGGGATGATATTTGCTTCTCAACCCAGCTTTCTTCTTATATAATAAAGGATTCTTCACATTTTCTATTAAATCAGATTCAGGTTTATATTATTATTCCATATTTCTTTCATGTTCCAATTTTATGGTCACATGATCAAGATTTTTTTAGTAACATACTCACTATTCACTTTGTGTGTAGAATCCTTCTTCCTAAAAATAATTTTACTATAAGAAGTTATATGTGATTTTACTTTCTTACTCAAAAATTATTCTTTTCCAGGAAACCATGTGAAACATTTTTTACTTGAATATCCAGAAATATTACACATTTCACACACAACATTATCATTCATCAAGTTACCCTTTTTTATAAACTTACTAGATTTATCATCAAATATGTCTTTCACAAAATCAATCCTTATATTTATTTTCTAGATTTTTTATTTCTTTGATCCCATATTTCTTCCTTTAGTATTGATGTTCATGTTCAATTGACAATGGTCCTTGATTTGACCTTTCCCACTATAATAGAAAAATATTATCTTTGGTGTGACACTCTTAACATCATTACTCACAAACTTATTGTGAGTTGTTTATTGAACAATATTTTTGTTTTTTTACATACTATGTTTGACCTGTCAACTTATTTTCTTACCTGCTTCACTTTTTATTATGGTATTATTTTTATACCAATAGATTATTTATTCTTGATTGGTACATACCAGCACACATAATAATAACAAAAACATTTGTTTCAATAATTAGATATTTTTTTAATTATTTATATCTATTTTTGATAGAATAATTTATATTCTATGAATTATGATTCTATTGTGAAGGTTTTATCTTTTCTTAAACTTTTATCCCCCTAAATATAAGTATTCTATAATTTTCATACAATGAAATTTTGTGCCATCAATTTATATCCTGATAAAAAATTCCAAATATTTATTTCTTCTTTTTTGATACATTCTAACTATCATTGAAAACTTTATATTTTTGGCCAAACGTTTCTTCTTTTGTGCTTTATTTGGGAAACAAGAACTAATAAACTTTTTCCCATTCATCTTTAAAGATGAAGTGGGTTATTTATAATTTTTTTAAAACTCACATCTATACTATATATAATTATGATATAAACAATTTGGAAATTAAAGTACTTCAAATTAGAGGTGAAAAAAATTTCTTCTTCGAATTGAAGTGTATAATGGATCATGCACTCATACTAAGAGGGGGTTAATCAGGTGCGACTAGTTTTATTAAATTATTTTATTTTTTACTTACCCATTTTAATTCAATCATTTTTAACTTTTTAAGATGAGTGGGTATAGTATGAAATGAATAAAGTTAAAGAAACATAGAAAAATATATTTTTTCAAGGATTGGAACTAATACCTACTCTATGTTGCAACCAGTTATACCCCATGATTATATATTCTCAACTATAATATTGTTATCAATTACAATATTTTAGGAAGAAAAATGTTATACACCCCAGTAGTCAATCCTCTAATTGATCCTGGTTTACCCCCTAGTGATCCAATACTTCTACCTCATTTGGTTCAAACCCCTAACCCTTTGACCGGTTATACACACAATCTCTAGATCCTCTTTAGTAACTATTTATACCCCTGGTAATAAGATCCTTCTTCTTCTCTTGATCCTATGTATGATGATCACTTGATCTTTCTCCAAGAGCTCTCTAGATCACACTTTCTCATGTATAACTTCATGTATCTCTAATATCTATAGATCATGTCTGTTAGTATTTCTTAATAATTTTGATCACATTTATATGATCAGTAGCCTCATTGCAATAATGATTAGTAAATTCTTCCTTATGATTGATGAAAATCTAGCCTCACTAACTATTCATTGATATTCAATGATCTTAATTGATCTCAATACACTGATAACTCAGATAATAACTCTTTCTAAAATACTTCCTAAATCAGTCTCAAATTCACTTCACACTATACATTCAATGTATATTGCATGTAGTTATCACTCTTATTTATTTTACTTTTTGAAAAAATAGAAATTTTAAATATTTTCACACTTTATTCACGAATTATTTCATGTGCATGAAAATATTGAATCGTGAAAGAACATTACACTAACTCACTAATTCATCACATGTCTCAGTTCAAGTTTATATATTTTTTCATGTATATTATCACATACTTGTATTATGTAATAGTATACAATACCTCGTTGTATTTATCCTCCTCATATAACTAAGGTAGCACAGATCTTCCTCTCCATGTATGTGGAATCATGCACAACTGACACTGGTCCTCTTCATTTGAATTGGCTTCATCTAAGGGATCCCTTTATGTGATTGTATCATGTGATTCCATTATATCTTCTCATAATCAATAGTATATAGGGCATGTTCCTCAAATCCTCCTTTTGAAAATATTTTTCTTTCACATGAATAGAACTCATAAAGTAATTGTATGTATTTTATTTGTGTAACAGTATACATAAAACTTTCCCATGTTTGTTTATTTTTCAAAACATAGTGATGTGATATAAACTTTCTCACAGAATCAGAAAAACATCATGGGATCGTGAATTACACGGATCAATATGAATGGAAGGAAACATCTTCATGAATACATAGTGTTTCCTCTACTCTACATCTCCCTCAATATTCTCTCTCATTTTATCATTCAACTCATATTGAAAAATGAACTCATCATGGTATTTATAGAGAATCCTCACAACCCTAGAGAATAAATATTCATGAATATCCACTCATTTCACTACCTTTTTCCATGTGATGGCTTCATGAAAAAAAAAGAAAAACACCATCATTGTTTCACAAAATAAATCGGATGGAGGTTTGGTCTTCAATTTTTTTATAACAAAACAAACCACTAACATCTATTTATGAGTCTAAAGAATCTCATAACCTCATTAAAACATATCCATGGATTTCATGAGTTCATTCAGATATCTAGAAATTACAGCACGAATAACAATGATGCATGAAACAAACTCTCAGTTGAAGGAAGAAGATGGCATTGGAGTTGATCAGATGAATTAGATCAAAGAGATTAGACTATTACGCTTATATGCATAATTTTTTTAGATGGATTAACAGTGATCCACATCACCAAATCACACATCTGAAACACTTTCATTATGGAATAACTTAATAATACAATGAATTCCATGGTCTACATGGTGAGTAGCATAGGGTATGCTTCTGTATCCACACATGCACACACCTAGGATCATGGTTTGTGCCAATCGACATTTTCCCACATTCTCAAACCCTTGTGCACATGTGCTCACCCATGCTCATGTAGGAACCTTCATCCCACTAGTATGATATTATCTTTCATGCTTCCTATGGTAACCATGCTACCTTCTTCCACCACTATGGTTGTCTAATGGTTGACTACCCACCTAATCCGTGGCAGTGGTCCCTTTAGATGGCTAGTGTGGTTGGCCATTTTTTCTAATAAAGGATAACAAGAAATGTTAGAAAACTATAATAACCATATCAAGAAAACCTCAAAAATCAATTTTCATTATCCACTTCATTACATATAAAAACCTTATTCTAATGATGTAATAATTTTTTTTCCCCAACCACTTCTAACACTTGTATTTTTCATTAAGAATGGTTTAATAGTCATCAGATTTCAAATCACATTAAATTTTCATATTCATAATTAATTGGAAACAAATTCAACTTCAATTGATCACATGATTTATTTCACCAGAAACAATTAGATGGTAAGAGTATGCTTATATCCCTCGTCCAACCAATGAATTGACACATATCCCCATTCCCATTATAGAAGCCTTTCAATGTATTTTTTTTAATAATGGATGGGAAGAACAATATCC
The DNA here is from genome assembly GCA_963277665.1 of Viscum album. NCBI lineage: Eukaryota > Viridiplantae > Streptophyta > Magnoliopsida > Santalales > Viscaceae > Viscum > Viscum album. The sequence goes on along the minus strand of OY728163.1, from coordinate 1,621,292,640 downwards.
CATCTCATTTTTTACAGTGCTACCAAAAAATATTGGAAGCATAAAAATGGATTTCAACATGTCCTGGAATTCACCATGGCACAATCATATACTCTCATCTTCACTATAAGAGAATATCCATAATATATATTAAGAGATACTCAAGAGTTGGCATATATTATTTCTCTCGTTTAGATGTATTTTCGAAACATCATGATGAATAATTAAAATAAAAATTGAGGACACACTCCCATTCAAATTAGATATCATCCATGCATGTCAACGTCCACTTTAGGGAAATAGCATATCCCTAACAAATTTTCAAGGACATACTAGAATATTCTAGTGGTTGTGTAGAATCGATCATGTATTTTTAATTCACTTTAGTGTGGGAATTTGCATTATTATATCCTAATATAAGTCAATATATGGGAAAATATTCCTTCTAATGATGAAAAAACCTATCGACCCAGACTAAAGGAAACAATGGGTCACCCAACGAGACTCCCATAGATGAATGTTGTTGTGTGCAATATATAAATTTCTCTTCCGAACAGAGAGTGTACAAAAATAAATATCTCCAAGGGTATCTTAAAAATATATAGTGGGCCTATGTACCTACTCTACTTGATGTTGTTATTCTTAAGACCCTTGAACATTTTTCAATGGAGACCCAAGATCATATGTTCCCTTTAATAGTACATGGAATCAGTAGTAGTTATGGAGTTCCTCCCTACAATATTTCTACCAGTGACTCTTGAAGTCCTCCCCAGAGCAACTTCCATGAAGGTTCTACTGATGGAGGTCTCAAGATCAATCATAGTAACTTCTATCATGATGAAAAAAATTAAAATCCTTCTCATGGTAAGAATATAAAATGAAAATAATATCCTTCCTTTTCTACATCCCACCCAGGAGGTCCACCCTAGTGTGTATATTATGTGAATCCTACTTATAGCATGAAATTATACCATAATTATAGTCCTATATATAAAAAACATCACTACGAAGTTTCTCCCCATAGTTACATATTAATTCGAAAGGAAGGAACTTTCCTTTCTAAAGTAACATGATAAATACCTCATACTACGGGACACTCAAGAGATTGAGGCCAACTTCACAAATCACCCAATATATAACGAGTGATATTATTTATCAAATAGAATATAGACTGAGATAATCTACACTATTTGAACCAACATCATATCACTTAACTTCCATATGACATGATTATCATATGATGGGGCTAACATGGAGTGTTACATTTCACACCAATATCTAACCAATAGATTTTTCCAAGAATGAAATTTTGTAGCATCGTTATTTTAATCCCATGTTTTATATATGATAAATTGTATAATCAACAAGGTTCAGTTATTTTCAAATATTAGAAACACCAAACCCAAAGACAGATAGATATTAAAATACTCTTGTATCAAGCATAAAAAAGGTCAAACAAGCATCACACTTGATAAAGGAAAAAAACAACCTTTATGGTTCTACCTATGATAGTGGTAATCTCATGTATAGAGAATGTGATCTATCCTAACCACTCTTGAACAAAATCCCACAAAATTAGAAGAGAATTGGATGTGGGAAAAGTGGAAATGATATGGGAGAAACCCTAGACTGTAGGGCGTGGGTAATTTTTACCACCGCCACCACCCTAAGAATCATAAAACCCCTAAATAATTCAAAAATTTAATATGATAGGAAGAATTCATCCTTATTCCATAAGGATAAGTGTATTTTTATTAAAACATCCACCTACTCCTTAAATTTTGTCTTCTTTAGATTATGAGATTTGTCACCGAAGGGACCTCTAAACTTTCTGTCAAATTTTGACCCATTTCTATCTTTTGGAATTTGATCAAAAAAAAGTGTCTATATATTCTCTTAGGATCACTATTTGTAAACAAAAACTGGGAGAATATTATAAGTAGAAGGTGAGACCTTAAAAATTTTATAAACCAAAATGGTCTTCCTATAGAAAAAAGGTGAAGAATAGTAGTGAGTCAATTCATGACAGATATTTGGGAAGTAAAAAATCTCCTTTACCTCTGATGAGGACATGATCCCAATAGTGTATTATATATCGGTGAATGTTATAAACATCTTCCTGACCTGTGACCTGGAGTATAAAGTCGATATAGAAGAATGGGATATATAATTTTATGTTCAAAATACAATTCATGCTAAACATTTCATAGAAGGTTTGTGTACTCATCAATGAAGATAAACCCATAATATGGGATCTCCCAAAAATTTTCACCTACCGCCACTCTAATAAGATTTATATAAATAAAATTTAAATTTTGTGGATTTATCCCAATCATTACATAAATTTTTTAAACCTCATATAATTTATGAAAGATTCACTCAGTACGAGGTATAGTTAAAGGATCTAAAGAGACTCAATGTAGAGTTACTCATGGGAAATGTTCTTAAAATATATAACCACTAAGAAGAGGAATGTGATCCTTTATCAAAAAATTATTATCAATTAGAAGATCTTATCATACCAACAATATTATATCTAAGTCATAGACCTAATATGGGATCTATAAAATCAATTTATCTAGATCCAATGGTGAAAGAGTATCAGGATTTTCTTATATTGGGATAGTACACATAATGATGTTAAGATATCTACCCCAAAAAAAACTCACACTAGTTATCAATTGTGAATGTAGGAAACCCCACCATAGAAGCCTCATCCTATCACCGCCCATACTCAAATTTCTTCCCACCTAGCTATTTCATCTAAGAATATTATTACTATTGAGTTATTGGGTGATTGAATAGAATCCATAAAGTATCATCACACACCATTACAACTTTAAAGAAAACCATACCCCAAATGGGTGGATGTGACTCTTCCACCCAACTTTGGAAATATAACTTTCTAAAATATCAAGGGAAATGGAGACCTAGAGAATTATTTTATGAATTTTGCATCATTATAATGTCCCATGATGGGATATTTGAAACAAAAATAGAAATTTAAGAATAAATATTTCATGTGTACCTTGGATGACCTAGTATTTATCATGTATAGAAATCTTCCAGCTAGATGGATCACAATATGGGAATACCTATATATGAAGTTTCTCTACCAATATATCTCCATGTTATGGAATTAAATAGTCCTCAACTTATAAAACTACAAACAATTCAAAAAATGAGAGACCGTAATAATTTTTTCTAGGTGTAAAGTTATGACCAATTACTTGAATATAAAAATCCCTCAAGAATAGATTCTAAGGATCTACATTGAAAATATTACTAATGATTTAAAAATGTTTCTTATCTGAGTAAAGTACATAAAAGGGTTTTATGATATTGTTACAGTCATGTACATATTGGAAGATTCCATTTAGAGAATCAATACCAATCCTTTTCTAGTTTCAATAGGTCAAGTAAAGATGACTAGAAAAGGCGAAACAAAAACTATTACACTTAATCCATCTCTAAAACCATATTCAAAACCTAAACCAACATAATATCAAATGTTTCCTCCCTTTTTAATGATAAAAAACAAAAAAACTACTATATAAAGAAGGGATAAACGATCATAGGTTCACCCCATATGAAGAATAGAATATTAATATTTATCCATTCCAAAATGAGAAATACTCTAAATATTTAATCACATCCATGGAAAATAATCAAATAAATATACCACAAACCAATTATCCAAATAAGGTTATCCTTTGTGACCCCCTGAATTACTACTATTACCATTAAATTTTTGGACACACCATCAAGGAGAGTTTTCTATTTAAATAGATCCTTTAGAAAATAGTGGATTCATGAAAAGTTAAATTGGGTAAGCCTCTAGTGAAAGTGGATTAAGTTTCTGAAAACATGTAAAAGGAAGAAGGGGAATGTAATATAGTCTAAAACAAGGGTACTCAAATGTTTTATGAATAGATAACTGGAAATGTAGTAAAACAAGTGCATTTCATCCTTGGGTAACCATTTAACTGGATAGTCAAGTCCTCAATTTCTTCTATAACAGTGTAACAAACATCATCAGCACAAAAATATCACAAGGATCTTCCTTCTAAATGATAATGTAACCAATGTACTAATAATGAAGTATAGAAAAGTGAACCTATATCGATTTCCAATACATTACCAACCCTCCTATATTTCATGCATTTCATACTAGTTGTATGGTAACCTTCCTACCAAATGGAACCCTCATCTAATGAGGATCCTCCTTATAGATCTACCAATTTGATTCACTTGATAAATCCCTTCTATAAAAATGAATAAGATTTATAAAAATATAGATTTTAAACTCATATTCAAAGTGTATAAGGGATATTTTACCGAAGATGATGGGTTCTATGAGGAAATGGTCAAAATAGCCCTTGAAATTCAAACTATATCACCATTAAAATCATAGACTCTTCCATAATTCAGTAACATGTGCTTCAACAGAATCATCAGGAACACTAGTATACCTTTGAGTCATCCAGATCTCGATTTAGTCTAAATATATTTTAAGATTAATTTTCAAACAAAAAATCACTATATTAACATTATAATGTGGGAATGATGGATCAATTCAAATCACAAGTGATGAAAATATTCTTAAATTCGGACTAAAACAAATAGTTTCCATCATAGGAAACTCGGTATCCTGATCCCCAATCATAATAGCATCTTTAGGGTGTGAATTGTAGACCTTTGGCTCAAAAATATGATATCTTTAAACAAGGGGTTTTTGATCCAGAAAATATCTCAATATTGGACTCCCTTTATTTATTAAAATGAACTCTAGGAAGTACTTAATGATTCCCTTTTAAGTGTTCAAGAGTTTGAATTAGTGGTCATTGTTGCTGAAGTGTACCAATCAAAGACTAATTTAATGGAATTTTTTTAGTCATATCCTTCATAGAACAATACAATAAGTCTATTTTACAAGTAAAAATCACGCCCTTCTATATATCTGGAAACATTAATGATGTTAATGTCTATCAATTTTCAATTAAAAATAGATTTGAAATAAATCCCATGTTGTTCTAAAAACTATGATGGTTGGGCTATAACATATCCTACTTTCACCCTATACATTGATTATATAAGGGTATGAAATGGGTGAACATAAGACTCTTGGAAGAATCAAACATAGATCTCAATTTGGGGGGTCTCATCTCTAAATTTGAATTCATGATTATCCAATAAGACAATACTTCCAATGTCCAATTATTAAGACCTTTATTACATCATCATGTGACATTTCCCTCATTGTATCATTAGTGAATCAAATACTGTATTGGATGATAAATTGGAAAATTTTATGATGATAAATATCCTTTTTTAATCTTGAGAGTCATAGTACATTGATGAAGGATTCTACTACAAAGAATAAAAATGTTTCATGAATGATAATATCACTGAAATCAGTACTCTGAATGGTTATAAGAATGACCTAGTTAACACCTTTAATGATCTCAGTAATGAATATTTACTTCCATTAATTAAATTGATGTAGTAACTATAGATATATTCATATATCCATTGAAATTAATGATATTGATCACATCATTTGAATCCAACTATGTAAAATTTGAAAGCAATTATGATAATAGAAACAAAGGCTCCGATGAAAATTTCCCATATTTATTCTCAAGATCTATTAGGGTCCTTGAATCACCACCTATTTTGAATGATACATCCACATTACCAATGAAAAAGGAAAATTATCTTGTATCTCTTGAATCTCAGGATATCAACACTTATTCTACCACTAATGAAAATGGTGAATAATGAGAGAATATCCAAAATTTCCATTATAATGATTCCCATATATTATTATACTTAGAACATTATAATTACATTTTATAAATGGCAGAAGATTAAAATTATCATGTATCATCTCTTAAATGAATGGATATCAGCACCTCTTTTTCAATTGATAAAAACAGAGATGAAGGAAAGCGTTCCAAGAATGTCATCGATGGTGATGATCATATATTAGCACCTTAAAAATCTATTGAAACCTCTTAAACATCCATATAATACATAAAGGAGCTCAAATTATATTCTAACCTTGAAAACACTATCACCAGGTTCTATTGATATTGAAGTAGAATAGTAAAAAGAGGAAGATCTCAAAGATGCCCTTCCTACATTTGAAGAAGGCATATCCACCACCATTTATGAACTCATAAATATACATCTAGGAATAGAGGAAGATCCAAAATGCACATTAATAAGTGTATCCATGTCTCTTTGAGAAGAAAAAACATATGTATGTTTTTTTTTAAACAAATTCATAATTTATTTTCCTCAAATTATATAAAAATTCAAAAAAATTGAACCTAATGTATTCACTCATCATTTAAGCCTACCTAATGATCCTCATGGTTACAATAAATAAGATAAGATAATATATATGTCTCATGCTTCCAAGGTTGATGTCAAATATGAAAAGATTATAAAATCTGACTTCATTTAAGATGTCCAGTACACAAAATGGATTTCTAATATTATAAAAATCAATAATAAAAATTGATATATCAGGGTTGACATTGATTTAGGGATCTAAACTGGCATTTCTCAGATGATGTCGTCTATTACCTATTATAGAACTCATTATTGATGAAAATATCGGTTATCAAAACCTATTATTTATGTATATATATTCCTAAAATTACAAAATATGAATGGATCCTGAAAATAAAGAGGCCACTTATTTTAGGCAACCCCAAGGAGTGTACTACTATTGAGTGATATACATCATCTTGAAGAATGTCAGTATGCATATCAACATGCTACGCACCATATTTTCAAACCCTTCTTAGGGAAGGTTGTGTAATTTTGTGTATATGACTTTGTGGTTAAGTCCCAAAAGTTTTATAATCATCTTTTCAATATTAAGATAATTTTTAACAAGATATGACATTATAGCCTAAAGATAAACCCCCTAAAATATACTTTTGGGGTGATATCTGAAAAATTTATTAGATTAATGGTATATCATCACAACATCAATGTTAAGCCGGAGAAGAATAAAGGAGTACTTAGCATTACATCACCTCAAAAAACTCAAAGATTTAAGAAGACTTCAAGTAATCCTTTCTAATATTAGGCGCTTCATAGAGAACCTTTCAAACAGTTTCTTACCCATCACCAATCTTATGAATAAGGGCTTTAGTTACTAGTAGGATGAGGATTTTCAAGATTCTATTTAAAATCTCAAGTAATTACTCTTGATCCCACAAGTGTTGATGTCTCCAATATAGGGGAATCCACTCATATTATATGTAGAAGTCCTCAATCATTCACTCAATACTCATCGTTCACAAATAAATGATGAAAGAAATGAAAATTTTATCTATTATCTTAGAAAAACCATGCTAGATACTAAGACCTGATATTATGATATTGAAAATAATTTCTTTGTATTGATATTGTTTGTTCAATAATTGAGGCACTAACTACAGCATCATGAGGTCAATTTGGTCTCTCACATTAACCCACTCAAGTACATACTCAATTTTCCAATGTAAAATAGATGACTAGAAAGGTGGGCAGTCATTTTACAGTAGTTGTATATCTAATTTATACTGAAAAATGTGGAAAGAGGGAGATTATTTGAAGACTTACTTATGGTGAATCACATTAATGGGAGGCACACCAATGGATACTTAATTTCTTGGTGAAGGGGAATACTCTGTTCAAGATGCTCCTCAAACATGGGAAATACAATTTGATGGTGTATCCAGAATCCCAAAAGGAAAATTAATAGAGAACCCAAATCTCAACAAGTTCAGAATAGGAATCAGCCTTGTTCCCCCAATTAAGGTAGTATTTCCTTGTTATATCCTATTATCATAAGTTTTCACCAATTAAAAGGTAGAGTAAAAATTTCTTATTACAGGTTTTGAACCGGCACTACAAATACAAGTGGTCTGTATAAATATCAAGGGTGATTATAAGTTAGTGATCAAGGAGATTAATGTTGAATATTCCATTAATAAAAATGGATTGGTTACACTCTTCAATTATGTGTGAGGTTTTATGGAATAATTCCATTCTAAACTAATATTTTCTCATGTTCTACATTGAAAAAATACTCAGGAAGATGCATTGGATAATGTACCCACCTCCCTATAATATTCTGACATAGAAGAGCTAGTTAGCAGTATTATACACCATAAGGTAGTGTCCTTATTCATTGGAAAATACTGGGAAGATATTTATTAGATCAACATAACCTCTAAAAAGGTGAGTCGATATCCTCACCGACTAATACTACTACTAGATGGATGTCCCCAATATTTGAATACCGCCAATATTGAATTCTTCTATTATAACAAGCAAAGAAAGAACAAATATGACATTAGTTAATGAATTTTACTCTATGATAGAAAAAATATATTGAAAATCCTCTATATATGAGGCTTTGATGGAGTCCTCCTTATATTTGTTGAAGGAGGAGGTACTCTCATCACTATACAAGAAGTTTATGTAGGTGACTATGGTGTTCTTATGTTAGGAACCAAGTTATCTCACCATATTATAATTCTCAGGTGTTTTTGGTCTTCGATGAAACATGATTACATGGAATTCACCATCATAATTCATGCCTTCTAGATATATTGGAACTTCATCCAAAAACCCATGAAATTGATACATACCACCAAATATTATTAGTCATTTTTCATCTATAGATTAGATATCATGGGGCCATATCCACTAGTTATAGTCTAATAGTTCCATTATATCCTTACCCCCATACATTTCTTCTCTAAGTAGGTTGAGTGCATATCCCTCAAATAATTTTTAACAAAGTATATATTTGATTTTTGAAGAAAAACATTACCACTAGATTTTGTGTCCCTCATACTACATTGAATGAAAATGGAACTAATTTCTATTATTCCAATTTAAAAAATTTGTATCAGAAATATGGAATTTAGTCTAACCACTCATCCCACTACTGTGTAGTGGAAAAATAATAGATTGAGGCTTCTAACAAAACTCTATCTAATGTAATGCATAATATTTTAGAAAATACAAAAAATAGTGTCATGAAAAACTTCAACAATCTTTTTTTTCCTATCACAACATGAATCATACATCCATATAAGAGACCCCATATTCACTTGTATACAAGATAGAGGAAGTCCCAACCATTAAAGTTCAACTTCCCTCACTCAAAACTTCTATATATAACCAGTTTCTTGAAGATGGTTAGTCTCATAGGCAACTCGATGATTTGGAATGAATCATTAAGAAAAGGTTGCACACTTTTCAATGCTTGGAAGTTTAGAAAAACCGAGTTTCATGAGATTTAAATAATAAATCTATTCTTCATTTGTTCTTTAAATAATAGGTTGTATTGGTTCTTATAAATATGATGACACTAATAAATAATTATCTAAAGAACAAATCAATGTGGGAGGTGGCTTACATCATACACAAGGTATACTATAATACAACTTACTCTCAGGTCATAATGGATGGTGAATGTATTACAATGGCCACCAATTAAAGTTTTATCAACAAATACAATGAAAAATTTTTACATTGATCCAAAAAGGTCCTTATTATATGACCTTAAATAGTATGTAATAATCATCCCCACTCCATGATGTTAAACTACATGGAACAAGTCCAGATTTTCTAAATTTAATCTACATATCATATCATCCTCATTATATGATGTAAAAAATTATTGTCTTCATCTTAGTTGCATGATGTAAATCTTTATGGAAAATTATTCACCATTAAATGTTAAACTACATAGTTACCATCCATAATATAAGATGTTAAAATGAATAGTAAACATCACTGCCACATGAAATTAAATTATATAAGGAACTCTGTATTATGGATTCCAAATCCTATGATATGTGTTGGAAATGGAATCATCATTTTTTCTAGTATAATATGGGTCATTATATAATTAAATCTTATGTCTCTCACTGATAATGACTCACATAAGCTTACAAGTCTTGGAAAATCACCCCATTTGGAATAACTAGGAGTAACTTGACTAAATACATGAGGAAAATGGTATACCCTTCATAACCTTAACTACTTATGGTTTCTATAGAAACCCAAGACTTTTAAATATAACATTACATGATTTTATGCATAATTATACATTAAAGTACAAGACAAGGATCATTAAGTTTAGTGTCTTAGAAGACTAGGTACATAAAACATAGAACATGGGGATAAAAAACATTTCCTTATTTAGTCTATATAAAGACCTCTTAACTTCATTTGAGCCCTTAAATCTACATAGGGTACCCTGGGGAACACATGGACAAAGGGATGAGATTAAAATCCTAGTAAGGGAATGAACATAAGGATACATCTTTGGAACATGAGTTAGGAGGCATGGCATAATGATATCCAAAGCATGGAACATATGAAATCATATCATATAAGCATGGTATCATATAAACATGGAATCATATAAATGTTTCAGAATCATAAAACATTTCCTTAGTACAGGTCAAGGATAACCACTAATCCCATTTCCCATTTTAGTATGGGTCAAGGCTAACAGCCAATCCCGTTTCCAATTTTAGTACAGGTCAAGGATAACCGCCAGTCTCATTTCCCATTACATCTCATGAGACTTAACTTTACCCAATGCATTGGAGCGCTATATGGGACCACCCATCTCAACATTTTCATGAATATTTTTTCCATATAAATAATCATACATAATCAACCACATATAAACATAAGGGTACCCATGGAAAAAAGTGGGTACCACAATCATGACATAAATCATAACAAATGGTTGTATCATGAAAGTGTCTATGAAATAAAGGATTTAGAACATACATGGATGTTCATAAGGTAAAATAGTCATATAATATAGTAATTGGTGTCAAACAGAAGTTTCAACAAATAAGAAATGTATTTTAGAAAAATTAGCATTAAAATATTTTTTGCACGGTTTTAGATCCTTTAAAATAGAAAAGAGGACAATAATTTATATAAAACCATAATTGAACCAAGATGGTTTTGATAATAAAAAAGAATGATTTTATAAATACAATTTTTTATTAAAACATAGGATATAGTGCACTTAAAAATGGGTAAAAAAATTGGGAAGTTCCCTTAAAACATGTTTTCTTATCAGAAAGTTCTAAGGAGGGAATCTTTTAAAAACATGTCTATCCCCAAAAGAAAGAGATGAACGGGTCTTCAAAAATGAATTTTGTAAAACTACACAGAATTTATAAGATTTAAATAAACATATAAGATAACTCCTTTTTTATATAAATAATGATAAGGATACCCGAAAGAACAAAGAAGGTTCGGGTGGAATTTGTTACGGTTTAGCGGATGGTGTCGGGTGCACCTAAGAGGGATTAATGAGAGAGAAAATTGGTTTATCATAACTTATACATCATTATGGAAGTATTGTAGAGGTTCTAAAAGATACCCCATCATTTTTTTACACATAAAAAGGAATATCATATAGGACAATCTTGATTAAGAGAGAAATGGAGAGGATCCCTTACCTTAAATCCATTGTTCTTCTCCACTTGTTATTAAAGATATGAATAAAAAAATTAGGTTTATTAATTAATAATTCCACAACCTATTATATATTTAATTGTTTTACTATAATTATTTTAAGTTCATTTATAACCGTTTTGATTGGTTATGAGGTTTAATGTCATTTTTTGGGATCATTTGTTTACTTGGTTTTAATGACCGGTTCTCTTATATTCATGTTTGGATAAACATGTAAGACGAAAAAGGTTGTCCAGAATTGAAGTTATATGATGTTTTTGAATATCTTAGAGATTAAATGGTTTTAAATTTAATTTGGTTACTTAGAGTGAAGTAGAATTACTATATAAAACCATAGTGACAACCATTTTGGGTTAATCGGTGGGTTTGATTACAAAGAACATGTTTTGATTTATAACTTACTATTATTTGTACAAAAGTATTAAAGAACCAAAACAAGGATATATTAAATATATAATAATCTGGTTCAACCATAACACAAATGGTTTCATGACCAGAATTAAATATGATAATAGAAATTGATAAACGATCGTCCTCAAATGTGCTAAATTAACACATCTCAAACGATGTTTTCATTTCTTTCAAATAAAAGGCTGGGAAAGGAGAGAAGATAACAAAGTATCCCATTAGAATAATATAATTCTAGTAAATGTATGTTACTGGATTTATCATACCTTTTTGGTTAAGGGAGGTGAGGAAAGAAACAAAAAGAAAAGAACTTAAAAGAAATGAAAGAATTGGAAAGAGGAATTTACCTCTTGAGTCTACCTCCTTTGAGAACCTCTTAAGGGGAGAGGTTTTGGTATTTTGAAGAGACTAGGGGCCTTTGGACGTGGGTTAGGATCTTGGGGATTGATTTGGGTAGAATATCGGCAAGTAACAAGGCTTCAGAGGAGTGAAGAGATGAGGTAAGAATGGGTGGTATTTATATTGGAGGGGAGGAGGGTTTTCATAATATTATAATCGTTAATTTATTATTTATTCACAAGACAAGGAATAGTAATTATTCCATGACCAAGAATAGTAATAAATGCATGTGATGTATAAAAAATTGGGCTTACATCAGCATATAATCATCAATGACTCAATAAATCCATTATTTTGCATTTATCATAAATTGTCGTATTTTACTATTCATAAAAAATTCTAGTATTTTAGAAAAATCTAAAAAATTCACCCAAACCATTTTCAGACATGTAGAATCCAAAAATTAAATCCATTTTTCAAAAATAATTTTCTAAATATAATTATTTTAATATTAAATTTAAATCATAATTTATTATCAAAAACCAGTTTTAAAACATTCATTTACTTATTCTACAATATAGGTATATCATACTTTCAACTTGAATATTATTTATATATGTTGGTCGGAGTGGTTTACTTTAGAGGGGGTGAATTGAGTACCAATTGAAATTTCTGTTAAAAATATTTCTTTTAAAATCCCCAATTATAATTCTTAGTAAAACTATAGTGAATTTGTATTATAGTAATGGGTCAGTTAGATTCTCAAGAGATTGATTAGTTCTCAGTTAATTAAATCTGAAGATTAATTAACTTTCAAACCTAACCTAATGCTTTACGGTACATACAAACACTTTCTAGTTTAACTATCAATGTGACTTTAAAATAGATTTGTATTTCAAAGTAAATAGTAGCATAATATAAAATATATATAGTATACTTTAGACTTAATCTAATATGCACAGCAGATATAAAACAAGTGGTTCAGTCTCAAGCCAAGACCTAATCCACTCCACTTGGTGATCACCTGCCACCAAGCAGTTTATATAAAAACTCTTATCCACACCCTGGATCGGGGTAACAATAGTACATAGACTGTTCAGGCCATGCAGGGACCTCTTCCATAGTTTTCGTTGGTAAACAGAATAATAGCTAGGCCACATAGGGACCTCTTCCACAGTTGTCGTGGGTAAAAAATAGTAAAGATTTTGGTGTAAGGATTTTTAAATCCTTCAGTTCAGCGGAGGAGTCAGTGTGTGTGTAAAATATAAAGAGTACGTACACTACTCGAAATTAAACAAAATAATCACTAAGAGAGAGTAGATGTGAGTTTATAATGCTTTAGTGAATAGCAGTGCAGCTCTAGACTCGTTGGATAACACAGAAAAGTTTCTGAGTCCTTCTCTTGTTTTTCTGTTGAAAAATAGACTGTCGTGGTTCAACTTGTGTTCTTCACGAGTGAATATGTTCTCTTGATTCCAATTTACTTCGTGTGTTATTCAGTAGAGTTGGATTTCATGCATGAGACAATTTCCTCTTTGAAGATCTTGCAATATCTTCTTCGTGGTCATGCTTTTCAGCTTGTTTTTCTATTTAGTACAGTACACTCATGTTTCTTGTGTTGTCACGTGTCTTCTTCCTCTTGGGGACACTTCTCTTTATCTTCGAATTCATGAGTGTTAGCCAATAGGTTCCATTTATTTCATACCACATACCTCTTACTATGGATACAAATAAACATTAAATATGTCAGTGTATTAAAGGCATCAAATTTGACCGTTAAAAAGTTAAATAGAAAAATGACAAAATAGTTTAGGAAATGGTGTCACAGTAGTTAGGAAACGGTGTCTCCTTCACGGTATCTCCTTCACGGTATATTTTTCACGGAATCTCCTTCATGGTGTCTCATTCACGATGTCTCCTTCACTATGTCTGAGTCATGGTGTCTGACTTACAGTTTCTGGCTTCCGATGCCTTGCTCATAGTTTCTAGATTCATGGTGCCTTGATGACTGTGGCTTGCTGACTATGTCTGGCACTTAGGAAAACAGAGTGTCTAGCTTACGGTGCCTGTTATTAGTGTCTTTCTTCACGGTGTTAGGATTACTGTGTCACGGTGTCTTGTGGTCAAGGTGTCTTGTGGTCACGGTGTCTCATTGGTCACAGTGTCTGAGACTTAGGCTTCATGGTGTCTGCTTCATCATAGTGATCTTGTTCACGGTGTCTGTGTCTTTCTCATAGTGTCTGACTTACTGTGTCAAGCTTCATGGTGTCTTGTACTTATGCAAATAACTTTATTCAGACATAAACAGTAATATGTAGAAAATGAATTGAGTTTAACCATTATAAAGCATGAGATAACTTGAAACATAAATACACATGATTGATAAGATTTGTGAGTTTTGTGATTATTAATTATATTTCTAATTATTATTGAGATTTTTTATCATTAAAACATGATTAATACATGAGGAGTCCAACAATATCCCCCCTTTTGATGATCAAAAATCATATATAGGTAAAGGCTAAATTAAATTCAACTACAGAGAAATGAAAAAAAATAAAATACGTTAACATAGATTTCATATTTTTTCATATTTATCCCCATTTTGGGATTATCAAAAGGTAGAAAGAATAGAGGACAACCAGCGCATATGTCATTGAAAGTGTTCAGAATACAACATACAGTAGAAAGAATAACAATTAATGACATCACCATCAAAATTTAGTAATCATTGGTCTTCTCCAGGGATTGGCCTTCTCTTTGCCTTTATCAGCAGTAGAAGAGGAATCCATAGGAGCAGTTGCTGATGTAGAAGAAGGCATAGAAGTGGTAGATAGAGAAGGTAAAGGGAGATCTTCGAAGATTAAGGGAGCCAAAGTTGGAGCAGTAAAAGACTGAGGCAGTTGCTTGTCAAGGATGAAAGTCCAGATCTGACTAAGAGTCTGGCCAACAGACATGGATGTTGAAGCTAAGGAAGAAGTGATAGTAGGTAATCTAGTTCTGAGAGGAGTATCCATTGGAGCAACAATTGCTATGCTTTGAACATGAAGATTCAGTCTCAAAAGTTTAATAAAGTCTGCAATAATCTATCCTCCATAATGCATGGCATTTTCAAAATCATCTTTGTTTTCCATGAACTTGTCTAACAATCTGGTAAATTAAGTGATCTTATAGACTTGGGTTTTGAAGTCCTGAGTCATAGGAGGTATTCTCAGATTTTATACAAGGTATTTGAAGTGGTTGGTCATATCAGTCATGGAGAAAATCCGGTTGAAATAGAAATCTACTTTCTTAGTGATCTCCTGCTGAGCATCATTGGAAATCTTTGAGTGAATCTGAACAAGGTCCAGGACTCTATCACTGTTCTTAACAACTTCAGATAAAGAAGCCACATCAAAACCACTAAAAGAATTCTAAAGTTCTTTTTTGACTATAGATCTGAGCAAAGTACTATCCAAGGAAGGAGTAGAAGTTTGACCAGAATAATGAGAAGATTTGATAGTAGTGGTCAGAGATTTAAGCTGGGTCAGTTCCTTTTGAGAGATGTTTGAAACAGTAGGTTCAGGAGAAATAGGAGCAGGTGTAGGAGCAGGCTCTGATCTTGAATGCAGTTCTTTCTGTTGGTTTTCAACCATACTTTTTAGAGTTGCAACTTCAGTACTGAGCAACTTATTCTCGACTCTTACTTAATGAATTTCACTGATCATCTTGGGTTGAATGTGCCAAATAATATTTTCTAAAAGCAGTGAGGCATCTTCCTGACTCAGTTTGGTCACAGGACAAGGTTGAGAGGACATAATTTTCTCAACTCCAGCTAAGATAGTGTCTCCAAAGACATTAAAATCATCCTTGCTGACAAAATATTATTGTTCATGTAAAGGTGAAGGTGCAAGAAGTGGTACAGGTGTAGGCTCAGGTTGAGGTTCAGGTTCAGGTTCAGGTTCAGGTTCAGGTTTAGATGCAAAGTATGTGGTATATTTTAGTTGAAATAAAGAAGAAAGATCAATTACAGTTGCAGTAACCTGTTGAGATTCACTTATATCATAGAATCTGGGGTATACATACTAAGTGTACACATAATATGACTCATTAGGTTGAGATGCTTAATCACACTCATCCTCATTAGCCTCAGCTTCATTAGTCTCAAGATTTTGAGGTTCCTCCCCCTCAACATGTGCTTCTTTTAAAGGACCTTAGGGCTCAGGTACTTGTTCAAAATCCACTGGTTCATCTCTAATTTCCTCATCCATTTCTTTCCTAGACAACTAAAAGGATATCTCCATCCTCTCTTCAGCAGGGGTATTATCTCAGAAACATATTGTTCCACAGGAAGGTCTTCCAGATTAGCTTCTTGGATAGCAGGGAGTTATTTTTGATTTTTTTCTTGCACAGTAGGGATTTCCCCAACTACAGCCTCTTCCATGGCTTGCTTCTCAGATTCGGGGACAACTAATTCTCTTGTATCCTCAGGTTGGGTTTCCAGATTAACAACACCTCTAGGGACAGCAGGTTCTTCTTGAAGAACAACAGGAGGAACAATAATACTTTATTTCTAAATAACAACTTCTTCTCTATGAGGTATATCAGCCTCTTCTCTATATGGTACTTCAACTGCATCTTCCTCTTCTTCTTCATCTTCTGAATATTCCACAACTTCATCTGGTTCCAAACCAGGATCAGAAAATCCCTTCGGCCTTGTTGGATAATCTACAGTATTGAACTTCTCATAGAGCTTATCATTATCTTCAACCCACTCCTTCTTCCAGGGGTTCCAGTTTATTTTCATCCTCCTAATAGTAGCTTTGGATAAACAGTATTCATAGTCAATTAGTACTTCTTCATTGGGTCCAACTACTCTTTTTGCAACAAGCATTGCTGAAATCAGCCTAGAGTAGAATAGAGATGTGGATTTGGATGTGACCTTAATCGATTCACACATATGGTGAATGATATATTTGAACAGATTGATTTTGTGGCCATTCTTCATAATATAAATCATAAATACATCCTGATAATTTAAGACAGAAAAGTCACCTTTCCTTGGACTGATCAAATTTTGAACAAATTTGAACAACAGTCTTGTCTCCCCATCAAGTTCAACAGCTATGGCCCTTCTCTTGGTTCCATTTCCAGTTAGGGTTTCTAGTGCATTTTCCAGGTCAAAGAAATCGGTTGTAGGTGGGGAGTCTCTCTGATAATCATCATAGATACCTTTGTGAGGAATCCAAAGGCATGTAGCCCATAACCTCGATGAGAAGAAGCATCTTTGGCCATTAATTCAGCCTCTCACAAAAAAACTTTCACCAGCATCAAAAGAAAACTATACATACTAATAGAACTGAGCTACCAATCTCGGGTAAATGGGTCTATAATTCCTAGAGAACCATTCGATCCAGCCTTATTCTCTTAAAACTTTTAAAACCTGAGATTTTCTAGACAACATCCACTCAGGGCAAATTTCCTTTTAAGGTACAACACTACGGTTTACCAGGTTTGGATTTAGAGGTCCTTCGGGTCCCAGCTTTGGTGTTATTTTCTTCTTCTTCAAGCTAAACTTCTCAAGAGTAGATGAAGAAAGATGCTTCATCCTTAGAATCCACTGAAGGTCAAGAGAGAGAGAGAGAGAAAAACGGTTTCTAGGTTGAAAGGGTTTGAAAGAGTGAGTAGGAGAGAGTTCGGGTGAAGAATTGAGTGAAACCCTTTTGTTTTATCATTTGGGAATGTCAAACGTCACAAAAGTAAAAATACGGGAAAATAAAAAGAGGTGAAATAATAATTAATATGATATGGATTAAAAGAAAACCAAAAATAATTTTCACGATGATACCATGAATAGTCGTTATGGTGCGATGGTAAGTGGTCGTCACGGTGAGACAGTTAGTGGTCTTCACGGTGAGACAGTGAATGATCTGTTCAGTCACGGTGAGAGAGTAAGTAAACTATTTAGTCATGGTGAGACAGTAAGTAAACTGTTCAGTCATAGTGATACAGTAAGTGACTGATCGTGAATACAAGGTGCTAACTGTCAGACCACAAACATGAGACAGTAACCGAGAAACCGTGAACATGAAACCGTAAAGTAAAATATAGTAAAATATTAAACAATAATACTAGTAAGATATATATTTGTGATTGATCATGCCAATATCATGTATGATGTAATCTATTCTCTTAGAATTTAATGGTTTAGTGAATATATCAGCAAGTTGATATTCAGTACCAATGAATTCCAAGGTGATATCAACTTTTTTATAATGATCCCTCAAAAAGTGATGTCTTATATCAATATATTTTGTCCTAGAATGTGAAACAAGATTTTTTGATATGTTTATGGCACTTGTGTTGTCACAATTTATTGGTACATGTCTGAATTGATATCCATAATCTAGTAAAGTGTGTTTCATCCACAAAATTTGTGCACAACAACTTCCTGCAGCTATGTATTCAGCATCTACAGTAGATAATGCAATAGAATTTTATTTCTTAATACACCATGATACTAGTGACTTGCCTAAAAAGTGACATATTCCAAAGGTGCTCTTTCTATATAGCTTACAGCCTCCGAAGTCAGCATCAGAATAACTAACTAGTTCAAATGATTGTCCTTTAGGATAGAACAGTACTAGATTGGGTGTAAGCTTGAGGTATTTGAAAATTCTATTTATAGAATTTAAATGTGATTCCATAGGGTTTTCTTGAAAATGCTCACACATTCACACACGAAACATAATTTCAAGACAACTAGAAGTTAAGTAGAGTATACTTCCAATCATTCCTCTATATGTGGTTTGATCAACAGATTTTCCATCTTCATCAAGATCCAACTTACAGGTGGTACTCATGGGAGTGTCACTAATTTTAGTGCTATCCAATCCAAAACGTTTTAGAATATCTCTTGTGTATTTACTTTGAGTTAAAACCATTCCATCATTATTTTGAGAGATTTGAAATCCAAGAAAGAATTTTAGTTCACCCATTAAACTCATTTCAAATTTGTTTTGCATCATTTTAGAAAAATTAATACATAATGAAGTTTTTAAAGATCCAAAAATAATATCATCTACATAAATTTGAACAACTAAAACATCATTAGAAATACATTTTATAAAGAGGTTAGGATCAACAATCCCTTTTGTAAAACCTTTGGAAATTAGAAAAGTACTTAATCTATTATACCAAGCTTTTCGAGCTTTTTTTAAACCATATAAATCTTTTGATAGTTTGAAAATATGATTTGGAAAATGATGGTTTGTAAATATAGGGGTTTTTCAACAAAAACATCCTCATCTATATACCCATTTAAGAATTCACTCCTGACATCCATTTGATATAGTTTGAAATTTAGATGTGCAACATAAGCAAATAGGATTCTGATGGCTTCAAGTCTGGCTACTGGAGCAAAAGTCTCCTCATAGTCAATTCCTTCTTCTTGACTATAGCCTTGTACAAATAATCTATCCTTGTTCATTACTATATTTCTAGCTTCATCTACCTTATTTCTAAACACCCATTTAGTGCCTTTGGTGAATGTGTCCTTGGGTCTTTCAATAAGATTCCAAACTTTATTTCTTTAAAATTGATTGAGTTCTTCTTGCATAACCATTACCCAGAATTCATCTTTGATGGAATCATCAATGTTTTTAGGTTCAAGTTGTGACAAGAAGGCTTGATGTTCAACCTGATTTCTAAGAGAAGCTCTAGTTTGTGTTCCTTTTTCTAAGTATCCTACAACAACATCTAAGGGATGGTTTCTAAGGGTTCTAACCTTTCTAGAAAAAGAGGGACTAGAGATTTCAGGTTCATCAATAGATTCAGGTTCATTATGACTTGATTGCATAGAATTTCTAGAATTGTAAGTTTTCACAGATTCTTTCATAGATTTATTTGAGGATTTTGAGTTGATGTTCATATTTGATACATCATCCTCTAGATTTTCTAGGATGGTTCTAGGCTCATGTGGATCTGTTTCATAAAACTTGATATGGATAGATTCTTCCACACATTTAGTTCTCTTATTGAATACTCTATAAGCTTTACTTGATATTGAATAACCTATGAAAATTTCTTCATCACTTTTGGATGCAAATTTTTCAATATTATACTTAGTGTTGAGAATAAAGACTTTGTAGCCAAAAACTCTAAAGTAATTAACCTTAGGCTTCCTATTATTCCAGAGTTCATATGGGGTCTTTTTTAGAATTGGTCTAATCAATACTCTATTCATTATGTAGCATGCTGTGTTAACAGCCTCAACCCAAAAGTAAATAGGTAAGTCATATTCACTAAGCATTTTTCTAGCAATTTCTTGCAGGGTTATATTTCTTCTTTCTAAAACACCATTCTGCTGAGGGGTTCTAGGGGTAGAGAAATTGTGATTATAACCATTTTGTGCGCAAAATAATTCAAACTCTTGGTTTTCAAACTCACGGCCATGATCACTTCTCAAAGTCTTAATCTTAAGTCCACTAATGTTCTCTATAGACTTGGAGTATTTAATAAAGTAAGAACAAGCTTCACTTTTGTGATCTAGAAAGTATACCCAAGTATATCTAGAAAAATCATCTACTAAGACATAGACATAAAGATTCCCATTTAAGCTAGAAACTCTATATGGTCCAAACAAATCCATGTGAACCAACTCAAGAGGTTGAGAAGTAGAAATTTCTTTCTTTGGTTTGAAATAGATTTTGTGTTGTTTTCTCTTTTGACAGGGATTACAAACTTTGTCATTTGGAAACTCAAATTTGGGTAAGTCTTTAACTAGTCCTCTTCTAGTCAGCTTTCTAAGGGAGTGAACATTACAGTTTCCCAGTCTCCTATGCCAAAGCTAAGATTCTTTATGAAAATAATTTAAACAAGTAACATTTTGTTTAGCTAAAGAATTCAAATTAACTGCATAAACATTTTCATTTCTCAAGGTAGAAAATAATAAAGAATTTTTAGAATTAAAAACATTACAAGAATAATTTTTAAACTTGAAATTAAATACATCATCACATAACTAAGAAATACTTAAGAAGTTGTACTTTAATCCATCAACAAATAATACTTTGGAAATTAAAACTGAATCAGTGTTACCAATTTGGCCTAGGCCGAAGATCTTTCATTTAGAATTGTCACCAAAGGTGACATAGCCTCCATCAACTTTGATTAAACTTTTAAAACATGAGAAGTCTCCTGTCATGTGTCTTGAATATCCACTTTCCATGTACTGTGTCTTATTATAGGAAATTTTAAAGCAGGTCTCCTACAAAACAGGTTTAGATGGAAAATGATTTTTGTACCCAAATTCTCTTGGGTTCAGATAGGTTAGCAAGAAAAGATTTAGGTACCCATATTTTTTTATGGGTCTCATATAATTCACAGAATCAATGGATTTTGAATGATAGACTTTATTTGGTCTATAAAAATGTAAAAAACTAGTTAAATCATATGAATTTCCAGTACTATAACTTGCAATATTCTGTCCAGATTTAGGGACAAATTTAGTTTTAGTGATCTGCCTCTTTCCAGGCTGATAGCCTATTCCAGTGGTATATTTTGGTGCCACTTGTTTACCTAACAACTGAGTTAGTGTGTCTTTTCCATTTGTGAATTTTTCTAAGTCCTTTCTTAGTTTCTCATTGGACATTTTTAGTTCAGTATTTTCCTTAAGTATTTGGGAATTCTTTTCTTTTTCTACATCAAGGGCAGATTTAATAGAACTGGTCAAAGCATGTTGTTTCTTCAAGGTCTTATATTTTTCTTTAAGATCATTACATGTTTCTTCCAGAATGTTACAGTATTCAAATAGTTCCTCACTAGACAAGTTTTCAGATTCAGAATCTGATTCAACTCCAAAATAATATGAATTTAAAGCAGGAGTATCCAATGTTACCTCAGATGTGTTTTTCATGAAACACATGTTAGATTTATGAGAGTCTTCATTCTTAATAGAATCAAAATCACTTGAAGTGTGTTCTGAATCACTCCAAGTTTCTTGCATGGCCTTCTTGTACTTATTATCCTTGTAGTCATTTTTCTTCTTGAACTTCAATTTTGGAAATTCAGCTTTTATGTGACCTTTTCTTTTGAATTCATAGTAGAAAAATTCATCACTCTTATCAGCTTTCTTCCAATCTTTCTTCTAGTGTCCTTTGTTGTCATATTTACCTTTGTAGTCTGGTTTTCTGAAAAATTTCTTCTTCCTATAGAACTTATTAAATCTCCTGGATAACTGATCCATCTCTGCATCACTGTCAGATGCAGTCTCATCACTACTCGAGCTTTCAGTAGGTATTTGAACTTTCTCCTTGTCCTTGCTCTTTGAGGCAGTAGATTTAAATTCCACTAACTTCCTCTTTGGTTCATAATCTTCTTCCTTGTTTACCTTCAGTTCTTCTTCATACATCATTAACTTACCAATTAATTCCTTAACAGGTAAAGTACCAATATCGCAAGATTCTCTAATTGAGATAGATGTGCCTCTCCATCAATCTGGCAGACATCTCAGTATTCTCATGATTTGTTCCTTTGCTGGAACAACCTTTCCAATGGAGCTCATAGTGTTGAAAATTTCATTGAACCTGAGATACATGTCAGAGATAGGTTCATCAGGCTTCATTTTAAAATTATCATATTTGATAGTATATGTGTTCAATCTCATTTCTTTAACATTGGTTGTTCCTTCATGAGAAACCCCCAAGGTATTCCAAATTTCATAGGCAGTTTTTCAAACAGATATGCGATTAAATTCATCATCTCCTAATTCATAATACAGGTCATTCATATCTTTACAATTATTATTGTAAGCTATTTTAGTAGGTTCATCCAAAGTTGTTCTTTCAGTTTATGGAATCTTATATCGAGACTATATAGCAGTCCCGATGTCAAATCCCATACTCTCTAAGTGAATTTTCATCTTAAGTTTCCACTAGGCATAATTTGTATCATTAAAGATGGGTGACCTATTGGTAGCAGCACCTTCCCATCTATTGTCTATATTAACAAATTACTTTAAAATAGATAGAAATTTATAATTAATAGAAATTTATAGATCTTTAAAGTACAAATACTATCACAGTTGAATAAAATTACACAGAGTCCTAATAAAACAGTCTCTAATACCAAATGTTGGTTGGAGTGGTTTACTCATGAGGGGGGTGAATTGAGTACCAATTAAAATTTCTATTAAAAATATTTCTTTTAAAATCCCCCAATTATAATTCTAAGTTAAACTGTAGTGAATTTGTATTACAGAAAAGGGTCAGTTATATTCTCAATATATTGATTAGTTCTTAGTTAATTCAATCTGAAGATTAATTAACTTTCGAACCAAACCTAATGATTTATAGTACATACAAACACTTGCTAGTTTAACTATCAAAGTGACTTTAAAATAGATTTGTATTTAAAAGTAAATAGCAGCGGAATATAAAATATATATAGTATAATTTAGACTTAATCTAAGATTCACAACAGATATAAAACAATTGGTTCATTCTCAAGATGAGACCTAATCCACTCCACTTGGTGATCACCTGCACCCAAGCAGTTTATATAAAAACTCTGATCCACAACCTGGATCGGGGTAACAATAGTACATAGACTTTCCAGGCCATGCAGGGACCTCTTACACTATTTTAGTGGGTAAAAAAAATAATAGCGAGGCCACACAGGGACCTCTTCCACAGTTGTCGTGGGTAAAAAAGAGTATAGAGTTTGGTGTAAGGGTTTTGAAATCCTTCAGTTCAGTGCAGGAGTCAGTGTGTGTGTAAAATATACAGAGTACACACACTGATCAAAAGTAAACAAAAGAATCACTAAGAGAGAGTAGATGTGAGTTTAGAATGATCTAGTGATTAGAATTGCAGCTCTGGACTCATTAGATAACACAGAAAAGCTTCTGAGTCCTTCTTTTGTTTTTCTGTTGAAAAACAGAATGTCGTGGTTCAGCTTGTGTTCTTCACGAGTGAAGATGTTCTCTTTATTCCAGTGTACTTCTTGTGTTCTTCAATAGAGTTGGATTACATGCATGAGACAATTGCTTCTTTCAATATCTTGCAATCTCTTCTTCGTGGTCGTGCTTGCCAGCTTGTTTTTCTATTTAGTACAGTACACTCGCGTTTCTTGAGTTGTCGCGTGTCTTCTTCCTCTTGGGCACACTTCTCTTTATCTTCGAATGCATGAGTGTTAGCCAACAGGTTCCATTTATTTTGTACCTCGTACATCATACTATGTCTACAAATAAACATTAAATATTTCAGTGCATTAAAGGTTTCAAATATGACCGTTAGAAAGTTAAATAGAAAAACGACAAAATAGATTAGGAAACAGTGTCACAGTAGTTATGAAAACGGTGTCTCCTTCCCGGTATCTCCTTCACGGTGTTCCTTCACGGTGTATCCTTCATGGTGTCTCCTTCACAATGTCTCCTTAAATGTTTTTAAGTCATGGTTTCTGAATTACAGTTTCTAGCTTCCGGTGCCTTGCTCATAGTTTCTAGATTCACAGTGCCTTGATGACTGTGTCTTGCTGACTGTGTCTGGCACTTAGGAAAATAGAGTTTCTGGCTTATGGTGTCTATTCTTAGTGTATTGCTTCACGGTTTTAGGCTTACTGTGTCATGGTGTCTTCTGGTCACGGTGACTCATGGTCACGGTGTCTCATTGGTCACGATGTCTGAGACATAGGCTTCACGGTGTCTGCTTCATCATAGTGTTCTTGTTCACGGTGTATGTGTCTTGCTCACAGTGTCTGACTTATTGTTTCAAGCTTCACGGTGTCTTGTACTTAGGAAAATAACTGTATTCAGACTTAAACAGTAATATGCAGAAAATGAATTGAGCTTAACCATTATAAAGCATGAGGTAACTTGAAACATAAATACACATGATTGATTAGATTTTTGAGATTTGTGATTATTAATAAGATTTGTAATTATTATTGAGATTTTCTGATCATTAAAACATGATTAATACATGAGGAGTCCAACAATATATTATCATAGGTAAGGTTAATATTAATTAGGTTATATCACTATTCATAAGGGTATATTACTATTCATAAGGGTAGATTACTATTCACCAAAAATTATGTTTTTATGATTGGACTCTAAATAACTTACTAAATGCAACTGTGTATGTCATATTTTGGAAATTCCAAACATAGAAGTGAAAAAATTATATTTAAAGTCTACTTAGAACATATTAGTTCATTATGTTGTTATTTCAGGTGATTTTGTGACATATTTATAAGAAGGGAATTTCCATTGAAAAACATTGGGTCGTTATAGTTTCCTATTCTACATAGCCTAATTTTATTACATAAGAGTCTGCTCTATATAGGAATCCTTATTGCACAATCTTCCTTGTCCCAAAGGATATCAATTCCCATATACTTTCACGTGAGATAGATCTATGAAATGATCTTACTTCACAAGAACTATGTGTGGATTTATTCTTAATTACTTTAGGATATATAATGATGTCGGGATCATTTATCCTAGGCCCTATAATGAATCAAGATAATTCCCATTTTTCCTTTATATGAGCAAGATTTGTGTGTGGAAATTCTCTTCAAAAACTACATGTGGATTGATTAATATTCTAATAGGATATGAAGTGATTATAAGATCTCTGATCTTAGGCCCAATTCCAAACTCCACCAATAAAATTTCCCTCTCTTTTCTCTTATATTTGAGCTAAATCAATGTAGGGATGGATTATAAGAACTAAAGGTGGCTTGATTCCTAATTTTATGAGATACATAGTGAATTCTATATCCTAGATATTGGGACCAACTACTAATTCTATAAACCAAATTCCCCTCATATCCCACACATGGGAATTTAGAATGAAAATTTGATTATGAACCTACACTGAGAAAGGGTAGAAAATAAAAATTACCCCATATAGCATTGGTGATATATCTATACACCTATGTTATGATAGAATATCCTCATTTTTAGATAATGGAATTTAAATCCTTATCGCATGAAGTTAAACTATGTGACACATGGTTTACCTTGTATGAGTTTAAACTGGTCAAAGTGGCCTCTTACACATGGTCTAGTCCCCCAAAAAGTGATCCAAAACTATGTAAAGGTTCCTAACATAGGGAAGTTCCCCAAATAGACATCAAGACAATATCCCCATTTCATAGTATTATATCCTAACATTGGGAGCCTACACAACAATATAAGGGTTATAAATTAATTAACTCTTACTATCTCAAGATATAAGTCTATACCATATGTTCAAGACCCGGCCTAAAGTACTCATTTATTTCTAAAACATTCAAGAGATTCATAAAAAACTATTCATAGAAAACTCAAACACAAGATGCCTCCACCATTATTTATAAATCCTTATTTTTTACAAAATAAACTTCATTCCTAATGATGATTAGATCGCATAAACCTTCCTTGGATATCGGTAATGAGTTCATTCAACTATAAAGGACACTTCCACATGACTTTATATAGCGTTCCCCTAATATGGTTATTTCTTTAGGGTTTTTAGGCATGGATAAGATCTAACCAACAGTTTGATTGTGGGGGATTTTTTTTGTGCACAATCATGAACATCAGGTTACCACTGTCACTCTCATCAGAAACATCCAATGGTTTTATCATACTAACTAGGTACCCACCTACTTTCCTATGGTAGGAATTTTCTTGGTTTTTAGCCCCAATGACTCTTAGGGACTCACATTGGTTGAGATGATGGGAGTTCAAGCTCATCACACCCTTTTAGGAGGAATTTTTTCCTACTCCAATGCTTTATTATATGTTTAAGATATATTCATGAATATATTCCTAATCCTAATACAGGACTGATAACCCTAAAAAACTATTTTAGGATAATTATCCTTCATATGAAAAAGAATAGTGTCTCTTTAGTAAATCCATATGTAAGTATCTGATATTGTCTATTGTTATCCTATAATGGGAGGTTGGTTATGTGTTGAATCCGTATAACCAAGATCTTCGGAATGTGTTTCCACACAAAAAGGTGGTTAATATTATAAGGAGGTAATTGAGCTATTATGAGGTATCCTACGTATCCTATTTATTATAGAAATCAAAACCCACATAGTTTATTGGACCCATGCAGTTTAACACCATGAAGAAAGGAATTATAGGGGTGATCTAGGAGACTAGGTGTTCTAGCTCGAGTCCTGTCGGGACATCCTACATATCTCGGTTATGGATAGAATCATAGTTATCATATTTCATTTTTTCGGGACTTACACACTGAGGTTTATTTTTTCATTGTAGATAATTATGGTGAAAATAAAATTATTATTTTAGTTCTCTAAGCCCACATGATCTATGCTTAGCGTGAGAAAAAAGTGATTGAAAATTATCATTTTAATTGGTAATGATGTAGGAACTATGTGAAAGGACTTCCCTAAGAGGATTTATTATGGAGATCAGGCCCTAGGGATATGTCCTATATATCCTAGTTATGGAAGGAATCAGAGTCATCATAGTTTATTTTACTTCTCAGTCCACTAATGGATAAGGTAGAGTAATCATCTTATGGGAATGATTGTGTCCCAATGGTCAAAAACAAAATTTTCATAATTATTACATCAAAATTAATGTTTATTTATGATTGGGCCATAGGATGGTGTCCTATTTATCCTAGTTATTATAAGAATCATATTTCCAGTAGTTTAATCACACCCTTGGAGTTGTCCCCAAGGTAGATTCTATTGTATCTAGGCTAATGTGTCTTGCCACTTTTTGGGGATTTACATACATATATTCCCCTAGTTGGTGGAGACTCATGATGAAAATGATATGATTATTGAAACTATCTAATCTCATAAGATCTATGCTTAGTGTGAGAAACAAGGGATGTAAATGATCAATATCATTGCTTGGAGAGTAAGGGTCTTACATATTGGGATAAGCATGTAGAGTTTGAACCTTGAAGAGGTGGCCTACGTATCCTAAATATGATAGAAATTAGATCCATTGCAGTTCCTTTGGTTAGAGCATACACTCTGAGGTTTCCCTGACTATTAGGACATATCATGTTAGGTCATTGGTTAGGGAAAACACTCTGAGGTTTCACTTGTGACCTACTTTTGAGTCTGTCATGCGTTGATTGTCCACTTGTCCTGAATTGCATGAGTTTATATTATTTTCATATGTGAAGAAAACTAAATGTTATAGTTAGTAGTTCAAAAGTAATTAATATCAATTGGGTGGAATATTTTTAGTTTGTTTCATGATCAAAGATGACATGCCCATAATACATCACAAGATCTAGGTGGTTTGTCCTAGAATCCATCACATGATGTGGATGGCTTATCTAGAGGGTTTTATATGATCCAACTGACTCACCTTTGTGTCATTCACAAGATTTATCTTGACATGTGTGAAGGGTATCGTTAGAGTCAATACGAAATGTCTCGTAGGGTGTCACATGTATTGTCTAAAATCCTTAGAGGGCATTGTGGGACATGGAAAATATATCCGGAGGGCATCACAAGTAACAAATGACTTTCCTAGAGGGTATCAGAAGATCTTCGTTTCCATGCACATATGCACCCATGAGACTAATCTGACATGATTTGGTGATGTTATCTGGGTCAGGAGATGTATTTAAAGGATTTCGTGTGGCTTGGGTGACAGGACCAGAGTGCTTCACAAGACTAAAGTTGTATGCCCAGGGGGCATGTGACTTTCTCTAGTATGTCCATAGGACTTCGTGTGACCTAAATAGAATGCCAGAGTATCTTTGTGACAACTGGGTGACATGTCCCGGCGTTGTCACATGTCTTGGATGACTCATGCGAAGCGCATGAGGTCCAGGGAACATGTTTTTGTACAATCCTTTCACTTTTAGTCATTGTTCAAGATATTTTATTGAAAATGACTTAGATTTATTTAGTATCAGTTTATTTTGAGTCTTGCGTGATCTGGAATATGTGTATTATATTCTTCTCATATCTTTTTATAAGTCCTTCTCATGATCTGTGAATAATCAGATGAAGTGATTTATGTATGGTTGATGATCACTCCAGCTATTGGTCAGTATATTACCTTATGGAAGGATTTTAGGTCATGAAATTACAAGAGCCCGTTATCATGGGATCGAGAGGTAGCTGTGATATTTTTATGTTGGGGTGTAGAATTTATAGGAA
Source organism: Viscum album (assembly GCA_963277665.1). NCBI lineage: Eukaryota > Viridiplantae > Streptophyta > Magnoliopsida > Santalales > Viscaceae > Viscum > Viscum album. The sequence continues at coordinate 1,621,263,249 of OY728163.1, read as the reverse complement.
TTGGTACCCCGGTTGTTCACTAGTTTGCATGGCGTATCTGGAACAGATGTAATCTGGATTTTATGAAGGGGTCTGGCACCATGCATCTTCAGAATCCTTTGTGTGGATCTGTCTAAGGGTGTTACCGAATTTTTAATGAACTTGAGTCCCTATCATAAAATACACTTTTATTGGATTATTACCAATTAATGTGGACTTTTTTATGATGTGGTTATGAAAAAGGATAGCCATATTGTCATACTGACATGTCTATGGGCCTTTTCCAGATAAAAGTTCCTGTTGAAAGGCATTTGTGAGATGATAGATGTATTTCCTTGTACACTTCATGTGGTAAGGGTGTCTTGTTTAGGGGTCTCACCGGACCTTGCTACGGACAACCTCAGTGCATCATAAGTGTTTTACGACCATGATAGGATTCTTCCTCATCTCACATTTATTTCATTTTTTTATTTTATAATGGTTTGGGAGTAATGATAGATTACATGAATACTCTCCAACACAATTACACTTTTTTTTATGAGGCATCGTATGACCAATAGAGGTGCTATGGGGATGCATGATCATTTTTTTTAAAACCCCATTTTTTCCATAGGGAGACAAAGGGGGAGTACATGGTTTCTTGGACATACTCAGGGAACTTTTTGCTGAGATTATAAAATGAAAAAGGGATTTCATGATATGAGTCAGACATATCACTAGGGTCTCATGGTGTCTTTTGGATCTTTAGTGGTACATCAAATTCCTTTCTATGACCGAGAGTAGATCCTTAGTCATCCCCCTTTATTTACTTTTATTTTCTCTAAAAAGGTTTGGGGTCATGAAAAAAACTTAGGATGTTGTCGAGGACAATTATCCTTCCCATATATGATATGTCTCATGATCTTTCTTACTATTAGGGGACTCCACCTTTGCACATATTTCCTCCCATTTTCGAATCATTTTTTGCTGGATTGTCAGTTACTTACTGATGACAAACTGTGTGTACTAGGGGATCTTACCCAGCCACCACTACACATCCATTTTTTTCTAATTCTCTTTTTTGGGAGTAGAAGGACTTTCTAAAGGATGATTATTGGGAACTTATATAGGCTATCTATTGCACTTCGTTCCTTCATGTGACCATATGTTAGTCATGTGATCACAAGTATCTTGGAGGTTTATGTGATTCGTGATTTTTGGAAACCTTTTACTTTATTTTCTTTTCTGCGAAAATAATTCCCATATTCATGTATTTATTCCTTTTTGAATTTTGTTGATACTCATTTGGCAGGCATCAACATCCCCCCCCCCCCCTCAGGAGTGACATCTGTGGGGATAAGGACTCAATTCTGAGGAAAGTAAATACCCACCTGAGTCTTTTCATTATTGGAAATCGGTGTCTTGGGTGAAATTTCGTATGATGGGTGATACATGGTATTCTAAGGGACACCCTATATATAGAGGAAAATAGGGGAGATTTATCCATAAGCTATCGTTCCTCCATATCTCTCTAACCCTGCCTCCATTGCATGCCCTTATCGCAAGACCATTTTATGAGTCTTGGTCGCCAGGCTTGTTCAAGAGACTCAATCACGAGACCCCATTTAGAAAGAACATTCCAAAAAAGATATATTTTACTCAAGTTCCTTTATTGTCCAAATACAAACCATACTTTTGTATTTTTTTTTGAACTTTGACCATGAGGATTGATATTATCTTGAGGGTCTCGTGGGATCCACTCTATCAATCATATAATCATATTATTATTATGCTATTCACATGAACATTTTTAGGTCATATGGTTTTGGGTATCCAAAGGGGTCATGTGATTTCACAATTCCATGTAGAGTTTATGCAACCCACAAGACCTTCAAAAATTAGGTGATTCACGAACCATTTATGTTGTTTGTGAATCCCATACATATTCTTGCAATGCACATGATGTTGTTGGTTTATGTATTTAATTTGACAAGATTTTATTTCATATGTCTAACATATGAAACTTACTCTTATTCATATGGCTTCCAGTTCTCATTGATATCCCTCATCCATGGCTAATAAAAGGGACATTATGGATAAGAATGACAATATTGACCCTCAATATTGTGTGTATACTGATAATGAGAGACTAGGTCCATCTCATATGAGCTTCAGGACTATAAATTATCTCAACAACTTCCTCTATACAGTCTTGGTATACTCGATAATGCTCCCATCCCCACTCCAAACTCTAATTTTACATATCCTTTGGGGGTCAAATTATATCGACTGTGTCCGAACAACAATTTTCAAGGATGGTTGAATGATCACAACTCGGTCTCAAGAGTTATATTATATATTAGAAAAATCTACCTTAGGTCCACATGGATGTGACTTTTCTCATCAACCCATTTCTTAGAGATATTTTAGTATATTTTCTTTCTATCTGAACAATCTGAGTGATGGATGGGGTTCAAATTGGGATCTCCATCATGGTGGTAATTTATCTAATAAATGGGAATGTCCCTTTTGGTTTAGGGAAATATTCATAGAGTTTTCTTATCATCTATATATATTTCATCTTTATGAAGCTCTGTGGATTTCCCAGTTCATCATTTATTGCTAGGACAACCTCCTTCGAGAGAGGATTATCCATTGGTTCCCTAGAACCAACACATTCCATCTGTCCCATGGTGAATTGGGTATCAACCTATGGGATATCTATCAACTAGGAGGTATTCCTTCTCTTGGAGAAATGTGTGATTAATTCCTCCCTATTGCGGATGTTTAGGATGATCCTTTGTAGACCCTGGTCCTAGAGAGAGAGATTCTCATTATCATGAAGGAGAAATTAAAGAAGGTGCTAAAAAATTGTTCTCTCATTTATTTCAAGGGTTAGATCGATATCTTTCTCTATTTTAATGGAGACAATACAACTATTATATGTCCTTATAAGTTCTATTCTCAGCAAGTTCTCAATGGCACTGGTTCATATTGGGCTATATTTGAAGTTGGGGATTATACCTCATGGGGATAATGGGTGAATTCAGATATCTTTATGGACATTAGGTTGGAAGTCTTTATAGCCATGTTTTTTAATGGATGGATTTTCCCGACTAGGGATGCATTCTCATGGATCTGAGTTAGTACATTGGTGATGTCAGAATGATTTTTGGAAGGACAAAAGTTTGGTTGGATAGAAAATAAATTTCACTTTTATAAATATTAAGAGACCACCAGGATCCCCAATGATTCATCTCACCCCAAACTATTGAATATATATGTGGTTGGGGATATGTCACTAAGCCCTTCCTTGGTAAAAGATGCACCGATCCAATCATATATCTTCGATTTCACTTATTTCTACACACCATATGGGCTTATTATTGATAATGGTAGTGGCTCACTTAATGAAAGGTTTTATATGATCTCTCTATGGGATGGGGTTCTCACAACCAGAGTAGAAGAGATAGTTATCTTTTTACCTTATAACTCTAATAGATTCACTCACCAATTTGGTTGTACTCAAAGGGTCTCCCATCTTCCTTTGATTAGTGTTTGATGGGAGTGACATCCAGGGTTCATATTACAATTTTGGAATATGTTGAAAATTGAAGATACAAAGGCTGAGATCATGCTTCTGACTGCTGATGATTCTTCCACTTCCCTTTCCCAAGATTATTCCTAGGATTGGGTAGAAGCTTATCTGATTGTGTTCTAAACTAGTTGGTTCATAATGTGGACAAGACTTTTTCCTCACCAACCCCATTGTTAGAGGTAATTATGGAATTTATTGAATATATGGGTGAGATGTAAAGAAAGTGGAATCATTAAATTGATGACTGTTAAAATAGTGAAACAAACTCTATTGAATAATTTAATCCTCCAACACAAGTCATGAATGATGCACCTATTGAGAGAAGGAAATCTGGGGATTCTTATCATATTTTCTCATTGGTTAAATTGGTTAGTCATCCTCATGTTGTGACTACTTCATCATTTGTAGAGGATCAGAAAAAATATCGGATAATCTAGAAACAAGTTTATTCCTTGATCACTAATACCCCCTTAGAAATATTTTGTGACCAAGGGGAATGCCTTCATTAGTTATTTGATGACTTAGAGATAGGTGGTTTTAACTGACAGCCTCTATATGAAATTATGCAGAAAATAATCTTGAACCAACGAGATTTGGAAATGAGTGAAATGGATTTTCATGATCTTATAGATGAGGCTTCTCTTACTAGGAAAATGGGGGAGATTTATAGAGAATTAGAGTAAGGTTTTCAATTGATATCCAAATTGTAGGATCAGATGGATGCTTAGATTTTCCAGCTATAGAAATGTGAAGAAATCATAACCCATATGAGGTCTAATAATTCAACACCATCATATTCCTTGGAACCCACCTAAAAAAGGGTTGATGAGTTGATAGATTTGTTCAAGGCTCTTCGTCCTAGGGTAGAAGTCGAAGTATCGAGGTGAGTAACACTCTATAATTACATCGACACTTCCTATCAGACTCATTCAAACCTTTCTAGTGTATTATATTGACTTTTATATTATCTTGACTCCTACAATGAATTTTAATTTTGAGACTTTGGATAGACTCAAAAATGTAGAGATTCCTCCCTCATTTTACACACTGTGAATGGATGAATTTTATGAACATTATATATTACTGTTATGTTATCTTTCATTCATGATGTCCATGGAATTTCATTTCTCCAATATTATGATAATCACCAACACTACCCATCCTTTTCATAAAATTAGGTGAACTTGAATGTCTGAGTCTGAATATTTAAATCATAAAATATTTCTTTCGATAAGTACCCATGAATTCCCACTAACATAAGATTCTCTACTAAAATTTTATACTAGTTATCTTGATATCACCTAATGTACATAAGGATTTATTAGGTAGGATACATGTCTTTTAGTGAGAGTTCTCTATCTTCCATCGAAGGTGATAGGCTTGGCTAGAGCAGCTCAATCATGCTAAGGCCATGTAGTAGTCCACACATGCTTCTGAAGTCTAAGAAACTGTCATGATTTAGATTATATTCTTTTTTATTAGACATTATATTTCTTTTAGTTTAAAGTTTTTTAACTGAGACGTTCCATTTCTTTCAGTTTAATGTATTTCAGCTCATACCTTTAGTGTGCTGTAATTTAGGGTCTTTTATCTTATACCTTTGGTGTGTTGTAGTTTAGGGTCTTTGAGCTTGGACCTTTGGTGTACTCTAGTTTTGGGTTTTTGATCCTGATCTTAATATCAATAACCATGTAATATGGTGTATACTTTAGAGGAATGACCTAAAACACACTAAGTTGATAGGTTCAACTATGGTGTTGTAAAGGAACACAAGGATTGGAATTCATTTCTTTCAAGGAATATATTCCTTTGGTTGGTGGGCTGAATCCCTTATGCACTAATATCTTGGCCAAGAAAATCTGATCTCTACTCTTTTCCAAGATTCATGAAATATTTATGGAAGTAATATGGGTAGAGGGAGAAATACTAGGGATATTATACCCACCCAGATAGTTGGAATGTGGGTTATGTAAATCATAACCCAAAATCTTGAGTATGTGGATATGGGATGGGGAAGACATATTGGGTATGTACCATAACACTTTAAGATGTTTTATTCTACCTTAGTGTAACTAGGGTTTTCTAGGATTGAATATCCTTTTTCAAAAGGTGGAGATACCTTTAGTTAGTGGGTCCAAGCCCTTATGTGTTTATAGAATCACCAAGAAAATCTAATCTTCACTTCTTTTCAAGGGTCATGAAATATTTTCAATGTCTCAAATGTCAAGATGGTAAATATGGGTATAGAAATAAGGCTATCCAGGAAGGGTTATGTCACCTTAGGGAAATTTAGATCTTGATTATAATGCTTGATCCCTATGCCCTGTGGTTTTGAGTCATGAGGTGTGAGCCATCAAAAGTTAGAAAATGGAGTGTTGAATTCCGAACTTGAGAAAGGGTACAAAACATGGTGATGTAACATAGATTATTTCGAATCCAATTGAATAGTCTAGTTATAGGAATTTTAAATCATGGCCCGTGAATATCTGAGTTAATTGAAGAAAAAGAAAATCAGTGAATATAGTTAAATTAAGCCTCTACTATTCCATGAGGTCAGGATGGTAACTTAGGGGTTTAAGGGGAGCCATCCTAGGATCTTATGGTCCATTTGGAAGAGTGAGTCTTAGTTACTAGTCTATTATGGGGAGGTTTCATCAGCTCAAACATAAAAGATATGAAGGTGGTTTATGAAATGTGAAATATTTTAGAATAGTTTAGGAAAACAATTTTTCCCCACCTATCAAACATATTATCACAGTGAAGAGATGTGAAAAATCATTTCCATAACTTCTTCCTAGACCAGGGGGTCCATAAATCATAGCATGGATTTTATTAGGTTCCCAAAGTGGACTCTATGAGGTTAATTCCTTATTCGTTTGCACACTATTTTTTTTCTAAACTCTGGAGATGAAGAGTTTAGTGAGTGAAGACTTGACTTTTTCTCGAGTTTACCTTTTCTGGTTTTCAACCTAAAATGTTTTGGGTCTCTTTCACTAGCAGTTTAGGGTCTTATGATTTGGACCATTGTAGGTGAGAGTTTAAGGCCATACAAATTTTACCAAAGCATAGGTAGTTTAATTTTATGACTCATGTGGACCTAATATGGGATATGTTACATAAGATCTTAATTAGGATTCCAAGGGTCAAGAAAATTCCAACATCCTTCTAAGTAGGAGATGGAAATTTTGTAAATCACGGCTTGAGGTTATCAAGTCATGAGTAATGATATAGTATAGTCATGTTAAGTAAAACCTAGAAAGCCCTCAGGGTATGGGTTCTATCACTATGATTTAAATCTTATAGGAATTATAAAGCCCTTTATATTGGGCTAAGATGTCATTGGTTGGTGGGTATCAAGCCCTTCTATATCAGTAGCATGTCCAAACCAAGAGACCACTTTTCTTTTCCTAGGGTTATGAAAGGCTTGTGGAAACCTTAGGTACTCAAGATAGATAGTGTGGAACATAGATTTAGGTCCTTTAAAAATATTATAGAAGCACCTCGTACTTTGTTGGAATAAGGTAAATCTCTTTTGGTCCTTTAATAAAGAAATAAAATTAGTGATGGTTCGCACAATTTATCTTCATGTAGTGGGGGTGTTTTCAATGAAGTTTAACTTCATCTGGTAAGAACATTTTTCATGAAGTTTATCATTATGTGGTAAGGAAATATGTTTTTTTCAGTTTTGATGCCATGAAACCAAGATGCTTGACATGCAGTTTAACATCATGCGTTAAGGACGCACTTCTGTGCAGTTTATTGTCATGTGGTAAGGACATATTTTCCTGTAGTTTAACTTCTTGTGGTAAGAACATATTCTCATATAGTTTTACATCATGTGGTAATTGATTATGGTACCAACATGAATGGATGGTATTATTGTAGTTAAGAGAAAATGTGAAATTCCAAGAATCACTCTTATCTCATAAAAATTAGAATCAAACCACAAGTAGTTTTGAAGAGCCATGTAGTTTAATTTCATGTGGTGAGTACATGGATCCCTTATCGTGAAATAGTGGTATTTAAAATTTTCCCATGAATGGAGTTATGGGTGTTACTATGTATCCCATGATGACATGAATCAATATACAATTAGTTCTTAATGAATTTCCATACATAGTTGTAACCCATACACAAAGAGGGGGCAATATTTATATTGATTTGTTGTGACTAGGACCAGTGTTGGAAATCCAGACATCGTTACATATCCTGTAAGGATAAGAATCAAGTCACATGTAGTTATTGAGTGGGAAATAATCTACACTGGTCTGAACCATATGTATAGGTGAGAATTATATCAATTAATTATTGTAGTTATTCATATTATTGAAGACCTAGGCATCACTATGTATCCTATTATGATAGGAATCAATAAACACGTAGTTTTTAAGGAACCGTGAAGTTTAACATTATGTGATAAGGACAAAGATGGATCGATGTGAAAAAGTGGTGATGTTATGACTGGGGCCAATGATGGAAGTTTAGGTGTCGCTAAATATCTCATCAAAATGAGAATCAAGCCACAAGTAGTTCTTTAAGAATCATTCAATTTAACGTCGTGTGGTAAGGATTCATGGTATTCCCTCTTTAGTCTTGAATTTTGGACCAAGATGGGACCATTGAAAGTTCTTATGCCTTGTTTGTGTGAGGAATCCCTTAGAAAGACTCTTAATCCCACATGATCTTTGATCAGTGTAAAAAACATGGAATGGAAAGGGTTACTCACACCATACAAAGTCATTTAAGATTGGGATAGTTTCATTTTGTATCATGTGGTGTTTGGAACAATATATAAGATCGAGGCATCCCTACAAATATCATTGGATATGAGAATCAAGTCATACATAGTTCTTGGAAACCCATGTAGTTTAATGTCATGTTGTAAAGAAGTGGGTGAATCAACATGAATAAAGATGGATTTTATGAATCTATGTCGTTTTACATCATTAGGTAAGGCCATTTTAATTTGAGTTTAGTGTCATGAGGTAAGGACATTGGATCACCTGATGTGAAAGTAAAGTAATCCTATTATTGGGACCAAGAATAGTGGCTTGGGTGTCACTACTTATCCTATGATAGGAGAAATAAATTCATATATAGTTATTAAGTAGCCATACAGTTTTATGTCATGCGGTTCAGAAAAACTCTACAGTTATATCATCATGAGGTCAGGATAAATTTGTACAGTTTAACATCTTGTACTTAGGGAGAATGATGGGTCTTACTCTAATGTGGATTCACATCTGATGAAAACTATGAAAATTATTTCTTAAGAAATCTCACACTAGTGGGTGGTGTGACACAATCCTATCCATGTAGGTCAATTAGTAGGCTCCGTTATGATAAACCATATGTATGACATAAGGTCCTTCCCACTTGTGTTCTAGTTTTTGGGGCTTCTTTCCCAGTATCATTGGAGTTATGAGATCCTATACAAGTTTTCCTTAGAGGAATTAATGAATGTGAACCTTTTTATTAAAGGCTCATGCAATCTAATTCTGATGGACCTCTACGTTGTACAGTGTTCACAATACATTCTCATTTAGTTGTTCCAAATTTTTCATCCACTTTTGTGATTGTTCATCATATGAGAGTTTTATGAAAATTTCTATTCAGACTGAATGTAGCTAGACCTCTATGGGTAACACTGCCTCAGTCCCATACACTAATGAGTATGGAATTTTATGTGGGGAAATACATGTGGTCGTATGGTAGGCCTTTAGAGTATGGAGGATTTTTTATGGTCAATACTTCTTATCCCTGTTCTCCATATTCTAAAGTATATTTGATAGAGTCTTATTAAAGGCCTCAATCTATCCATTTTTCACTTTATAAAGGTGAGATGAGTGATAGGACTTGATATTATACTCCCAGTAAAGTCTCCCCAATTTTACTGAACAAAAGTTGGTGTAGATTTTCATAAATACTGTGCGAGGGACCCCAAACCTAGTTATGGTATGGAAATTTACAAAGTTGATGATATTATTCATCCTGACGTCCTTGAAGGGTATTGCCTCAACACAATTGTAAAAGAAGTCAGTAGTAGTAAGGATGTACTTGAACTTCTTAGCTGTGGCTGGGGGATATATCCCCACAATATCCATTCCTCAAATAGAAAATGTCTAGGAATATTTATTTGTACATTGTAATTATGGGGGATGATGGATGATGTTTTCATGGATCTAGAATAAATGAAATTTTTTGGTGAATTCTATGAGATCTTGTATCATGGTTTTCCAGTAATATCCCAACCTCTTTATTTGGTGGGAGATCCTAGTCCCAGACTAATAGGTGCTACAATATTTTGAATTAACTTCTTCCATGACATCAATAATCTCTCCTTCTTCTATTCATCTGAGGATGATTCTATCAAAGCGTTATTTATAGAGGTATTTCTACTCATTTGGACCATTATGTAGAGTGAAATATGCTTCCATGCACCAAATGCATTCCTTTTTGGCATGATATATTGGGAGAATCCCATTTTGGAGATAACTTATTATGGGATCCATCCATCTTGGGGAGATCATTGGTTCATCGTGCTCTGAGGAGGTGTTTACCTGATTGATTTCTTCCATATCGCACAAGATAATCGATGAGTCCATTTTTTGATGTGTGATACTAAAGATTTATTCCTCCTGATCAGGGTCAGCTAGTATAGTGGTTACATTAACCAATGCATGATCATGATCATTCTATGATCAAGGGACATGATGTAATATGGGTTTAAAAGGGAACTCTTCCATCAGCCCCCTTATTTAGCCAGTGAGAGGGGCTAGTTATTCCTTTTTAATGTCATATTCGCCATTGATCTTTTTATCCCTAATTTTGATCCCATTTGATATTCAGGTAGGTTATGTGAAACTGTAGGGATAGTTCCAATCCAGTGAGCAAGGCTTGGTATTTTGCCTCATTATTTGTGCAGTATTTGAATAGTGAGAAATAGTAGGGAAAAACTACTTTGTCTGGAGAGACAAATACAATCCTAAGACCATATTGATTGAGTTTCAGGTTTTCTATCCTTGGGTCGACAGTACTCGAATAGGTGCATTAAAAGTACATATCTTATGTTTGGATAGAGTCGTGGGCATAAAATACTTCTTAATTTAGGATATCGATGTCTTCCAATGTATTTTCCAGGGTAGGATGTGGTATATAGAAATTAGTCATGGTTTTTCCTTTCACTGACTTCTTTGATACGAACTGAATATCATATTTTTTGTAGAATGACCTCCCATTGATCTCAGCACCCAATAAACATAGGGAGTCCAAAGATTTACTTTATTTTATTGATATGATAGACCAGGTGGACTTCATGGTGCTCTAAGTAATGAATCAACTTTTCCACCACAAAGATGAGTGGATGACAGTTCTTCTCAACATAAAAATATCTAGTCTCAGTACCTAGGATCATTCAGCTGAGGTAGTAGAGACTATTCTTACTTACCACATCATTTTTCTATACAAGGAGGGTACCTAGTGAGGGATCCATGGAGGCCACATATAATATGAGTGGCCTCCCTTCCATTGGAGGAAAAAAAATTGATGGGTGTGGTAGATAATACTTGAGACTTTAGAAGGATTTTTTATAGTCATCATTTAATTAATAGTTTATTACCTTCTTCATTATCTTGGTGAAGGGGAGATATTTTCCAGCTATGTTGGATATGAATCTACGAATGTAGGTGAGGTTCCCTTGGAGTCCCTTCAGTTATTTTATATTTTTGGGGGTGACATTGCTAAAATAATACTATCCTTCTCTGGATCTACCTCAATGTTGCGTTAGCATACCAAAAATACAAGAAAATTTTCTGATGTTACCTTGAAAGAGAATTTTAGTGGATTCATATTCATACTATGTTTTCATAGTTTATCAAATATTGTTTGGAGATCCGCGAATTGATCACTCCATTATCGGGATTTAAAAACCAAGACACCGACATAACACCAAACTATCCTTCCCAATAAGGGCTTAAAGATGTGATACATGGAACAATGATATGTAGTTCCAAAATTATTTAATCCAAAGTGTAAAAACTAATAGAATAATACTAAAGGAAGTGTCTTATTCATATTCATGGTCCATCTTGATCTAATTTTATTTTGATTACCCATCCATGATGTAAAGGGCTTGGAAACCAGCAGTTTCATTGATCAAGAGTTATGTGATGGGAAATGGGAAATCGCGTTTCATGAAATTGTGATTAAGGTCTCTAAAGTCAGTTTAGACCCTAATCTACCCATTCTTTTTCTTGATGTGGATGATTTTGGAAATAAAACTTGGGTATTTCACTTCTCAGACAAAGTTGGGTTTGATCAACTTATCAACATCCACCTCTACATTGGAGGCATGAGAGGGGCGAATCTTCCAGTTTTCCTAATTTAACCCTTCACACTCATCGAGTATTCTGATAGTGTGTAGCCACATCTGAATTTATTTTGGGAATTTCTGTATAGTTCCACAAGAACACATATCAATTCTTCTTTATAAATGCAATGTACATCTCTTGATCTTTGAGGGTCATGAAAGCAATAATAATAATAGGTTATGGGTCCTATTCTGTTCCCAGATTTATATATTTGAGCTAATTTATGGAAATGGAGACACCCTACTCAAATGTTTGAGAGCTTTTATTGAGATCATTTTTATATTCCTTCACTTCTTAATCTCTGGAGGCATTTTTAGATGAAGCTGAAAATATGGGGGCTTCTCCATCATAATTAGGGTACGGGAGGAAACAATAAGAGACATTATCATCCCTTTCTATTTGATCTTTCATAGAGAGATTCCATAGTATATTTCAATTTACACTATCACTAAGGATATGATGGGCTTAGACCTTTGGTATTAGAACTTATACCCCAACCAGATTTATGGGGAGCACATAGTCACAATTGAGTATACTCCAGGGATTTATAGGGGTGGTTTGCAATCCACTGGGAGTTGTAACCTTTATATTATCATACATAATTATTTTCTGGCTTCCCTTATTGTAGAAATATTATTTAGCATATGTGTATCCACAATTCTCTAAGGGGAGATTGTATCCATGTATTATGCCAACTTTTTAATCGATTTGATACTTTAGACACTAATGGGATGTTGAAGGTACCACCAAGTGGCAATGCAGTTAGGTCCTTCAAAGCATGAAATTATATGTGATTTCTTACTGAATAACCATGAACTCAGTGTCATATGTGAGTTACCCAAACTAGGATTTGAGTTTGATCTTCTGAAGTGGTTTTTCATCAATCTTATCATACCCTTGAATGGTCAGCTTTATGGGAGATAGGTCCCCTTTTTCATATCCCAAACATCACAGAGTTGTAACTGGGGTGGAATTAACCCCAAAACCATTATCAATTCGAACACTTTGGAAATTGACATTATTCTCGAAAAATATAAGGGTTTGATATGTACTTGAAGGACCTCTTCTTCATCTGGTTCAGTGAATGAGATGGTGACATGAAATTATTAGGAAATGGTCTCCACATGATAGACCTCAGTCGTAGAGACATATATGTAAAACTTATTTGGGCTCTAAAAGTATAAAACAAGTTCCTCTTTGAGTTATTTTGAAATATAGAGTGCATCGAGGATTAAGAGATTGGATAGGAAAATAGCCAACTAATTTAGAACATCATACTTCTATGCCAAATTTCAATGCTACCCATTATGGGGATACTCCTGGGAGTACAGTTCAGGAGATGAGGAATTTAAGGTGGATGTGCCTGGTGCTTGTATAGAATTTGAGGGGATATATTTTTCTAGTAGTGCAGGTCACACTGGACATTCTAGTTTCATTGGTTGATTGTATTGAACCCCCTCTAGGTGGTCATGCAAGACAATCAAATGCGGGTGACTGATAGAGGACTCTTGGGAACCACCTTGCCTTCTTTGGGCCCACTACAATTCTTGCGCATGAGTTTCATCTACATATATTTCCTCTATGGGGTCTATGATTAGAATATTTGGTCTAACCATATCTGTATGGTCACCAGTATCCTCAGTTTTAGCACAAGTGGACTATCGTTCCCTAGTTATGTGATGGAAATTTTTATTCAGGGGTATACACATCATCGGAAAAGGGTTTTTCCAAGTTTATCACATTGAAAAAACCAGATCTATGCTCTTTATCTAATGAGGATACTATTTTTTTGGGTGGTTCCCATGCTTCTAATGTTTTATGGAGGAAATCAACAATGTTTATAGCTTGAATTATATCAAAATACAATTCTTCATCTTCTATTTCTTCATACTTCTGGTGATCAGGACCACCTTTGGGAGGCACATTTTATGTTACCTCTTTAGATGGTGGAGATATTGTGAGTCTGTGCAGCTATGCTCTCATGGTGGAATGAAGTTGATCAACTATTTTTTGAGTCATCTAGTTATCAAATTTTTGTGAACACCTGACTAGAAATTTCATACAACCAGTCTCTTCTTCTGATCAGACAAAGGTTATGAACACCACCTTCTCTAGAGAGTTGTCTGATCCACCTATCCAGAATCGACTATGCCTTGAAGAACATCTTTGTGGAAGAATCATAATTGGATGCAATGAACCTACATTCTATGGTAATTATAGTATTTGGTAAGGTCTATGGTGGTGAAATCGTCGATATTTATATGATATGAAAGCTTTAGAAGGTTATTTTCCATGGAATCCAAGAAATAACTAGGGACTTGTTCATTTTGGAAGGATTTTACTTTGTTCATCTATTCCTCAAACATCGAGCGACCCTAATTTATCTGTTCTTCTAGGTGAGGGTGATTTGGTGGTTGTCAGTGCTTGATAGATGGTTCTGGGTGCTTTGAAGCCTACCTAGGTGCTTGGATGGGCATTTCTACTAGCTTAAGGGTGATAGTTATAGCTTCTAGTCTGCCTTTTTTCCCCTATGTTGTGGGCATGAGTCATGTTTTGGATTGGGTTCACTGAATAGCATATTCAAGACATTGTTCTATTTTAATGAATTCTCATAACCCACCTGAATACTTAATGAGGATCAGAGGTGTTTGTAACTCATCCATAATATTTTCAGCACATATTTTCAATAGTCTCTCTTATGGGAGTGGGATTCTGATCAAATAAGTTAATCCTTCCAATATCACTATAAAATTAGACACTCTGTATTTCTCACATTGTTTGTAGTTTTTTAGGTCAAAGATTATTGTTTTCCTTAGTGTGGAGCTGAATTGATAAAGGAACTAATGATGAAGGTATTTCCATCTTGAAATGGATCATGATGGAAAGATTCTATACTAAAAAAGGGTGTTCTTATCAGAGTCTGTATGAAACACCTCATCTTTGTTGGATCTTATTGATCTTGAGAGACCATGGTCAGCCCAAATTGGGTTATAAAGTGTGTGGGATGTTGTTCAGGGTCACATGCACCATCAAAGTTAGGGAAGTTGGGATTTTCAAAGTTTTTTGGGGGTGGAGTATCATCCACCCATTCAGGATATGGGTTCCTCTTAGGATGGACGGGTGCATGTCACCCTTCCATGGATTCCATTCGATTATCCATGGACTCTATGATGTTAGGTAACTTAGGGGGCACTGTTGTCGGAGCCATCTCCTATCTACGAGGAAAGGGAGGGGTTCGATGAGGTGGCATCTCTTTCATATTCAGCTAATTCTAGATTCGTCCTAGGATTGAATGATAACCCTAGAAATGGAGAGGCTACCACCACAATGGAGGGAATTCATGGTCATTTTTTACAACCACATTTATGCAGACTGTCTATCTAGATATAGATCCAATATGATGCTCATATACCACTCTTACTAGCGGGTTGGATATGGGAAGGATAATTTTCATCTCTTCTTGATAATGATACCCAACATGAATATTACCCCAAATTATCTCCTTTTGGAGTTTCCAGAGAGTTTTTATTTCAGTCTCATATTGTGACAATTGTTCCTCTAAGGAAGTAACTTCAATTCTTCTCGTTGGTGATCAAGATGTAGTCATACCATTTCCCTTGACAATGTTCCATCTTATAGGTGAAAACTATATATTCAATGGTTCTATATTTTGGAGCCTTATTTTGTTCTAGGTGCATTTAGGATTTTTGGTGCATCCAAATCACCCTCTTCTCAAGGTAGATTCTTTGTGTTGCGACCCTCTTTTTTTGGATAGATCAATGTCCTCCATTTTTATAGTGATGATATTTACAGATCCATATCATGAAATGGGGGTTATTCCATTAGTTTCAATGTAATAGACTGATTCTGTACTACTTTCATTAAGGTCATTATTTGAACCACATGCCTTGTTGAGCCATTTCGGCTTGCAACCCCAATGGGGTCTGATATCATTTTCCACGTGTTCCTAATATCTTATCCTATGAGTAATTGCCTTGGGGGAGTTTCTAGTCATGATTTCTAAAAGGGTCCTGACCAGCAAAGGTTTGTCCCACGGTGGGATGGATAGATGGGACATTGAATGTTTTCCTCCCACCCTAGATAAGAATAATTTTCTCTATGGTGATGATGATGATGAAAATTCCCCCTATCCCTATAGGGTGGGGTCATCCAGGTCCGCAATTAGCATTGATTGGTCATGTTGTTGAGGAACCAATGACTCTAGTCAAGGACATGATTATTCCCTAGATGAACATGAAGATATAAATTCCCGAATCCCTATGAGGTGGGGGTGATCTAGAATCACCACTGATTCTTCAAGGACCCTCTTAGGGGATGATGAACCTGGATATGGTGATTTAGATATAAATTCCCCCAACCAAATAGGTTGGGGTTTACTCACGGATATTAAGGATATGTCTTAAATCCTCTTGGTAATTGGCGATCCGTGGGGTGGAGGTAGTGTAAGATATTTTCCTATCCAAGGGGGTCGATTCCACTCATGGTCAAATGATATGGAAGCTACTATTGTGTCTCGTTTGATGTGGTACTACTATGCTTTCATAAGAGATGGGAGGGATGAAAACCCATTATGAGTACCATTCTTTATAGGATTTTTTTTGGATGATCACAACTTCAGTCTCCATGTTCGAAATGCATTAAAATTTCTTCAAGGGGCCCATTTTGACATCCTTTTCACTATCATCACCCTATTTTTGTGATGTTTGGGCATCATTTAACTGATTTAATTATACTATAGTGAACAACTAGCCCAAGCATTACCTAGTCACATGATTTTTCCAGAGTCTATAACATTACAGGATACTGAATCTAAAGGGTTATGTTGTTCCAAAGGTGTGTAAAATTGTAACCTTACATACTATCCACATAATTGAATACATATACATGAAATGAATTTAGAGGTTTTATGTCGAAGTTTCATGATGTAGTTCCATTAAGCATGTTGCAGATTTGTATTGTGCATTTCAAATTCTGGATCCCGGGCCAAGTAGATAGCATCCTGGTCTAGAAAACAACATTGTATATTGATTTTATAAAGGTGAAACTTGTATCCTAGATAAGGTAGATGTCTATCCTTATATTTTTTATGAGTATACAACATATTTGAGCATATAAAAGGAATGAAATCCTTTTATATATCATCTAAGATCTCGTATTCATAAGTAGTGAGCACCTAGAACATGATAGAGAGGTTGATTTTGGATAACTCTCTCCATATGTCAATGTTGGATTACTACTCATCAGAGATACACACCTCTATATGGTCAGACCATATATGATGGATCTTATGCTCTCCTGTTGATGGGAGTGGATTGTTACTAGTAGTTGATGGGGAACCATATGCGATTGACCCTGATATTTCAAGAAACTATCTATAAAATGGTGTCAGAGTTTTGAACACCTGTCTATAAAGAGGTTTCTTGGAAAGGGGAAGATTTCATTGTCCATGGGAGATATCATCATGGGTAGGTTAACCATATTGAATTCTAGGATCAAAATCCCTATGATCCATCTCCACACTACTATGAGGAGGACTATCATGGTAATGTATATCTTTTTCTATTGCTTCAATAGTAGTGTTGATGGACCCACTTGATGTTGAGAATGTGTCTCAAATGAACTCAAGGACACTGTAATTAATCATATTAGAAATATGACCCATGTTCTACATCATGCTAAGAATATGAAAACCTATATTTTGGGATTATGTAGGGATATTATCCAGCTATGTGATGGTTGCTAGAACTTGTATATAATTTTCTAGTTCTCTAAGAATATGTTATCGCTACTGAGAAGCTTCTAGAATATTCTAATGAGTTGTCTCATTATTGATAGAAATATGAGAATGTATAAAGAATTTTTCATTCTCACATGGTGATCCTCATTCAACATAGGATTACAATCCTATTCCTAAGACTTTGGGATATTCCCCTGGTCTTTCTTGGTAGGAGTATGAGCCTTCCCCGAGGCATGTGCCACTCTAACTAGGTGATCCCCTACTGGAATAGTAATATGATCCTGGTTTGATTATGCATTCCCTGCATGAATATATAGGAGGACCTCCATAATGTGAGAAGGGATATAATCCTCATTTTTTATTGCCCTAGAATGATGCTGGTGTAGTCATTTATCAGCAAACATAGGAATATGTGCCTGACTTATATGATCTTCTGAAATGTTCCAGGAAAATTTACTGATAAGAATATAAGAATGTACCGAGGATTTTTTCATTCTTAATGGGTTATCCCTATCCTGAGGCATGTTCCACTATCACCTAGTGTGCCTCGGTTGGAATTGGAGTATGATCCTGGTCTAACGCTTCATTATTTATTGAAATATTCTGATAATCCTCTTGGATGGGAGTAATAATGTGTGATTTCTACAGTATAACCACTAGTTCATAATAATCAGAGCATTGAGTTGCATTGGTTGTTGGGATAGGATTATGTTCTAGTCCCTTTATCTAAAACGGTCCCAGAATATGATGGTAGAGTTCTTCAACTGTTGCTAAAATATATTGGCATTTTAGAAAAGTGTGTGTAGGGATATAGGCCTTCACATTTTATGTCCCCATTATACACTAGAATATTTCTTTGATTTAATTGGGAATATGTGACCACTTCTTTCATCCTTGTTCCATTAGAATATACTGATGGGCTTAATGCATGGGGGTAGGGATATTCACCTCCCACATACCTACTATTGGAATATGCCTAAAGACTTGTTTTGAGTCAGCAGGGATGTGAGCTTACTTACTAGTTCCAGCCAGAATATGCCAACATGCATCATTAGTAGAAGTGGGGATATCATCCCACTTATGGATATCCAAAAAATTCCTCCTTTGATGATCCTTCCTTGTTGTCTATTCATGGGCATTAGAGGCATAAGAATTTTGGGTTGTTCCATCAGTAGGTGACTGGTTGGTATCAGCGAGATGGTGTTGGTGATGGCAGTTGATAGGTTCCCTTCTCTATGGAACATTAATTGAAATAGAGATATATTTGTAATCCTAATACACCTTCATCAGAGACTAAAGGTGGCGGTTTTCAATCTCAAGGGATAATCTCCTGAAGCATTTTTTTTTGGAAACAAGGGCTACTAGCTTAGCGGAGACTTTCTCTGGGAAATGTGGACTCATCGGCTGATGTTCCTAAATAACCTCATGAGAAGCTTTGATGGTTGGGATCATACCGCATCAGTGGAACTCCTAGACCATCATGTTTTCCACATGATGTTGGATTTTTTGAGCTGGTGAGATCACTTTTTGACCCATGCACCTTTCAAACCCATATGATTAATCAAAGAAAACACTAGATGATGAAGCAATTGTCTTGAATTAGGATGTTGAAAGAATTATCTATAGTTTTGAAGATGAAAAATAATGAGGTTACTGATTAATACAATATTATAGGCATAATATTCTCAATCATATATTCATGGTTAAGAAAATTTTTTCTTTTATTATTAACCTAAACATAAGACTCTCTTGGACTTTTCAAAGAGAGGATGGACTTATTTCAGGAGAACCCTTTGTTACAGAGGATCATTTGTAGGATCATGCAGGTCTTACTAATTTTTTTTTGTATAGGGAATAAAAAACAACGTGTTCTACCACTTGATTATTCAATCATACCATCATTTGAGATATTCACGTTGGTCTTTTAAGTTTTTTTTATATGGGGTGAAAACAAAATCGGTCGATGGATTATAACCAATCATTTTCTATTAGAGATATTCAAGCTAGGTTCACCATTTTATTGCATATAGTGGTAAAACAAAATGGTTTGATGCATTATAACCCAATTTTATTATTATTAGAGAGATTCATATTAGGTTTACTATTTTTTTTTCAGGTTTTCAAGGCATGAATGGGATCTACTTGATTATATGATTGTGGGGGGTTTGTGTTGTGCACAATAATGAACATCAGGTTACCAATTTCACTCTCACTGAAAAATACCAATGGTTCCCTCATATGAATCTTAGTAAATACCTTCTTTCCAATGGTAGTAGATCACCATGATTTTTAGGCCCAATGAATCATGGTGACTCACATTGGTCGAGAGGATGGGAGGTCAGGCTCATCACACCCTTTTTTATGGAATTGTTTCCTACTCCGTAACTCTCTTATAGATTTAATATATATTCACAGATCTCTTCCTAATACCAGTATGGGACCGGTTACCCTGAAAAAATGATTTTGGTGTAATTATCTTTCATATTCAAAAGACTGGGATCTCTTTATTGAATCCATATGTATGTATTTGAGGTTCTATATCATTATCTTATAATTGGTGGTTTCTTATGTTCTAAATATATATAAACAAGAGATTCAGAATGTGAAACCATTCAAGGAGGAGGTTAATATTCTAAGGATGGGATTGAGCTATTCTGAAGAATCCTATATATCCTGGTTATTTCAATAATCAAAACCCATATAGTTCATCAGACCCATGCAGTTTAACATCATGTGAAAAGGACATTTAGGGGTGATATGGGACACTGGTTGTTCATGCTTGAGTCCTAGAGGGATGTCCTACATATCCCGATTAGGGTGTGAATCATATTTTTCATTGTTAATTTGTTTGGGGCTTACACACTGAGGTTGAATTTTCCAATATAGAGACTTATGGTGAGAATAAATTATTATTGTAGTTCCTTAAGACCATGTGAGCTATGCTCAGTATGGTAAACAAGGGATCCAAAATGAACATTTTTATTTACCATGATGTGGGATTTATGTGTTGAGACTTCCCAAATATGATTTATTATAGAGATCTGGCCTCAAGGATACATATTATGTATCCTAGTTATGGAAGGAATTAGAGTCATCCAATTTATTTCTCAATATATTGATGGATGAGGTAGAATAATCTGCCCACAAGAATGATTGGGTCACAATGGTCAAAAACGAAATTTTAGTTAGACTAACATCGAAATGGATGTTTATTTGATATTGGGCCTTAGGAATTAATCCTATTTATATTGGTTATTAATGGAATCAGATTTCTCATAGTTCAATCACACCCTTGGGATTTTACCTAAGGTATATTCCCTTGTGTCAAAGATAGTGTTTCATTCCACTCATTGGGGATTTACATACATATGTTTCCCTAGTTGGTGGAGACTCGTGATGGGAATTATATGATTATTTCAACTCCCTAATATCATGTGATCTATTCTCTTTGTGATGAATAATGGATGTAAAATGATCAATATCATTTCTTGAATAGTGGGGGGTATTATATATTTGGATAGCCCTGTGGAGATCAAACCATGAATATGTGGCCTATGTATCCTAAATATGGAAAGAATCAGGTTTTTCATATTTACATTGGTCGAGCCTTACACTCTGAGGTTTCCTTGGCTATTGGGACATATCTGGTTATGTCACTGGTCAAATATTACACTCGGAGGTTTCCTTTGTGACCTGATTTCTTGTCTTCCATGCATTGATTGTGAACTTTTCCTTATACATAGGAGAGTATCTACCTGGAATATATGAAGACAAATAAATGATCTAGTAAGTGTTTCTAAAGGACTTCATGTAACCTGGGTTGCATATCCAAAGGCTATAACATGATTAAAGCTAACCTATCAAGATGAAATCACAAGATCTAGTTGGTCTATCCTGGAAGCTATCACATGACCTATCTAACTAAATTTCCTTGGTTTCATTCACAAGAATTTTATTGAAAAATATGAAGGGTTCCATGAGATTCAATACAACATGTCTCAGAGGGTGTCACATGTCTTGAATAATATCCCAAGAAGACATCATGATACCTGGATGACATGTCTTGAGGGCATTGTGTGTCTCAGATGGCTTTCCCAGAGGGTATCGCAAGGTCTTAGTTATCATACACAAATGAATCCACGAGACTTAGTTGACATGAGATGGTGTCATTATATGAGTCAGGAGATTTATCTAAAGGATGTATCAAGGCCTGAGAAACAGGCCCAGAGGAATTTTTGAGATTAAAGTGGTGTGCCGAGGGGGGGGCATGTGACTTGATCTGGTGTGTTCTGATAACTTCGTGTTACCCAAATAGCATGCTGGAAGAACTTTGAGAGATCTGAGAGACATGTATTTGTGTTGTTCCATGTCCTGGATGACTCATGAGAAGTGCATGAGGGTCATCAAATTTGTTTTTGTTTAATACTTTCACCTATATTCTTATTATATCCCTTGTATAGAAAATTACTTATATTTATTTAGTATCTGTTTATTTTGAGTCTCACATGATTCGGAAGTTGTGTGGTATGTTCTTCGAACATCTTTCTAGAAATCCTTCATGTGATATGTGAATAATATTTTGAAGTTCTTTATGCATGTATCATGATCACTCTAGTTATTTCCTAGAAAATTACTTAACAGAATACTTTCTAGTCACGATATCCTGGCATATTTTTCGCTTGATCACAATAGGTAGTTGTGCATTTTTTAAACTAGGGTGGGGAATTTATAGGTATTACCACCTTGGTTGTCCACCGGCTTGTGCAATGTCTCCAGAGTGAACCCAGGATGGATTGGAAAAATCATCCTCATAATCCTTTGTTGTAGATTACTATGATGAAATCACGTAATTTTCGGTAACTGCGAGTCTCTCTCATCAACTCCTCCATTATTGGATTATTTCCAATTAATGGGGACTTTTTTTGATCATGAAGTTATGCCAAGGTACTTTCATATTGTCATACTGATATGGTTAAGGGACTTTATGAGATTAAAGTACCTATTTAAATTTTTTTTCGAGATGCTCAGTGCCTTTTTGAGAAACTTCGAGAGGAAAGGGTGGCTTGTCCGGGGGTCTCATGGGACCGTTCCATAGATATCCTTAGTACATCACAAGAATTTTATGATGATGAGATGCTTTCACCATAATTTCCTTTTTTTATTTTACAAATTTTTGGGAGTCATTCAAGATTACATGAGTAATTTCAATGACAATTACTCTATTTGTTGATGATCTGTCACATGAATAGAAGAAGCCCTATGGGGATGCCTGGTCATTTCATGGACAAACCAATCTATTTTTCCTTAGGGAGCCAAAGGGGGAGTTCATGGTTTTCTGTACATACCCAGGGTATTTTTTTGTGGTGAGGATGACAACACAATGGGATTTTACAAGACAAGGCAGACATGTTTGTGTTTTCAATGTATTTCAGATCCTCATTATTGCGTCTCATACCTTTTTATGACTGTGAGTAGCTCCCGCCTCCTCCCATTTTATTTCCTTTATTTTATTCTATAAAGGTTTTGGGTTCATATGAATTTTTTTGGATTTCATCAATGAAAATTATCATTCCCATAAGTGATATCTCTCATGATCATTGTGACTACTAGTGTCCTCCACCTTTGGAAATATTTCCTCCCATTTTCAAAGCATATTGGGTTGGATTGTTAGGTGCTTGCTGCTGACAAACCACATGGCCTACGGAAGCTTACCCTTCTACCATCGTGCATCCATTTTTTGTTTGAGGAATCTTTTTGAGGGCAGAAGAACTCACCAAAGGGGGATTTGTGGGACCTACTATAGGTTATCCACTATAACCGACTCCTTTTCATGACCATATTCTAGTCACACAAATTCAAGTCTCTTAGAGGTTCACGTGATCCACAATTTTTTTCCACCTTATCATTCCTTTTATTTTGTGGTAAAATAATACCCATATTCAAGTATTTATTCCTTTGTGAATTTTTCGGATGATCATTTGGCAGACATCAATAATGGCTCTTCATAATTTCCCTTAATATGGCTTATCAACTAGAGGAATTTTTTTCCTAAAGATCAAGATTCTCTAATTTTTGTGTGCCTTCACATCATTATAGATGAACCCATCTTTCAAATTTGGTTTTTGGTTATCTATTTTATACCTACCCCACATCACAACCCCTACTCAAGAACATTATGTTTTGATTTATGATCTCTCCATTTCCTATTCAAAAAGTGTTGGGACATTTATAACATTTGGGCACCATTTGGGTTGTTATTCTCATTCATTAGTTCTATGAATCATGAAAATAAAGTATGTGAAACCCACCCATTGAGACTATCTTTAGTGGAATTGGGATCTCCATTAATGTTGGGTCAACTTTCCCCTTTACCACTAAATTTATTTTCTCAACCCCTTTTATTCCAAGCACTATGACCTTAAACTATGTACACCTACTCTATTTGATAGTTTATTTTTGAATTAGACTCCCCATACAAGTCATGGTTTTACCTCAATATTTCCTTATTGGTTGTCCCACTTCAGATATGGTAAAATTTTCATAACCCTAAACTCAGAATTTTTTGGTCAAACCTATATGACCTTAAACTTTAACACCTTTAAGGTTAAAACTATACGACTTTAAACTATAGGTGAAAATTTCCAAAGACTTTTTAGGAAAAACTATAAAGGGATACCTAATGAGAAGACATGTATTCTCTTTCTAATCTTTTCACCTTAAAATATTAAGAAAAAATTAGAGTGAAAATAAAAAAAGGTTTACAAAGCTCTTGGGCCCACCCTATGGCCCTAATAAAATCCAAGCCATGGTCGCTTAACCTAATTGTTTAGGAAAAAGTTAGATAAGTAACACATAATATATCTACAAAATGTTTTAAAAATCTATACGTGATGTAAAATACTTTATGGTGTTAGAACCCTTTTTTAATATTCCTTCCTTCCATGAACCTATATTATTTTATAAGTGTTTAAATCCTCACAAACCTTTTCTTCATTATCAATAATTTATACATTCGACTTAAAAGGAATACACTTCTTGACTATGCATACTATACCCCTAATATGGATTTGAATAAGTAACCCTGATATGGTCTATCAACCAAATGCATAGTCATCTCTAAGAATATAATTCACTAATTTTCATGCACCCTGAAACCATTTTAGTGGAACCCGTATTTCAAAAAAAATTTGAAAT
Source organism: Viscum album (assembly GCA_963277665.1). Lineage (NCBI taxonomy): Eukaryota > Viridiplantae > Streptophyta > Magnoliopsida > Santalales > Viscaceae > Viscum > Viscum album. Next base: position 1,621,238,372 of record OY728163.1, on the reverse strand, counting down.
AATTCCAAAATTTGTTTCTTATCTCATTACTAATAATTAAAAAATTTTGAGTTATGATTTAAAAAATCCAAAATATTATCATTCAAGTATATCTAGTACCCTCAATGTCACACACTTGTGTAACAAAATCATTTTCAATGTAAGAGTTTGACATCACATCCTATAACTTTTGACTAATCCTAGTTATGTGGTTCAAAATAATATAAAAATATGTTCTAAGCTTCATAACTGTAAACTAAATGCCCCTTATTCCAAGGTGTTCATTGGTTCCCCTATCCCAGGTAGTAAAATTGGGACATCCTTTCTACTAAAGCTTCCATTATTTATAAGATAGTTCATATATCTACCTCCCAAGACCACACAATCAATCTTTAGAACATTCTCAAGAAGTGTATGTATCCACCTCTTGAGATCATACAATAATGCTCTAGAAAACTTTTGAAGAGTTCATGAACACCATCATCGATAGCGGTTTCTATTCTAATTAGGTTAATCGGGATTAATTTATTTGCATGATCATTTGTATCAGTGACATTGGGCTCTGAAAATTCATGTTGGGTCAACTTCACCTATGTTTCTATATAGGCTACTACACCTTTTGGTCCATGTTCAATAAACTTAAACTGTGTACACTTGATTCAAATCTATATGAAATTACACAATAGATATAATGGTCTGACTCTCATGACCTAAAATGACATAATAAAAGAGACACAAAACTTACCAGTTTTAAAACCCATAAAATGTAAGTAAAGGAGAATTTTGTGTCTTCACTTTCTGGACTCAATTCCTATAAGATCAAGTGTTTGAAGTTTAAAATGAAAAAAATCAATCAATTTGAAAACTTATAAAGGAAAAAATTATTAAAATATAAGTCCTTGATTTTTTCCCTCCCCAATATGAGGCTCAGATAAAATTTATGGAGATAAAATAAAAGCCTCAAAGCTTATGGGGTCCAAAATATGACCTCAAAAAAATTCAGGCTGTGATATCTTGACCCTTTATATAGGAAAAATTCAGAGAATTCTCTCATATTATTCACCCTTAGAATATCAGTCCAATAGATCCAAGTGAAATGTGTAAATAAATCACCTCAGGGTATTTTAACCCTCTTGAACTCTAGCACCCTCATTCCAGATTCCCCCTTTGTGATCCTCATCATGGTCAGTTAAATCATTCATAAAAATGGACCAAATATGGCATTACAGTGATGGTATCTATACTAATATCTATCCTTGATCCACTCCAAGAGAAAATAATTCATCTAAATGGAATAATTCTACCATTATGGTGATGTTACCTATGTTTATACCCATTAATGATCCATGCCAAGAAGAAAATCATCATGACCCAATTTTCCAGATTCATGATTTCCTTTATTAATTCTAAATTTAGTATGTTCCTAATCACAAAATAATTAGATTTCATTTCCTTAGGTTTTATAGTTTATTGAAAATTTATGATAAGAGTAAATAATACATTCAAAAATTCAACAATTTATAAGTTATTGGGGATGAATTGTTTTCATTTATCAAAATAAATGAAGAGAAGTGTTTATAATTTGGATTCTCTCTTCACTATAATGATACATTAAATTTTTTTATAAAAATACTTATAGATTTATTGGATAAATACCCATTCCTCACAAACAATTTTTTTAAACTTATCTAGCTCTATATCCTCAACTTCCTCATTAAGGTGATTCTTTTCAATTGCAAAAATAATAATTTATTTTCCTTGGAGTTGAATTTCTTCAAGAGAATGATGTACTTTTAATAAAACCTCATTAGAATCCAATTATTATTAGATATAGATCTCCTGGATAGATTTAACATTAGCTCATTATTGATATTCCACCACATCCTTGGCATGGTTATGTTCGGCCTGAGATGATGTAGCTTAGAGATCATTAGATTTTGATAGTAATCTCACCTTGATAATAATTTGTTGTGTCTCAAACTCTTATTATTATAATCAAATGACCTAATTTAGGGAATAATGGATCTTACGATAATATAATCCAACATGTACCATTGTGTTAAACATACCAGAAATATATTGAAGTTATGAGGGTTCGTCTTCTAGGGGTTTCTCTGAAACCAACCTCTATATATCCCAAAAAATAAATTAGAGAGATATGAAAAAAGTTTTATAGGCCTCTAAGTATAAATCAACACCACTAAAAAGAGGTTTTTCATACCCTATAATTTATTCACTAGTGTAAATAGATTTTTTTACACCCAAAAATTAGGCAGGTATTGGAGTTGTTTCATCCCTAGTTTATTCTAATAGTTGAATCAGAATGCGAACCTCTTTTATAGGCCCAACCATTGAAGTTAACATTAGAGAAAGGGATAAAACAAGGAGAAAGGTCAATGATTGAGATAATAGATAAATGTAAAAGGATAATAAATCAAGGTAATTGTAGATAATTACCCATGTATAGATCAACTAGTTATTCTAGGTTTCTCTCCACACTCCCAACTTCATCATTCTATGACATAGGAATTCCTAGAGGGAGAATGATTTCATTAGTATTTTCTAGGTATAACTCATATGAACCATGATAAAACACATTATTGTTATTTTGGTCTAGTGATCCCTCTATCACAGTATCATGAAAAATCTTGACCTTTTACCAATGGATTTATTTTGTAACAATCTCTATGGATAAAGTTGTGTAAGTCATGATTTTTGACTAGTAGATCATGAATAAGGATACTTATTGAACATGTATAAGGAAACTTATATCATTTTAACTCTTTATTGTAATTCAAAAACTTTTTATAAAGATCCATGGATATCGATATGTGCCATATTTTCTTCCACTACCAGTAGTTTGTTCGGAATAGTATCAGGACCTTTTGTATCTCTGTCAGTGGGGACAACATTTGAAACAATTCAATTGGGGTCTATGTTCATCTTTTATTAAACTCCACTATAATATCCCCATTGGGATTCTTTTCAGAAGTTGTGGTAACCATGAAAAACATAATTTTTCATGACTCAAGGTTAATTGATGTTAGAATGATATCTTTTCAAACTCATGCACCATTATTGAAGTACCTTTAAAAGAAACTGAAAAAAATTAAGTGTAATATTTAGTAGACAGTCTTATGTAGAGATGGTTTTCTAGTATGTTCAACTTATTCCAATTTTTATACATCCTTGATGGTTATGCTCATATAATGTATGATAGTTTAATTCATAAGGATCACCTCTAGATAGCTGGAAGTTATGGCCTATGTGTTCCATTTCAGACCTGGAGCATCCTCATCCCATGTCATGGTCTGACCATCCACATAGTAATTAACTTCTTTAATAGAAAATATACCAATATATTGAAAAATAAAATTCCAATTGGGTAAGATAATTAGATGGAGGCTCATGGATCACATCAGGAATACTCAATTCCTATGCATATCCATCTAGGAAAATTGGTGGCTCGGTAACACCTATAGTTATTAGGAGATCCTATAATGTGTGTGAGGATTATAAAAATGTAATAAACCCTGTTATGAAAATTAAAGTCAATAATTATTAAATAACATCACAATCATGTATGGTTTATATACAAAGATTCATTTCTATCCTTTATAGATGAGAGTAAGAGGTGATCTCTCTATTGATAGGTTGTCTCATCAGTAATAATTTTCACTCTACCCAAGAATTATCCTTATATATATATAGGATTATTTAAATATCCCTTAAATTAAAAAACATGGGTATATTTATTAATTGATAAACACAATATATTTTCTAAAACAAATCAATGATGTGTTGTGATAATTAACAATAATGAAATACACATTTGGATAATAGATTTTCTCTCTAATGATGTTGACTCCAAAGGGAAAAAATCAAGTCTATGCATTCTATAATATTTTTATCATTAGAGTAAAGTGAGAATGGCCACCCTCCATCTCTTCATACACAAGCCAATGGACTGGGGATAACTCCCCATATTCTATAGAAGGAAATCTCTCAACCCCAATGTTGATACAAGGGGTATTATACCTTGTGATTTTATTGGAAACACTTGTTTTCCACACTCTGAAAACTGAGATGAGGAAATTTGTTAGAAATAGTTTCCAATTTAAAATCATATAATAATAATTAATTTTTTATGAGAATTATATCCTTAGGATCTAAAAATTAATCCCATTATCTATATGGTAGATCAGCCACCACTTTAGTAGTTCCTCACTCTATCATTTCCATACTTGTTTTGTGGAATGGAACTAGATTTTGGTACTATAGATGAGCATTTACATCTCTTGGATTCACATTTCTACCTATATGGGATTGGTATCATAAAATTAGTTTAGGGATGCTAGTATATCCCTGTGTTAAGGAAGAAACACATTGATATAGAGAATATACCATAGATCCCTTATGTTGGAAGGCCTTTTCCACCAAAATTGTGCTACCTTTGGCCATACATAGTCTAAAACCTCTATGTCTAGTTATGAAGAAGCCTTTAAATCCCTCGACTTCACTATTTTTTTAGGAATTCACACCTCTATCAGAGTCTGAATAATTGGTTCTTAGTTTTATTTCCAGTGATTATGATATAACTATCTTAGATCAATTAGAAGGTGTAAAAGCTCTCCCACTCTAGTTCATCACATAGCCTATAGTTAGGAACATTTTGGTTATTCCAATACTTCACCTATGTTTCTCTCTGAATGATCCCTTTTGCCTCATTTTCCCCATCCTAGATTCACAATAAAAACAACTCAATGGATTCTTTTCACCTTCATCCATTTGGGATATATAGAATTATAATAATTATCATATTTAGTGGTTAACTCGATTTATGTACTCATTGGGAAAACTTGATCACTACCTCATAGATTTATGGGCCATTATTACCTAGATTTTTCTTAGTATCATTGGATTATTTTCTACTAGAGTGAATTTTAATGGTGAGATAGTTGGTCATTGTAGGAACCCAAAAAATTGCAAGGTACATAATCAATAAATATGATCTCTCCATATATCCATGTCACCAACATGTAGTATCTCAAAGACATCATATATAACATTGATTCATATTTACTTATGTCATTGTAAAAAAATTTCTCACTGGGGGTCACTATGTGGGAAGAAGTTGAACTCTATAGATAGACACAAAATATTTAGAGTTGATCTATACTTTAAATACAGAGGCCTAATTTTAGGGATATATTGAATGAATTTGTGGAACTAGAATTCCTGTAACACCTTGAGATTTTATGAGATTGATTCTTTTTAATTTCTTTGATGTCTTGTGTTGTATGCTACACCAAGATTAGCTTGTAATATATGTAACATCGTATTAGCATTTAGTATACACAAAATTATTATTGGATTGTATTACACACAATTTCAAGTTATTTTGATAGAATTAATTTAACACAAGACCATGTATAAGTTATAACTAAATATTATAACATAATCCTTATAATGCTGGGTATGAATAATATTAACTTCCTTCTAAAAAACATTTTAAATGGAAATAGGTGAGTCTATAAAATAATAAAATCACTCTTTATGGATTTAATTAGTATATTAAATATGTAGTATATTCAATGTAATGTTTTAAATTTATCTTATATGTTTTCTAGATATTATATAAGAAAAAATTCAATTTTTTTGGATAAAAGAAGTATTTTTCAAAAACAAATACAGTTTTACCACCTTTTAGTGGAAACACCTTTTTAAAACTAGTTTTTGAAACTTTTATAAGTTTTATTTGACATAATAAACTTATTATTTTAAATAATAACATCAAATTTTACTATAGTTGAAATTTTGGTATTTTTCTGATGAAATTTATATTTTAATGAATAGTGAAAAATACTGTATTTTAATTCAAAACTATATTTTCATATAATTTATTTATATTGTTAGAGTATTTTTTTAATTGGTATTAAAGTGTAATTGGATTTTGTTTTTATAATTTAATCCAATGGTGGTCATTCGAAGCAATTTCACATTTAAATTGTATATAAACACATGTCAATCTTTTGATAGTTTTTACTTCTTAAAAACCTCGCTTTCTCATTATAACAATAGGAATTAATTTTAAATTAATTTCTAAAAATAACGTGTTTTGAATATAGAAAAATGGATTCCATATTTTGAATTATAATTTCCAAATTATTTAAATAGGTCCCTTTTATTTTTTTTCTATTATGAATAGTTACTTCAGTAATTTTTTTATTTGTCATGGTTAAAAGGTAAATCAGGTAAATAAGAGTTAAAATCATATTATAATAATATAAAACTACCCTAACACGTTTCCTAAAAATATTTGATGAGTCTTAAGTGACCAAAAAACCCTTAGGCTTAATTTTAGGCACCTGAGAACCACTTGGGTGTGAAAATGACATGCTATAATAATTAATTTAAAGTAAACGGAAATATAACATAAACACATAAATTTTTACTAAAACGATTTTAATGTGAGGTTATATAATTGATTGTTTTGAATATAAATATTAACTATAGAGATAAAAATATTTCCTAAATCAAGGTATTTTATTAATAATTTTTAGACAATAAATAAATATATTTATTTATGACACAATGATGATGCAGTGATTACGATATTAATGAATGATTCAAATAAATGATATTATAAATATTAAAATAAATTTAATTTAAAATTTTTTGATGTTATAAATTAATTTTCTAGATTACTATGACATATTATATTTTAGTAAATTATTTTTTTAAGGAATCATTTTTATGACTTTAACAAAAATCAATTTCTAAATAGTGTTAAAATAGACATAAATGAGTTTTTAAAACAAATACTATTTTATTAAATTATATAATATTCCTAAAAATATATTATTAGGTTAAATGAATTATATAATGTTAAAAATTTCATTAATTATCCACTTGTGGTTCTCTTATAATTTTTATAGTAACTATAGTGACCATATATTATGAAAATACAAGAAGACATGGTAAGAGTTAATGTTTTTAATTAAGGGTTAAAGATAAAATATAAGGTTAATTTTGTGACCTAAACTTGTATAAAACATATTGGTCGAGAGGATTTAAACCCATACTCATCTTATTCTCTAAATTTATCACTTTTTAACTATTATAATTATAAAATTATTTTATACTAAAATAATATTTTCTAAAGTGTTTGTCCTCCCTCTTATAAAAGGCCACCACCTCTACCCACTTACTGACACCTTTAAATACCCTTGTCTAATCCAAATTATACTCAAATAATCTCCCAACATCCCTCCCTTCCTCATAGAGGACACAATTTGGGAATAAATTCATCTTAGGAAGACCTTTTTTGGAAATCAAAAGGGGATACTCGAAAAAGAGGTAATTGTTTTATCACCTCTTTCAAAATTATTTTCTTCTTATACTTCATATTATTTTGTTGTTACCGTACTAAAGTAATGAATCTAGAATCTTATACATTATGAGATGTTATTATAATTATGTTAAAACTTTACATCTCCTTTTATCCATCCTACGAATAATAATATCTCCATGCGTGCGTAGGTACGGCTTACCGTCTCCACGTCGTGGTGTAATTTTTTATTCAACAATAATTAATTTGGATGGGTATAATGATCAGTATAATCGATTTAAATAATGAATATAAAATGATAATTATTTTTTATAATTAATATACCATCCAATTCCATACCATTTAACCATTAAGTGAATGATATCGTTGCTCGTGCATACGTACGACCCACTGTCTCCACGACGCGATAAGATTCATTCTCCGCGTTAACCATTCAAGAATGATTATAAAGTATATATAATAAATAATAATTAAATATATGAAATAATAATGAAACTATATTTATTTATATATATACATTTCATTTACTTGCTTTCATTCAATTCAATAAGGAAACAGAAACAACATTCATGCATACGTACGACCTACCGTCTCCATGAACAGTGTATTCCATTTCATTTATCTATCTATTATATATATTTATATACTGAATATATATGATTTATAAATTATTTTTTATATTTTTTAAGTAATTAAATAATGATCTAAGTAATTATATCATGAATAATATGTCAAAACAAGTATGATAAATAAAATGATTATCACCCAAAACGTTGCTTTAACATGGAATTGATAAATGAACGAGTAAAATAAAGTCATAATTTAATCATATATGAATTAATAAATATTATTATGGTTAGGTTAAAAGTTAAAAATATGTTTAAACCCATTTTATATTAGGTTAGGATACATACAAATCATATTAGACATAAGGTAAGGGATAATTTTACAATCTCATTATTATCTGAGATTGTTTATTTGTAATTATTTACTAGGGTATATTTATCATTCATTTACATGTTTCCTAAATATATAATATTATTTCTATTCTTATAATTTTTTAAAAATTGAATTTTTCCCATTGGTAAATTTTTATTAAAGGGTATGGAAGGAATATTTCTTTTGTTTTCCATACGAGGTACTTCTTGACTTTTCTGGAAAGAATATGAGAAGAATGTTTTTCTAACTTATACAGTATGAATAGATTTTTACATCTTCATAACACCTTATTTTTATGAATCTTCCTCTACACAATTTCAAGTTTATTTTAAAATAAATTTTTTTCATTTAAAATTTCATGGCATTTGAGAAAAAGAAAACATTTTTGAAGAATAAATGATATTTTCCTCAGGAATTAAGTTCAAGTGTTTTATCAAAATTATTTTCCATATAAATTACATAGGGTTATGTTTATATCCCAATTATTAATATGATTTTATTGTGTTGATGATGGAATAATTTTTTATATAGACTATGTTATGATGTAATGATGTTTAAGAGACCCATTTTATTCATTGGTTTATGCTATGGTGAATGATTTATGTTTTTATGGCACATATAAGAATGTTTTCATTATGAGATGGGTGGAAAATATATCTCCCTCAAATGAATTGAGTAAATATTTATATCTCCTGAGATAGACATGACTAGAACAAGTAAATATGGTTTAGTAATATAAGGCTAGAATGGTAAGTAAACAGGGTTTAGTAATGGACTTTTTCCACTATGATGGTCTTGGAAGCAATGCCTTGGATTCTATAGAAATCATATTATGTTCTTATTTTTTTTAAACAATTTAATGTTTTATTCCAATTATATATTCTAATCCTTAAATAGTTCCAAGATTTATTTCATGACACAAGATTGTGATATTTATACTTTATGTTCATGTTTTTACATTCTTATGTTTCTGGTCTATTTTATGTTCTCCATGTTTACCCTTATTAAGCATTTCAGGTCACTATTTTTATGTTTTATTTTCTCCATGATATAAACAATGGTTTTACGTAAAAAAGCAAAATTTTAAGACCTTTATAAGATATTTTTAAGATATTTCACCAAGTTAGAAGATTATGTTCCATGTTTCCAAAGACACTAAACTAATGCGGTCTTTGGGTGTATATTTTTTTTAATGTATTAAGTATTCCGAAAAATAAATGTAATGTCCGTGTACATCAAGCTTGAGTTGTTAGATTTGGTATCATAGTGATGTTTTAGTTATCTTTTGGAAACTAGGATGCAAAAACATTAATGAGATCCCTAGAGATATTTCTAAGGTATGTCTAAGGATGTCCCTAAGGGTAAGTCTAACTATTGGTTACAGTCCTAGAATTATGGTAACGATCATGAATAACCTCTGATTAAACTTAAGGTGTTCGAGATTAAAAGTAATCTCCCTTGATTATGTTATTTTCCAAGTATGATTTTTTCCTCTCACACTATTCTTTTTGGGTTTTAGACAATGGTGGGAACCTAAAGGAACCGTGTTATTGATAAATGCACCGGTCAATGCAATGATTGTCCTCCTGAACAAAAAAATGTTATGGTACATGGAATGAAAAATCTTATTTTTATACTTACACAAGCTATAAATCATTTTGGGCTTCCAAAATAGTAGATAAGGGAATAAAATTTTATTGAGTCCTTCATGAGGAAACGTCCAACTTCTTTTAGTGGGACTTCTGATCCACTTTTTTCTGAACAATGGATCAGTACCATTGAAAAGATATTTTCCATCCTTTACTATTCAGAACATGAAATAGTCATTTTGGATATTTATTGTTTTGAAGGTGAAGCAGGCCAGTGGTGGACTCTAATCAAGAATACATGGAAGAAAGATGAAATTGAATCCATGGAATGGGATGAGTTTAAAAACTTATTTTTTTAATAAGTAATTTCCTCATATTATTTGAATAAAGATGGAAAAGGATTTCTATGATCTTAAGCAAAAGGATGATTAATCTATTGGTACATACGAGGAAAAATTTAGAAGAATTGCAAGGTATGATTCTGGATTTATCATCCAACCTTAAAGTAAAGTTGATCGATTTGTTAGTGGCTTAAAACCAAGTCTTCAAAGGTAATTAGCTATAAGTGACATTAGTATCTATGAAGAGATTGTCTGTTGTGCTATCAAGGTAGAAATGGAAGTTTTTGTTACATATCAATTTTATGTTTTTGAAAAGAAAAGAAATATGGAGTTCAATGGAAAATCTCAAAACAACAGTGAAAAGAAGATAAATGTTTTTTATGCTCAAAGTGTGAAAAGAATCATGTTAGAGATTGTCTTAAAGAGACTATAAAATATTTTAAGTGTTGAAAATAATTTCTTCAGGTTTTTTATTTCTTAGGTAACGAGAAAACATTTTCTAATGATATGAATGGAGAAAAAACTATAGAGAACACACCACCTACACTTCAATGTTACAAGTGCAAGGAAATGGGGAATTATTCTAACCAATTCCCCAATCCAAGGGTTATGGGTGATTATCGATATCAACAACCTCTTAAGGCCAAAGACAAAGACAAATAATATATGATCACTGTTGGCGATGTTGAGTATGACAACGAAGTGGTGGAATGATTAAGTGTTTATGTAATGGGCATAAAAAATAGTGTTGTAAAATATCTTTTATAGTGTCATGTAATATTGAAATATCTATGTATTGTTCCATTGTGGTTTTCCATAATTTTCTGATACCGGTAACCATGAAAAGTGATTAAAATATATTTGTAAAGCACATGATATGTAAATAATGAAGGGATAAGGAGATAATGAGATGTTTGATAGTATTTATGACCTCATGACTGATATAAGGACAAAGTGATATCATGGTTTGTGTATATAGAATTTCAGTATTTTTGGTGTGTGTAAAGAGTTAATTTTGAAAGAATGCATGTTTTCACTAAGGTTATATTGTAATTCATGTTATTATCATGTTTCAAGAGAATACATGATGAAGGTATTAACATGTTTGGAATTTGAAAACCAAAAACTACCTTATGAGATATGAGAGATAAATGTTAAGTTGATTTATTTCACCTTCTTCTAAAGTTTTATATTTTAAGTTTTTGGAAGGATTGTCATGTTATCCATTTATTAATAGTAAATGTTATATTCCTGTTAAAGTTTGTTAGATTAATTTATTATCTCAAAATAGGTGGACTAATGCATATTTGATAACATGTGCTAACCTTTTTATTGAGACAAATATAATGACCTATGATTCTATCGCATGATATACTAACACTTCAAGAATGAAAAATTCAAATTCATTTATTTGAATAAAAGATAAAGTAGAAATTTTTTACAACATGAACAAAGATGATAGTGTACTGAAATCAATTAAGTATTTATTATCATGTTATTTAATTTTATGGAAAGGATCTTGGAAACCAAAAAAATTATCCTAGTACTTTCTTATCCAATGAATAAGATTTCTTCTTAAATCATCATAGATTTATGGATTTCTGGTTGTTAACTTTCTCCAAACCTTGTTCTTTATCACTATCCATCATAACTTTATGGTTAGGGTTTTCATCCATATCCATGATTTCACTTCCCATATATGTTTTCCTACGTGGAAAACTAGTGATGAGTTACTTTGGGTTACTGTTATGTTTCTAACTTTCCTTTTTAAAATGAAGTTTTAGTATTCCTTTTTACGATGTGGGTTTCTATGAAAGAAAATTTCAAGTGGTAAACCTTTTATAACCTTGAATAATTTATAGGGTGAAATTCATTTTAAAGAGGGAATAATATAACACCTAGAGATGTTATGAGATATATTCCTTTTAATTTCTTTGATGTCTTGTGATGTATGTTACACCAAGATTAGTTTGCGCTATACGCAACACTGTATTAGCTTATGGTATATGTAACACTATTCTTGGATTGTATTACAAACAAGTTAAAGTTATTTTGATAGAATTAATTTCATTTAATACTGATTATAAGTGATAACTAAATATTATAACCTAGTCATTATAATGGTGGGTATGAATAATATTAACTTCCTTCTAAAATGATAATTTAAATGGAAATAAGTGAGTCTATATAATAATAAAATCACCCTTTAGAGATTTTATTAATGTAATATATATATAATATATTCAATTTAGTCTTTTAAATTCATCTTATATGTTTTCTATATATGATATAGGAACAAATTCAAATTTTTGGATAAAATAATTATTTTTCAAAAAAATACAGTTTTACCACCATTTGTTGGTGAACACTTTTTAAAACTAGTTTTTGAAAATTTTATATAGTATATTTGACTAATAAACTTCTTCTTTGAAATAGGAACATAAAAATTTACCTTGATTGAAATTTTGGTATTTTTTTGATGAAATTCATATTTTAATTAATATTGAAAAAATATTGTATTTTAATTCAAAACTGTCATTTTGTATAATTTATTTATATAGTTAGATTATATTTTTAATTCTTTTTACAGTATAATTTTATATTTTTTATAATTTAATCCAATTTTGGTCATTGTAATTAATTTTACATTTAAATTGGTCAAAAACCATGTCAATCTTTCGATAGTTTTTACTTCTTAAAAAACCCGCTTTTTGGTTTTGATAACAAGAATTAATTATAAATTAATTTCTGTTAATTATTTGTTTTTAATTTAGAAAAATTTATTCCATATTTGGAATAATAAGGTCCAAATTATTTAAATAGGTCTCTTTTTTTGGACATTATGAATAGTAACTTCAGTAATTATTTTTATTTACCATGGTTAAAGGGTCAATAAAGTAAATAAGGGTAAAAAAATAATATTCTAATAATATAAAACTATCCTAACATGTGACATAATATTATTTTATGAGTCATAGGCAACCAAAAAAACCCTTAGTCCTAATTTTTTTTCATTTTAGAACCACTTGGGTGTGAAAAGGAATTGTTATAATAAATAATTTAAAGTAAAGGGAAATATAACATATACATGTATCATTTTACTAAAACAATTTTAATGTGGGGTTATATAATTGATATATTTGACTATAAATATTAATTATATATCTAAGAATATTTCATACATCATGGTATTTTATTTATCATTTTTATATAGTAAATAAATAAATTTATTTATGACACAATGATGATGCAATGATTACCTTATTAACGAATGATTCAAATAAATGATATTATAAATATAAAAATAAATTAAATTTGAAAAAATTTATTTCATAATATAACTTTTTAGATTAATATGACATATTATATTTGATTTAATGCTTTTGTATCGAAGGAATCAAGTTTTTATTACTTTCAAAAAATCACTTTCTAAATAGTGTCAAAATTGACATAAATGAGTTTTTAAAAAAAATACAATTTTATTAAATGATATAGTAGTCCTAAAAATATAATATTAATAAAAATGACTCATATGATGTTAAAAATTTTATCAATTATCAAATTTTTGTTCTCTTGTCATTTTATAGTAACTATAGTAACCATATATTATAGAAATACAAGAAGACATGGTAAGAGTTAATGTTTTTAACTAAGGGTTAAAGCTAAAAGATAAGGTTACTATTGTGACATAAACTAGTCTAAAACTTATTTGTTGAGATTATTTCTACCACTCATCATGCTATACTATAAATATATCACTTTTGAATAATTATAATTTTAAAATAATTTTTTAATAAAATAATATTTCAAGACATTCCAAAAGTACCCATCCTCCCTCTGATAAAGGGCCACCACCTCTACCCAATTACACACACTTTTAAAGCCCCTTTGATCGTCAAAATTATGATAAAATAATCTACCAAAATCTCTCCCTTCCTCTTATAGGACACACTTTGGGTAGAAAGTCATTCTAGGGAGACATTTTGTGCAAATCAAAAGGAGATACTTGAAAAGGAGGTAATTGTTTTATCACCTCTTTCAAAAAATTATTTTTCTAATTCCTCTTCTTATATAGCTCCCATAATAAAGAAATAAATATATTATATTATACATCATGATATGTTATTATAATTATGTTACAACCTTATACCTCCTTTTATTCATCCTAATAATAAAAAAATCACCATGTGTGCGTACGTGCGGCTTACCGTCTCCACGTCATGGTGTAATTTGTTATTAAAAAATACTTAATTTGGATGGTTATAATGATGAGTATAGTGGATTTAAATAATTAGTATAACATGATAATTATTATTTATAATTAATATAACATCAAATTTGATACCATTTAACCATTAAGTGAATGATATTGTCTCTCATGCGTACTTATGACCCACCATCTCCACGACGAGATGAGATTCATTCTCCACGTTAACCATTCATTAATGATTTTAAATTATATATAATAAATATGAATGAAATATATGACATAATAATTCTACTTTATTTATGTATATATATATGTGTTTCATTTAATTTCTTCCATTCAATTCAATAAGGAAGCAAAAACAACATTCATGCGTACATACGAACTACCGTCTCCATGAACGGTGTATTCCATTTAATTTATCTATTTATTATATATATTTATATACTAAATATATATGATATATAAATCATGTTTTAAATTATGTAAGTAATTAAATATCTATCTATGTAATAATATCAAGAATATCAAGTCAAATCACGTATGATAAATAAAATTATTATTACACAAAACATTTCTTTAACATGGAATTGATAAATGAACGGGTAATATAAAGTCATAATTGAATCATATATGATATAAAAAATGTTATTATGGTTATTTTAGAAGTTAATAATATGTTTAAACCCACTTTATATGAGGTTCAGATACATAAGAAGTATATTGGACATATGGTAAGGGATAATTTTCCAATCTCATTATTATCCACGATTGTTTATTTTTAAGTATTTAATAGGGTATATTTATCATTCAAACCTGTGTTTAATAAATATATAATATTATTTATACTAATATACTATTTTCTAAAGTGAATTTTACCCATTTTTAAATTTTTATTAAAGGGTATGAAAGTAATCTTTCTTTTGTTTTCCATACGAGGTACTTTTTTAATTTTCGGAAAGATGTTTTTTGAAATTTTATAACATGAATGTATTTTTAAATCTTCATAATGCCTTATTTACATGAAGCTTCCAAAAAATGGTTTCAAGTTTATTTTAAACTAAATTCTTTTCTTATAAAATTGCACGGTATTTTGAGTAAAAAAACATTTTTTAAGAAGAAATAATATTTTCCTTAGGAATTAAGTTCAATTGTTTTATCAAAATTATTTTCCATAAAATATGACATAGGGTTAAGTTTCTATCCCTATTAATAAAATTATTTTATTATGTTAATGATTTAATGATATTTTATATGAATTATGTTATGATGGAATGATGTTTAAGAAACCCATTTTATTTCTTGGGTTATGTTATGATGAATGATTTATGTTTTGTGGAAAATGTAAGAATGATTTCATTATAAAATGTGTGGGACCTATATCTCTTTATAATGGATTGGTTAAGATTTATATATCATGATAAATACATGAATGGAACGGAAAGTAAATCAGTTTTAATAATTCAAGGCTGGAACGACAAGTAAACCGAGTTCAGTAATGGACGTTATGCACTATGATGGTCTTGGTAGCAATGCCTTGGATACTATGGAAATAATATTATGTGCTTATTTATTTTCCACAATTCCATGTTTTATTTCAATGTTATGATATATTCCTTAATTACTACCAATATTTATTTCATGACACAATATTTTGATATTTAAACTTTTATGTTCATGTTTTTACATTTTTATGTTTATGGCTTGTTTTATGTTCTCCATGTTTATCCTTAATGAAAATTTGAGCTCACACTTTTTATGTTTTTTACCCATGATATAAAGAAAGTATTTAGGTTGGAAAACAAAAGGGAAAGATCTTTATGGGAGATTTTGAAGATCTTTCACCAAGTTAGATAATTATGTTCCATGTTTCTAAAGATACTAATCTAATACGGTCTTTCAGGGTATATTTATTGTAATGTATTATGTATTCTGAAAAAAAAATTAATTTCCATGTATGTAAATCTTGGGTCTTTATAATTCTTAAGTTCTAATTTCACTGAACACCACATATGCATTAAAATATTCCTCTTTCCATCCCCACAACACCAAGAATGGACCTGAAATATGAAAAGGGGTCATTCACATGTAAAATACATCAAGTATTGTTGGATGTTTTATAAATCAAGAGGTTTCAGTCTCACATGATCCCATTTCAATAAAATATCCACCATAATAAATTACATTATACTCACACCATTGTAAGAATCATATACATGAAGTAAATACATGTTTAACCGCATCTCAATAAATTCATCTAGTCAGTTCCCCATAGGTATTCCATTATTGATATTATAACCCCATTATTTATAATGAAATTATTAAAATACATGCTAATACATTACTATGTTTCCCTAGTTTTCCATTAGTTTTCATCTTGATGGGATCTTATAGTTTGATCCTCTCCTCTAGGGAATCAATAAGAAATTCATCCATACATAAAAGTGGATATCAGCTCATGGGTAGGGGTCTTTCCCCATAACCTAAAAAGTTAGATTTAATAATACATGTTATAAGGAGGGTGTCCATTAAAAATCATCTCACATTGGATTTGGAGGGATGAAATAGTCATACATATTTCCAAGTATAGGTAACCTTGAGACTTCATAAAAATACTATAAATTAACGCCTACCACACCATGTATCAAATGGGAAGTGTTGGTATGAGAGATCCATTGGATCAATAACTTTGGGACTAAATTAGGGTTCTTTATGATGTATATTTGAGAGATCTATATGATTTAATAAATTTATACCTCCATAAGATCATCTTTAAATTCATATCATGTGTTATGAACCCAATAATACCGCATCTATTCAGGATAGAATCCTCCTCCTGCATGAAGTCCCATTATTAATTCCAAACATTTAATTGTTTGGCGGTGGAAAAATGAATAATGGATGGGGAGAAATGTAAATTCAACCCTAAAAGGTGAGTTTTAATGTTTGGATCCCTCATACAGTGGTGCATCGAGCATAGAGAGCACGTTGTTCCTTCATTGATGTAGGCACCCTTAGTATAAATATGGGTTATATTCAGGTTTGTATACTCACTAAACTAGGAGTGAGGCATGCACTTATTTAATATTAGGATGAACATGTTAATTAAATACAATTAATGTATAGTAGAAGAAATTAAAATATGGAATACTCCAAATAATTTTTATTCAAGTGTTTTGTAAGGCACGATAGAAAACTTTTTCTTCATTGGTAGTATAATGGTCCAATAATCTCAAGCATGTATTCAATTAAAATGAAATACTCATCATCCAGAATGTGGATCATGTTATTTTCAATTATATATATATAATAAAAATATTATGGTTTATTATATATTAATTACTAATATAAGTAAAATTTACTCAAACAAAGAACACAAGCATGAAAATTTGGGTAGAAATTTGGATAAGTCTAAATTTTCTCCCCTAAGTGGTTATCCCAATAGATTCAACCAAATTAGAGACTTAACTTAAGTGAATCACTCAGGTCACTCACCCTAATATAATACTTATTGTAGAACCTTATTCAAGGTCTTCACTCACCCTCTTCACCTAACACTGGTGCACTAGAGGTTAGGAAAAACCTTTATGGGAGTGTGAACCTTGTGTTGGTTTCCACTTTGATCCAGCATGGAATGCTAGGGAATCCAAATGTCAACAAAAATATTACATTGAGTAAAGTTAGTAATAAAGGGGGAAAACTATTTATAAGCATCATCCAATGATTTTATCATGATGGTAGTGTGAGACATTTGTGTATACAACTTATGTAAATGGTTAGCACATAACACTAGTTCAAGCCAGTCAAGTATTAAGCTGAAAATCACCTTATTTAAAAACTTAATTCATGATTGTGTCACTTTTACATTATTATTAAATACTATTTATTCCAATCAGATCGAATCTTAAGGGGGTATTTTTTTGTCACTCACCTTTAATGAAAAAAATGAAGATCTTTAAGAAAGAATAATTCATATATATATATATATGAAGGAAGATGTATGGGAAAGAGCCATGTAATATTCCACAAAAAAATTGAATTTCATGAATGTTGACCCTACACATGCCACTTGTGTGATCATATACTTAGCATAGGCTTCAACTATGTGACTTACTAGTGTGAAAAAACCACCTTCTTCTAGGGTCCTCATTCTTTATATAAATAGGACCCTTGGGCTCCTCATTTGCACATTTTTTAAGACCAAGTGATGACCCAAATCTCTACACACCCAAGTATTCAAATTTATTGGGTATTTTTTTATCCCTATAATCAAGGGAATTGACCAAAAGGGAGAGTATTTGAGTTCCCCAAATTCCTAAAACACCAAATAACCTTTGTGAGGAAACACTTACACCCTAGTATAATGAAATTAGGGTGAAGAAACCTTACCTAACCTAATATCTATGTGCCACTCTTCCAAAATCCTTAGTATATACCCCTTGAAACTAGGGAAAATATTAACCCAATTCATAATTCTCAAAGAATCACTTCTCCATAGTATAAATTGTACAAAGATCAAATCATTTCTCCCTAGAATCACTTGGGTGAATCCCTCATCACCTTTCCCTAGAATCACTTGGGTGAAGCACTTATCACTTCACCATATCATCACTTGGGAGAATCCATTATCAATTTTACCTCAAATCACTTATGTAAAGACCTCCTCACTTCTTCCTAGAATCACTTCAGAGTATCCCTCATCACATATAACTAGTATCATTTAAGTGAATCCCTAATTACATTACCCTAGAATCACTTGGTAAAATCCTTATCACATAACCTAGTATTATTTAGTCAAGGTCTTATTACACCCCTTTAAAATGGAAAACAATACCTTATAGCTCTGGAACCAAAGAATCATGAACATGTTGGTATCGATGGTTGAGAATTATTTCATCAATATTTTTCATTAAGACTATCAATTATCAAGACCTCCTCTAGAACCAATGAACTCAAACAATCAAGGAATTTACACCATCATGTATCCTTTAAATCATGGATTACATTGATAAAATGAGTATTTGGGTCATCATAACAGATGGAAATCCCTATAGATGATACATTGGGGGAGTCTCTATCAGCTCGATGGTGGATTTATTCTTCATTCCATACATTGAGTCAAATAGTTTATCCCTCCTAGATTAATCCCCTAGTCTCTCTTATCGAATGTTATACTCTTCTTTACATAATATTTTTTACCTCATTATAGACTAGAAAAAAGAAGTAAAATTGAAGTATAGTGTTTCTATTTGAACATGAAACCCAAAAGTTTCTCATTGGTTATTTCATAAATGATGAGTTATCAATGATCTAAAATGAGACAAAGATACTTGGAAAATATTGATTTATAATCAAAATTCAAGTCTAGTATGTTCCCATTAAATTCATGAGATCCTTAATGATTTTTTTTCTCACATAAATCATGACTCCCATGAGATTAGAGATATGGGTTGATCATTCCATTAACATCACTAAAATTCTTGATTGGGCCTCCTTCTTAGGTGTAATCCCCAACAACCATATCTTATCTTTATCAAGGAGCCATATTCACCTTGAGAAATTCCATTGAACTGGAATATTCTCAATGAATATTTCCATGGTAGCAACATATTGATAATATCCCCCAAATAATTTGTTGGTATATCTTTTTCAACACGGACATCCCCATAGAATGATGTTAAAATATGTGGTATGCATCCTTAGTGCATGGTTATTAATTTCATGAAGATTTTCTTACTAAATGATGTTAAACTACATGGTATAGTCTTGTCACATGACCATAAACAATTTAATTTGAAATATGTGGGATTTGATATGTTTTTAATGGGTAAATAAGACATCACTATAAGGTTCAGACCCAACATCATCATTATTATCTCCACCTATAATAAGGCTAAATTATCTATGGACCATCAATTCATCATTCCATATTCCCAATAATATAATATCCCCACCCCATGGTTTATATTCTTTCTAGGTGAAAAAAATATATACCTCATTCAATCCATACTCCTGGTGATCTTACACTTTCCTCAGAAGGGATAAATTCCATTACAGACCAAATCATCCTCAAACAAGTTCACTCATGAATAAGTCCCACACCATCGATTACTAGGAATTTTTCATGTGGTCCTACTCCAACTGAGAGAGTCCTTCCAATCCTAGAACTAACCAGAAGACTTTACCTACTCCCAACATTAATCATAAGGCTTCACCTTTATTCAAGGTATGATACAATATACGATGATCTCTCAATCTTCCTCCATTATCTCATTGAATCATACTTGTTCATGTAATTTTTCAAGTAACTTTGAGAGTGATGGTCTTTATCAATTGTATATGATCACGTATATATAATTATTTTTCATAGTGAAACAATTCTTAGGATATAATTATTTATTTTTATAATGAAGAACCATCCAAAATTCATGTGTGAAAGTGATGCACACTATATATGAAATTTATTTTTCATGTAGTACTCACTCTTCATGAATATATGAAATAATGCATGGCCTTATCAAACTATAAACCCTAGAACATAATATTTATTGATTTATTATTTTATATTATACTTAAAAATACTTAAATCAACCTTTGTCCATAGTTTTTTCTAGTTGAATGTGGTTATCATGGGTTCTCAAATTTTTGTGTATTCACATATGAAAAAAAGAATACATCTAGTAATATTCATTTTCTTTTATCATTATTTTTGTACACATATATATTCACAAACTCTCAAGATATATTCATGAAAACCAAGTATGCACACACTGTCCAATTCACTTTTTCTTGAACCATTATGTATATCTGAGTAGGGTTTTTTTGATATCCCAGTTCCTTGAACAAATCAGAATGGTTTGGTGAAAGATTTAGTGTGGCTAAGTCATGTGAAAATCATAATTTTTTTATGGAAACTATTATTCATGATCCCTTGAGGGTGTGGTTTTCAAGTCAATATAACATGGATTCCATTACTCCTCATGCAAGTAGAAGCTTCACAAAAACCTTCTTCGTGAAACCAAAAGCTTCATGGTGGCTCTGTTTTTTCTGGAAAAAAACAAGCACTCACAATATTTTAGCAATTATCATAAATAATGAGTGATTGATATTTATAGGAAATTCCCCACCAAATTTCCTCCATATTTAATGTCACATCCATCCACCTGAAAAAAATTGTTCTACACAAATTAAAATCACGGAATACATAGGTTTTCCTCATATAAATTATACTGAATATAATGGTGTCTTTTATTATGTGAATTCTCCTCTCATTCATGAAATTATGGTTTCATGTTTCTTATCATTTATAATATTAAAATCCTCCTTAAATAAGGATCTAAGAATAGAATTCATTTACATTTGGTAGTTTTGTGTTCTTCATGTTACCACATGAATGCAAGACGAAGATTTCATTCAAGGAGGACTGTGACCTCATCACCTAAGTATCTCAAAATATTAATCTTGTAATAGTCTCAAGATTAGTACAATAACCAGAGCTCTTAACATGAATAAATTTTGTATAAATATCTCTAAAAAATCTCAAGGTTGAAGATAATGGATTTTTGTGGAATAGATGGATCAGATAGAGTTGATCGGGTGGTGGTTGTTATTTTGATAACATTTTTAATGCATGAAAAGTAACCCGCATTCCCATATCCCCAATAAAAAACATTTTAAATTAATCACACATTTATAAAAAAAATTGGCCACTTAATGCTCAAGACGATATTGGGGGGTCAAAAAAAAATATACCTCATAGGTCATTCCACATATGTACTAGCCCACTGACACCCCTACCATATGCACTCTCACCCAAGCACACTCATTTGGGCCTACACATTGGCCCATTCTCTACCACCATCTGAATTGGCCCAACTGGATCCCATTCATGGTTGAAGCCTCCTCCCACAAGAGGATGATCAATCTTTCTATGTGGGATCATGTGGTTGGTCCCATTTGTTATATATACTTTAATAAAAAAACATAACCAATATTACATGACATGTGTGAAACCAAAACTCAAGATTCTTCGTCATCTCCTATTCCACATTAAATATTATTAATTTAAAATGTAAGCACATTTTATAATTCCATTTTTAATTACTCAGGAAAATAATAAAATATTTCATGACCTTCACTTATTTATTCATTATTTTAAACAATGTGTCCTCTTTAACACATGTATTTGACATTGATGATAAGTTCAATCAATCATCACATTTAAAAGGAAAATTTCTCAAGCATGAAATCTAATTCTATAAAATTTATCCATAGAAACTCTCTAAGAATCATAATTATCTCACCAAACATATATTGACACATTATTTACAATAAATCAAACACTTTTCCCAAAAATATCTTTATTTTTTTTTAATATCTCTTAACATATTTAAAATTCAATATGTGTGCTCAAAATTTTTCCCCCGTATTTTTAATCAAATTAAAATTGAAAGTGGGGATATTATCATCCCATATTTCCTCTAAAGAATATAATATTATACCTTATATGAAAATTTATTGATTTCTCATAAGATATGGATGATCTCACATGATTCTCTTAGCAAAGATCCCTTAATTAGTCAACTCTAATTTTATCTAGGATAAATCAGTGTATAAAGTAAGATAGAGATACAAACGAGGTTTTCCATGTTGTCTATAAATAACCATGCATGTGAAATCATGAAATAAATTCTCAATTATCATGTAAGAGGATCTAAGTAATCAGATTTATCAATAAAATGATAAATCTTTCACCAAATTCAACAAACATAATTGAAAGTTCTGATGTCAAAATTATAGATCCCCTATTTTCTCATATTTTCATCAACCAATACCTCCCCAATAATTTATATGATTAATAAAATTAATAATGTGTGATAAATTTGTGATTGGAATACCTCATCTTTAGGTTTTAAATCTATCCAAAAAAATTAGATTCCCTGGAATTTAGTAAAATGATATATTATTCTCAATATTTATCCCTCTTAAGGGATGTGTTATCCTTATTCTATTTCGTGGTAGTTAATAGAATCCATGAAGTAAAATCAATTCATGTTTTCTGGTAGTGATATCCTCAAACATCTCCTTCAATTATATGCATGTTTGTAAAAAGACATATAAAAATATGTAATAAGGAGGGACCTTCTTATTTTTCAACAGTTACATTAAGGTTGAGAACCACCCCCAAACTTGGGACATTATTTTATCTTAATATCAGTGAACTACTTATCAAATTTGTGTGGACTACCTTTTTCTAACTCATTCTCTATAACTAGTTTCTTTCCTTTAAATTTAGCAAGTTTTTTATCTTCCTTTAATTTCTTAAGAAGTTTCTGTTGATGCGGCCAAACAAATAGTAATTTATTCTTGAAATTATCTATCTTCATAGAGTATTTTTGTGACTTTACAATGTTTTTATATTGATACATATTCCCTTTCACAACATTGGAAATATCTCTTGGTAGTATTTTCATTCATTTCTTATCTTTGCGACCCTTCTGAATACATCTGCCACAAACTTATTTTAAGCCTTTATATATTTTTTGTCTTGGAATCTTGGATGAATTTATTTTCAAAACATTATTTCCTAGTGAACTTGTTCTAAATTATACACCTTGAATTCCCATTAATTCATTTATTTTTTCTATCATTGACATGTTATACCAGAAATAGTAATATTTGTGTCCATACATTTCCTATCATTAGGAAAAACAACTAATCTTGAATCCTCAACCTTGATATACATTCTTTCCAGACACTTGTTCACTACGGGAAAAATGGGTATTTGCGACGGGTTATTTGCGACGGGATTTATCCCGTCGCAAATAGCCCCGTTAAAAACTTATTTGCGACGGGGGTGTTTACCCGTCACAAATAAGTAGCCTTTTGCGACGGGATAGCTTTCCCCGTCGCAAAAGAACTTGCGCGGTTTGCGCGCCAAATCGCGGGAAACATATTTGCGACGGGCGGTTATTGCCCGTCGCAAATAACCGGCGGCGGTAAAAGGTATTTGCGACGGGAATATTCCCCCGTCGCAAATAGTGTGTCGGCAGGTGGTTATTTGCGACGGGTCCCATCACAAATAACTATTTAACCGTTGACCGTAATAAATGATGGATAAGGTATTTGCGACGGGTACCGTCGCAAATAATATTAGTTGCGACGGGATACTCGTCGCAAATGGATCTGTCGCAAATAATCTAACCTATAAATACCCCCATCCGTTTTTTTCAATTCATTCTCGAACTCCATCTTCTCCTTCTCTCAAAATTCTATTTCTAGAGTTCAGCGTTTCTCAAGTTTAATTTTTTTCTCCGGAGTTGATATTGAAGTTTTCAAGAACAATCAAAGATCAACCTCAGATCAATTTTCAAGGTATTTATGTTCATTTTAATTTAATATTTATTTTAAATTTTTTATTAGTTTCAATTATTTTTAATTAGTTGTAATTTAATTATGTTTACATTGTTTTGTTACTTAATAAATATAAATTATTAGTATTGTTCATAGTTAATGGTAATTAGGAATAATTAGTAATAATTTTCAATAATTAAGAATAAATATTAATAATTAGTAATAAATATCAATAATTAGGAATAATAACATTATTAAATTATTATTATATTTTATTATTAATATTAAAATAATATAATTTTTTATATTATATATACAATTCTCCTTTCATCTGTGTGTTTTCTGTCTCCACATGTATTATTTGTATGTGGAGACAGAAAACACATAGATGAAAGGGGAATTGTATATAATATAGAAAATTATATTATTTTAATATTAATAATAAAATATACTTATAATGTTATTATTCCTAATTATTGGCAATTATTTCTAATTATTGGTAATTATTCATATAATTACTAATAATTAGGAATAATTATCAATAATTAGCAATAATTAGGAATAATTAGTAATAATTAGTAATAATTACCAATAATTAGTAATAATTTCCAATAATTAGGAATAATTACCAATAATTAGTAATAATTACCAATAATTAGTAATACTTACAAATAATTTGTAATACTTACCAATAATTAGTAATAATTACCAATAATTAGTAATAATTAGTAATAATTATCAATAATTATCAATAATTAGTAATAATTAGTAATAATTACTAATAATTACCACTAATTAGTCATAATTAGGAATAATTACCAATAATTAGTAATAATTCGTAATAATTAGTAATAATTACCAATAATTATCAATAATTACCGATAATTACCCATAATTAGAAATAATTATCTATAATTAGGAATAATTACCAATAATTAGGAATAATTACCAATAATTAGGAATAATTACCAATAATTAGTAATAATTACCAATAATTAGTAATAATTACCAATAATTAGTAATAATTACCAATAATTAGTAATAATTACCAATAATTGGGAATAATTACCAATAATTAGGAATAATTACCAATAAATAAGAATTATTAGTAATAATTACCAATAATTAGTAATAATTAACAATAATTAGTAATAATTACTAATAATTAGTAATAATTACCAATAATTACCAATAAATACCGGTAAATAGTAATAATTACCAATAATTAGGAATAATTAATAATAATTCGTAATAATTAGTAATAATTCGTAATAATTACCAATAATTAGTAATAATTAGTAATAATTAGTAATAATTAGTAATAATTACCAATAATTAGTAATAATTACCAATAATTAGTAATAATTAGTAATAATTAATAATAATTACCAATAATTAATATTAATTACCAATAATTCGTAATAATTACCAATAATTACCAATAATTAGTAATAATTAGTAATAATTAGTAATAATTACCAATAATTAGTAATAATTAACAATAATTAGTAATAATTACCAATAATTAGTAGAAATTACCAATAATTAGTAATAATTCGTAATAATTACCAATAATTAGTATTAATTAGTAATAATTAGTAATAATTAGTAATAATTACCAATAATTAGTAATAATTACCAATAATTTGTAATAATTAGTAATAATTAATAATAATTACCAATAATTAGTATTAATTACCAATAATTAGTAATAATTACCAATAATTACCAATAATTAGTAATAATTAGTAACAATTAGTAATAATTACCAATAATTAGTAATAATTACCAATAATTACCAATAATTACCGGTAAATAGTAATAATTACCAATAATTAGGAATAATTACTAATAATTCGTAATAATTAGTAATAATTCGTAATAATTACCAATAATTAGTAATAATTAGTAATAATTAGTAATAATTAGTAATAATTACCAATAATTAGTAATAATTACCAATAATTAGTAATAATTAGTAATAAGTAATAATAATTACCAATAATTAATATTAATTACCAATAATTAGTAATAATTACCAATAATTACCAATAATTAGTAAGAATTAGTAATAATTAGTAATAATTACCAATATTTAGTAATAATTAGTAATAATTATTAATAATTACCAATAATTAGTAATAATTACAAATAATTAGTAATAATTAATAATAATTAATAATAATTACCAATAATTAGCAATAATTACCGATAATTACCAATAATTAGTAATAATTACCAATAATTAGTAATAATTACCAATAATTAGTAATAATTACCAATAATTAGTAATAATTACCAATAATTAGTAATAATTTGTAATAATTACCAATAATTAGTAATTATTAACAATAATTAGTAATAATTACCAATAATTAGGAATAATTACCAATAATTACCAATAATTACCGGTAAATATTAATAATTAGTAATAATTAGTAATATTTAGTAATAATTACCAATAATTAGTAATAATTACCAATAATTAGTAATAATTAGGAATAATTACCAATAATTACTAATAATTACTAATAATTACTAATTATTAGTAATAATTACTAATAATTCGTAATAATTACCAATAATTAGTAATAATTAGTAATAATTACCAATAATTAGTAATAATTACCAATAATTAATAATAATTACCAATAATTAGTATTAATTACCAATAATTAGTAATAATTAGAAATAATTAGTATTAATTACAAATAATTAGTAATAATTAGTATTAATTAGTAATAATTACCAATAATTAGTAATAATTAACAATAATTAGTAATAATTACCAATAGTTAGTAATAATTACCAATAATTAGTAATAATTACCAATAATTAGTATTAATTACAAATAATTAGTATTAATTACCGATAATTAGCAATGATTACCGATAATTACCAATAATTACCGATAATTACCAATAATTAGTAATAATTATTAATAATTACCAATAATTAGGAATAATTAGGAATTATTACCAATAATTAGTAATAATTAGGAATAATTACCAATAATTAGTAATAATTAGGAATAATTAGTAATAATTAGTAATTATTAGTAATAATTAGTAATAATTACCAAAATTAGTAATAATTACCAATAATTAGTAATAATTACCAATAATTTGTAATAATTAGTAATAATTAGTAATAATTACCAATAATTAGTATTAATTACCAATAATTAGTAATAATTACCAATAATTACCAATAATTAGTAATAATTAGTAATAATTACTAATAATTACCAATAATTAGTAATAATTAGTAATAATTACTAATATTTAGTAATAATTACCAATAATTAGTAATAATTATCAATAATTAGTAATAATTAACAATAATTAGTAATAATTATCTTAGCTTGAGTGTTTTTTCTAACAAATTATTCAAAACCAGTAATGCTTTTATATTTTATTGAAAAATATGGAACAACGAGGTCGTCAGCAATCATTATTAGGTGACCGCATATGGATAAATCAACGTAGAAATCCAAATGGTTCTGGTTTAAATCAAGTATATGTAGAGGGTGTGGAGAATTTTTTATCATTTGCGGCATCAAATCCAGAATTTGTTTCAGAAGGCAAAATAAAATTCCCTTGCAGAAAATGTGCATTGAGAACGTTTGACACGTTTGACAAAGTGGAGGAACATATCTTGCGTTTTGGTTTTCAACCAGATTATGTTTTTTGGTATCAACACGGTGAACGCAGTTCCAGAGCAGGTGATACCAACTTGATTCCGGATCCATCCCGGTTTCAAGATTTAGTACATGATGTTGCAGGTTCATCTGTTCAACATACAGAAACTCTGGCTAATATAGCTTCAAATCCTGAGTTGGCACCGTCTGAATTTTATGAGTTGTTGAGGTCTGCTGAGGATGCATTATATCCTGGCTGCAAGATGAGAAAATTAGAAGTAGTTGCAAAATTTATGGCTATCAAATCAGATAACGGAATGTCAAACACCTGTTTTGACCAGATATTTTCTTTGCTTAAAACACTGTTACCTGAAGGAAATGTTTTTCCTGCAAATTACTATGAGAGTAAGAGGCTGGTTCGAAATTTGGGACTTACTTGTCAGAAGATGCATGCATGTTCAAATGACTGCATTTTGTATTCTGGGGAAAATGAGTCGTTGGATAGTTGTCCCACATGTGGGCAACTGAGATATAAAGAAGGACAACATGGGAAGTCTGGTTTGATTTATGTAAAACAGTTGAGATATTTTCCGCTTACATCCAGACTTCAACATTTATTCATGTCTAAGAATACAACGACAATGATGCCATGGAATAAAGAGAATATTTCAACCGATAAAAGCTTGAATCATCCAGCCGATGGTGATTCATGGAAACATTTTGATAGAGTGCATCCATCCTTTGCTTTAGAAGCTAGAAATGTTCAATTGGGCCTTTCCACTGATGGTTTCTGTCCGTTCGGATCATATGGTAGTCAATATTCATGTTGGCCTGTTTTTTTAACTCCGTACAATTTACCTCCATTGATGTTGATGAAGGAGCCATATATCTTTTTGACTTTACTAATTCCAGGACATCCGAAGAAAAATATTGATGTTTAATTGAAACCATTTATTGATGAATTAAGTTTATTGTGGAGTACTGGTGTCAGTACATATGATGTTGCAACGAAACAGAATTTCATACTGAGAGCAGCATTGATGTGGACAATTAGTGACTTCCCGGATTATGGGATGTTATCTGGCTGGAGTACACATGGTTAGAAATCATTTCCTTGCTGTATGGGAGAGAACAAAGCATTTATGCTCATTCATGGAAAGAAACCTTGTTATTTTGACTGTTATCGCAGATTTCTTCCAGCTGATCATCTTTTTCGCAGAAACAGATCTCATTTCAGAAAAGGAACAGTTGAAAGGGATGGACCTCCAAAAATGCTATCAGGTTCAGAGTTAAAATCAGTTGTATTTTCATTACCTCCCATCACTTTTGGTCCCACAATAAACCAACAGAAAATTTCTGGTTATGGGAAAGAACACAATTGGATTAAACGTAGCATATTTTGGGATTTGCCATATTGGTCTGATTTGTTGGTCTGACACATGTTAGATGTCATGCACATTGAGAAGAACTGTTTGGATAATTTTTTTCATACAGTTTTGGATACGCCAGGAAAGAGCAAAGACAATGTAAATGCACGTTTGGATCTTGCCCAAATTTGCAGGCATCCAGAAATGGAACTGTTTGAGAATGTCAGAACAGAAAGGTTACTGAAACCAAAAGCATCTTATACACTGTCTAAAAAAAACCGTTTATTATTTTGTCAGTGGATTGCAGATTTGAGACTTCCAGATGGTTGTGCTTCCAATTTGGGTAGATGTGTAAAGAATGGTCATATTACTGGATTAAAAATTCATGATTGTCATGTTATAATGGAAAGACTTCTACCCATTGGATTAAGAGGTCTGTTGAATTCTGTGATTTGGGATTCCATAACAGACATGTCTCATTTTTTTTGGGAAATTTGTGCGGCTACAGCTAATTATGATGCTCTAGGGAAACTTGAAGAAGATGTTGTTGTAATTATATGTAAACTAGAAAAAATATTTCCGCCGTCTTTCTTCGACTCAATGGAACATTTGATGTTACATTTTCCATATGAAGCCAAATGTGGAGGTCCAGTACAGTTTCGATGGATGTACCCATTTGAAAGATACATGCAAAAATTGAAAAGAAAAGTACGTAACAAAGAATCTATTAAAGGATATATTGCAGAAGCTTATTTACAAGAGGAAATATCTTTTTTCTGCTCCCATTATTTTGAATCTGAGTATCCTTCAAAACACAACCGAATGGGACGGAACGAGAGGAATATTGATGAAATCGACAATCAATTATCTGTTTTCAACCAGCCAGAGCTTGGTTTTGGTGGAGTTTATGAACGCTGGCTTTCAGATGATGAACATCATAGAGCTCATACGTATGTTCTGCTCAACTGTGAAGAGATGATATCAGTTGTACTGTAAGTGTTTATATCACTTATTCTATCATTTATGTTACAGTAAATAACATTGGTTTTTCTAGGTTGTATGATAATCATATCAAGAAACAAATTCCAAAAATTACAGCAGTTGCTCTCGAAGAACGTCGACTGAAAAATTTCTCCCAGTGGTTTCAAAAACTGGTAACATAAATTCTTTATCTTTTAGCAACTCATTCAATGTATAGTTTACTATATTGATAATTATTTCACAAATTTTCAGGTGTCTCGTCATGTTGATAAAATTGACAAACAGATGTGTGTATTGAGTAACCCACCTTCCAAACGTGTTAAAACTTATAATGCATATGTGGTGAATGGATTTCGATTTCACACACATGCATATGGGGAATCGAAAAAAACAATGAACAGTGGAGTTAGCTTGAGAGGATCTCATCATCGAGAAAATGAAGTTGACTTTTATGGCATACTTGATGAAATCATTGAACTCTGTTATCTTGGACAACATTACATAACCATGTTCAAATGTCGATGGTTGGATACAGAGAGAGGCGTGCGTGTTCATCCGACTCATGGAATCATCGATATTAAATGTAAAAGTGTTCTCGCAGTAAATGATCCATTCTTATTGGCTCAACAGGCACATCAAGTTTATTACGCAAAGTACTGTGCTACATCAAGAGACTTGACTTATTGGTGGAGTGTAATAAAAATCAAAATTCGAGACAATCAGTTTAGTCAAAGTGAATGTGCTTTCACTGATGTGCAAAGAATTGATGTTTTTCAAGAGAGTACTCAAAATCAATCTTTTTTACAAAGAGACATGAGTATCGATGATGACACCCCACATTTAAGAGTCGGTGATGACTATGATGTTAATGATGTCACATATGAATTTGAAATGGTAAGAGATGAAGCAACTATAACTCGAATGGATATCGATGATGTTGAGGAGGAATATGAAGATGACATTGACATATATGAAGATGATGATGAAGATGAACACTGATAGAATTCCATGGTATTTATATACAATCATAATATGTATATATGTATATATAATAGTAATTATCAATTATTTGCTAACAACATTAACATTTTCTGTTTCAGATGGACGACACCACATTTCGTGAGTTGGCGGATGCTGACCTGTCTTTCGATGCGGATGAGTTGTTGGAAGATGACCCTCATCCTGCAGGCGCTCCAGGGAGTACGCGGAGGGGGTGTGGTCTTGCACGATTGATGATTCCTGACCCCTTCCCCGAGCGATGTCTACGTCTTGGGTTTGATCCACGCACATGGAGGTGTGATAACCTGTGTGATAACCTGTGGATTTGACTAAGATTTCATTAATCTATTCACATAATAAATGTTTATTATTTTTATAGTTTTCTGCATATAGAAGTCGGACAGGGTAGCGCTATTTTGCGCAACTATTTCTCTCAGTTGTGGACCACATGGG
This sequence comes from Viscum album, assembly GCA_963277665.1. Classification (NCBI taxonomy): domain Eukaryota; kingdom Viridiplantae; phylum Streptophyta; class Magnoliopsida; order Santalales; family Viscaceae; genus Viscum; species Viscum album. Next base: position 1,621,206,173 of record OY728163.1, on the reverse strand, counting down.
AGCAGATTCCCATTGATGTGCAGCAGGCCATGTTCGGTCATTGGTTGGTATGTACGTAAATAAATAATTTTTATTTTGAAAATTATTTCATTTCTAACTTGATATTTTGATTTATTTGTAGGGTTTATGGTATCCGATCGAGGATACCATACGTGACGCCATCCACGAGGCATGGGAGGTGGCCATGCGTGATCGCCTTCGTCAGTTTTTGCACAATTTAAGAAAAGCTACCATGAAGAAAGCAGGAGTGTCAGATTTTGACGAGTCATGTAGAGCACACCGATTAGAGTACATTTCATCCCATGTATGGGATAGATTATGTGCGCACTGGTTGAGTGGTGCCTTTCAGAGGAGATCATCGGTGGGGAGGCAGAATCGGGGGAGACAGGAGGTGACTCATCGAGCTGGGAGTCGTTCATTCAGTACTCATAGACAGCATCTGGTACGTACATTATTTATAAATATTTTATATAACTATAAATATTAACAGTTTATTTTTTATTCTTATAAGCTGTCGAGCACCCTGATATTAAAGAGTACGACGTATATCAGAGGATGTATAGTGATCCTGCTACTGGGGAGCTCAGAGGTGATTTTCAGCATCACATCGTGGTCAGTATTATTTGTTTTCAAGTTTAAAAATTAACTGCATATAATATATTCACAATTTTAATTTTAAATTGCAACTACAGGAGTCATATGAGGCCGCAGCGTCACAGGCCCGGCCTGAGAGTCAGGCCGAGTCATCAGATCAGACCACTGGCTGTCAGTTTGATGAGGTGGCATGGATGCAGGCCACCCAGTATGCCTTCGAGAAGGGCCGGGTAGTTGGTATCAGCTCTCGACTGACTCCCGGAGATTATTATGGCAGTGTTGCGATGTCGGCGTCCAGCTCGAGAGGAGCTCGTGCATCTTATTCTGCTACACAGTATGAGGATCAGTTGTGATCTCAGACTGCACTGATAGATAGTCTCCGACAGGAGCAGGATCAGATGCGTCAGCAGCATGAGGAGGAGCACCGACGCCAGCAGCAGTTGTACGAGGAACAGACGAGTCGGTGGCAGCAGCAGCATCAGGAGCAGATGGAGTACATGCGTCAACTCACTCATGCTTTAGGGATGGAGTTTCATCCACCACCATCTGTAGATCCCCCCTCCCCCCTCCTTCAGATTAGAGTTTGTTTTTATGTTATAAAATTTGTGAAATAAAAATATGATTTTTTTTCTATTCGTAGTTTATGTCTCATTATAAAATATTAATAATATTATATTTTGAAATAACAATATTAATATGATTAATAATATTATTTATATTTTATAATATTAAATTTTATATATATATTAAAATTTTATAATATTATAATTTAATAATAATTTTTTGTAATACTTGAATTATTTTAATATTTGAATGTAAAATAATTCTATTATTTTTATATTAATTAAAACAACTTAATAATATTTTTTTATTTATGAATTATAATTCTAATATTATTATATTAATTAAATCATTTACTAATATTTTATTTTTTTTTATTTTTGAATTATAATTCTATTATTATTATATTAATTAAAATATTTTATTAATAATTTATTATTTTTATTTGTGAATTATAATTCTATTATTATATTAATTAAAATCATTTATTAATATTTTATTATTTTTTATTTTTGAATTATAATTGGATTATTATTATATTAGTTAAAATAATTTATTAATAATTTATTATTTTTATTTTTTTTATAGTATTTGCGACGGGATACTATGCTCGTCGCAAATAGTATTATTATTATATGCATTAAAATAATTTATTAATAGTTTTTTTTTTTTTTAAATAGTTTTTGCGACGGGTCCCGTCGCAAAAACTATTTGCGGCGGGCCCGTCGCAAAAACTTTTTGCGGCGGGCCCGTCGCAAAAACTATTTGTGACGGGGCCCGTCGCAATTACTATTTGAAAAGTTTTTTACAAATATACGGAGTACTATTTGCGACGGGGAGAATCTCCGTCGCAAAAAAAAAAGATTTAGCGACGGGCCCATCGCACATAATTGTTGTTGCGACACCGTTTTCAGCAACGGGCCATTTGCGATGGGCCCCCGTCGCAAAAAGCCATTTACGACGGGATCCCGTCGCAAATGACCCGTTGCAAATACCTGTTTTTCTAGTAGTGGTTGTTGTTTTACTTCTTCAAAATAAGACTTATTTTTCTTAGGTGGTAGTGATTTTCCTGAAATATTTATTTCTCCCTTTGATGTAGGATAGTATCTCTCATTATTCTTTATAGTGATAGTTTTTTTTAATAATCTTCTTATCTTTTTGACATACCATGGTTGGATTACCACCTTTAATTTTACATGGATTTCTCTTTTCTAGTTCAATTATTATATTTTATTTAGATTTATCCCCCAAAATGTAATCCTTTTATTATGATAATTAATTTTAATGTTATGAAAATATTCTAATTCCTTGCGCCCAAATTTCAAGAAACACCAACAATATCCTAGGATCCTCCTTTTATTCTTTTGTGGTGTAGTCTATTTAGATTTCACGAATTATGAACCTTGTTGATTTTGAGTGGAACTAACACTATTTGGGAAAATTCTTGTGGAATAGCTCTTCATGAAACCTTTCACATCCACCCTTGATGTGGTGTGTTTAATAGGATTGTTCACCATCATTAATTTTCTATATTTAGGTTTAAAATCTATAACATCACATGAAACAACATTATTACACAAGATAGTTTTTGGTTATGGGATGCCTTCTTCTCATACAATGATGCAATTTGATTAAGGTATGATCTCACACTCCTTTTCTTTATTCATGATACTCCCTGAAAAATTATGTTTAAGAATCTATTCTTCTAGGAATTTTGGAATTTTCATCTTTTTGTGATTCGTGATACTTTAATATCACCTCCATCTCTAAACAGTTCAAGTTAAGAGAGTTTTTCTCATACTCAACTATTCTCATATTGTCTTCTCCATCCCCCTTCAACTTAATTTTTTTGTTCTTCATGAATTTTCCTTAATTATTGAAAATAATTTTTAATATATTTTACTTTTTTTGTTTTACCCTCTATTTGAGCATCATTGAAATCCATAGAGACTTTCTATAATTTTTTTAAATTCATAGAAAGGTTTTAGAAATATAATATCCAAGAAAAATTCCTCGAAAACATTTATTTGAATTTATTTAAAAACTTAAACATATATTTCATTCTAAAGAGAAATTTTTTCTTATTTTTATTTCACAAGTTTTTTGAAAGTGTTAAATACCCCCCAACACTTTTTCTAATGCCTCTTCTATAGCCTTATCCTCTTCTTCTATCTGTAATTTTTCATCTTGAATACCCTTAATTCCTTTAACAATATATTTTACCACTTCATTGGGTATGTTCTATAGATTTTATTTGAATAAATAATGAATATCACTAAGTGATCTATCATCATCACATCTTAATAAGGCTTTGATAGAAGAATAACAATAAAGATAATTATTGAAAGATATACTAATTTGATTACCTAGTGTCTTAAACATTGCTTTAAGATTATTATTCAGCACTCTTGCATATATTTTATTTCTATTATTTAGAGTCTTAAAATAAATATCAAGATTAGTATCCTTAGAAGTAATATCCTTTTTCTCCATCTGATCTATCTCATTCATTTCCTAAAATATTCAATTCATAAAGACTCACTTGGATTATTAGAGGGAACTTATACTCTGATACCACTTGTAGAGCCCCAGGATGAATTGACCACTAATAAGGGGGGGTAAATAGGTGTTTTACTTGTTATGAATTCCTTTTTCTTTCAAATTAAACCTATCAATGGATTCCTTTTTTTAATTACATTTATTTTAAATTCAACCTCTCGAACTTGTTAAGGTTATAAATCCACTCAATATTATCTATCAACCTCACCTCATGTGCAATTATAATAATAGATAAAGCATCACACCATATTTACAGGATTCAAAATAAATCACACTCCATATTTAAACTGGTTATTCCCCACAGTTAAATATTATTCATTATCAAACAAGTGATTATATTCACTTATAGAACCAACTGGAGGATTCCTTTCTTTCAGCTCCAATTGAAGGACATATACTCAAGAAACAACCAAGAGACTCCTTTTTTTTAACTCCAACCAAAATACTTTTTCTCCAACTCTAACTGAGAGAATATTTATACTCCTAACACCATGCATAAGACTTAACCTTCTCCCAATACCAACTAGAATATTTCACCTTTATTTAATTCATGATCCATTTTCAGAAGATATCTTGATCTTCTTACATGAACTCACTAAATCACACTTGATCGTGTACTTATTGAAGTACCTTTTCAGCTTACTGGTCTTTCCCAATTGTATTTGATCACCTATAGATAATTAGTTGCCTTAGTGAAACAATACCCAGGATATGATTCTTTCTTCTACTAATTAATACCCAACCTAACTTCATGTGTGAAAGTGATGCACAATATATATAAAATGTATATTCCATGTCGTACTAACTCTTTATGAATCTAGGAAATAATTAATGGGATTATCATAGTATAAACCCTATCACATAATATTTATTTCATTATTATTTTATACTTTATTTAACGATTCTTCAAACTACCTTATTCTAGAGTATGTTTAGTTGTATGTGGTTACATTAGGTTCTCAAATTCCTGTTGATTCATGTATGCATGCAGGCATGCATTCAATATAGTTAATTGTCTTATATATTTCTTCTCACACAAAGATATATACACAATGTCTCAAGATTTCTTCTTGAAAACTAGTTATGTACACATTGTCCAATTCTTTTTTTCTTGAAACAGTATGTATATGTGAGTAGGGTTCACCCAATTTACTAGTTCCTCATTCAAACCAGAATGGATTCATTCAAGATTTAGTGTGACTCAATCATTAAAAAAATAGAAAGGTTTCATGGAAATGATTTTTCATGAACCCTTGAGTGAAATTTTCTCAAGTAGAGAGATCATAGATTCCATTCCTATACGTGCAAGAGGAAGCTTCATATAAACCTTCTTCATGAAATAGAAAGCTTCGTTGTAGATCTTTATTTAATAAAAATTTAGTCTCTATCAATGTTGTAGAAAATATATTTTTAGTTAGGTTCTAGATGTATATAAGAAAGTCTCTAATACATGTCCTTTATTTTTCATGTTGCATCAAGCCACATGAAAAGTATTCCATGTCATGTATATTAAAATTACTAAATATGTAGACATTACTCAAATATATTATGCTAAAAATAATAGTGTAGTTTCTTATTTGATTTCTCCTATCACGAATGAAATGATGATAATGTTATTATCATCTTTTATAATCATGAAATCATCTCTTAATAAAAATGCATGAAGAGAATTCATTTTCATTTGGAAGTTTTGCGTTCTTTGTGTTACCATAAGCATGAAAGATAGAGATTTATTTCATGTAGTTATGTGACCTCATTGCCTTAGTATTTATAAATCTAAATCATGAAATAGTATTGATATGGGAATGATTATGGATGGTCTTAGCATGAGAAATTCATTGTAAAGATCTCCTAAAAAGCCCGAGGTTAATGATGATGGTGTTTTTTTAATCATACATCTCATATATAGTTGATCAGGAGGAATCTATTACTTACATAACACTTTCAATGAAATAATAGTACCCCACTTTCGTATATCCAAAATTGAACTTGGATTTGGCTGAATGATCAATTATCAATCAAATTGTTCCATTGAATTATTGATCCAGTAATAGGGGATCGACACCCTCAACACACCACACATGCCTCACAGATCACGGCACACCAGTGCTAGCCCACCGGCATACCTAGCCCATGAACTCTCACCCAAGATTACTCTTGTGGTCCTATATACTCTCCCATTATCTTCTACTAGTCTAGATAGCCTATCCATCTCCTATACATGGTTAAGGACCCCTCCAACAATATCATGGTCAATCTAGATATGTTTTCTCTTGTGGTTGGACACATTTTTTATATATACTCCAATAAAAACACTTATCCAATATTACATGAAATGTACCAAGCCAAAATTCATGATTATTCATCATCTCCTATTTTTCCTCAAATATTATACATGTAAAATATAAATCCATTTTACATGGATATATTTTAATTATTCATGAAATTAATTAAATATTTCATGCCTTTGACTTATTTCTTCATTGTTGTACACAATGTGTCCTCATTAACACATTTTTTTGACATTAATTTTTTTTTCAAAAAGTTGTCACATCTACAAGGAAACTTTCTCAATAATAGAATCTAATTCCATAAAATTAATCCATGTAAATTCTCTAAGCATCACCATAAACTCACCAAACACATATTGACTAATCATTGAAACAAAATGAAAAATTATTCCTAATAAGATGGTGTTTACATATGGTCATGAGGAGGGGTACCCATGGGTTGGTTTAGGTTCCATTTTATATGTTTTACATTACTAGTTTTTACCCTATGGATGGTTGTTTTTACATATGATTTATTATGGATATTTTCTATAATAATTTGATTGTTTCTATTCTATCATATTCCAATTAGAGGGTAAAATCATTCCCATGATTCTTTGTATGATACCCTAGTGCTTTTCTCCATCCTTTTAGATTGAGAAGGATCTCTAGGCCTTGTAGTGAGCTAATTCATGTGAAATTATAGGTTAACCTGGGTTGGTTAGTTACAAATTAATATCAGAGCCTCGGGTTTCATTAAATCCTATGAGAATGCTTGTGTAGCAATCTTCTATGTATGGGGATTGTCTATATAATGGAAATAATATTATAGGAACCTGATAGGTAGTGTGAGAGTGTTCTTAGCCAGATCAAATTCATAAAAATCCTCAAGTTTACATGGAAATTATAGGGTTGTCCAGTGTTCTTGTTTATGGATTTAGAAATTTGGATTTAGTTCTTTAAATTTTGTTTATAATAATTGGATTGCATTCTGTTATAAATGGTTTTTGTTATTTTTTTTATAGTTCATGTATCCTCTAAGAATAATAATCTGAAATACTATAGAGGAAGATTTTAACCAAGTCCAGTAAGAGAATCCTCTTACTGAACCAGTTTTGATGCAAACTATCATCTGAACAATCTAGTCTATTGGTCAAGTCACTAACATTGAACTAGAATGAAAGTTAGACCATGATTCTTAATTTAATAAGCATCATCCATAAATCATTTAACATGAAAATGGTCTATAAGATTCAAAATAATAGATTGAGAGGATTCAGAGGATTTTATAATTTCTAAAAACTAGAGAAGACTCTAAGGCTAGATTCTCTATATATTTTCTTGAAGGGTTGGGATGGAAGTGTTCATAATCTTTTGTACAAGGAAAGTTGCATGAAGACTTCACCGGGATTACCTTTAGGAAATCCTTCAACCGAAATCTCCATCCAAAGACATTGATAGTTTCTGAGTAATAAGAGTTTGTTACCTTGTAGTGGGGAGATCATTCTAACATAGAGTATACTACTCAGTTTCGTAAATTGGTTCACCTATCTTCAGATCTTGTTTTAAATGATTTTCTTAGGTTGTGGATGTTAGAAATAGTTTTAAGGGTAGATATTTCTTCTACGGTAATTCTTATGTGCCTACCCAACTACCCATAATTTTTGAATAAGGAAGTAATGGTTGAGTTAGACAAATATAGGAAGACATGACTCTTTGGAGCATCAATAATGGTAGGAGGTAGCCAGAGTTCATTTTATGGTCAGAAAAGGAAGAAGGTTGATCGGTGCTAAGTTGGTAGCATGAATGTGTTATAGCAACCTAGTATTCTTATACATGGATATTAAATATTTTAATATGAATATTCATTAAATTACAAAAACACATTCCCAAGGACTATAATATTTTAGTGCCTTCGGAAACTATGAAACATAAACACTAGTCCATAAGTGAGCTACATTATCTCCCACTACATTCTTCACAACTAGTACCCTTTTTAGAAAAATACTATATAAAAAATTTATTTATAAGACATGATTCATAAGGAAAAAAAATAACATGATCCATGGAATTATAATATTATCATAAAACATGGAATTTGTGGAATACATGTAATCATAGAAAATCATTTCCATATTAGTAAAGTATCATTGTAAATGCTATCATATTAGAATGGGTTCACTACCTAAGCCATAATATTAGTCAGGATTACTCCCAAGACCATCATAGTGGACAACGTCCCTTACTGAACTGGTCTCACTACTCATTCCAACCCTATCTTACTAAATCGGGTTTATACCCCCTTCCATATCTATCTTATTAAGTTGGGTTCACGCCCCATTCTATTCATGTAAATATCATGAGATATAAATATTTTCCCAATACATTAATAGGAGATATTGGTCCCACCCATCACATAACAAAAAGAATATTTATGTCTTCCACAAGATCATAAAAATTCATCATATCATAATCCATTAAATGAAACGAGTATCATAAACATGTCATCATATCATAACCTATATAAAAGAGATAGGTTTCATAAAAATTTCATCATAGAATAATACATGAAAGGAAGAAGGTTTCATAATCATTTTATCATGGTATAACCCATAGAATAGAAATGGTATTCATAAACAACTTGTCATCATAAACATAAACCATTCAAAGAATGAATAATAATTCTATACTTGGATAATATCCCTAGTAAGGAATATGTAACATAAATAGATGAAATATTAATAGGAAAATTATTTTTATCTATCCTTGAAAACATCTCTTGTGTAAATTATCCCTTCCAATTTGAAAAATGATTTTAAAAACCCAAGATAATTTCAAAATCATTTCCTTTTTAAATCATTTATTTAAATATAAAAATTTCCAAAATATTAAGGAAAAAATATTCATTGAAAATAAATTCGAAAACTTGCAAGTGAAGCTTGAAATCATTGAGTGACCATGATAGTGGAAAATACCATGCATGATGTTCATGTTAAAAACAAATATTCTTTTCACTTCTTTCGTAAAATCTAAAATGAGATTTATTTTGAAAATAAAATGAAGATAGATTTAAAAAAATGTAAAAAAATAAAACATGGAAAAAATGATTTTTAAAAATCATAATTGATTAATAAAACATTTTGGAAAACATTTTTAGAAAACATGGGTTTGGAAGAAAAAATATTTACGGTCAAAGAGAGAAATAAATTTGGATTTTCTTAAAAACATTTTATTAAATATTTTAAGTTACAAAGTGTAGGAAAATGGTAAAATTACTTGAATATATCATGGATAAAAATAGGATAATAAAATTCCAAAAAATTATTGAGATATGAATCATAATATTTTATCATCAGAAACATAATCATATTCAATTATGATAAATTTTGATATTGTAACAAGAAATATTTACCACTTTGGTAATTTTGAATCATTATATCCATGAAGGAATAAAATAAAATGAATCTTAAAATATCATAGGGTTGAATAAATTAATTATATTAAATTTCACATGGTCTATATATACATCTCATGGAATAGTATAGGTGTAAAACATAACATACGTCTCAAATGAGGTAACTTGAGACAATAATCCCTTACTACATTGGTAACTTTTGAACTGTAAACCCCATGAAAGAGAGATCCTAAAATAAATATTTAAATCAAAATAATTATTAGTATAAGTAATACATTAATGGTTAGTATATATACCACATAAAATAAATAGGTGGTGGATAAGTCATGTGTCTCATAGAAGTAAAAAGTGAGACAAAAATCCATTACCTTAAGTCTTGAATTCCATCGTACATGTTAAAACTTCCTTTATAATAAATATAAGTTTATTTTACATATATTAAATAAGAATATTTATATATTTAAAACCATATGTTATTTTATTATGACCTTTTATTACCTGTTTATTAACAATTCTATGTTAATGTTATGTTTCGGGTAATAACCACTTTGTTTTTGATATATGTGTTGATTTGTTATATTTTTGGTCTTCTTACATAGATCATAGTTCCATAATATAAATAATTTTAACCATGACATAAATATCTTATATATTCATTATATATTTATTTAGGGTAATCCATAAAATTTAGGGATAGGAAATAAAATACATCATTTATGTAGACGGTAGGTCATACGTACACATGAATGTTGCTTCCATTTTCTTATTAGATTGAAAGAAAGAAAATTAAATAATATATTAAAATTAAAAATTAATTTTTATTTCAAATATATTAAATATTTTAATTAAACAAATCCTTAATACATTCCATGAAAATCATGAACTAATCACAGTGTTTAGTGAGGCAGTAGTCCATCGTACACACAGACAACGTTATCATGTTCCCAAAAAATATGAATTTCGATGGTATGTGTGATGTAATAATTAAATAATAATAATATAATAATAAATATCATATATAAACTATAAATTAATCATTAATTACAATAGTGAGAGTTGGTAATGGAAAAAATTGATGTCAGTTTGCGTAGCAGTAGTCCTCCGTACACACAAATGATGATTTTGTAACCTATTTGATGGAATTGGAAATGGTTTTAGATCATGAACATAACAACAAAAATATAGTTATATGTAATATAATGTGGTTATTATATAATAATGTTATAATATCAATTGAATAAGGTTGAGAAAAAGAATAAAATAAAGATGCTCATTGAAGAACATTACCTCTTTTTCAGGTATTCTTGCTAGGTTTTCACTAAATCCTTCTGAATTTGGATTTATGCCCAAAATAATGCTTTTAGGATTAGGGGATAGAATTTTTAAAGTTATTTGGGTAGATATTGTCTTAACCAAATAGGTGTGAATTTTTGAATAAGGTAAAAGAGAGGGTGTCCTTTTATAAGTGGGGGAGATGACACACTTGGTTTTTTTTTAAAATAATTGATTCCTTCCATGTTTATAATATGTTACAAGGGTAAAAATGGACCATTATTGAACCTTAGAGGTTTAATGGATGATTAATGTCTATAAAATAGTTTTTAGACAAGTTTATAGGTCATTTTTACCCTTATCATTTTAGTTTAACCCCTGGTAAACCCATCTTTATCTTAACCATAATAATTATTTTTTACTACATTCACTATTCATTTTAGTAAAAGATTAAGTTAACCTTATTAGATAATATTAATTATTATAATTCAAAATATTAAATTCATTTTTACAAATTAAATTTAATTAATTTGAAAAATTAATTTAATATTAATCATGAAGACATTATGAGAAAGCATGTTTTTAAGAGAAAATGATCAATAGTTTACAAAGTTTCTAGATCCAATTTCATTATAAATTGATTCCAATGAAATAAATTGGATTATTATGTGTATAATTAAATTAATTATAATTTAAAAATAATTTTAAACATAATTTAACTTTGAAAATATTTTAAGCGAAAAGGCTCTTTTTAAATAAAATTCAGAATTTTTCATTATTCGTCAAAAATAGAACTTTTTAAAAAAAATCCAAAAAATTACCCTAAGATGATTTTTAAATTATGATTCAAAAAATGAATTTTATTTTATAAAATTAATTTTTTTAAAAATGAAATTTATTATAAGTGGGAAAACGTAGACAAGGCTGTTTTTAGAAACATTTAGTTTTTAAGTGTAAAATATGTTTTTTTCATATCTTTACTATAAAACATATAATATGAATGTTAAAATTTTTATTGAATATATAATATATAAATTTAATTAAAATAATTAAACCTAATTGATTTGGATTATTTATTGATATAAAACATACTTGTGTGCATAAAAAAATTCAAGAGAAATATTTCTTTTTGTTTTCAAAAGGGTCTTATTTTCATATATAATTAATTGGTCACAAAAGAATTAATTTTATATACATGTGTAAACCATATTTTTATAATTAAGTTAATCTTATCCATGAACTCCATTACAACATCAATGTGGCAACTATCATTTTAAATAATAATATTTTAATAATATTCCACATTTTATTTAAACTCGGTATTGCATGTAATGGAAGTTAAGATTGGTGTTGCATATAATATAATCCAAAATAATTTTTTCTTGTAACTCAAGATAAAATTACTATTTCATGTAAAGAAAAATATCTGAAATATTAAATTAATTTTGAAAAATATTTTATAAAATTTCAATGTGTTACATTCTATCCCCCATAAAATGAATTTCACCCTCAAAATTCATCTCGGTTCTCAAATAATTAACATTGAAAAATTACTTCATAGAAACCCACATCATAAAAATAAATAATAAAACGTCCATTAAAATATAAATTTATAAAAATAAATGTTACCTAATGTAAATCATAACTAGGTTTCAATATAGGAGAACAAGGGTAGAAAGTGAATAATGGGACATAGAAGAAAAGTGTAAATAATTATAAAGAGTGATAGAGATCATTGATCATAAGAAATTGGGTGGTCTAGAGAAAGTTAATGACCAAAAAACCATAAAACAAAGAGGCATAAAAAAGTTCATTGGTATCATATAAATAATGATAACGGGAAAATATTTTATTTTAAGGTCCTTTTCCTAAATTTGAATAATTTTCATAAGAAGATATAGTTACTTGATTTCATTCAATTTCATAAGAACAATCTCATCCATTGGTTGTTCCTTGATCAATTTCCAAGTCATATCTTAATATAATAAATAAAGGTGAATTTTTTGTGCCTAAATAACTAATGGATAATAATATCCATAAATAGAATAATAATTCATTTGGTTTATACTTAGTTATCATCACAACAAAATGGTTATTACAGGTTTTCCAATAGGGATAAATCTTTATATTGTGAATAAAGTCATTAATATCTAAAGCCCCATCCAAAGTTAAACTTAAACAATTCCATAAATAGTTAACCTTATGACCCTTCCGAATGATTAAAATACAAAAAATGAGAAATACTGTCTTTTAATTTCCATAATGAACCTATCATTAACTTCCATATACCATAAATTGTATCAATATTGTCACATTCATAATATATGAATACCTTAATCATGTATTCTCTTTAAAAATGTTAATAACATATATTTCCCTAAAAATTTATTGAAAACATGAATACTTACTTATTACTTAAATAAAACACATATTATTGGATTTATTCCTTAAATCTAAAAATGTTGTAAACTTCATCAATGATTTAATAAACCACTTTATCAACAAATCCTTAATCATTCTATGATAGTTAGTACAATTAAATTTACTTATTCATATCCAACATATCATTATCCCAACAAAAATATCTAAACATCCGGAAAATATTAATGTTTATCTTCCTTTAATCATGATATCACCTTTCCATTAAATAACTTTTCTAGTTCATCAGTACCATTTAACATAATCTTGAAAATATTTAATGAAAAATTTATACAAAAAATCCTTATATATATTCATATAACATAATTCCTGAATTCAAATACATAAAATTTTGATTATTCCACCTCATAATTAATCCATTAAAAATGATTCCTCATTTTATTCCTTAATACCTCTTTCCTTGCATATGACATTCATAGTCTCTTCATCGTCAACAGTGTAACCATTAATCATATCACCTTGTTGATTCTCTTCAAAATATTTCCCCCTAGGACATTGATTTTCATAATGCCCATATTTTCAACATTTAAATCATTAACCCATTGATAATACCTTAGGAAGACCAATTTTCATATCCATTACATTAATTAAACTTTTCATTTTCCAACAGAAATTGCATACTCTATGCCCTTATTCTCCAGAGATAAAACATATTCACATTACATTAAGATATTGACTTGGGTTATTCATTCCAAATTATCAACATATTGGAAATTTAATCTTCTTTCCCCCATGTTTACCATCACCTAAAATCTCAGAGAACTCTTTTATTATCTTCTTTGGTGAGTATGAGAGTTGGTTAAATTATACATTGTTAATCATCTTTCGTGAAAAATGATTATACATAATAACAACTTCCTTTACTCCAGTCATCATCCCATTTTAATTCTCATCAAAAAATCATCCATCAAATTCAATTCTAATCGATTTCATTCTATTTTCTACCATTGACTAAGACCAGAAAGCATAGTGTAAACAATGCTAATTATAATGGAAAATCACATAGTCTAAAGAATAATTTAGGAGGCCTAAGTCAAGACACCTTATTGTTAGTATATAATACCATAGGTTTATCCTAGTTCATTTATAGTCATCATCTATTTAAATTCTTTAATATGGTTCATAAGGAGTTTGTGATTTTCCAAAACATATCCCTCAAAAGTGTCAAACTAGGTGTGCAGCAAGACTCGTTTCCATGCACTAGTTCTCAATCGAGTCTAGATTAATATGATGTTTTCAAGGTTGTTACCCCAAGGTACATCTATACCAGATCCACATCCACTTATAGTATTCATATAGAGATTTAATTTCTTTTAAACCACTCGATATAGCCTTTACCAAAATTATCTAACATTTTCCTATATTTTGAATCATCCTTAAACTTATCCTTAGAGACATCCCAAGACATATCCTTAGACATATCACTAGGGGTATAAATAATGTTTTCTCATCCTAATTTACAAAGGAAGACTGAAAATTTCCTCCAATACCAACAATAGTGACCAAGGATTTTCATACAAGGATATTATATTTTTTAGATGAATATTCATTACATTACACAAACACATGTTTGAGGACCATGACAGTTTTGTGCCTTTGGAAACCTGGAAACCTAAAAAATAGTCCATAAGTGAGCTACATCATCTCCATATATGTTATTCACAACTAGAAACCTTTTTATATTTATTATACATAATATATTTCTTCATAACCTGAGGAAAAGAAATATAAGAAAGGGTGAGCTGAGATGCACATTATTGGTAAACAACAGATATACATAAGCATGATATGAACGTAAGGGTATAAGAACATGAAAATAAAATTTAAAAATCATACCCTATATATAAAATATCATAATATTCAATCATGGAATAAATATTGGAAGTTCATAACACATGAATCATAATAAAATCAAAGAACATGATCCACGAGAGCATGATATTAGCATAATACATGGAATCTTTGGCATACACATAAATATAGAAAATAATTTCCATATTAGTAAAGGATGAATTCCAAGTATATCATATTGGAATGGGTTCACTCCCCAAACCATTATAGTATTCAATTTTTACTTCCAATACCATCATATAAGATAAATTCCCTTACTGAATCAGGTTTACTCCCTATGTTATCCCTATCTTGTTAAATCAGGTTTAATCCCCATTATAACACTACCTTACTGAACAAGGTTCTCACCACATTCTATTACCATCTATATAATTATATATAAGTCTTTTCCCAATGCATTGAAGGGATATATAGGTCTCACCACTAACATAATTATAACCATAATTATGTGTTCCACAATATCATTAATATTCATCATATTGTAACCCATGACATGAAACAGGTATCCTAAAAATTTAATCATATCATAACATATGGAAAATATATAGGTTTAATAATCATGTATTCATAGCCCAACCTATAAAAATAAGTGGGTTTCATAATCATTTTATCATGGTATATCCCATGGAAGAGACATGGGTTTCATAAATATCATGTCATCATAAACATAAACCATTTAGAGAAAGAATAATAATTCCATACTTTAATTATATCCCTAGTGAATAATATGTAACATAAAAACATGAAATATTAGATGAAAAATAATTTTTATCTATCATTTAAAATATTTATTGATGAAAATTTCCTATCCAATTTGGAAACTCATGTAAAAACATAAAACATTTTTAAAAAATTTTCCTTTAGAAATATTTTATTTAAATATAAAAATATCCCAAATATTAAATAAAATATTTTCTTTAAAAATAAATTTATTAAATTTTAAGGGGATCTTGAAATCATTGAGCGATCATGATAGCGGGATATATCATGTATGTTGTGCATGTTAAAAAAGACTTTTTTACATTTTTCATAAAATCCATATGGGAATTTTTTTTTAAAATTACATGTAGATAGATTTTAAAACTTTTTATAAGAAAGTAAAACATTGTTAAAATTTTATTTTTTTAAAACATAAGAGAGTAATAAAAATATTTATTTTTTAGAAAATATGGTTTTGGAAGAAAACATATTTCTGACCAAAGAGAGACATAATGTTGGATTTTCTTAAAAACATTTTATTAATTATTTTAAGTATCAAATAGTTGAAAAATGGTACCATTAATTGAAGATTTCATTAATAAACATAGTAGAATAAAATTAATGGAAATTATTTATATATTTGTTATAATATTTTATCATCAGAAATGTAATCATATACAATCCTGATAAATGATGAGATTGTAACATAAAATATTTATCACCTTAGTAATTTTTAATAATTATCCCCATGAATAAATAGAATAAAATGAAACATAATTTATCATTAATATGATTAAATTCAATATATTACATGCCAAATGGTCTTTATATACACCCCGTGAAAGAATAAAGGTGCATAACGTAATGTACATCTCAAGGAAGAAAAATTGTGACAAAAATCCCTTACCACTTTGGTAGATTTTAAACTATAAAAAACATGAAAGAGATATAATAAAATTTATATGTAAATCACAATAAATTTAATTATAATAATCACAACATAAAATAAATAGGTGGTGAATCTAGCATGTGTCTCATATAAGTAAAAAAAGTGAGATAGTAATCCCTTACCTTAAGTCTTGACTTCCACCATACATGTTAAAAAATCCTATATAATAAATAAAAAGTTATTATATATATATTAAAAAAAATATTTATATATTTCTTACCATATAATATTTTATTATTAAATTTTATTACATTTTTATCAACAATCCCATGTTAAAGTTATGTTTTGGGTAATAAATGATTTGTTTTTCATATGTTTTCTAATTTGCTATATTTTTAGTCATATTTCTTTGATAATAATCCCATCATATCCATAATGTAAAACATGAAATAATCATACATATTTATTATAAATATATTTATAATAATCTATAAAATTTTGTGATAGGAAATGAAATTCACCATTAATGGAGATGGTAGGTTGTATGTATGCATGGAAAATGTTTCCATTTTCTTGTTGGATTGAAAGAAAGAAAACTAAATAATATATTATAATTAAAGAATAATTTTTAATTCAAATGTATCATATATTTAAATCATACCCACCCTTAATACATTCCATATAAAGCAAGAATTGACCCCTTCGCTTTGTGATGCGATAATCCGCCGTACACACAAACGACATTATATTATTCCCAAAAAAATAGAGATTATGAAGGTATGTTTAATATAATAATTATATAATCATAATAAAAATATAAATATCATAAATATAATATATATACTATAAAACCCTAATTATGTCCAACTGTTAGAGGTGGTAATGGGAAAACGAGCGTCATCGGTTCATGAGATGGAAGTCCACCGTACACATTGACTGATTTTAATTTAATTTTCAAAAGATGATTTATGGTTTATCAATAACCTACTACCATGTGGGAACACAAATAAATGATATCCAATTTCAAAGTTCAAAATTAAAAAAATACACAACACCCATTAAGATCATGATCTATATCACTCGTGTCACCGTATTACCAGTCATCATCAATATGAGTCACCATCTCCATCCATCACCACTATCGCCATTTCTATCCAACCACTACACCATACACCAAATATATTTGGATTTATTTGAAACCACTATAAAAAATCACACCTCACCATTTCGTCATCGTCCCCCTATGAATCCAAAACAACCCAACCCATAATATAGAGCAAGCACACCTCAACGAAAAGCAAAACACCTACACCTTTGTCGCTTCACCCTCATCATCACCATCAACATCATTGTCCGTCAGCACACCAAAAACAAAAATCACTGAAACCAGATACATGAAGTGGTATAAACATAGAGAAAGCCTTAAATGGATCAATATCTCACATAAAATAGAACAAATATTCAATGAAATATTTCAGGAAGAAACACTAAGAATATCTGTAAAACCATTAACTATCTTCATAAGAAAATACAGACTCATGACATGAATGGAGCACTGAAGGCCACCAACCACACATCGAAAAACATTAAATTTACCACAAAAGAATATTATAATAGTAAATATGAATAGGAACATTATTTTAGAGTAGGGATTTTGCTTTTTGAGGGTTCTGAACACCAACATCGTCAAAGAAGCAGAAAACTAGAAACAGACATAACAAAATCAATCTGGATCCAATAGTTACAAAAAACCAATAAACCATAGAACCTCTTATTATAAGTCCTCTTTTTTACCACATTTCACATTGAAACTAGGATAGGCGCATAAGAACATGAGGACATATCAGTGTTTGGGCAGCCTAGGGCTTCCACAGTAAGAAACCTTCGGTAGGAAGACCAAAAGAGTCGTGGAAGAAAAATCACAACAGTGAGCACCATATAAGAGAAATAAAGAACCACTTAGAATAATGAGAACAAAAAAATTAATAAAAAAGTAATAACGGAGTAGATTAGAAGAATCAGGATAAGGGGGGATATCCATCTCTACTAAGAAGGGACTCAGAAATCCTATGAGGATAAGTAGATATGAGAGTGATGAAGAGAACCACGTGAATGGGGATCCATCAAATAAATATATGTAAGATAATGAGTTTATTATATAATAATGTTATAATAATAATTTAATTAGGTGGATAAATAAATAAAATAATGATTCTCATTGAAGAACATTACCTCTTCTTCAGGTATTCTCTTTATGTTTGAACCAAAACCTTCTTAGTTTGGATTTATGACCAAACCAATGATTATATGACGAGGAGGGGGAATTTTAGAATTGATTTGTCTAAGTATTTTCTGAAACATATAGTTTTAAATGTTTTAATAATGTATGGGAGAGGGTGTGCTTTTATATGTGGGGGAGAGGATACACTTGGTATTTTTGAAAATAATTGAGTGCTCCCATGTTTTTTAAATGTCACAAGGCTAGAAATGGACTATTATAGAACCTTATAGGTTTAATGGTATAAATATTTCAATAAAATAGTTTTTATATAATTTTATATGTAATTTTTACCCTTATATTTTTAGTTTAACCCTGGGTAAACTCATTTTTACCTTAACCATGGTAATTAATTTTTACTGCATTCACTATGAATTTTGGTAAAAAAATTAATTTGACATTATTAGATAATATAAATTATTCTGATTCAAAATATGGGATCCATTTTTCTAAATTCCACTCATGTCAGTGGAAATTTTATTTAATATTAATCTCGTAGATGTGATGAGAAAGTGAGTGTTTAAAGTGAAATGATTAAAAGTTAATAAAGTTTTTATATCCAATTTCAAAATAAAATTTATTAAATTGACATAAATTAGATTAATAAATTTATAATTTAACTAATTATACATTAAAATAAATTTAAAATGTAATTTAACTTTGTAAATAATTTTGGTGAAAAGAGGACTTCTCAATTAAAATTTAGTATTTGTTCACTATTCATCAAGAAACGAAATTTTTCAGAAAAATATAAAAAAATCACCCTAATATAATTTTTAAATTCTTATTTCAAAAATGAATTTTATTTTATAAAAAAATTTATAAAATCATCAAAAATTATTTTTATTATAATTTCACAAAAATGCGACAAAACTCTTTTTTAGAAAAATGTAGTTTTTAAGCATAGAATTGGATTTATGCTTATCTCTTATCTAGAAAATATATAAGATTAATTTTAAACATTTTATTGATTATATTATATATAAATTTAATTAAAATAAATAACAAAAATTTATTTGGTTAATTTTTTAATATAAAACACTCTTGTGCTCATTAAAATAGTTTTCCGGAGAAAGATTTCTTTTTCTTTTCAAAAACGGTTTTATTTTCATTTCTAATTAATTAATCACCAAAGAATTCATTTTAAACACTTGTTTAGATAATATTTTCATAATTTATTTAATATTATTCATGACCTATATTCTAACATCTAGGTCTAAACTATCATATTAAATAATAATATTTTAATGATATGTCGCGTTTTATTTAAACTTATTGTTGCCTATAATGCTAGCTAAGATCGGTGTTGCATGTAATGCAATACAAACATAGTGTTTCATGTAACTCAAGATAAACATAGTGTTGTGTGTGAAGAAAAATATAAAAAATATTAAATTAATTTAAAAAAACATAAAATCTCAGGGTGTTACATGCGCAACAGACATTAAGGTTGATTTAGGTAATTTGTTACTAGTGTGGTAAAAAGGGACCCAAAAACCTGATTATAAGGAGGCACCCAGGGTGTGCCTCACATGTGGGTAATATATTCATCTTCAATGTTTCTATGAGTGATAATTCTAGGGTAGTATTGAAATATCCACATTTACCAAGGGATCTCAGTTTAGACCCAATGCATTAAAATGGGTGTGATCTTAAGCTGATGTTAAGGGTGATGCATAAGTGGTGAAGAAAGGGATGGATGATGCTAGATGGAAGTATACAGTGGATTTTCCATTATATAAGAAAGATGAAATAATATCTACCATGATAGATATATTCATTATTGTATCTTCTATGGTTATGGGTTTTTTATATAGGTGAAAGTCATGTCTTTATATCATTCAAGATTATCGATGTGTTGGGATTGATTTCAGAGCTTATTCCTTTCTTGAAGACACTTTACAATACTTTGGGAAATAAATTGAAGCAGAGATGTAAATGTACGAAATTTTGGGTGATGATTTTCAACCATGAAACCATATGGTATTTTTTAGTTCTTGATCTTAACATATTTGATCTTATCATTGGCATGGACTGGGTGATTATTATTAAATCCCAAACTCATTATTATCATTATAGAGTATAGTTTCTTTATCTATATGGAGTCACTCATGTCTTCTAGAGTGTGTGGGATCCAAGATCAAGGAGATAAGGTCTTGTTACTCCTAGTTTTGATATGATCACCTCCTAATTTTCTAAGTTATTTCTTGATGTTTCTAATCCGCATTTTTTTTCCTCTTCCTACAGTGGTGTGTCAGTTTCCCAATATTTTTATAGATTAATTCTCTATTTTACCACATAATAGGGAAGTTTAATTATCTATAAAGTTACTTCTATATATTATACCCATATCTATACCTTCCTACCATATGGAATCTACTAAATTAAAATAATTAATGGTTCATATTGAGGATCTTAAGGATAAGGGATTTATTCATCCTACCATTTCACATTGTTCATCACCATTTCTCTTTAGAGATAAGTAATAAGTGAGTCCTCAACTTTTTTTATTACTTTAAAATCAACCAAATTAAAGTTAAGAACAAATATCCCTTTCCTGGGATTGATAACATTTTTTATCATCTAAAGTGGAATTAATGATTTTTTAAGATTTATCTAAAATTAAGTTACCATCAGTTGAGGGTCTAAGAGGAAGATATTCCTAATATGTCATTCATGAGTAGGTAGTGTAACAACCCGGGATTTTATAAGATACATTCTTTATAATTTCATTCATATCTTCTGTTGTACGATACACCAAGATTACCTTGTGCTATACGCAACACTGTATTAGCTTGCAGTATACGCAACACTATTCTTGGATCGTGTTACACACAATTTCAAGTTCGTTTGATAGAAGTTATTCTACACAACATTGAGTGTATACATATATATATTCAATGTATAAATAAAATATGTTTGGATTCTGTTATACACAACAACAAAGGAGTTGTGCACTACACGCAACCCTGACTTGGCTTGCATTACACGCAATCGTGACCTTTCTCGATAGCGTGTCTTGTATGCAATACCGGGTTTTACTAAACAACGATATATTATTATAATATTGTTATGAACTAGACATTATGAATAGTGTTAACTAAATTTTTAATTTTATAACATTATTATTCATCTTACACATTTCTAGAACATGGTATAAGAACAAAATAAATTTTTCGTGTAAAATAAGTATTTTTCAAAAAATACAATTTTGCCACCTTTTGATGGCGTACCCACTTTAAATATAGTTTTTGACATGTTTATAAGTTCAATTTGACAAAATAAAATTCTTCTTTTGAATCAGGATATAAAAATTTACATTAGATAAAGTTTTGATACTTTTCCGATAACTTTCATATTTTAATGAATAGTAAAAACACGCTATATTTTAATTAAAAACAACTTTTTTCATCATAATATCTTATGTGGTTAAATTATAATATTGAATGGTTTTAAATTATAAATAAAATATATTATTACCATTTAATATAATTTATGTCATTATCATTGATTTTACCTTGAATTCGTAGGTTAAATCAATTCAATCTTTTGCAATGTTTTAAAGAAAAACCCGTTTTCTTTCGACAACAGGATTAATTTTAATTTAATTTCTGAAACTTTTGTCTATTGAATTTGGAAAAATGGATTCCATATTTGGAATCAGTGGGTCCAAATTATGTTAATAAGCTACTTTTTATTTTTGGTCATTGTGAATAGTAACTACGGTAAATTTTATTTACTATAGTTAAAGGTAAATCGGGTAATTAAGGGTAAATATAAGATTATAAAATTACCCTAACACTTGGAAAAATCCTATTGGATGGCTAAAAGTAGACCCATATAACCTAAGGGTCGGATTAGATTCATTTTATGGACTTTTTTCCATGAAAATAATTTAATTATTATTAAAACTAAAGAATGTGACAACATGTCACTTTCTTAAATCTTATAAGTATAATAATTTTAATTTAGTGATAAACTTCATGAAACTTCGAACATGAATAGTCTACAGAAAGATAATACAATTATATACATCATAGGAATTTATTTATAATTTTTAGGGATTAAATAATTATCATTTATTATGACACAAATATGATGCAGTAATTGTCTTATTAATGAAATATTGACATAATTGATGTTATAAATGCCCAAATAAATGTAATTTGAGACTTTTTATGACATAAATTAATTTTATAGGTTAATATGACATGTTACTGTTGATATAAGTAACTTGGTTCGAACTTATCATTCTGTTATTAATTTCATAAAAATCATGTACCAAATAGTGTCAAAATTGACACAAATTAGTTTTTAAAACAAATATTATATTATTAATTGTTATTTAATTCCTAAAAATCTAAGGTTCATCCAAATGACTTAGATAATGATATTTATATTAATAATAAACAACTTGGGGTTCGTTTGTCTTGTTATGGTAAGTTTATTAACCATATAGTGTAAGAAAACAAAAACACACGGTAAAAGTTAAATTATTTAACTTAGAGTTAAATCTAATTGATAAGGTTAAAATAATAATCTAAACTTGTCTAAATCCTATTGGATGAGAGTATTTAGAACCATCCCCACTTTAGCTTCTAAATAAGACCCTTTGGAACCATTATAAACCGAATTTGACCTTAATATAAAATAATATTTTGAAATTTTCCTAAGGTGCCCCTCTCCTCCCTTATAAAAGGGCACCTCCTCCCTCTCCTACTCACACCAATTTGAGCATTAAAGCTCGGAAAACCCCTGCCAAAATCTCTTATCCACTTCCATAGTATCATCCTATAGGTCTTGGTCTTCTTCAAAGTCCATCCTTAGTTCTTTAAGTGGAGGTTAAGTGAAGGTTCGTCAAAAATAGGTAATATCCATTACCGATCTTTTTCAATTTCTTTCTTCTTCAACTTCTTCTTATTTAGTTGTTTAATGATAAAGTAATAACATCACTATTTCTTATATACTGATATGTTATTATAAATATTAAAAAACTATAATTAACCTTCTATCCATTCTACGGAAAAAGGAAATCACCGCGCGTGCGTACGTACGGAATACCGTCTCCACGCCGTGGTGTAATCTATTTTCCGCCACCACCTTAATTGGATGGGTATAATGGTGTAATGAGTAACTATATATTATTATTATAAAGTGATATTGATACTGAAATAGTATACATACACTTCAACACAATTCCACGACCATGGGAATGATATCATCGCTCGTGCGTACGTACGGACTACCGTCTCCACGACGCGATGAGATTCATTATCCATGTTAACCATTCCAGAATGATTATAAAGTATATATAATGAATAATAATGAAATATATGACATGGTAAATCTACTGGATTTATGTATATATATATGTCATCTACTTACTTCCATTCAAGACAATAAGGAAAGGAAAACAGCGTTCATGCGTACGTACGGACTACCGTCCCCATGAACGGTGTGTTTCATTTCATTTATCTATCTATTATATATATATATACTGAATATATATGATATATAAATCATATTTTATATTATGGAAGTAAGTAAATCATGATATAAATAATAATAATGTCAAGAACAACAAGTCGAAACACCTACGATAAATGAAACGATTTTACCCAAAACGCTTCTTTAACATGGAATTTACAAAAGAACGGGTAATATAAAGTCATAAGTGAACCATATATGATATCATAACAATGAATATGATTCTGTAATAAGTTAATGACATTATTTAAATCATTATACAGGAGGTTCAGATACGTACAAATCATATCGGACATAAGGTAAGGGAAATATCACAATCTCATTTTTATCCGAGATTGTTTGTACTTTAATATTTACTGGGGTGTATTTTATCATCAACATCCATGTTTAATCAATATTTAATATTATTTCCATCCACCTAAAATTGTTTAAATCCAATTTTACCCTTCGGTGAGTTTTTAGTAAAGGATATGAAAGGAATCTTTTGTCGTTTTTCGTATGAGGTACTTTTTGACTTTTCCGACAAAAGTACGAAGAATGTTTTTTTTACTTATACGGCATGAATGGATTTTTAAAAAATTATTTCCAAGAAGATTCCTTTACAAGTTTTCAAGTTTATTTTTAATCAAATTCTTTTAGTTTATAATTGTATGACATGTTAAGAAAGGAAAAGTGTTTTTGAAGAAGAAAGGATATTTTCCTCAAGAATGGAGTTCAAGTGTTTTGTCAAAATTATTTTCCATCTAAGATAATAAAGGGTTCTATTTTTAACCCTATTATTACATTGATTTTATTATGTTGTGATGGGATTGTTTTTATGAATTCCTTTATCTTATATGAATTTTTTTATGATGTCATGATGTTTAAGATTCCCATTTTTATTACATGGGTTATGCAATGATGTATGATTTATGATTTTATGTCACACATAATAATGGTTTAATTATGAGATGGGTGGGACCTATATCTCCCTTCAATGAATTGGGTAAAGATTTTCTATCTCATGAGATAGACATGGCTGGAATGATAGGTTATACCGGTTCAGTGAAACAGGACTGAAACGAGGGTGACTCGGTTCAGAAATGGACTTTTTCCACTAAGATAGTCTTGGTGATGAGTCTTGACTAATAAGAAATGATTATATATGATTGTGTGTGTATTCCACAAAGTTTCATGTTTTAATTTATGATTATTGGGATTTCATTTCACTACTATAATTTATCCCATGTTATGAAATTATGCTCTCTTTTACAGGTTAAGATTTCCAAAATGTTATGTTCTTATGAATATGATGTGATTGATATTTCTTTTGTTTACCCTTACTGAGCATTTGATCTCACCCTTTTATGTTTTCATTTCCCCAGGATATAAAGAAAGGTTTTAGGTAAGAAAAAAAAGGGAAGATCTTTATGGGAGATGTTGAAGATCTTTCACCATGATTAGAAGATTACGTTCTGAGTTTTCAAAGACACTAAACTATTACGATACTTGTGTGTGTGTTTTTGTTATGTACTAAGTATTCTGCAAAAGTAATGTAATTTTCATATACGTCAGGCTTTGGGTCTCTACAGTTTGTATTAGAGGAAAGGTTTAGTCAACCTTTGGAAACTAGGATGCAAAAACGTTAGTGGGATCCCTAGAGATATTTCTAAGGTATGTCTAGGGATGTCCCTAAGGATAAGTATACATATAGGATATAGTCCTAGAACTATGGTAATGATATTAGATTAAACCAAAGATGTTAGATATTGAAGATACTTCCCCTTTATTATGATTTTTGTCTCTCACGCTATTCTTTTTGGGTTTTAGAAAATGGCTGGAAACAAGATGATTCACGATAATGGAGGATATGATGGACAATGGAATGATGAGAAACCAAATGAAATGGGATTTGGAAGTCCAAACATAATTATTATGCCAAATCATTAATCTCATAATATGATCAATAAATTAAAATTTGGTAAGTTTCCTAACTTGGTTAATAAGAGAAAGATGGAGTTTCATGATGGTCATAGAGGAAAGAAAGTTCAATTTCCCCTATGTAAATCATGTGGGAAGAGGCATCGAGGAGAATGTTTCAAGGGAACTGGAATATGCTTTGGGTGTGGAAAAGAAGGACACAAATCCAGTAAGTGCAAAGGAAAAGGTTCAGTTAACACCATGGATGAGGATAATGGTATTGCTACGACATCAACAATGGTTAAATGTTCTAAATGTGGAATGTACAGGAATTATGCAAACCAATGCCCTAAGAGAAAGTCTCATGAAGAGAATCAGTACGGCCATATGAGTAGTATTTATGTTGATGATGATGAAGAGACTACAAATGATATGTGAGTTGAAAGAGTTGTTGAAGCTCAGTCAATGGTTTAAGAAGGTAGTGGAATGATTACATGTTTATCAAGTGTAATGTTGTATAAGTAATCTCATGGTACTATGGAATAAAGAGACATCTAAGGATTGTTACACTGTTGTCTTTCCTTGAGTTTTGAAAGTGTATGATTAATGGTACCAGTATCCATTAAAGGATATTCAGATATTTTTGGAATATAGATGATATGCGCATAATGAAGGGATAAGGAAAAAATTAAATTTTTGATAGTATTCATGAGTTCATGACTGATATAAGGAGAAGGTTATGTAATGGATTGAGTATATAGAATTTTTGGATTTTGGTATGTGGAAAGAGTTAACTTTTGATAGCATTCATGTTTTCACTAAGGTTTAATGGGTATTCATTTTTCAAGAGAATACATGATTAAGGTATTCACATGATTGGAATGTGACCAAAAAGATATATGGGGGATAAATTATGGTATTCACATGCTTGGTTGATGAAATTTCAAGTAATCATTTTCTTTATACTATGATCTTGGACCAAAGTATTTTAGATAAGCCTAAATATTGTAAGGGATTATGTTGGACATATGCTAAGTATTGTTTAAGGATAGAACATTTTTCGATATTACTGATGGGATTTTATAGTAATGTAGTTTTAGAAAAAGGACAACCTGCAGGACGGGCGACAGCCCATCGCGTCAGACAAGGTTGTGAGAATCGAACCCACAACCGAAGTGCGACTGGCCTTTTTCGCCTACCACTGGCCTACAGGAAGTCCCTGTTTAGAAGAAACTAGTTTTATTATATTAAGAAGTATAAGTCCATTTTAGGAACTATATATGATTAATATCACAATAGATGGACTTATGTATTTTTTTTTTGATAACTTTTATAACCTTTTGTTGGAGACAGATGGAATGACCCACCATTCTATCACATGATCTTCTAACACATCACGAATGACAAATTCAACTTCATTTATTTAAGAGATGAAGTGGAAATTGTCCAAAGAATGACAAACGGTGAGACTATACCAAAATCACGAAAGTATTTATTCTAATTCCAATTTCATCAACTTTAGGGAAATGATCTTGAAAAACCAAAAATGTTGTCCTACTGCCCTTATATCCGATGAATCAGATGGTACCTTGGATCACCACAAATCAATAGCTTTGTGGTTGTTGTCTTTTTCCTAGCCATGTTCTCTACCACTCTCCATCAGAACATGACGGTTAGATTTCTCTTCCATGTCCATATTTTCTCCTGTATGGAAACCCAGTGATGAGTTCATTTGGGTAACCGTTATATTTCATACTTTAGTTTTTAAAGTTCAGTTTTGGTATTTTTTTTACGATGTGGGTTTTTATGAATAGTAAATGATTTATAACCCCGACGAATTTTGAGGGCGAAATTCATTTTAAGGGGGGTAGAATGTAACAACCCGAGATTTTATAAGATACATTATTTTTAATTTCATTCATATATTCTGTTGTATGATACACCAAGATTACCTTGTGCTATACGCAACACCGTATTAGCTTGCAGTATACGCAACACTATTCTTGGATCGTGTTACACACAATTTCAAGTTCGTTTGATAGAAGTTATTCTACGCAACATTGAGTGTATATATATATATATATATATTCAATGTATAAATAAAATATGTTTGGATTCTGTTATACGCAATAACAAAGGAGTTGTGCACTACACGCAACCCTGACTTGGCTTGCATTACACGCAATCGCGACCTTCCTCGATAGCGTGTGTTGTACGCAATACCGGGTTTTACTAAACAATGATATATTATTATAATATTGTTATGAACTAGCCGTTATGAATAGTGTTAACTAAAATTTTAATTTTATAACATTATTATTCATCTTACACATTTCTATAACATGGTATAAGAACAAAATAAATTTTTCGGGTAAAATAAGTATTTTTCAAAAAATACAGTTTTGCCGCCTTTTGATGGCGCACCCACTTTAAATCTAGTTTTTGACATTTTTATAAGTTCAATTTGACAAAATAAAATTCTTATTTTGAATCAGGATATAAAAATTTACATTAGATAAAGTTTTGATATTTTTCCGATAACTTTTATATTTTAATGAATAGTAAAAACACGCTATATTTAAATTAAAAACAACTTTTTTCATCATAATATCTTATGTGGTTAAATTATAATATTTAATGGTTTCAAAGTATAAATAGAATATATTTTTACCATTTAATATAATTTATGTCATTATCATTGATTTTACCTCGAATTCGTAGGTTAAATCAATTCAATCTTTTGCAATGTTTTAAAGAAAAACCCGTTTTCTTTCGACAACGGGATTAATTTTAATTTAATTTCTGAAACTTTTGTCTGTTGAATTTGGAAAAATGGATTCCATATTTGGAATCAGTGGGTCCAAATTATGTTAATAAGATACTTTTTATTTTTTGGCATTGTTAATAGTAACTACGGTAAATTTTATTTACTATAGTTAAAGGTAAATCGGGTAATTATGGGTAACTATAAGATTATAAAATTACCCTAACACTTGGAAAAATCCTATTGGATGGATAAAAGTAGACCCATATAACCTAAGGGTCGGATTAGATTCATTTTATGGACTTTTTTCCATGAAAATAATTTAATTATTATTATAACCAAAGAATGTGACAACATGTGACTTTCTTAAATCTTATAAGTATAATAATTTTACTTTAGTGATAAACTTCATGAAACTTCGAATATGAATAGTCTCCAGAAATATAATACAATTATATACATCATAGGAATTTATTTAGAATTTTTAGGGATTAAATAATTATCATTTATTATGACACAAATATGATGTAGTAATTGTCTTATTAATGAAATATTGACATAATTGATGTTATAAATGCCCAAATAAATGTAATTTGAGACTTTTTATGACATAAATTAATTTTATTGGTTAATATGACATGTTATTGTTGATATAAGTAACTTGGTTCGAACTTATCATTCTGTTATGAATTTCATAAAAATCATGTACCAAATAGTGTCAAAATTGACATAAATTAGTTTTTAAAACAAATATTATATTATTAATTTTTATTTAATTCCTAAAAATCTAAGGTTCGTCCAAATGACTTATATAAGGATAGGTATATTAATAATAAACAACTTGGGGTTCGTTTTTCTTTTTATGGTAAGTTTATTAACCATATAGTGTAAGAAAAAAAAAGACACGGTAAAAGTTAAATTATTTAACTTAGAGTTAAATCTAATTGATAAGGTTAAAATAATAACCTAAACTTGTCTAAATCCTATTGGATGAGAGGATTTAGAACCATCCCCACTTTATCTTCGAAATAAGACCCTTTGGAACCATTATAAACCGAATTTGACCTTAATATAAAATAATATTTTGAAATTTTCCTAAGGTGCCCCTCTCCTCCCTTATAAAAGGGCACCTCCTCCCTCTCCTCCTCACACTAATTTGAGAATTCAAGCTCGGCCAACCCCTACCAAAATATCTTCTCCACTTCCATAGTATCATCCTATAGGTCCTGGTCTTCTTGAAAGACCATCCTTAGTTCTTTAAGTGGAGGTTAAGTGAAGGCACGTCAAAAAGAGGTAATATCCATTACCGATCTTTTTCAATTTATTTCTTCTTAAACTTATTCTTATTTAGTTTTTTCATGATAAAGTAATAACATCAGTATTTATTATATACTGATATGTTATTATAAATATGAAAAAACTCTAATTAAGCTTCTATCCGTCCTACGGAAAAAGGAAATCATCGCGCGTGCGTACGTACGGAATACCTACTCCATGTCGTGGTGTAATCTATTTTCCGTCACCACCTTAATTGGATGGTTATAATGGTATAATGAGTAACTATATATGATTATTATAAAGTGATATTGATACTGAAATAGTATACATACACTTCAACACAATTCCACGACCATGGGAATGATATCATCGCTCGTGCGTACGTACGGACTACCGTCTCCACGATGCGATGAGATTCATTATCCATGTTAACCATTCCAGAATGATTATAAAGTATATATAATGAATAATAATGAAATATATGACATGGTAAATCTACTGGATTTATGTATATATATATTTCATCTACTTACTTCCATTCAAGACAATAAGGAAAGGAAAATAGCGTTCATGTGTACATACGGACTACCGTCTCCATGAACGGTGTGTTTCATTTCATTTATCTATCTATTATATGTATATATATATACTGAATATATATGATATATAAATCATATTTTATATTCTGGAAGTAAGTAAATAATGATATAAGTAATAATAATGTCAAGAACAACAATTCCAAACACCTACGATAAATGAAATGATTTTACCCAAAACGCTTCTTTAACATGGAATTTACAAAAGAATGGGTAATATAAAGTCATAAGTGAACCATATATGATATCATAACAATGAATATGATTCTGTAATAAGTTAATGACATTATTTAAATCATTATACAGGAGGTTCGGATACGTACAAATCATATCGGACATAAGGTAAGGGAAATATCACAATCTCATTTTTATCCGAGATTGTTTATACTTTAGTATTTACTGGGGTGTATTTTATCATCAACATCCATGTTTCATAAATATTTAATATTATTTCCATCCACCTACAATTTTTTAAATTCAATTTTACCCTTCGATGAGTTTTTAGTAAAGGATATGAAAGGAATATTTTGTCGTTTTTCGTACAAGGTACATTTTGACTTTTCCGACAAAAGTACGAAGAATGTTTTTTTACTTATACAGCATGAATGGATTTTTAAAAAATTATTTCCAAGAAGATTCCTTTACAAGTTTTCAATTTTATTTTTAATCAAATTCTTTTAGTTTAGAATTGTACGACATGTTAAGAAAGGAAAAGTGTTTTTGAAGCAGAAAGGATATTTTCCTCAAGAATGGAGTTCAAGTGTTTTATCAAAATTATTTTCCATCTAAGATAATAAAGGGTTCTGTTTTTATCCCTATTATTACATTGATTTGATTATGTTGTGATGGGATTGTTTTTATGAATTCCTTTATCTTATATGAATTGTTTTATGATGTCATGATGTTTAAGATTCCCATTTTTATTACATGGGTTATGCAATGATGTATGATTTATGATTTTGTGGCACACATAAGAATGGTTTCTTTATGAGATGGGTGGGACCTATATCTCCCTCCAATTCATTGGGTAAAGATTTTATATCTCATGAGATAGACATGGCTGGAATGATAGGTTATACCGGTTCAGTGAAACAGGACTAAAACGAGGGTGACTCGGTTCAGAAATGGACTTTGTCCACTAAGATAGTCTTGGCGATGAGTCTTGACTAATAAGAAATGATTATCTATGATTGTGTGTGTATGCCACAAAGTTTCATGTTTTAAGTTATGATTATTGGGATTTCATTTCACTACTATGATTTATCCCATGTTATGAAATTATGCTCTCTTTTGCAGGTTAAGATTTCCAAAATGTTATGTTCTTATGAATATGATATGATTGATATTTCTTTTGTTTATCCTTACTGAGCATTTGAGCTCACCCTTTTATGTTTTCTTTTCCCCAGGATATAAAGAAATGTTTAGGTAAGAAAAAAAAGGAAAGATCTTTATGGGAGATGTTGAAGATCTTTCACCATGATTAGAAGATTACGTTCCGAGTTTTCAAAGACACTAAACTATTACGATCCTTATGTGTGTGTTTTTGTTATGTACTAAGTATTCTGCAAAAGTAATGTAATGTCCATGTACTTCAGGCTTTGGGTCTCTACAGGTAGGGAACTATGAGTATTTAGTTATGTCTTTTAGCTTTAGAAAAAAGTCATAAAATGATCATGGTGTTGATTAATCAAACATTTCATTGATTTTGGATTCATTCATGGTTGTTTTCATGGATTATATTCTTGTTTACTCTAGATCAAAGAGGGGTTGTGCTGAGAATTTGAGTATCATCCTTGAAATCCATAGAAACAATCACCAGTATGAAAATCTATCCAAATGTGAATTTTGGATTCAAGAGATGAAATTTATAGGCAGTGTAATTTCTTAGAAGGGTGTCTCAGAGGATCCTAAGAAGATTATGAAAGTGATGTATTGGGAGTGACCTAGAAATTTTCCTGAGTTATAGGGTTTATTTGGATTAACTAGTTGGTTTAGGCAGTTTCTTGAGTACTTCTAAAACACTTCATCCCCTATTACAAAGTTGACCCATAAGGGTAAAAAGTTTATTTGGAGTGATAAGTTCCATAGATCATTTGATGATTTAAGAGTGAGATTGAATTTTTCTCTAGTTTTGAATATTTTGGAGTTAGGTGTTGGTTTTGATGTTTACTATGATGCCCCATGTATGGGTTTGAGGTGAGTTATGATTAAATTAATATAGGTAGTAGATTATGGCTCTCTTAAGTTATTATCTTATCAGAAGAACTACCCTATTCATGATCTGGAGTTGGTGGCAGTGATGTATCAATTAAATACTTGGAACCACTTCCTATTTTGGGAGTGGTTTAAAGTGTATTCAAACCATAAGATTATATTGTATATATTAACTTAAAGGGATCTAAACTTGAGATAGATATTGTGGGTTGGGTACCTTTAGAACATTGATTTTTATATTTCATACACCCTTGAGAAAGGGAATGTGGTCATAGATTCTTTTAGTAGAAAATTACTGACTTTGGCAATGAAATAATCAGTGTAAGAGTGGTGCATGATAATATTGTTTGCTAAGATGTTATTGGATAAATGGAGAGATTATAGATAAGTATTTATAGCTGATACTCAATCAAGATCATTTATGGATGGATGAATTCAACTTATTCAGTCATAGGATATAGATTTTCAGAATTTTACCAAGAATATTTATGTTAGGGAGACTATGGGTGAGTGGTCTCAATATCATGTTATAGTTTTGTTCTTCTGAGTGAGTATGGTTGTTGCAATATACATGAGGCACAAGTTGATGGATCATAGAAACTTATCAAGTTAGTCCAAGCACCTTAGAGCTACCAAGATGTAACATGAATTGAGATTTTACTATTGGTGGTTGGGAATGAGATGATAGATTATATGTTTTGTGTCTCGATGCCTCACATATTCAAAATATAAGGTTTAAAATTAGATTCCTACTATTTTTTTACAACGTTTACTCATTTCAGTATATAAATGGGATGATATATCTATATACTATGTGATTATTATACCTCAGACTCCTAGTAGTAAAGATATGATACGAGTGATCATTGATTGAATCATGAAATCATCTCATTTTCTACCTATAAAGGAGTTGAAAAAGATATAGGACCTTGGGAATATATATGTGTGGGAGGTTGTTAGACATCATGGTGTTTCATTGGCTTTCATATTAGATAGATATCATTGATTTACATCCTAGTTTGAAAGTGTATTGTAGAAAAAGATGGGTTCTTAGTTGAAGTTGATCATGGATTATCATCTATATAAGGATGGCCAGACTAAGAAAGCCATATATATTCTTTTAGACATACTTTGGGCATGAGGGGATGACTTCATTGGTTTATGGGAGAAACATATTCCCTTAGTGTAATTTTTCTATAACAATAGTAATCAGGATTCGATTAGGATAGATCTATTTGAGGTGTTGTATAAGAGCCATTTTCGATCACATATTTATCAGTAAAAGGGTGGTTAAAGATTCTTGGTTGGACCAAGAATCATTCCAAAGCGGACTAGAATTAGGTTGAAAACAACTCATATTCACCAGAAAACCTATGTAAATCTACATTTTCATCTTTTATAATTTTTTTAGGTGATAAGTTTTTTGTCATATTTTCTCCTCAATTATGAATTAGACACTTGGGGAAGTAAGGTAAGTTATCAATTTTTTATGTTGGTCCATTTGATATTGTGGACTGATTTAGGAATGGATATTATAATTTGGACTTATCTACTTTCTTTACTTCTATCAACATCTTATTCTATGTTTCCCAGATAAATAAGATTCAAATATATTTATCCCACATGATTAAGTGGGAAGAAGTTAATATTGAACCCAACAACACAATGGTTTAAGGAACCTTTTAGATAGTGGACCATAAGGATAAGGTTTTGTGTGGTAAGATGATATGATTAGTTCAAGTGAGATGAAAGTTTTGTAGGTAAATCCATTAGACATAGGGGTGTGAGGCCTTGATGATGCAACAATGGCCTTATCTTTTCTCGAGTTTATAATCATGATCTTTTCTAGGGAAATAATTATTTTTTGGTGGATAAAATTATCACAAACTAGTATGTGGAATTAGGTATGGATATTTTTATTTTTTTTTTATTTTCATTTTCTATGTCATTTTTAATGTAAGGAGAAGGTTTTTGGGTAGTTGGTGGTATCAGGAGGCCACCGACTAGACAGTGCTAGCTAGAAAGAGAACTTGAAATATATTAGGTATCACTAGATAGTCAATGGAGTTCTGATAGGTTCAATAATTCTTCTTTCACCCATCAGTAAGTCAATGGAGGGTTTATTGGTGTAATAATTCTTCCTACACTCATCATCTAGTTAGTAAGGCCCAGCGGCTAGCAGGTGATGTTGTTAGGTGTGAAATTTATTAAGTGGATAAATTTTTAGTTAGAATAAAATCATGCTTTATCTTATTTAATATAACCACTTTTACCTTAACTCGTTTTTTCAGTTTATGATCTCATTATTGATCTTCTTTTATCTCTCCTTACCATTGGTGGAGAATCTTGTTACCAATTG
Source organism: Viscum album (assembly GCA_963277665.1). Lineage (NCBI taxonomy): Eukaryota > Viridiplantae > Streptophyta > Magnoliopsida > Santalales > Viscaceae > Viscum > Viscum album. The sequence goes on along the minus strand of OY728163.1, from coordinate 1,621,170,749 downwards.
TAAATTTGGATCTCTATTGGTTGTAATTCAGTAAGTAGATCATTTCCAATATATTTTCTTCTCTTATTTTCCATGATTTTAATGTATTATGAGATTGGACCACTGGATCTTGCTTGGACATGGAGACTTGATATTTTTTCATCAATCATGGGTTCTTGATGATCTGATATCTTCCAATACCATCACCAATCTCATAAGCAGCACCATTTTCATCATTCTTGAGTTAGGTGTCTCTATCATATTATATTACCCTTAGTATTACTTTTTTTTTATGATAGTTTCCATTGGTTTTAAATATTAAAATTGGTTTTAATTTTTGCATTATATGGTTATGTTTTCAAAATGGGGAGTTTTGATGCAAACCATTTGATATGAATGATATTTTTGTTAGAGTTACTCAAAGATAAATTTGAAATAGAAATGTTTTTTCAAGAATGGGAATGGTGTGGTATCTCTATAAAAATATTTATATGAAAATGTTGGCTTAAATTTGAAATTAATTTTTCTTAGAAAATATTTAATGAAACATGGTTTTGTTTTCCTTGAATTGAATGATAATATAATAGTAAATCATGAAACCTTGGAGTATGGGAAAAAACTAAACATGGAAAATCCCTAGTGGAGTTAGCTATTACTATGGGAGTTGCTCTTGATTATATGGAGGATATAGGGAATACTTTATTATAGATTGAAGTTCCTAGTCATTTAGAGTCAAATTTAACATCTTGTTTCCCTTTTGTGCCATACTGGTTTAGTTTTGTACACCCTTGCATCGCGGATTATCCTCTTTGGATGCTTTGAGATTACATTACTTTCATGATATTATGATATGATTATTTTCCCACTTAATCTGAATATGGATATTGATGCTTAAAAAAATATTTATTTTTTTATTCCATTGGATATTTCATATGAAATATTTCTCTATTTAATTCAATATGGAATTATTTTATATAGAATTAAATGTTTTTTAAAAGAAAACCAAAGGATCGTTTTTATTCCCAAAATGATTTCTTTTGAATTGTTTATAAATCCATCTTAAAAAGGAACTAATGGATTTATGTAGTTGTAAATTAAATATATTCTTAGTGGTATCTTACTAAAATTATTTACTCGTATACTAATATTTTCTTTGAGAATTTGTAGTATCGGTTTTGTAGGATACTGGTAAATAAAAGAGAATTATATAGAGTATATCTCTCCTTGTTAGAGTAACATTTCCAGTGGGTTGGGATGGTATGGACATATAGTCACAAAGAGGTGGAACCATGGGTTACTTTAGGTTATAATTTTATATATTTTCTATTGTTGACTTTTACCTTATGGTTATTTTTTTACTTATGATGTATTATAGATATCTGGTGCAATACTTTGATTGTTTCTATTGTATCATATATCTATTGGAGGGTGAAATTTCTCCCATGTTTCTTCGTATGATACCCTAGTGCTCATCACCAGCTTGGAAAAATTAGTAACGCACTTTAGGCCTTATGGAGAGACAATTTGGGTGATATTTTGGGTTGGACTAGGTTGATCTATTACATATATATTGATTCTCATAAATATGCAATTGATCTTGAATTTTATAATTAGTGGAATTCATCATATCTCATCCAGTGATATTTGAAAATATTCTTGAACTGCCAATATATGATATCACATGATCATCTTTTACTATTTAAATTCCATGATATACAAATGCATGCAAGGTTTTACCCATTTTTTTGAAACGATTAATTAAAATTAAATTACAGGTTAAATATATACATAAAAATCAGTTAAATTAAAACTAATACATGTTAAAATTACATATAAAAATTAAAAAAAAATTGGATTCAAATTTATTATATGTTTCTTTGTCAATATACTCAGAAGTGGATCATCCTTGGACCCTTAGAATATTTATAGTGATTGAATGACATATCTATATCATTTTGTGAAGATATAGTTTTTAGTATCTCATATCTATAGGGAGGCCAAAATGGTAGTGTATGATTTTTATGGGTTTCATTTGAAAATATTAATATTATTGGTATTGGAAGAAAACAAAAACATAGAAAATATATCTTAACTAATTAAAAGTATGTAAATTATCTAAAAAATAGAGCCAAATTGAGTACCTGTATTTTTTTAGATGCAACAACATCCATATTATTGAATCAATGGAGTTTGTATAATGTAGATCACTAGAGAAATAAAAAAAATTCTTTCCTTTGAGGGTATACATTGTTCCATATAACCTAGATGGTATCAAGAGGGTATTAGTTCTAAGAAGTTGTTCTTGTTAATTTTTCCATGAAGATAAAATTAGAACCAAGAATAGAGAGATCTTGTAGAAATATTTTCATGAAACTGATGATCATTGATGCGTCGATTGAATGTGATCTACTGGACACTCAATGAAGAGAGATATTTTCTTTTATAGGCGAATCATGAGAATCCTTATTGATAAAGAATAACATGTGTTACTATATATTGGGTGTAATTCATTTAACTCATTTCAATTAATAAATGAAAAGATTTTAAATGAAACAAAATTTATTTAGAAACTAATGAATACTATTTGGGAGAAAAAGAGTTAATTGTTTCATCACATGTAACTTTTTTTATATGAATAACATTCAAATCTAATATATATATATATTAAAACATGAATTGTACACATGAAAATATACATGCATCATATGTATGTATTAAATGTACACTATATATATATAATATATTATTATATATATATATATACTTAATGGATCATATTCATGTGTACATTCATATCATGTATGTTCATTTTCGTGAAAATTCAATAATCTATCACTTACACTAAAATCCCATAGGTACATTATATAAAACATAAGAATTCTTTATGAATCCATCCAAATTCTTTTGGATGCAGTTTCACTAAAATCTCTTTAATTTGAGAAACAAATTCTAAAATTTATCCTTATCTAGTGGTCTAATAGAGTCAAACTTTTGAGTCTTATAATCATTTAAAAAACTAAAAAATCTTTATTTTATAAATGTAAGAATAGAGAGGCCTATAGTAAAGAATCAGTGCTAATCAAGCAACTGAGGGGTCTAATGTGATCTCCATAAAATATACTATTATATCTATATGAACATTTCCACCGTAATATATTATATAATTCATATTTATACCTATATATTCCTCTTTTCCATGACATTGAGTGACCACCAAACATGGAACATATAAATAGAGTATTGGCCAACTCATCTTTTCTTGTTTGTCTGAAAATGACTGACCTAGTTGATGAATATATCAGATGAAATTCATATATTTGGATGACTATATCACATGTCACTCATCTGAATAAACGATCAAATAATAAGTGACTTGAATAATAATTTTCATTCATTTCCATAGTCTAATTAAATAAAGGGCTATGTTATATAGACCTAGGCTTTTCATACATATATATTACGTTTTTTTAGATGAATATTAAATACATTACACAAACACATGCATGAAGACCGTAATAGTTTAGTTTATTTGGAGACTAGGTACACAATATTCTAATTTGGTGAATGGTATTAAATATCTCACACAGGTATATTCTTACATAGTACTCCTTTTAGGAATACCCTACCAAAACATTTCTTCATAAATTGGGGGAGGAAACATAAGAAAGGGTGATATTAGATTCTTAGTAAGGGTAAGAATAATAGATATCAATCTATAATCATATAAAATAATAATATATGAATAAGGGTATGCGATTATGAAAATTAATTATGAATTTCATACCCAACCTTTTATTGATCATGAAAATGATTCATGGAATAAAACATTATCATTTTAGAAAATATGGGATAATAGAGTGATAACCAACATATATCAATCATAAACCATAATCTCATGTTGTAAAAGTGTGTCACCATCATAAATATAAAAAAACATTTTATATTTAATGGTTAACAACTAATACCTTCAATATAGTGGATCTGGACTCATCACATGTTTCATATAGTTGATTTAGAGACACTTGTTTCCAACTGTGGATTAGGAAACACCTGTTTCTCATAGTGGATCAGGAAACACCTATTTTACATAGTAGATCAGGACACACAAGTTTCCCATAGTGGATAAATCCCATAAAATAGTTCCTCGTTGTTATCTCATGAGATATAAAACTTTACCCAATGTATTATAGGGGGATATATGTCCCACCTATCTTTTTTATAACATAATCACCATCCTTTGTTATAATTTAACCACCATCACATAATGAAAATCATACATATGTGTTCCAAAAGATTATAAAAATCATAAAATTAGAACCTATGTAATGAAATGGGTTTCATAAACATTTCATCATAACACAACCTGTGTAAAATAAATAGTTTTCATAATTATTTCATCATTTTATCAAATAATAACTCATGAAAAAATAATTGGGTTTCGTAAGCATTTTATCATGGTATAACCCATGGAAGAGAAATGGGTTTCATAAAAATCTTCTCATCATAAAAATAAACCATTAAAATAAATGGTAAGAATGGTATCCATATATAATATCCTCAATAAATCATAAGTAACATCAAAGGATCTCATCTTAGATGGAGGGGTATTTTGAAAGAAAAATCACTTGGAATGTTTATATAGAAAAATAATATTTCTTTAAAAATTAAAAAAAAATTAAAACATAAAACGTTTTGAAAATATTTTTCTTTTAAAATAACATTAAAACTTATAAAGTAATCTTCAAAGAAAATAATGTTCGTGATTGTGGAAAACAATTTTCATGTCTTACATGTTAATGATAATATTCCTTTCACATTTTTAGTAAAATACAAATGAGATTTATTTTTGAAAACAACATCGGGATTCATTTTAAAAAAATTAAAAAAATAATAAATGTGTAAAAATTAATTTAATAAATAATTTTAGAAATATTAAAAACATTTTTGAAAATGATTCTAGAAAACATGGTTTTTGTAGAGACCCGAAGCTTATCGTACATGGACATTACATTACATTTGCGGAATACTTAGTACATAACAAAAACACACACACAAGGACCGTAATAGTTTAGTGTCTTTGGAAACTCGGAGTATAATCTTCTAATCGTGGGGAAAGATCTTCAACATCTCCCATAAAGATCTTCCTTTTTATTTTACCTAAAACCTTTCTTTATATCCTGGGGAAAAGAAAACATAAAAGGGTAAGCTCAAATGCTCAGTAAGGGTAAACAAAGGAAATATCAATCACATAATTTTCATAAGAACATAACATTTTTGGAAATCTTAACCTGCAAAAGAGAGCATAATTTCATAACATGGGATAAATCATAGTAGTGAAATGAAATCATAACTTAAAACATTACTCATTGTGGCATACACACATAATCATAGAGAATCATTTCTTGTTAGTCAAGACTCATTGCCAAGACTATCTTAGTGGACAAAGTCCCTTTCTGAATCGAGTAATCCTCGTTTCAGTCCTGTTTCACTGAACCGGTATAACCTACCATTCCAGCCATTTCTATCTCATGAGATATAAAATCTTTACCCAATGCATTGGAGGGAGATATAGGTCCCACCCATCTCTTAATGAATCCTTTCTTATGTGTGCCACAGAATCATAAATCATACATCATTGCATAACCCATGTAATAAAAATGGGATTCTTAAACAACATGACATCATAAAACCATTCATATAAGATAAAGGAATTCATAAACATAATTCCATAACAACATAGTCAAATCATTGTAAAAATATGGATAGAAACAGAACCCTTTATTATCTTAGATGGAAAATAATTTTGATAAATCACTTGAAATGAATTCTTGAGGAAAATATCCTTTCTTCTTCAAAATCAATTTCTTTTCACAAAACATCATGCAATTTTAAAAGAAAGAGATTTTAAAAAATAGTCATGAAATCTTTTGGAGGAAGCTTCATGAAAATAAGGCTTTATAAAACCATAAAAATCCATTCTTGCCGTTTAAGTTAAAAAAACATTCTTCGTACTTTTTTCGGAAAAGTCAAAAAGTACCTCGTACGAAAAATGAAAAAATATTCCTTTCATATCCTTTACTAAAAAATCATCGAAGGGTAAAATTGGATTTAAACAATTTTAGGTGGATGGAACTAATATTAAATATTGAGGAAACATGGATGTGGATAATAAAATACACCCCAGTAAATACCAAAGTATAAACAATCTCGGATAAAAATGAGATTGTGATATTTCCCTTACCTTAGGTCCGACTTGCTTTGTAAGTGTCCGAACCTCCTGTATAATGATTTAAATCATGTTATTGACTTATTACAGAATCATATTCATTGTTATGATATCATATATGGTTCACTTATGACATTATATTACCCGTTCTTTTGTAAATTCCATGTTAAAGAAGCGTTTTGGGTAAAATCGTTTCATTTATCGTAGGTGTTTTGACTTGTTGTTCTTGACATCATTATTACTTATATCATGATTTACTTACTTACAGAATATAAAATATGATTTATATATCATATATATTCAGTATATATATATATATAATAGGTAGAAAAATGAAAAACACCGTTCATGGAGACGGTAGTCCGTACGTACGCATGAACGCTGTTTTCCTTTCCTTATTGTCTTGAAATGGAAGTAAGTAGATGACATACATATGTATATATATACATAAATCCAGTAGCTTTATAATGTCATATATTTCATTATTATTTCTTATATATACATTATAATCATTCTTAAATGGTTAACATGGAGAATGAATCTCATCGCGTCGTGGAGACGGTATTCCGTACGTACGCACGAGCGATGATATCATTTCTATAAATATTGAATTGAATTGGAGTGGATTATACAATATATCAGAATTAATATGATGTTGTAATAACTATGTATAGTTATTATTTACACCATTATACCCATCCATGTAAGGTGGTGGTGGAAAATAGATTACACCACGGCGTGGAGACGGTATTCCGTACGTACGCACGCGCGGTGATTTCTTTTTCCGTTGGATGGATAGATGGTGAAATAGGGTTGTTTCATACTTATAATAACATATCAGTATATGAGTGATACTGATGTTATTACTTCATAATGAAACAACCTAAGAAGAAGAAGTGGAAGAAGAAATAAAGATGAAAGAATTGGTAACGGTAATTACCTCTTCTTTGAAGTGCCTCTTTGAGACCTCCTCTTAGGGCACTAAAATTGGTCTTTGAGGAAGACCAGAACCTCTAGGATGTTGCTAGAGAAGTGGAGAGGAGAAATTGGCAGGGGTTGGCCGAGCTTGAGTGCTCAAATTGGTGTGAGGAGGAGGGGGAGGAGGTGTCCTTTTATAGGGGAGGAGAGGGGCACCTTAGGAATATCTCAAAATATTATTTTATATTAAAGTCAAAATCGGTTTATAATGGTTCCAAAGGGTCTTATTTCGAAGCTAAAGTGGGGATGGGTCGAATTCCTATCAACCAATAGGATTTAGACAAGTTTAGGGTATTATTTTAACCTTATCAATTAGATTTAACTCTAAGTTAAATAATTTAACTTTTACCGTGTCTTTTTGTTTTCTTTCACTATATGGTTAATAAACTTACTATAACATGCCAAACGAACCCCAAATTGTATATTATTAATACATATATCCTTATATAAGTCATTTGGCCGAACCTTATATTTTTAGGAATAAAATAACAATTAATAATATAATATTTGATTTAAAAACTATTTTGTGTCAATTTTGACACTATTTGATATATGATTTTTGTGAAAGTCATATCAGAATTATATGTTCAAAACAAGTTGATTAAATCAACACTAATATATCATAGTAATCTAGAAAATTAGTGGAATTCATAAAAAGTCTTAAATTACATTTATTTTGGTATTTATATTATCAATTATGTCAATATTTCATTAATAAGATAATTACTGCATCATCTTTGTGTCATAAATAAATTATATTATTTGATGTCTAAAAATTACAAATAAAATACCATCATGTAGGAAATCTTTTTAGCTTTCTAAGGAATATTTATAGTCGAATTGATCTTATGTATAACCCCATATTAAAAATGATTTACTTATTAAACTTTGATTTTAACTATTTTAACCCTTCTTTAAATAAATTAATAATAAATGTCCTAATCTAATCCAAGTGGGCCTAAATGGTCATATTTTATTCCTAAGTTTGTTTTTGGTCGAATTACACTTTTCCAATAGAATTAGGACATGTGTTAGGGTAATATTAATATCATATTTACCCTTAGTTACCCTATTTACTATTAACCGCGGTAAAAAAAAGTAAAAAGTTACTATTCACCAAAAATTATTTTCATCTCATTGAACCACATTTTAGTCCTTGATATTAACCGTGTCTCTCGGATTTTCGAAATTCCATTCACAAAAGCGGTAAAATTAAGTTTTATGAAAAATTCAGTTTTTTTAACTACCACTTAGTAGTTTCACTATTCATAAAAAAATGAAGGTTTTCAGAAAAATGCCAAAATTTCATCCTAAGCTATATTTCATATTCCGAATTCAAAAATGAAGTCTATTTTACCAAATTCATAACATAGAAGTTTCATTAATTAATTTTATAATTAAATCCCGCTGTTAAAACAAATAGCGTGTTTTTAAGAAACAATATCTATCAAAAGATTGACACTTGTTTATGTCTGGTTTAAATGTGCAATTACATCCAATGACCAACATTGTATTAAATTGTAAAAATATATTCTAAATATACTTTAAAACCACTCAAATTAATGATTTATCACTATTAATTATTTCGATTAAAAAAAGTTGTTTTTAATTATAATTTAGTAATTTTCACTATTCATCAGAATATGAAAGTTATCCGAAAAGTACGAAAATTTCACCTTAGGCTAAATTCGATACTCCGAATCCATAAATGAAGTCCATTTTGAAAAATAAAATTTACAAAATTTCAAAAAGTGGTTATTACTATTCACAACAGCTAGTTTTAATAATATCTTAATAGCATATCGTTGTTTAGCGAAACTTGGTGTTGCGTACAACACACGCTATCGAGGAAGGTCGCGATTGCGTGTAATGCAAGGCAAGTCAAGGATGTGTGTTTTGAAAGCTCCTTTTGGTGTAGCGTACAACACAAGACATTAATAAAATTAAAAAGAATATTTTTTATAAAATCTTGGGCTGTTACATTCTACCCCCCTTAAAATGAATTTCGCCCTCGAAATTCATCGGGGTTATAAATGGTTTACTATTTGAAAGTTTCTTTAATAGAAACCCACATCGTAAAAAGGAATATCAAAACCAGTCTTTAAAAACAAAAGTATGAAACGTAACGGTTACCCAAATAAACTAATCACTGGGTTTCCACATAGGTGGAAATATGGATATGGAAGAGAAATCTAACCATCATGTTCTGATGGAGAGTGGTAGAGAAAATGGCTATGGAAAAGCCAGTAATCACAAATCCATAAATTTGTGACGATCTAAGGTACCATCTGATTCATCAGGTATAAGAGAACTAGGACAACATTTTTGGTTTTCAAGATCATTTCCCTAAAGTTAAAGAATTTGAATTAGAATAAATACTTACTTTATTTTGGTACAATCTCACTGTTGTTCGTGCCTTTAACAATTTCCACTTAATCTCTTAAATAAATGAAGTTGAATTTGTTATTCTTGAAGTGTTAGCAGATCATGTGATAGAATGACGGGTCATTCCATCTATCTCAAACAAAAGGTTAGAAAAAATTATATACATAAGTCGATCTATAGTGAGATTAATCACATATGGTTCCTAAAATGGGCTTATACTTCATATATCATACTGCTTAATATAATAAAACTAGTTTCTACTAAACAGGGACTTCCTGTAGGCTAGTGGTAGGCGATAAAGGCCAGTCGCACTTCGGTTGTGGGTTCGATTCCTACAGCCTTGTCCGAAGCGATGGGTTGTCGCCCGTCCTGCAGGTTGTCCTTTTTCTAAAACTACGTTACTATAACATCCCATCAATAATATCGAAAATCTTCTATCCTTAAACAATACTAACTTATGTCCAACATAATCCAGTCTAATCTTTAGGCTTATACATAATACTGCAGTCCACTCTCATAATATAGTGACATCGATTACCAGAGATTTAATACTGTCGTTGATCCCCACATATCATAAGATATGTCGTGTTGGTCACATTCCAAACATTCAAAGTCCTTAATCGTGTATTCTCTTTAATACCTTAGTGAAAACATGAGTTCAGTTAAAAGTTAACACTTTCCACATACCAAAATCCTCAAAATTCTATATACTCAAACCATGATATCACTTAGTCCTTATATCAATCATGAGCTCATGAATACTATTAAACATTTCATTTTCTCGTCTTCATTATGCGCATATCATCTTATTTCCAAAAAATATCTCAATCACTTTGAATACCACATCAATAAATATTGCAATACTCAATGATACAACATTATTTTGGAATCCCATTACATAAACACTTAATCATTCCACCACATCGTTGTCATATTCAACATTGCCAATCGTGATCGCATATGATTTCCCTTTGTCCTTTGCCTTCAGTGGTTGCTCATGTTGATCATCACTAACCCTTGGATTAGGGCAATTATTAGCATAATGCCCCATTTCCTTGCACTTGAAGCATTGAAGTGTTGGAGGTGCGTTCTCTGCAGTGTTTGCTTTATCATTAGAAACCCTTTTTCCATTACTTCGACACTCAACTGCTCGATGACCTTCTTTTCCACACTTAAAACATTTTCTAGTCCCTTTTAGACAATCTCCACCATGCTTCTTTCCACACTTTGTGCATAAGGAAACATTCATCTTCTTTTCACCATTATTCTGAGATTTCTCCTTGAACTCCATCTTTCGTTTCTTGTCAAAACCATGAGATGGATATGTAACACCAACTTCCATTTCTACCTTGATAGCACAATGCACAATTTCTTCATAGCTACTGAAGTCTCTTATAGCTAATGCCCTTCGAAGACTTGGTTTTAAGCCACTGAAAAATCGATCAACTTTACTTTCAGGTTGGATGATAATTCCAGAAGCATACCTTGCAAGTCTTGTAAAATTTGCTTCATAGGTACCAACAGATTCATCGTCCCTTTGCTTCAGTTCAAGAAACTCTTTCTCCATCTTTGTTCGAAGAATACGAGGGAAGTACTTATTGAAAAATAAGTTCTTGAACTCGTCCCATTCCATAGACTCAATTTCATCCCTTTGCCTTGTATTCTTAATAAGATTCCACCATTGATCAGCATCTCCTTCCAAACGATACACTGCTAGGATGACTTTATCATGTTCAGAACATTGAAGAACTGAAAATATCTTTTCAGTAGTACTAATCCATTGTTCAGCAACTAATGGATCAGTAGACCCACTGAAAGAAGGTGGACGCTGCCTCATGAAGGATTCAACAGAATGTTGCTCCTTCCTTTGCTCGTTTGGAAGTCCTGCATGATTCATAGCTTGAGAAAGTTGTGTGATCATGGCTACAAGATTTTGCATTCCAGCTCCTATATCGTTTGGTTGCTCAGGGGTAAAATCATTGCATTTCCCATCACATTCCGCATTAACACGGTTCCTTCGGGTTCCAGCCATCGTCTAAAACCCCAAAAGAATTGTGTGAGAGGAAAAAATCATGCTAGGGAAAACAACATAATAAAGGGTTAGTATCCTCAATATCTAGCATCTTAGGTTAAATTCGAAGATCGTTAGCGCAATTCTAGGACTATAACCTATACGTATACTTAACCTTAGAGACATCCCTAGACATACCTTAGAAATATCTCTAGGGATCTCACTAAAGTTCTCGCATCCTAGTTTCCAAAGGTTGACTAAACCTTTCCTCTGATACCAACTGTAGAGACCCGAAGCTTATCGTACATGGACATTACATTACATTTGCGGAATACTTAGTACATAACAAAAACACACACACAAGGACCGTAATAGTTTAGTGTCTTTGGAAACTCGGAGTATAATCTTCTAATCGTGGGGAAAGATCTTCAACATCTCCCATAAAGATCTTCCTTTTTATTTTACCTAAAACCTTTCTTTATATCCTGGGGAAAAGAAAACATAAAAGGGTGAGCTCAAATGCTCAGTAAGGGTAATCAAAGGAAATATCAATCACATAATTTTCATAAGAACATAACATTTTTGGAAATCTTAACCTGCAAAAGAGAGCATAATTTCATAACATGGGATAAATCATAGTAGTGAAATGAAATAATAACTTAAAACATTACTCATTGTGGCATACACACATAATCATAGAGAATCATTTCTTGTTAGTAAAGACTCATTTCCAAGACTATCTTAGTGGACAAAGTCCCTTTCTGAATCGAGTAATCCTCGTTTCAGTCCTGTTTCACTGAACCGGTATAACCTACCATTCCAGCCATGTCTATCTCATGAGATATAAAATCTTTACCCAATGCATTGGAGGGAGATATAGGTCCCACCCATCTCTTAATGAATCCTTTCTTATGTGTGCCACAGAATCATAAATCATACATCATTGCATAACTCATGTAATAAAAATGGGATTCTTAAACAACATGACATCATAAAACCATTCATATAAGATAAAGGAATTCATAAACATAATTCCATAACAACATAGTCAAATCATTGTAAAAATATGGATAGAAACAGAACCCTTTATTATCTTAGATGGAAAATAATTTTGATAAATCACTTGAAATGAATTCTTGAGGAAAATATCCTTTCTTCTTCAAAATCAATTTCTTTTCACAAAACATCATGCAATTTTAAAAGAAAGAGATTTTAAAAAATAGTCATGAAATCTTTTGGAGGAAGCTTCATGAAAATAAGGCTTTATAAAACCATAAAAATCCATTCGTGCCGTTTAAGTTAAAAAAACATTCTTCGTACTTTTGTCGGAAAAGTCAAAAAGTACCTCGTACGAAAAATGAAAAAATATTCCTTTCATATCCTTTACTAAAAAATCATCGAAGGGTAAAATTGGATTTAAACAATTTTAGGTGGATGGAACTAATATTAAATATTGAGGAAACATGGATGTGGATAATAAAATACACCCCAGTAAATACCAAAGTATAAACAATCTCGGATAAAAATGAGATTGTGATATTTCCCTTACCTTAGGTCCGACTTGCTTTGTAAGTGTCCGAACCTCCTGTATAATGATTTAAATCATGTTATTGACTTATTACAGAATCATATTCATTGTTATGATATCATATATGGTTCACTTATGACATTATATTACCCGTTCTTTTGTAAATTCCATGTTAAAGAAGCGTTTTGGGTAAAATCGTTTCATTTATCGTAGGTGTTTTGACTTGTTGTTCTTGACATCATTATTACTTATATCATGATTTACTTACTTCCAGAATATAAAATATGATTTATATATCATATATATTCAGTATATATATATATATATAATAGGTAGAAAAATGAAAAACACCGTTCATGGAGACGGTAGTCCGTACGTACGCATGAACGCTGTTTTCCTTTCCTTATTGTCTTGAAATGGAAGTAAGTAGATGACATACATATGTATATATATACATAAATCCAGTAGCATTATAATGTCATATATTTCATTATTATTTCTTATATATACATTATAATCATTCTTAAATGGTTAACATGGAGAATGAATCTCATCGCGTCGTGGAGACGGTATTCCGTACGTACGCACGAGCGATGATATCATTTCTATAAATATTGAATTGAATTGGAGTGGATTATACAATATATCAGAATTAATATGATGTTGTAATAACTATTTATAGTTATTCTTTACACCATTATACCCATCCATGTAAGGTGGTGGTGGAAAATAGATTACACCACGGCGTGGAGACGGTATTCCGTACGTACGCACGCGCGGTGATTTCTTTTTCCATAGGATGGATAGATGGTGAAATAGGGTTGTTTCATACTTATAATAACATATCAGTATATGAGTGATACTGATGTTATTACTTCATAATTAAACAACCTAAGAAGAAGAAGTGGAAGAAGAAATAAAGATGAAAGAATTGGTAACGGTAATTACCTCTTCTTTGAAGTGCCTCTTTGAGACCTCCTCTTAGGGCACTAAAATTGGTCTTTGAGGAAGACCAGAACCTCTAGGATGTTGCTAGGGAAGTGGAGAGGAGAAATTGGCAGGGGTTGGCCGAGCTTGAGTGCTCAAATTGGTGTGAGGAGGAGGGGGAGGAGGTGTCCTTTTATAGGGGAGGAGAGGGGCACCTTAGGAATATCTCAAAATATTATTTTATATTAAAGTCAAAATCGGTTTATAATGGTTCCAAAGGGTCTTATTTCTAAGCTAAAGTGGGGATGGGTCGAAATCCTATCAACCAATAGGATATAGACAAGTTTAGGGTATTATTTTAACCTTATCAATTAGATTTAACTCTAAGTTAAATAATTTAACTTTTACCGTGTCTTTTTGTTTTCTTTCACTATATGGTTAATAAACTTACTATAACATGCCAAACGAACCCCAAATTGTATATTATTAATACATATATCCTTATCTAAGTCATTTGGCCGAACCTTATATTTTTAGGAATAAAATAACAACTAATAATATAATATTTGATTTAAAAACTATTTTGTGTCAATTTTGACACTATTTGATATATGATTTTTGTGAAAGTCATATCAGAATTATATGTTCAAACCAAGTTGATTAAATCAACACTAATATATCATAGTAATCTAGAAAATTAGTGGAATTCATAAAAAGTCTTAAATTACATTTATTTTGGTATTTATATTATCAATTATGTCAATATTTCATTAATAAGATAATTACTGCATCATCTTTGTGTCATAAATAAATTATATTATTTGATGTCTAAAAATTACAAATAAAATACCATCATGTAGGAAATCTTTTTAGCTTTCTAATGAATATTTATAGTCGAATTGATCTTATGTATAACCCCATATTAAAAATGATTTACTTATTAAACTTTGATTTTAACTATTTTAACCCTTCTTTAAATAAATTAATAATAAATGTCCTAATCTAATCCAAGTGGGCCTAAATGGTCATATTTTATTCCTAAGTTTGTTTTTGGTCGAATTACACTTGTCCAATAGAATTAGGACATGTGTTAGGGTAATATTAATATCATATTTACCCTTAGTTACCCTATTTACTATTAACCGCGGTAAAAAAAAGTAAAAAGTTACTATTCACCAAAAATTATTTTCATCTCATTGAACCACATTTTAGTCCTTGATATTAACCGTGTCTCTCGGATTTTCGAAATTCCATTCACAAAAGCGGTAAAATTAAGTTTTATGAAAAATTCAGTTTTTTTAACTACCACTTAGTAGTTTCACTATTCATAAAAAAATGAAGGTTTTCAGAAAAATGCCAAAATTTCATCCTAAGCTATATTTCATATTCTGAATTCAAAAATGAAGTCTATTTTACCAAATTCATAACATAGAAGTTTCATTAATTAATTTTATAATTAAATCCCGCTGTTAAAACAAATAGCGTGTTTTTAAGAAACAATATCTATCAAAAGATTGACACTTGTTTATGTCTGGTTTAAATGTGCAATTACATCCAATGACCAACATTGTATTAAATTGTAAAAATATATTCTAAATATACTTTAAAACCACTCAAATTAATGATTTATCACTATTAATTATTTCGATTAAAAAAAGTTGTTTTTAATTATAATTTAGTAATTTTCACTATTCATCAGAATATGAAAGTTATCCGAAAAGTACGAAAATTTCACCTTAGGCTAAATTCGATACTCCGAATCCATAAATGAAGTCCATTTTGAAAAATAAAATTTACAAAATTTCAAAAAGTGGTTATTACTATTCACAACAGCTAGTTTTAATAATATCTTAATAGCATATCGTTGTTTAGCGAAACTTGGTGTTGCGTACAACACACGCTATCGAGGAAGGTCGCGATTGCGTGTAATGCAAGGCAAGTCAAGGATGTGTGTTGTGCAAGCTCCTTTTGGTGTAGCGTACAACACAAGACATTAATAAAATTAAAAAGAATATTTTTTATAAAATCTTGGGCTGTTACAGTTTTGGAAGAGAATGGGTTTTCGACCGAAAATATGGTTTTTCTTATAAACATTATTTTTGAAATCTTGAGTACATAAAGAGAGTAAAATAAAGAGAATTTTTTTTATTCTTGTGAAATAAAAATATGAGAATAATATTCATGGGTTTCTTGAGAGATATATCATAATATTATCTAATCAGAAACATAATTTAAAACAATCCAAATAAATGATGAGATTATAACATAAAATCTTTACCACTTTGGTAACTTTGAAGCATAAGACCCATGAAAAAATA
Source organism: Viscum album (assembly GCA_963277665.1). Lineage (NCBI taxonomy): Eukaryota > Viridiplantae > Streptophyta > Magnoliopsida > Santalales > Viscaceae > Viscum > Viscum album. The sequence continues at coordinate 1,621,154,397 of OY728163.1, read as the reverse complement.
TTATTAAATGAAACATAAAATATCATTATTATAAATAAATTAATGATATTAAATGTCAAAGGGGTTGTATATACACCTCTTATAAGAATATAGGTGCATAACATAATCTTATATCTCAAAGAAGTCAAATTGATCCAAAAATCCCTTACCAATATGGTAACTTTTAAACCAAAAACCACATTAAATAGAGTTCCTAAAAGGGATATGTAAATACCAATAATTTTATTTATAATAATAATAAAATATTTTTATGGGTATTATATACACCATATAAAAGAAACACATGGTGAATATGTCATGTGTCTCATAGAAAAATAAATGTGAGACGGAAATTCGTTACATCTTTAGTAATCTTTTGAATCATAATACTCGATGAATAATAAATAAATAAAAATTAAATATAATTAAAATAATTGGATTCATGATATAATATGTAAAATGGGTAGTATATACACCACACAAATGAAACAATTGGTGAATTTTCATATGTATCCCAGAAATAAAAGAGATACTAGAAATCTCTTACCCTAAGTCTCGAATTCCTCTGTAAATGTTCCAACCTCTATTATAATAAATATATGTTTATTATACATATATTATAGAAACATAATTATATATATCATATATTATATTGTTTACTTATGATATTTTATTACTCATTTATTAATAATTCCTTGTTAAAATCATGTTTTGGGTAATAAATGTTTTGTTTTTAATATATGTTTTGATTTGTTATTTTATTTCTCTTAATTTGAACATGATTTAGTAATCTATAGAATGTAAAACATGATATAAATATCATATATTTTTAGTATATATGTAATTATATTAATCCATAAAATTTAGTGATAGAAAATGAAATACATTGTTCATGGAGATGGTAGGCATGAATATTGTTTACATTTTCTTATATCATTGAAATAAATAATGATAAATGATATATTATCATTATAGAATCATTTTTATTTAATATATATAATATATTTTAATTAAAACTATCCTTATTACCTTCCATGTAAATCATGAATGAATCACATCGCTTCATGAAGAGGTAGTCCACCGTATACACGAGCGATGTTATCATATTCCCACAAAATAGAGATTATAAAGGTATTTAAGATATAATAATTTCAAATTTTTAATAATATTATAAATAAAATATATAAATAACAAATCCATCATTATTTACATCCTTTAATAGTTGTAATGGAAAAATGAATGACATTGGTTCCTGAGGTTGTAGTTCGCAAGGCGATAGTCTGCTGCACACACGAATGATGATTTTGTAACCCATTTGATGGAAATGGATATGGTTTTAAGTAATAGATTAAAATTAGAACATATCAATATATGTAATATACTAAGGTTATTATATCAGGATGTTATAATAATAATTTAAGGATGTTTATAAAAGAATAAAACAAAAATTCTCATTAATGAATGTTACTTCTTCTTCAAGTATCCTCCTTAAGTTTTCACCAAAAGCCTTCCTAGATTGGATTTATATCTAAAATAAGTCTTATAGGATGATATGAGAGAATTTGGGAAGTTTTTTGGGTATCTATAGGAAAAACTATATGGATTTAATGGTGTAAAAAGTGAAGGTTTTTGGTGCCATTTTATAAGTGGGGGAAAATAACCCACTTGAAAATAACATAGAAATTTCCCAAAAAGAATCCAAAATGATAGTCATTCGCAAGAAAAAAGCTTCAAAATTATCCTATATTAATAATTTAGAAGGATAATATAGAAATATTTACATAAAATAGGAATTTTAAAAGTATTATCATCATTTTAACCCTTATCATATTAGTTTAAACCCCCAATAAACCCATTTTTACCTTAACTGTGGTAATTAATTTTTTAGTGTTTTCACTATTAATTTTTAAAAAAAAAATAATTTTAACTTATTAGATAATATAAATTATTATTATTATAAATATAGAATTCATTTTTTTCAAATAATATTCAAATATTTGGAAATTTTTTATTTAAAATTAATCTTGTAGATGCGATGAGAAAGCGGGTTTTAAAAGAGAAAATGCCTAAAGGTTTATATAGTCATTAAATCCAATTTGAATATTAAATTGATTATAATGAGATTAATTGTATAAATAGATATATAATTTAATTAATTTTACCTTAAAAATTTAAAATAAAATTTATCTTTATAAATAAATTAAACAAAAATACACTTTTCAATTAAAATTCAGTATTATTCACTATTCATATAAAAAGTAAACTTTTCTAAAAAATACAAAAAATTACCCTAAACTAATTCTGATATTTTTATTTCAAAAATTAATTTTGTTTCTCCAAATAAATTTAATAAAATTGGTAAAATTTAATTTTTAAATAATTCTGCCCAAGGCGACAAAATTTCTTTTTATAAAATACTATTTTAAATGTAAAATTTGATTTATTATTATCTATTGTATAAAAAATTCATAATATGAATGTTAAAAAAAATTATTGAATATATAATATATAAATTTCATTTAAATAAATAACACAAATTTATTTTTTTAATTTATTTAGTTATATATCATTATATATACTTGTGTAAAACATATATTTACCAGAATTAGTTAATCCTATTCACGCCTTCCATTCTAATGGCTAGATGATAACTATCATATTAAATAATAATATTTTAATAGTATGTCACATTTTGTTTAAACCTAGTTTTGCATGTAATTCAAGCTATACTTGGTATTATGTGTAACACAATCCAAACAAAGTGTTTCATGTAATGAAAGATAAACTTAACGTTACATGTAATGAAAAATATATAAAAGAATAAATTCATTTTAAAAAATATATATTTCAAAAAATATCTGGGTGTCACAATATACCCCCCTTAAAATTAATTTCACCCTAAAAGTTCACCTCAGTCATCAAAGGTTTAATTTTTAAAATTCCTTCATAGAAACCCACATCAAAGAAGGATTCATAAAACATCTTCTTGAAAAATAGATATGGATGTAAGAAATTAATCTATAATAACACATGTTATGTTTCCAAATAGGATAACATATATGGGAAGTAAAAACATGGAAAAATAAGAGAAAACTAACACCCAAATACTGATGGAGAGTGACAAAAGAACATGTTAAAGATAAATTTGATAACCATAAATCCATAAACTAAATAGGCATGAAAAAGGTCAATGATATCATCAAAAATGATGATAATAGGAAAACATTTTATTAATGTCCCTTTTCATAATATTGAGGAATTTATATTCCATTTAGACAGAGAACATATGAAAATTTACTTAGTAGATATTTTTTATTTTATAGGTAGAATTTCATTCTTTGATTGCGGCTTGATCAATTTCCACTAAATCTATTAATGTTAGAGATGATTTTTATATGTCTTAATCACTAAATAAAATCCATAATATAATTATAATTAATTCCTTGTATCTATAGTTAAAAAAAGGTTCACACTTATTATCCAATATGGATAAATATTTATATGGTGAAGTAATGTGTTAATCTCTAAAACATAATATAAATTTCTAATTAAACCATTCCATAAATGGTTAAACTTATAACCCTTATGAAATTAAAAATTTATAAATAAGGTTTCTATATTTCTCAAAATAAGCTTAACATTAATCCCCCACATATCATCATGTAGCTCTTGATTGTCACATACCGAACATTTTAATACCTTAATCATGTATTCTCTTGAAACATGGTAATAAAATCAATTATCATAAAACATTATTGAAAACATACATGATCCTCATTCCTTACATAAAACATAGATTATTAAATATATTCATAAAAAATGTTGTAAACTCCACCAATGATAACTTAAACCACTTTTTCAACAATTCCATTATTAGTTTTGAGGAAATTAATACTATCCAATTTATATTACCCATATCAATAATCTATTTATCTAAACTAAACAACATTTCATCCACATCATTATTATATTAAGGTTTATCTTCCCTTAATCAAGTGATTTCCATAAAATATTACCTTTCCATTAAATCATGTTTCTAGGTCATAAGTACTATTCAATATATTGTTGCATATCCTTAATGAAAAAATATACTAAATAATCATTATACTTTTCATTGTTCATATAACATAATCCTTAGATTCAAATACATTAATACTTTAATCAATCCACATTATCCTTAATCTATTAACCGAGATTTATCATCTTATTCCTTAATACCTCTTTCATTTCATATGTTATTCATTATCTCTTCATCATTAATAGAAAAACTATTACTCATAGAACCTTGTTTATTCTCTTTACAAGTTTTCTACTTAGGATATTTATTTTCATAATGACCATACATTACACATTTAAATCATTCATCCATTTTTAATACCTTAAGGAGACCAACATTCTCATCCATTACGTTAATTGAATTTTTACTCTTCCCTTAGAAATTTCTTACTTTATACCCTTCTTCTACAAATATAAAACATATTCTCATTCCATTGATACATTCCATGGAGTGATTTTCCCACATTCTTAACATATAAAAAAATATTCTTTCCTCCATGGTCTATACTACCCAAAATCTCATTGAACACTACCCTTCTCTTCTTTAGTGAGTTTGAGTGTTCGTTAAGGTGAAAATTATCAATCATGTCCCACAATAATTCATTATGAATAATCAAAATATCCTTAACTCTAGTAATAATCCAATTTGGTTTCTCATCAGCAAATTTCTCATCACATTCAATGTTAACCTAGTTCCTTCTAGTTCCCGCCATTGACTAAAACTGAAAATCATAGTATGAAAAACACTAATTATTGTGGAAAAGAAAAAAAATCATGAAGAAAATACTTATAGGATGTCTAAATCATGACATATTCATTTCAATATATAACACCTTAGGCTTAAACTATGTAATTCATGGACATTATCTATTTAAATCCTTTATGATGACTTGTAATGAGTCTGTTAATTTCCTAGCCATATCCCTCAGGAGAGTCAAACTAGGTGTGTAGAAAGGCATATTATCATGAACAAGGTGATAATTGAGTCTAGATAAATGTTCCATTTTTTGATTTATTACAACTAGGTGCATTTGTTCTAGATCTAATCCAATTTTAGTGTCTATAAGTGGATGTAATTTATTAGAAACCACTAGCTCTATCTTTTACCAAAATTCCAAGACATTTTCCGAAACTTTGACCCATCCTTAGAATTATCCTTAGAAACATAACTAGAAATTTCCTTAGAAATATCCTTAGGTATGTCACTAAAGTTTTATCTTCCTAGTATATAAAGGTTAACTAAACCTTTCCTTTTATACCAACTATAGAAAACTAGTATTTTTATGAATCTATATTACATCATTTTAGATAAATATTCAATACATTTTAAAATCACACACCTGATGACCATAATTTTTTAGTGTCTTTTTATACTAGGTTCACAATATTCTAATTTGATGAAACATATTCAACATACACTATAAATATCCTCTTACATAGTTCTACTTTAATGCATACCCTACCTAAGCCTTTCTTCATAACCTGGGGAAGGAAACATACGAAATGTTGATATCAAATTATCTATAAGGTTAAGTGTAATAGATATCAAACTTAGATAATATGAAATAATAAGATAATAATAAAGGTATGTGATCATAAAAATAACTTATGAAGTTCATAATAAACTTTTCATATATCATAAACATGATTCATGGAATAAAAAATTATCAGTTCAGAAAACATGGGCTAATAGATTGATAACCAAAATTAATAAATCATGAACCATAATCTTGTGTAATAGAAGTTTAGAACCATCAAAAATATAGAAAACCATTTCATATGTCAAGGCTAACAACCAAGACTTCAATATATTGGATCAAGAATCATCACTTATTTTCTATAATAGATCAATACACACATGTTTCCCATAGTGAATCAGGACACACCTATTTACCATATTGTATTATGAAATAACTATTTCTCATAGTGAATCCAGACAAACCTATTTCCTATAGTGGATCAATACCATTGACTTTTCCCCATTTTTATCTCAATTGATAATAATATTTAACCAATGCATTGGTAGGAGATATATTTCCCACCATTCATTGGCTATAACATAACCACTATCAGATAATGAAAACAATACATATGTGTGCCACAAGAACGTAAAACATTCATAATATTAAAACCCAAGAAATGAAATAGGTTTCATATATATTTCATAATAACACAGCCTGTGGAAAATAAAATGGTTTAATAATTATGTCATCATTTCATCAAATCATAACACATGGAAAAAATAATAGGGTTTCATAAGCATTTTATCATGGCATAACCCATGAAAGAGAAACAGATTTCATTAAAAACTTTTCATCATAAACATAAACCATTTAGAAAAATAATATTAATTGTATCATTATACCATATCTCCATTATATTATAAGTAACATCAAAATGTGTGATCTTGTATGGAGATGTATTTTTAAAGAAAAATAACATAGAATGTTTCTTGAGGAAGATAACCTTTCCTTGAAAATAAAACTCTTTTTTAAAAAATAAAACATTTTGAAAATAATTTTACTTTAAAATAACGTTGAAATATTATAGAGTAATATTAAAAGTAAGTAATGTTTATGAGGGTGGTAAATTTTATTCATGCCATACAAGTTAAAATAAATATTACTTTCACATTTTCCATAAAATCCAAATGCCCATAATTTTTTAAAATGACATGCAGATTCCTTTTTAAAAATTGTATAAAAATTAAACCTCTGTAGAAATTTATTTAATAAATATTTTGAATATTTTTTATAAAAACATTGATAATGATTTTAGAGAACATTGTTTTGAAATAAAATGGGGTTTCGACTAAAAAGATTTTTTTTCTTAAAAACTTTATTTTTGGACTATTGAGTATATAAAGAGAATAAAATGAAGGTAAACTATTTATTCTCATTATATAACCATAGGATAATATAATTCATGTGTTTATTGATTGATGTATCATATGATTCTATCATCAGAAACATAATCATAAACAATCTTGATAAATGATGATATTGTAACATAAACTCTTTACCACTTTAGTAACTTTAAAGCATAATACCCACGAATAATATCATTAAAAAAATATAAAATTTCGTGATAATAAAAAAATTCAAGACATTACATGTCAAAGGGGCTGTATATACACCTTGTATCAGAAGATAGGTGTATAACATAATCTTATGTATCAAAGAAGACAAATAGATACAAAAATACCTTTACAATTTGGTAAATTTGAAATATTAAAACCCATTAAAGAGAGATTCTAAAATTGATATGTAATGAAAAATAATTTTAATTATAATAATCTTAAAATAAATTCATGATCATTATATACACCACATAAAATAAACACATGGTGAAAATGGCATGTGTCTCACAGAAAAATAAAATTGAGACAGAAATCCCTTATCACTTTAGTAATCATTTTAATCATAACCCATGATAAATAATAATATCAAATGAATAATTAAATATCATGAAAAAAATGGGATTCATTTTGTAACATGTAAAATTCATATTATATACACCAAACATAAGAAACAAGTGGTGAATTTTCATATGTCTCCTAGAAATAAAAGATAGACTAGAAATCTCTTACCATAAGTATCAACTTCCTTAGTATATGTTCAAAAATCTAGTATAATAAATATAATTTTATTATACATATATTATTGAGCCATAATTTTATATATCATACCATTTATTAATTACATATGACTTTTTATTACCCATTTTTTAATAATTCTTTGTTAAAATTTCATTTCAAGTAATAACTGTTTTGTTTTTCATATATGTTTTGAATTGTTATTTTTTTCCCTTACATTGATCATGATTTAATAATATTTATAATTTTATAAATTATATAAATTTAATATATATTAATTATATATTTATTAATAATAATCGATAAAATTTAGTTATAGAAAATGAAATACACCATTTTTTGGAGATGGTGGGTCGTATGTACTCATGAACATTGTTTCCATTTTCATGTAGGGATGAAAGAAATAAAGCTAAATGATATATTATCATTAAAAAATAATTTTTATTCCATATATATCACTTATTTCTATTAAACCCATCATTCTTACCTTACATTTAAAGTATCAACGAATCAAAACTCTTAGAGAGGCAATAATCACTACTAGAAATTTAAGCTATAGCCACAGATCTATAGCCACAGTTTTATAGACCTGTGGCTATAGCTTATTTATTTCCATGATTTAGAATATACTTCCATTGCTAAAAATTTGCACTGTCTTTTTTTTTAAATCCCATTGGGCTCCTCCTTTATTCTCCCCCGATCGCTTTTTTTCAAATCACATCAGGCTCCTCCTCCGTCCTCCTGCGATCGTGACCCTCCGAACTCTGTATCTCACGGCAGCGGACCTCTGAACCCTAGATGTCTCTCACTGCACGCGGCCCTCCTTAGCTGACCCATCGTGACCTCTCCTCTCCCCGATCCTCCTCTACTAACGGTGCCCCTCATGACCCTCTGAACCCTCGACGTCTCTCACGGCGGCGCCCTCTTCCCCGATACCCATTGTTCGTGACCCTCCTTCCCTGACCCATTGCGACCTCTCCTATCCCCGATCCTCCTCCACCGACAGTGCCCCTCGCGATGATGTCCATCGCTGACACCGAACAATGAAACCCCACCGCGATCTGCTACCACAGAACGCGGGAAACCTCACCTCCCCCGCAGACGCTGCTCCTAGGTGGCCTCCCCACCACCTCCGATGTTCCTCCGACATGACCAACCCCCTCTAGGTGATACTCCTCCTTCTTGTTATAAACAATTATGTGTTCATTATTTTTTTATCAGTGTGTAGAAGTAAACTGGAAAAGGTTCACATGTTTGAGTATGGTAAAGAGGTTTTTGAATTAGATACATTATTCTCATTATAATTGATATGCATGGAGTGAGGGACAAGTGGTTTTTTGTTAAAGAACCAATTAGTCTATATTGGTAATCTGCATAGTGGAGTTGTGGACAATTGGAATCGATAAAAAGTGATGGTATCAAATTTTGATGGTTAAATTGGGAATCAGAGGATCATCCTGGACGCTTCTCAAGGATTGAAATTCTTATGGTTGGGAGTTTTTAATGCCCCACACCATTAGAGGGTTGGTAATTTTAGAAAAAAAATTATTTTTATTACCTAAAGAAGGGAGATTTTGGAGAATTGGGATATGAATTGGAATTTCAAGAGTTAATACATCTCTGGGATGTGTTTTCATTTGAGGCTAATGGTTATTTAGAGGGTTGGTTTCCAAATCTTAGGGTGGTGGCTAACTGTAAAAAAACTGTTGTAGTTATTGGGTATTCAATTGGGAGGCACTAGGTGCCTCTTAATGGGTTTTTAAAAAACTACAGCCTTTATAAGGTACCCAATGGAGGGGTACCAGGTACTCGGTGGGCTGTAAAGTGTAGCGTACCCTTCATAAGGGCCATCAGGTACACAATGGAGGTGGATTGGTTACCCATTAGGGATGGGTATTGTTTTTTAAGGTTAAAAAAATAGTTATTATGGATTCCACCTCTAAAAATTCATTATGGGGTTCTTCTACTCTAAATAGATAGAGTTAAATATTCCTCTTCTACCTCCATTATTCTTTTGTATTAATATCTTTTAATATTTAGTTTTTTTAGGGTTTGGTTTGTGTCAGATTTCAGCAAGACTTATTGTGGCACATGATAATGTTATGTTTCCAAGATTTATTTATCCATTGATGTGTTAGAAATATTGTGGCACATGGAAACATTGTTTTCTTTTTCTCATTATGTTAGATACTCCAATTATTTCTTATTTATTAAAGTTATCCTTGATGGAATCATTACATTGTCACCATTCCCTCATAGAATGTGGTGCAATGATATTAAACTTCCACATTATCATTTTTAACCAAGATTTCATGTGATCTTAATCTTTCTTATATTTTGATATCTTTACCCAAAAAAACATACCAATTGATATAGTATATGTTTACTAGCGTGATTATTATTTTTGATGGTTGATTCCCTGTATAAATATTCGCACAATAGTGTTTCTTATAGATTATATGTTAATACTATTCTATTATTTCTTGGATTCAGGTATGAGAAAACATGACCAAGATGTATCATGATTATATTTTGGTGTTATATTTAAAAATATAGATGTTCTAGAATCAACCCCAAGCTAAAGGTGAGATCGTTGAATTTACAGATCTATCCTATAGTGATAAAATCGAATATTTAACCACTTATTATTCTTTGGTGGTTCATCATTATTAGATTTAAAATTCTCAATAGTGATAATGAAGTTACCATCATTGAAGATACTATGTGATGACATGGGCCCAATGATATTCTTCCCACTAGGAAAATTTTAAATGTTACATCTTCCTCTTTACCTATAGTTATCAAGAATAATATTTTTTTTTCTAAAAACAATAATTAATTTCATAATTCTGAAACTAAACCTATAAACATGTCAGAGTGAATTGAGGTTCTTCAACATGTTCAATTTACTAATTTCAAAAATATTATTGAAAGAAAACATATTGGAGACATGGTATCTACTAACTATACTAATCCTGGGTTCCTCTCCATTCCATGTGTCCAACATTCCGAAACCCACATTTCTTATCTACTTGACTTCCACGCACCTTATTTGAGTCAATCCCTTCCTCTCCCTCCCTCCCTCTTCGACACGTGGTTTACCTCAAATTCTCCTCCAGCTCGGGGTTCATCTCTTATCGACCTAGGGTTTTTTGTCTTTCTTTGCGTCATACCGTTTCTTTTGCATCACTCACTATTCTGCATGAGGTTTCCCTCGGTTTCTCCCCACACTCGTGCTTTTTCTCCTGTCGACCTATGGTCCCCGCAGACCCCAGTCGTCGTCTTCCTCCTAATCTCGGTTCCAGCCCACTCCTCAGATTCATGCGCTCTATTGTCGCTGTCATACTCCAATACCATCCTTCACATCAATCCACCCTAATTACCTCTATTGACTGTGATGCCGCCTTCCTTTTCTGTCTCCAGATTTTGTTCACATCAATGCCAAGTATCGATTTTCCTCATTTTCTCCTCCCGCTCAATTATCACCTCCTGTCGAGCTAGAGTTCCCGCCAACCCCAGTTGACATCTCCCTCAATCACCTGGTTCACCTCCACTCCTCTAGGTGTTCCCGGTATTATATGTCTCCTATGAGATCTACCTCAGTGAATCACTCCCTGTACTCACTTCACATTTCCATTCACCATCACCTAAACTTGCTACTTTCTTCAAAAATCTATCTTACTGTTGCTTCGTAGAAATAGACAAGGGGATACAAATGTTCCCTAAGTAGATATTCATCCATCTCCTGATGAATCATGCATATGGTATTTTCTCTTCTGTAGCATCTTGGTATCATTTTTATCTGCTCTATAGTTTCACATTTCACTATGTTCATACTAATTTTGCAAGGTGTAATACAATATAGTGATTCAAAAATGGTGGGTTCTCATAAGTTTCTAGAAACAAAATTAGTTCTCTTCAAGATTTAGTTTTTCCAGCTACACATATATTTTTCAAAAATCAATACAATATATCTCATGTTTTGATTCACCAATTACTACTTGTACTTCTTTTTCGTGGTCAATATTTCTTCATCTAAAATTTATTCCATGGTTGATCAACTTCTAAGTTATTAGGATTTTTTCTAAACACTGGAGCAATTTTCTTTGTATCTCAAAAGTGTTTGATTTTCTTTGAGCTTTTCTATTTCTCACATTCTAAACATTTATGTTGAGGAAACATGTTTTTGTCTTCTTTCACATGTTTATTATTGTTCAAAAATTTCATATTCACTTGAGAAATTAGAGAACTCTCAATGTTTTTGGTTTTTTTGGTTTATCATTTTATAACTCATCAGACTATATGATCAAACATTCTTTCTTATCATATTCAACCTTATTCATGGTTGTGGATCCATTTTTTGTTATAATATATTCTATTTGATTAGAAATTGTGTCCTCTAGTAAACTTTTATTATTGGGTGGGATAAAAACTTCTATTGAAAAAAACCAAATTAAGCTGATACTCAATCCAAACTAATTATATACCATTAACAGGAAGAATAATTTTTAATTAATAAGAATGTACTATTTGATAGTATCATTTTGAAACATGGATCTATTTCCCCCTTACTTGAAGGAACATGATTTGACCCATAGGGAATTGTGGTTCTTATATGTTGGGTAGTGACGTGTATAGTCATAGGAGACAGGTATGTTTTAGTTTAGTTTTTATTTTATTTTATTTATCACATTGTCCACTTAGGTCTTTTACTTCTTTCTGTGGACAAAGGGTAATTATATTCTGTGAAGGGGGGAAAATGGGGTTCAGATTGATTCAGTCTACCAGATTTGATCCGAGGTAAGATTATATGGTTACTAATTGTCTCGCGCCTCATGTATTTTGGGATTTCAGTGTTTTTTACTCCATATTATGTTTTCAGTAGGGCTTTGGATCATTTCGTGTTGGTTCGAGTGGATTTGGTTCTCCTGATCGAGGTAAGAATTTAATACCATTGGTTGGTTTCTCACTGGTTATGTAGAAGCCTTTATGTGTTTTAATGTTCCTAATATCATTTTTGTAGTGCGTTGATCCCTACTCGATGGTTTCAAGTAGCCAAGTTAAGGGTGACTCGCTTGTGTGTGCATAGGTAATAAAGTATATGTATGTGGGTTCCCCCATTACGTGTATAGTCAACCATGGAAGTGATTATGCATGTATGGGGCTATGTGTGCCCATGTATATATATATATATAAATGCATATGCAGGTGAGTGGAGACTGGTATATGCATATAATCATATGTGCAAGGATCCCCTTGCACATACTCTTGGACATGTAGGTGTGTACATGGGGGCTAGGTGTCCTTGCATGTTTGTGAAGGTGTGTATACCCAGTGGGGGAGCAGCAAATTTTAGTTAGAAAGCTTTAAGAGTCGAAGTGGACGGTTTGGTTCCACCTTGAGGTAGGATCCCTCTTCTATCCTGTTTAATTCAAGAATTCTTTAAATTTAATTTAGATTTCTTAATTCTTCTTAATTATATTGAATTGAATATCTTGAATAAGTGTTCTTTAATATAATTGTTTCAATTGAAAAATAAAGTAATTTTTTTATAATAAAACCCCACCAATAGAGGTGCTCTTTCTGCGAAAACTCATAGTGATAGTTATGTTGATCTAGTTGCTTAAATTGTTGCATTTGATTTGTGCTGAATGAGTTTTAGAATAAATGTTAAATATAATAAAATGAATTGTATGATAAAATAATGCCATGATTTTATAATAAAACCCCTCCAATGGAGGTGCGCTGTCTTCTAAACCAAATAGTAGTGGTAGTTATTTGTATCATGTTTAGATTCGGTTTGAGTCTTTCATATGCCTCTTGCTGGTGTTTGTTTTGTGGCTAGTTAGTTTTTGTTTTCTTTGAATAATATAAATTGGATTATCATACTCGTTTAACTAAAATGACATTTCCCGAGTAGGCATATGCCTTGACCATGACACTTTCCTTTTCTTGCTTTGAATATTATAAATAAAATTTCCATGTTTAGGAAAAGTGAATGAATTTTAAAATGGTTTGTGTAGGGTGTATGGTTCTTTTTCATTGTTTTTTTTCCTTTAGATATTATGTCATTGTGTCGCTTGCTACAACCTTCTCTGGCGATCCCTTGTTATAAAATATTAAATAATTGATTTGTTCTATCATCTGCTGGCGGGGTGATGGCCGGAATGTTGCCCCGCCTCCTCCTACTCCCTTCACTCCTAGCCAGAAGATGTTGCCCCGCGGATGTCTCAGGACCGGGCCAACACGTCACGGTCACACCGCGGTCACGCCGCGGTAATGCCATGATTTGGCCCTGCTCCAGCCACATACAACTCACACCAGACCTATTCCACCTTCATTTCAGCTTGCTTCCAACAATATTCCAGCCCACAACAGCCCCCCCCTTCCACCTTCGAATTAGCCCACAACATCCCCCAAGCACCTGCAACCTGCCCCCTTCCACCATCATTCTAGCCTCCTCCCACTCCCTTCACTTCGGGCTGAAAGATGCTGCCCTGCAGATGTCATTGGACCGGGCCAATACATCGCGGTCACGCCGCGGTAATGCCATGATTTGGCCCTGCTCCAGCCACATCCAACCCACACCAGCCCCCTTCAACCTTCATTTCAGCCCACTGCCACCGGCATTCCAGCCCGCAACAGCCCCCACTGCCACCATCGAATCAGCCCACACCATCCCCCCAGCACCTGCAACCAGCCCCCTTCCACCAGCATTCCAGCCTCCTCCAACTCCTTTCACTCCTGGCCAGAAGATGTTGCCCCGCAGATGTCGCTGGACCGGGCCAACAGGCCGCGGTCACGCCGTAGTCCCGCCATGGTCACACCGTAGTAATGTCGTGATTTGGCCCTGCTTCAGCCACATCCAGCCCACACCAGCCCCCTTCAACCTTCATTTCATCCTACTGCCACCAGCATTCCAGTGTGCAATAGCCCCCCCTTCCACCTTCGAATCAGCCCGCACCATCCCCCCAACACCTGCAACCAGCCCCCTTCCACCAGCATTCCAGCCTCCTCCTGCTCCCTTCACTCCTGGGTGGAAGATGCAGCCCCACGGATGTCGTTGGAACGGGCCAACATGTTGTGGTCACGATGCGGTCAGGTCGCGGTCACGCCGCGGTCACGCCATGGTAATGTCGTGATTTGGCCCTGCTTCAGCCACATCAAGCCCACACCAGCCCCCTTCCACCTTCATTTCAGCCCGCTGCCACCAGCATTCCAGCCCGCAGTAGCCCCCTTCCACCTTTAAATCAGCCCGCACCATCCCCTCAACAGCTGCAACCAGCCCCCTTCCACCAGAATTTCAGCCTCCCTCCACTCCCTTCGCTCTTGGCCAGAATATACTGCCCCGCGGATGTCGTTGGACCAGGACAACACACTGCGGTCATGCAACGGTCATGCCCCAGTCACGCTGCGGTCACTCCACGACCACACTGCGGTCACACCACATTAATGTTGTGATTTGGCCTTGCTCCAGCCACATCCAACCCACACCAGCCCCCTTCCACCTTCATTTCAGCTTGCTTCCACCAGCATTCCATCCCGCAGCAGCCCCCCCTTCCACCTTCGAATCAGCCCGCACTATCCCCCCAACACCTACAACCAGCCCCCTTCCACCAAAATTCCAGCCTCCTCCCGCTCCATTCGCTCCGGGCCAGAAGATGCTACCCCGTGGATGTCGCTGGACCGAGCCAACACGCTGCGATCATGCCTCGGTCACGCCGCGGTCACACCGTGGTAATGTCATGATTTAGCCCTGCTCCAGCCACATCCACCCCACACCAGCCCCCTTCCACCTTCATTTCAGCCCGCTTCCACCTGAATTTCATCCTGAAACAGCCCCCCTTCCACCTTCGAATCAGCCCGCACCATCCTCCCAATACCTGCAACTAGCCCCCTTCCGCCAGCATTCCAGCCTCCTCCCGCTCCCTTCACTCCTGGCCGGAAGATGCTGCCCTGCGGCTGTTGCTGGACCAGGCCAACACGTCGTGGTCATGCCGCGGTCACGATGCAGTCAGGCCGCGGTCAGGCCGCGGTCATGCTGTGGTCATGTCGTGGTCACGCCGCGGTCATGCCACATTTATTCCATGATTTGGCCCTGCTCTAGCCACATCCACCCCACACCATCCCCCTTCCACCTTCATTTCAGCCCGCTTCCACCAGCATTCCAGCCAGCAACAGCCCCCCAGAATCAAGATGATATCCCCACAATAATTCCTGAGTAACAATATTCTTAGGATGAATTGGTTTTGGTACTGAAGGTTGAGGATATTGTTATCCATATTTATATTTATGAGTCTCTTAAAGTTATTTTTGTAACCATCCTACTAGAGGTTCTAAGTTATAAGTGGTGGAAGTCTATTATTCAGACTAAGCTAGACAAAGACTATTCTTGGAAAAGTTTCAAGGCATTGTTCATTTAGAATTCTTTCATAATGAAGCAAAGGTACTGATGGCTATAGAATTTTCTAGGAGGGGTTGTCCAGGTGGGGTGTCCAAGGGATGTCCGGGGGGTGTCGGGGGGGGGGGTCTGTAGGGAAGGGGGTGGGTGCAGGTGGGGTGTCTAGGAGGGGTTGTCTAGTGGGGGTGTATAAGGGTTGTTTGGGAGGGTATGTAGGTTAGGGTGTGGGTGGGATGTCCAAGGGATGTCCGTGGACGTAGGGTTATTCCCGAACCACGTAAATTTGTGTTTCCCATGCATATTTTTTTCTTTCTGCATTCTTCTTTCATTTCTTGTTTCTGTCGTTGCGCCTCCCGATGATTCCGCAAAAATTGAATCCCCAATCCCTTTCTCATTCCCTCTCATTATTTTTATTCTACCATCAAAAAGGCTGTCATAATACCAAATAGAGCCTAGGATTCAGATAAACTTGGTTAACCATCCTCAATAAAAGGCTTAAATTTAAGCTCGAAAATCTCACTTAGGATCCGTTACTGCTTACATCACATATCACTTAAGATAAGTGCTTCTATATAAGTGTTTCCAGATTGCTTATTGAAAAATTTTATTCTGACACTTATTTGAGTGGTTTTCTTCTGGAATTGGAAGTGAAAATGTTTTTCAGAAACAGAACGCCATGAATTTTTTCAAACTTTTTATCATAAGTCGTTAGGACTCTGGCCTAACAAGTAGTCACACACAAGAACTAAGTAGAAGTAAATGAACAAAAAATAAATGTCTTTTATTTCTGTAAGAGTAAGCAGAATTATAGAGACAACATATCATATATGGTTGCATCACTCTTAGAAATGTGATGTTAAACCCTTCTATTAGAACCCAGTATTGGATCACTTCACAAAAAATCATAGCAAGTCCATATCTTCATCCTACTAATATTGGAAACTTCAAAAGATCATTCATACCCACCAAAAATTTGAGCAACATTACTTCTTTCTAAAGATGCATCTTCAGCTGCATATATATTGGCCAAAATCGGGAGCAGCTTTATTTCCAAAATCACCTCCTGGCCATTATTCCAAGAAATCATTCCACCCTTTGTTGTCTAGAGTCCAGAAATAGTATGCATAACACTAACATCTTTGGGAATGGTTTCAGTCCTTTCCTTGCCCAAGATATACTGACACTGAAACATCATTTATTTTCTTTATAGAATCCTACCACTCTCTTTGTCATGTACTTGTTGATGATAAAAATTGTCCTTGTAATACCTGCTCTATCTATCAATAAGAATGTTCAAATTTGTAAAACCACTCTAGGTGAAAGAACAGGCAGTTTATTCAGGCAAATTGGATCAAGCTGAGCAACAACAATTAAGGTTGTCATCTCTGCATCTGAATCTTCCTCACCTACTGAACCACTGGCCTTCAAACACAACGTGGTGGAAACCATAACTCCTCCGAGGATACTATTCCAGTACCATTTATAGCTCCTATTTTGAAAAGTCATCCTTAGAAAAATAATATAGCTCCCACATGACAGAAAACACAATAAACATGCCCACATATACTAGCCTTAGTAGCAATATATCCAAGATCTATCTTTTTTAATTGAATAAACTGAAACCTGTCTTTCAGAAAATTCCAACTGCAAATTAACTTGCTTCCAGTTAGGAAGCATACTTTCCAGCCCTCATTTCCTGAGTCCACAATAGCCTCAAGAGCATTCATGTCCATCGCTTCTAGTATACCATGATTGTGAAAAAAAAATTAGCAACCAGTCGGTACCTGGAAATGCCTTGACCAAGCTCCATTGAACAATAAACATTAAGAATAACTCCATTAGAAGTTCAGCAGTTGTGAAAGGGAATCCACATAGTAATTTCAGTTGTGGAATTGCACCATCATTCCACCAACCTATTTCCAAATCCCTCACTTCATCCACTTCTTCAGTATTCAAAACCAAATGAGTCTCCTTTCAGTGCGAGGTTTCATGATCCCCTATTTATTCCCTCTTTAAGCAACCTTTTTTATCTTACTTTTACAACCTTTTGAGATATTCATATCCCCAAAAATTCTCCCTCAGCACTTGTTTGAACTCTTTTCAACATTCTTGTCACAAATTCTATACAAACGGAAACCAATAGAATTTTGTGTCCACCTTAATCGCGACCTTCCTCTGCTTTCCTACTCTCGCATTTACTCAGATAATCTATGGGTGCCTCTCTTTGTCCTATAGTTTCTAAATTGTGCTCCACCTATAGCTCTAGACCTTTAATTGTCTTTATTGTGTCCTCTTCCAAATCACATAACTTGAGCGATGTGTTTTTCACATTTTTTCTCATCTGTTATTCTAGTAGAACAAGTATGTAGTCATTCCGCACTGAATCAATCTTTCCCTGACCAATCCGGCATAATTTCAAACTTACTACCTCCAATTTGTTTCCTTCTCCCAAAATAAAATATTTAAAAACTTGAAGATCTTGTGTAGCTTTCATTATGCTCAAGTTTTCTGCTTCTTCCACCCTAATTGGATCCACTTCCTCTTAAATACGTTCTTCAAACTCTGGACCATACCAATTACAGTCCTTGAAACCTAGATTTTTAGGACTGATCTCTACTAACACGGGATGTTTTGACACCAACATTGCAGCAGTTTGGTGTACTAATTTCAATGGTTGTTCATTGATTTGAGTAGGCTGTTGTTGCATAAAATCCTCTTTCCCGAGATCCACTATAATCTTTGTAGCACTGCATACTTGTTCTTTCACACGTAATGAATGAAATTCCAGTTCAAATTGCTTCTCCGTACCACCTCTTAGTAATTGGGGACGCTGCTGCCACTCAATATTATTTTCCCACCTTTCCACTCTAATACTTAGGTTAAAAATTACATTTCCCTACTGTTCCAAAGTGGAAACAAACTCCTCCTCCAATGAACTAGGTTGTTGAAATGGTTCCTTCTCCGTCAGCTTCCCATACTTGTCCATTAGAGTAGGTTTAAACATTTCCCATGACAAGTTTGGCATTGCACCGTACCAGGACAAAAACTAGTATAGTGTGGTACCAACCATGTAAAGTTGCGCCCAGTGTAATTTTATGTCCTCTGTTGTCCGAAAAAAATTGAAATACATTTCTGCTTTGATGATCCCACCATACAGATCATCTCCCATAAAATCTATCAGCACAACTATTGTCCACCATTTTGTATGGATGTCAACAGCACAACAGAATTATTGTGTCTTTCATTTTTAATTCTCATCTATTTACAGCACCATGGATGCTTTCCACAGTTTTTTCCTCTCTTTTTCATTCGTCTATTGTGCCAGTGTCAGACGCTAACCACGGAAAAATATTCTCTCAGTCGTAAACGTCCTCTATTTTCTCAATCAATTACTTTGGCATCAATCCTTATTTTTATTCTAGTTCAATATCTCTCAGCTATGATGAAATAGTAGAGGCCAGATAAGATTTCGAATTCAGGAGTATGTGGGAATCAGGTGTTGATTCTATGAAATTATCAGGGAATGTGTTAGATATTTCGATGGTGGTTCATTTAGATAGTGGATCAAGTGAAAAATTTATTTCTAAAAATCTTTCCAAGGTTTCCAATGTAGTCTCCAGGCCAACCAAGCAGTTCAGAATTGGGCTGGGAGACGGGAATTGATAGTACTCTTAGGGGTTTTTAAGGGTGTTTATGTGACTATGAAGAATGTTTTTCACTAATATGGATCACGTGTTTGACACAGGTGGACCATATTTGATTCTTTGAATGACTTGGGAAATAATTTTGTTTATAGTTTTCAAAAATTAGAAACATAAATCAATGGAGTTCATGTGGGATGGCTTAGTGGTGAGATTACATGGGGAGAAAAGCAGATACAAATACCACCAGAACTAAAACAAACATTCGTCCCATGGATTCTTCTTTTAGATTTTTGGTTTTGGAAAACTAAATATAAATTTTTTGTTACCAAGAAAAACCATCCTTGGGAATAAAACCAGTAGAAAATGGAATACTTTATTTTTTAATTTTATTACATATTTTATGAACCAAGAGTGTTACCACCTGAGTTAGAGATCATTTTATTACTTTAATTCATGGTGAAACACCAATGAATATATATGAACATATAATATAGATCCTTACATGAATGAGGAGGATGGAAAACAATCATCTAGTAGGGGGATACTGGTGGGGGTGGAGGTGGGGTGTCTAAGAGGGTTGTCCGGGGGGCTACAGGGAAGGGGTAGGGTGTAGGTGAAGTGCAAGGGGGTGTCTAGGTGGGGGTGGGGTGCAGGGGGGTCTGCAGGGCAGGGGGGAGGGTGCAGGTGCGGTGAAAGGGGGGGTGTTCAGGGGGGACCTGGCAGGGGGGATACTGGTGGGGGGGGAAGGGGGTCTGCAGGGCAGTGGGGAGGGTGTAAGGGGGTGTCCAGAAGGGGGGGACTTGGCAGGGGGTCTCCATGGGGGGGGGGGGGGAATGATGTCTTACATCAATGTCCATCTGTTGAGTGATGTATCAAATTATTAGATATACACTAATGACACTAGTGTTATCATACATGATCAGAACATGTGTATGAGTGAAACCATTATCTAGCCCTTTGGAAATACCCTTGGATTCTGCTGAGCTCTTTTTCAACAGCAAGGACTGCTCATAGTTCTCTGGCCCTTTTTAAAGCGGGGTCTGCTTTTCCAGGGTCTGTTCGGGGGGGGGGGGGTCTATGGGGGTGTATAAGGGGGAGGGAGGGGTGTCCAGGGGGTGTCTAGGGGGGAGGGGGAGTCAATTGGGGGTGCAAGGGGGCTGTCCAGGGGGGCATGGGGGTTGTCCAGTGGGGTGCAGGGGGGCATGGGGGTCCAGGGAAGAATGGGGGTGCAGGGGGGTGTTCAAGGGGTTTTCCAAGGGGGTGTAAGGGGGTGCAAGAGGGCTGTCAAGGGGGCTGTCCAGGGGGGTGTTCAAGGGGCTGTCCAAGGGGGTATGGGGTCCAGTGGGGGTGCAAGGGGGATTTCCAGGGGGTGCAAGGGGGCTGTCCAGGGGGGGCATGGGGGTGTGGGGGGTGATGTTCAAGGGGGTGCAGGGGGTTGTCCAGGCGGTCCAGTGGGGTTCAAGGGGGTTTTCCAGGGGGTGCAAGGGGGCTGTCTAGGGGGCATGGGGTGCAGGGGGATGTTAAAGGGGGTGCAGGGGGGATGTCCAGGCAGTTCATGGGGGTGCGGGGGGGGGGGGGGGTATTCAAAGGGGGTGTAGGGGGCCTGTCCAGGCGGGTCATGGGGGTGCAGGGGGTGTTCAAGGGGGATTGTGGGTTTTTTATTAAATGGGAAGGCCTAAAGCCACAGTTTCAAACCATGGCTATAGGTCTATTTCCACGGTTTTAAACTGTTTCTAAAACCATATAGCCATGGTTCTGAATCATGGAAATAGGACCTATATGGATTACTGTTCTGCCATAGTTTCAAACCATGGCTGTAGTCCTTTATCCACAGTTTTGAACCATAGCTATATCCCTTTATCCATAGTTTGAACTGTGGCTATAAGCCTTTAGCTACGGTTTGAAACTGTGGCTATAGGTCTTGCCTTATAGCCATGCCAATACTAGCCATGATCTGTTGAACCGTGGCTATAACCTATAGCCGTGGTTTTTGGGATTATAGCCAAAGTTTTAAACTGTGGCTATAGCCTAAATTTCCAGTATTGAATCCTCCGTACACAGGAGAAACATTATCGTATTTCAAAAAAATTAAATGTATGAAGGTATATGTGATATATTAATTAAACAAGTGTAATAATATCATATATATAATATATATAAATAATTAATATATAATTATTTATATCCTTGAAATGTGGTAATGTAAAAAAGTGAATGACCTGGGTTTGTGAGGCAATAATCTGTTATATACACGAACCTTGATTTCATAACCCATTTGTTGGAAGTGTAGATAATTTTAGGTCATTAACATAAAATAAAAACATATAATTATATTTAATATAAATAATTTATTATATTAGAATTTTATAATAATATTTTAAGGGGGTGGAGGAATAAATAAAACAAAAATGATCATTCATGAATGTTGCCTCTTCTTCGGGTATCCTTCTTAGGTTTGTACCAAAAGCCTTATTATGTTGGATTTCTATCTAAAATAAGTCTTATATGATTATAGGAGAGAATTTAAGAAGTTATTTTGATAGGTCATTCTATAACTATATCGCTTGATAGGTTTGAAGAAGTGAAGGGTGGTGGTGGAATTTTATAAGTAAAGGAAATGAACCCACTTGGAAACTACTTGGAAATTTCCCAAAAGAAATCAAAATGGTGAATTGATTTCTGTGAAACAAGATTTAAAATAACCTTATATTCGAACTTTTGAAGAATAATACAGAATTATGGCCAAAAAATATTAATTTGACAAGTTTTTTAGTCATTTAAACCATCATCTTCTTAGTTTAACCCCCCCCCCCCAGTAAACACATATTTACCTTAACTGTGATAATTTATTTCTTTATGTTTTCACTTTACATTTTGATCAAAAATTAAGTTGAACTTATTAGATAATATAAATAATAATTATTAAAAATATGGTATTCATTTTTCCAAATTCATTTCATATAATTTGAAAAAAATTTATTTAAAATTAATCTCATGGACGTGACGAGAAAGTAGGTTTTTAAATAGAAAATTTCCAAAATTTTACAAAGTTGTTATATAAAATTTCAATATTAAATTAATTATAATCACCTAAATTGGATTAATAGATATATAACTGAAATAATTTTCCTTTAAATCCAAATTAAAATATAATTTAACTTTATAAATAAATTAAATTAAAAGGTATTTTTCAAGTAAAATTCAGTATTTTTAACTATTTATCAAAAAATGAAACCTTTCAGAAAAATCCCAAAAATTTACCCTAAGATAATTTTGATCTTATGATTTAAAAAATGATATTTTTCCAAATAAATTTTCTAAAAGTGTTAAAAACAATTTTAAAATAAGTGCCCCAAAGGCGACAAACTCCTTTTTAGAAATTATGATTTTAAGTGTAAAATCTGATTTATTTATATCTCTTTTATAGAAAAACATAAGATGAATGTTAAACAATTGATTGAATATATAATATATATATTTAATTAAAATCATTCACTAAAAGTGATTTGTTTAATTTATTTAGGTATTATGTGTTTATGTTCATAAATTAGTTTTTTTGGGAAATGATTTCCTTTATTTTCAAAGGTTTTTATTTTCAATTCTAATTAGTTGGTCAAAAAATAATTAATTATATATATTTTTGTTTAAAATATATATTTTCATAATTTTTTTAATCCTATTCATATGATTCATTATAATGGATATGTGATTACAATTATATTAAATTATAATATTTTAATAGTATGTCATGTTTTGTTTAAACTCAGTGTCACATGTAATGAAAGATAAACTCAGTATTACCTGTAACACAATCCAAACTTAGTGTTACATATAACACAATATAAACTCATTGTTTCATGTAATGTAAAATATTGAAATTATTAAATTCATTTGAAATAAATATATTTCACAAAATCTCCATGTTCTACTTAGGTATCTTTACTTCTCATACAAGTAGATAAATCTCATCCAAGTTATACACCAACCGATGACATGATCATAAAAATACCCCAACACCCCCCATGATTAGATAATTCCATATATTGACTTACATAAGTAGGGTATTAATTTATTATGGTTTACATGATTGGTATCTCTTTAACCTCAAGTAATAAGGATTAATAATAAGTATACAACCCTAAGTATATCGATTATTATATGACATTCTATGAGATATAATTTGGAGAGTCACTTTAAGAAATAAGTCCCTAATTATTACCACATGAATCTAATCTTCATATCTCATACACAAATATTTCAAATGACTACAATATTCTATTAATTATAATCTTAACATATCAACACAAACCATAATGTTTCGTGATGATCATTGATTTGGGACAACTTAAAGTCTAAACATGAGGGGATATTATCATTTGACTATTCATGTAAAATAAAATATACCACATGTGAATTAATGTTAATTGAGGATATAGTTTATTATAATAACATGATACATTTTAAAACTATTACAACCAATCTCTCATTATTCTTGCACCTTGAGAATCAGCATGACCCTCTTGTTATTGTTGCAATAATGGTTTCATCAATAGATCTTCTATATTCTCCTCTGTATCCACACAACTAATCTTTACATAACCCCTATTAATGATATCCTATATGATATGTTATTTTTAAAGGATATTTTTGGTTATTTGGTGAGACTGGGGTTCCTTAGCCTAAGAAATGACCCCATTGTTGTCATAATATAGCTCAATTTCTGCCTACTGCTAAAAACCACTCAAAGATCAGTAATGTACGTCTTGATCCAAATAGATTCCTTTTCAATATCAGATGTGGTGATGTAATCTAACTATATTTTTGAGTTCTCTATAGTTGAATTATTGGATCTATCCCAACTAATTTATCCACCATTTAGGAAAAACATGAATCCATATTGAGATCTTATATCATCTTTGCTAAGTTGGAAACTAACATCTATGTAACTATTTTCACAACGTTTATCCTCTCCTCCAAAGATTGAGAACATATCCTTATTCCTTATCAAGTACATAATAATTTTCAATATAAAAATTGAGTGACTCTCACTAGGATTGTGATTTTATATAGAATATATTCTCAAAGAACAAGAGACATATGGTCAAGTAAATAACATGGAATACCTATTGTATCCTACAGTGGATACATAAGGAATTATATAAATCCTTTCTAAATCTATATAATGATCTTGAATCTTCCTATGATTAGGTTCATGAAAAATTAGTAAAGACACCTTCTTATAGTTTTCTATGCTAAACTACTTATCATTTTACCAATATATGTGTTTTACCTTAGTCCAAGTAACCTCTTATATCAATCTCTATAGATATTTCTACCTAGTATCTAGGTTTCTTCATCCATTTCTTTCATTAATAATTATTTACATAGCCACACCTTCATATAATGTAGTGTTGGTATGTCATTTATGATAAGAAATATGTCATCTACATACTAAAATACTATTATACTCCAATTACCCCTCCATATACACATAAATAATCTATGTTTTTTTATAAAACAAGACTCTTTTATTTCATAATCAAATCAAATATTACAACTTTAAAAAGATTGTTTTTCAATAAATGGACCATTTAAACATGAAAAACATAGTACCATGATTTGGAACTTCAAAAACTTTAGATTTTATTGTATTCATGTCCTAAAAATAAATTTCCATTAAGGAAAGTGATTTTGAAATCCATTTGATATATCTCAAAATCATAATGAAATTATATGGATAGAAAAATATAAATGGACTTTGTTAATGTAATAGGTTCAAAGGTATATTTACAATAAATACAAAGATTTTTTTGTAACCATTTTCCACTATGTATTCTTCATAGGTAGAAAATCTACCAACCATGTCCATTTTCTTGTAGAAAAAACACTTACACCATATTGGTCTTACCCCTTTAGGTGTATTCACCAAGTTCTAAACTTAGTTAGTGTATAGGGATCCCATTTCAAATTCTATGGATTTTGACCATTTATTATAATCAAAATTCATAATTGATTCTATTTCAATGTTAGGTTCATCACCTATGAACAATACCTCATCATAATTTGTTTTGTAAAATCCATATATCATAATATCTTGAATAATCCGACCAAAACATTGAATCTCTTTTGTAACTTGATTCAGTTATTCTTTCATAAGTATTTGATAAACTGGATCAACATCCATATTGAGAACACTTCCTATTTGTTGGTTTTGAACTTATCTCATATCAATATTCCTCTTACTAACTTCTCAATTTATATAATAGTTCTAAAGGAATGTAAAAATTGGGCCACATACACATTGGTCTTAGTAAGATTATAGAAATAATATCCCTTAGTTTTCTTAAGATAACCAATAAATATGTACATATCAGATTTATGGTCAATATTATTAGAATCAAATTTTCATATGAATGCTTGGTAACCTGAAATATTCATAAGATATATATCAGGATGTTTCCCAGTTCATATCATATATGGTGTCTTTATGATTACTTTATATGAAATGTTGTTTAGGATGAATTTAGTATTCTATGGAGCATAACCCCAAAATGAAATAGGAAGGTCAAATAGACTCATAATTGATCAAACCATGTCAAATAATATATAATTATGAATTTTAGATACACTATTAAATTATGGTGTTTCAGTGCGAGTTGGTTAGGAAATAATTCCACAATCTCTCATATGATCTATGAATTTCTGTTTTAAGTATTCACCACCCCAATCAGATTATAGAATCTTAGTAAACCAGATGAATTTTTACTCTACTTTGAAACTCTAAGATATTTTCAAAATTTTCATACTAATGTTTCGTCATAAACACATATCCATACGACTAAAGTCATCAATAAAAGTAAATAAGTACTTAAAGAATCACTAGAATTTTACTAGAATGAGATCTAATATTCCACTTGAATTTTCACGTTTTCTACCAATATTTTCTTCACTCGTTCTTCCCAATAAAAAAGATTCATAATTTTTAAATGATTAATAATTAAATGATTCAAAAAATATATCTCTATGGAGTCTTTCAATGTTTTTTTCCTTTATATGTTTAAGGAAACAATGCCAAAGGTAGGTAGGAATAGAATCAACCCTGAACTTCTTATTTGGATTTTTATAAATAAGACTATCCATATTTAGAATGTATGACTATTCATAATATTCTGGATGATATAGAACATTTCATTTCTTTATATATAGAAACATTTATACTTAATAGTAAATGAAAATCCCTTCTTCTTCCAACAATATATAGAAATAAAATTTCCATTTATGGAAGAAACACAATAGTAGTTCTCTAATTCCAGGACCAATCCATTAGGTCAACTTAGATCACAAGTTCCAACTTATAATGCAGTAAATTTTTCTATATTACTAACATGAAGATATATTTTTTCATTTATCAAATAACTACTATCTATGACCCTATATTTGTTTCCAAAAATGTGTGACACACACCCAATACCTAATACCCATGAGTTGGATTTGGTGGAATTAATTTCTGTGACATTAAAATTTAAGGACTCTGAATTTTTCTTCTTAAGGGAACTTCACAATCCTACATACCAATATTTTAATAATTTATATGTCATTCCTATTAATAATCTCAAAATTATTATTGTAATTTATTCCATAATATAAAATAAATACATATTAATTAGTGAGTATCATGTTTTATATATTTTTAATAAGGACTTCAAAAAATATTCCACTAACATAAATTAATGACCTTAAACATCATATACTTTTAGTTTTCCAAGATCCATATTTCATTAAGTGATGATTCCACTTTAGAGTTCCTCTCACAACTTTATTATTTAGGTAGGAAAGCATATCAATCATTATAGTTATGATTCTTGAATAGTTGATTGGATAACCACTTATATAAATCCATCATATAGATTCACACAACTATATTCCAATAGAATCCTTTATAAGGGTTTCTTAGATTAGTGTTAACTAAATAAAATGACAATAAAAGAATAATAAAAGATAATCCATAAGACCCCATATTTGGAAGAACATACCCAAAGATGATCTGGTTTTTTCTATTACTTTCTTTCCTAAGAAACGATAATCTAGGGGTACCCTATTTAGTATAACCTACTCAGTTGAATGATCTAAGTCTTGAGAAGTGTCCATTTAGAAGGTATATCACAATTATTGTTTTAGGTGTTTTATTTTCAGTTTCTCACCTAATATATATACATCATATGAATAATAAATTCATAGCTATTATGCCATACATAATATTTTTCTTCCCATACTTTATTCCTTTTTTGTATGAATTCATCTAATGATTTAGTTTTGGAATCTCAATTTTAAACAAAAAATTAACGTGCAACTATTTTTTAAAACCTACAACATGTGTTACTCACCCAAAAATATAAACAAAATCATATTCATATATATCTAAATACATATTATTCATAAGGTGTATGAATATTTCATGTAAAGAAATAGAGTTATATTATATTGAGAAACTCTACTTGATTTAGACTGGAGCGACAGATATACATCCCTATTCACTTTTCTGAAGAGGCATAATTATTTTGGTTACTAAGTTATTCGACCCTAATTCCCTCTACCCAGTGAGACTTTACCCTAAATATAATTCAATTCCTAATAATCCTAACACCTAATATAAAAAATCCGTATTCAGAAAAATATTCTCAAGATCATAACAATAATTAAAAATCAAGTTCAAGGTAGATGAAAGCTAAATTTTATAGTGATACCTAACATGTAATGCAGTATTCTAACTTCTAAAATAAGTTTCATAGTTAAACATAAAGAAAACACAATATTTATATTTCTTAAACAATTTATCAAACATGAATATAAAAGGAACTTAAAAAATAAAAATAAAATATTTCGAAAACATGTGATAAACATTCATAAACACTTCATAAATAAATTATAATTATAAATATTTTATAAATTAGCATGAATATAAATATTTTTATATACAGTTCAATATTCACTCTTTCATAATATGTATTATATAAAATTTATTTGATATTTTATTAATCATAAACATTTTATAATTAAATTTCTAGTATATAAATTTTTTATGTAATCTAAATATCATATATTTTTGTAATTTATAAACACTTTATAAATTACTCGTTATAATTTCTAAATAAACCTTTTTATTTATAGATCATAAATCACGTAATATAATTTAAAAAATAAATTTTGAATATTAAAATTTAATATTTTGGAATAAAATATTCTATAAAAATGTATTTTTATTTTTTATAAACCTATTATAATTAATTATTAAATTTATAAATTCCTCATAAATTATATATTCCCAAAATACCTTTTATCTTGATTTATAAACATTTTAAAAACTTTTAATCCCATTTAAATATTTAAGAAAAACTATTTTTTCATCCATATGAAGAATCCATATTCTATGTAATGGTATCCCCCCTTTACCCTTACGTAGGCACTCTATATAAGGGTAACCTCTCTTTACCTTTATAAAGAAATTTTATATTAGGGTAAATGGAAAACACATACACAGTGAAAATATGTGTAAGGGTGGGAAGAAATGACCATTATGTAGCACTATTTTCACAAATATAAAATGTTATAACCTTTACATGAATCCAACCACATATAGGTGGTTCATAATTACCTTTATACAAAACCTTTTTCATATAGTTAACCTATGTGACCATTATACAGAACACTTCTATGTAAAGGTAACCTATATTTATGTTTAAATAGCTTTAGCTTCATAAATTTAATTTGAAATAACCTTTACACGGCTCAAAACATTACTACTATTTTATGATAAATTTTTCTTCATCTTACAGTTATTATATACATCAAAACTAATGACCAAAACACATTGGATTCTTGATGAAACCTACATTGATACCACTAATATATTTATTTTAATCATATAATGATTATTATCAGTAGAAAACAACCCAAACAAAGGTTATTTATCTTAAAAAATTAAAATCTTCAAAATTATCTAAAAAATATAGTTAAATAGACTACCTATATTTTAGCAGTTTCCATCCTCCAAGGGAGAACAATGTCATGAACTGGTCGGGTTCACTCTATGAATAGTAACTGAACTAGTTGGTGACAAATCTTTAAGAATGACTTCCCATTATTTATAGGATACCAACTAGCAGTGAGGTCTTATGGTGTGTATGTGGGGATACTATGCCCTCATATCAGAGTAAGTAGCTAGTAGAAATAATTAAACATCATCCATAGCAGAAAATAAATATAATGAAGAATAAATTAATAAAATAAGGTTGTAATGATAAATGGAATGCAGTAAAATCCCAAACATCCATGTCATACATACCAAACTATTCACCCATTGGGCTGACCACATATACATAAGTAAATAAAATAAAAAGAAATAAAATTACATGGATCTACTTCCCAAACTGGGTTGTACCACATACTCAATCTTTACATACATATTTGTTTCATCATTCTTGATCTGTCCCAAGTCTGAACCCATATTGTTCTTACAACCAAGTGAAAGATTTAATGGGTACCCCAGTGCAATGGAATCCCAAGAAGTTCAAGTGAAAAACTCAATAGGGTACCACTAAAATTTTCCCATACATAGCTCGTAAAATTTAGAGTATATATATTTAAAGTAATCATCATAATAAAAATAATAACAAGTATAACCAACTACTAAAGATAAACTAGATGAAAAATGTCATATATAGGCATTATATCCCATGTTCATGCTCATGAAATGTGTTTAGCCTAGTCAAGATTCAACTAGGAATAAAAGAGTAAAATAATTCCGCAATCCATCCATGGGACCATGATCCCAATCGATGGTACCTTCTTCAGGAAACACTGGAATATCTTTGAGCATCTTAATTTATATAAATAAAATTATTACCCTATTTTCATAACCAATGTGTCCATGTTCAATGGTAATCAAGCATAAAGAAATAAATAAAAAATTACTCTAATCCAATGAGCCTATATAAGGAATTCTATATAAGGAATCCATGTATCACTCAAGGAATACTATAATTCATCATAATAATGGAATTCCAGGTCCAATGTGGAACACCATGTCCATGATTTCAATCATATTTTTAGAATTCCATGTCCACTATGGATCTTCATTCCCACTAATCTCATTCATAATTGTGGAGTACCATGTCCACTAATATTAATTATAACTATGGAATTCCATGTCGGCTAATTCAAAATTAATGATGAGGAGTGGAGTTTATAACATCCAATTATGTAATTCTCACAAGAAAGATCCTAGTAAATTCCTCTAGGCATCAAAATAAAGTCATGGTAAATCAAAGAGGATCAACATCCAAATCCTAGGAAGTACGTCAGATAATCCTGATCATAGAATCATATCACATTGGGCCCCATAGGCCGAGTTCCAAAAAGAATATATAGATTCATAGTTTCATATAAAATAACCAAGTGAATTCATAAATAAAATAGTGATAGAGTTCAAATGCTTAAATCCACCACCACTACAATATCCCCTCAACTCACATGTTTGGTATGGGTTCTATTTTGAAACCCATAATCATCTCTACCCAAACTCATGACACACTGACTCGGGATTGGTTAAATCATGAGGCATCCTCTAGGGTCCCCTAGATTGATAAACATATAGGTATCGTACCTGGTATCTTCAATGTTAGCACGTAAGCTGAGGAATCCCAATTGGGATCCTCTATAATAGAGTCACAGTCTCAATTCAACACCCGATGCACTAAGAAATTACATCCCATAGCATCATAAAAAGGGTATCAAGACCTTTATATCTTCTCAAGGTCTTACCAAAATGGTGACTATCAAAAGATGGGTCATGACACAATATCGATTCCATGATATTACTAGGATAATCTACACATACAACCCAATACCATTTTTTCTAAGGTATTTACACATATGCATGTATAAGGTATAACATGTCATACCAAGTTCAGTCTCACCTCATTTGAGGTCTAGAGGCTACTCGGTTAGTCAAAGGGATGATCCATGAAAAAATATCAAAGGGGTTATTAGTGACCCTTGGCGTTCATCCATTACAATTACCCATTTAATTAATTAAATAGCTATTTATAATAAATAAAATAGGATGAATCACCCTTATGGGAGATCCCTAGTATACACATACTACCATAAACATGCATCAATACCATAAACAAGGTACAATGGACCACCTACCTTTTATGAAGCTTCCCATTTATTTTCTAAGGTCCCAAAGTAGTTGTCATGGCCCATACAAGATCATTCGATACATTCAAAGAGCCTATCTCATAACCAAACATCAGTAATAAATTAATTATAATTACCTTATAATTCATTAATTAAACTTTATAGGTAATAAATAATTATACAATTTTATTTACAAAGGCTTAATTCTGAAAGCTTCACTGGCCAATCTCTTCACTCCAAAACTACGACCTAAAGCTCACCAAAAACTCATGACACATACAAAACCATGAATCGAGAATAATTCATAAGTTATAACATCAAAAAAATACCATAACAATTTAAGTTAATCTTTAATGATTAAAAAAATTACCATGGAAACATACCACAATGAAATGACATAAATCTAAGACACCTCTCAGGTTATCCTTTTCATAAAAATAATAAAAACCCTATCACTAGAATCAGATACCACCATGATATGGTGAAATCAGGACTAAAATCATTAATCGGTGAAATCAACATTAGAAAAAGAAAGATAAGAACACAACAGATGCTAATGGAGTTGAAGCCTTACCTCAAGGATCCTAACACATCCGATGTTGTTCTATTTGAACCAAGAATAAGGGAGATCTCCCATGGAGGAAGGGAGCGATAAGTAGGATGAAATTATGGATAAGATAAGGTTAAAACACCATAGGGTTAAAAGGGTAAAATGGTAAATTTTTCTCTTTTAATGAGGCATAGGGTTAGACTGCACTACTAAGAAAATTGTTCACTAACCATGAATGCTTCACTGTCTAAAAACCCTCTCCTTTCATGGTCACAACACATGATTAGGAAAACCATGAACCAATAGTGTGAGTTTTATTATACTACTATACCAAAATTCAGGGTTATTTTAGTCCCTCTTTCATAGCTAAATAAACTATGTACCAGTACAAACTAAGCTGCATGGTTAGGCGACACAGTGAGTACTCATTGTGCGCAAACTATACGCCTTATGTTGTATTTTTTTAAATACCTATTTTAGGTCCCAAATCCCTAATATGCTCTTAAAACCTCCAATATACCATCCAAGGCTCATTTCATTTCTAAAAAAATAATTTAGAGTCATCTAAACCTCCAAACTCTCATTTGGAAACTCCAATCAAGATTTGACCCATCCAATAATTGAAAATTCAAATTCCTTTTTTAATTTTCTAACTCATAAAACACTATATCTTACAACCTACCCATATTAATTCTTTTTATACCCAAGAAGTCTTGGTGGGAAAAAAATAAAAAACCTAACCTACTTTTTTCATAACCTCTATCTAAATGATCGTATTATGTTTCTGAACACCTAGTGCGCTTCCAAGTGCCACTTTAAACATACAAAGCTCAACCCACCCAAACCTGAGCTAGTGAACATAATTGAAATTAAAAAATTGAGATAGTTTCTACTCAATATTTTTTATCCTAATATAGGATAACATCATCATCTCTTCCATTAACTAGAATATGGTGCTTCCCACTATAGTTTCTTTCATTTAATGGCCAATTTCAACCCATGGTACATCGACCGTTGAAATTTCCTAAAGAAACATTCCCCTATAATTCTAATAAATATCCTAGAAAATTTCTCAAATTGAATCATATGATCACACATTAGGATACTTCTCTTTTTCTTCTATTTGATCTAATGATTGAATTCCAGATAACCCATATTTGTTTTTTCATTATGAATTTTACTTAAAATCCTTGTTCAGCCATTAGATCACACCTGTTTCATCCCATAAACATGCCAGATGTGGTTCCTAACTGAACTCATATAATATTCTTAGTGAACTCAAGTAGAATAACATCTAATTGACTAATTTAAATAAAACACATCTTCTACAACTGACAAATCACCAAAACCCATTTCAAATTCGTTTACCTCAAGGCACATCGAGATCATTTTGAGAATGCTAACTGAATCCTATACCTGACTTCTGAAGATGTATCCTTATTGAACCATCCTATATCCCATGCAATATTAAATAAAAAATTATCCTCCAATTATAAATATTATCCTTTCATAGACCTCCTCACATGAGGGTTACATAACAGTGATCAGCATCTCACTTCGTACATTAGAAGCATACTTTTCATCATACTAATGAATTTATTTCCCAATCACTACAGCCTATATCCTGTACATATCTATACATAATGAATGGAATTGTTAAAAATCCATTAATTCCTAAGTTCTAATGCAAAACATTAACTATCACCCATTCCTAACCCATGGAAATAGAACCTATGGTGTTAGAAAAATTTTAACACATAATGGGGGTCACCACCCTCAAATGTCCAATAGTGCACTCCCCACCATGTGGCTTAACTTATATTTCTCCTTGAGTGAGAAACCAAAAAATTCACTCCATCAAACCTTAAACTATATTTAGACAGCTTATTATATAGTTGAAACTCCCTCAGAATACCTAGGATGATATTAAGATATTGGGCATAACCATCTCTAAACTAAGAGTACACTAAGGTTCCAATAATAGGCATGTATCATTCTCTCCAAGACACGCTTCTTGTCATATCACTACTTAAATTGTATTAATTCATGTCACTAGTTCCAGTACACCATATCCATTATACATGTCTCTTTTACTATGGAGATACATTTCTCATTTAATCACAGCTCTTGGGAAACCATGCCCCTGACATTTCATTAAAATATAAATCCTAATCTCACAAAAAGATACTAAGCAATTAAATATTTAAATGGTACCCTTTGTAACTAATGCATACCATCTCTATATATCCAGGAAAAATGGGTGTACAATCCCATACCACCTGATTATCACCTGAAACATGATTCCTTGGGATTCAAATTATAAAATCCAAGTTGACTTTGATACACAACATATCAATCTTGAAAAACCAGAAGCTCCATTGAAACTCCTATTCAAAATCATGAACCTTGCTTGTTCCGTTATTTTCTCCATGACCACTCATCTCACAACATCATTTTCCAAAATTATAGTTCCATCCACACAACCAGTAGTTAACAGGTCCAGGAACATGAACATTCCTACCTATCAAAATTTGTCTTAATACCCAATCACCCAAGGTTTTTCCTTAGAAACTAAAGGCATAATCCTTCCAATATAAAAAAACCATGAACCATCCTTACATAGATATAAAAATGATTTCAAAACCAATATTTGTACCTAAAAAGGAATATTTAAACCTTAGAAAACACCTTTTAAAAGTTCCCCTTAATCAAAATAAATGTCGACCTACAAGGGTCAAAGACACAACTGAGGGCCTCTAGGTCTCCCACTTAGCCCTACTAATCAAGTCTCAACATGGGAAACAAGGTCCTACCACCTAGCCCATAGGTCAAACCTCCCACTAAGTTTACATCTCAGAGGGCATCATCCTATACCCATCTCAAAATAGATTATTTATCATGCCTATAGACCCTCTATAAGGGTGGTAAGGATAGCAATGACCTGCTAGGTCAAAACCTTTAAACATGGGTTCAGGTTTTCAATTGAAAGTTATATAAGAAAAAACCCTTTAATTTTTAATTTGAAACCCATTTAATATCAAACCCATTAACAACTACTATCTTAAAAAAAGAACTCTAATGGAATCACCTACTAAGAATCAGCATACCTGACCCTAATCCCCACCAAGAATCCTCAAAATGGAGTTCCCCATATGTCTCGTGATATTAAGTAGAAGAAATACAATGGAACCTCACCAAGAATATGTATATGATAATACCCCCTTGAGGTTCTGGTATACTATAAACTTTTAGGTACCTTTCTATATTACACTATAGAATCTAACTAGATAACCATAAATGAATGTTGGTTATGTAAAATATCATAGAATGATAGATTAGAAAACACCATGTAGGATGTTACAAACCTTTAGGTTACCAAACCTGAAAATAAACACCCAAAAATGGTTTCCTAAAAAGGAATAAACTACCAACATTAACCTATGAGTGTCAGAGGTATATTCACAACGTCGCCTCAGGTGATCTAGGTTATACCACATGCACATGGTTCGATTAAGTATAATTTCATTCCATTATTTGTGGGAAAGTGTCATATAGGTTTTTAATGTAACTTGAAATAACCAAACCTAGGTAAAAACACCCTACAAGGGGTCCAACTCCTAAGAATCATGTTCGATATCAGCCTACAAGGGTCATTGCACCTCTTGTGCAAAAGGAATGAGTCATCATCCTCACTATTGAATGTGTCATTGTAGATCCACATGACTAACCATCAAGGGGGAAATATATATACTTGCTGGTCTGATTGATTATAATTCCACCAAGAACATATATGGGAAAACACCATTTAGGATTTTATTTTCACTTTAAACTTTTGACCTCACCATTAATGGAAAAATGTCACACTAGTAAGAATATAACATATATAAAATATTTGTTAAATATGATTAAAGAGATTCCTCTTTCCTTTTCCAAAACAGAGTCAAAAATAAATCACTAACCTCTCACCAATGGGATAAAATACATAAATCCAAAATAAATCATTAACTCTACATAGCTTGTGTGTGTATCAAAGAAAAAATCATATTAAAATATAACATCACATATCAAGGAAAAATATCCCATATCCTTGGAAATTTGGACTTATAACCAAAATAGGTGTTTTTAATGAACTAGTATGATATCCATCATAGGTTCCAACACATTCCTAATAATACAATCTGAAATATTCAAAATTTTAATACAAAAGGAAAGGAATAGTTCTAATACAACTTTTTTATATATTGTCCCATTTCACTCTATGAAAAGTTACCAAAATTTTTGGAAACATGGCCTTAAGATTTCCTATACATATGCTAGAGGCTTCCAACTAGAAACAAAGGGATATGGTGTGTCTGTGCAGAGAGTATTAACTGTTACCAGATTAATAAACTAGTAGAAATAACTAAACATAATCCATAGTAGAAAATAAACTAAGTGCAGAAGAAATAAATATAAGAAGGTTGTAATAAAAAAATATAATGCAGTAAAATCTCAGAAGACTATGTCATAGATATAACACAGGTCATTAAATAGGTTGACCACATATACAGAATTAAACAAAAGAAATAAAAAATAAAAGTACAAGTCTTTCATTACCACCCTGAGTTATACCATATATAAAATCTCTATATACATATCTGAGATATCCTTCTCAATCAATCTTGGGCCTCATCCCCTCATGTTCCTATAAAAAGGTAAATTAATTCTCGAGTAACCCAGTGCAATGGTGTCCGAAGGAAGTTGTGAGTAAAAAATTCATATGGAACCATCAATGCAGTCTTGTACATATCTGGTAAATTTTATAGTATGTGTATGTGAATTACTCATTAGAATAACAATAGTAATAAATATAAAAAATTATTGCAGATAAACTAAAATAAAAAATTCATACTGAGGCATGTTATCCCAAGTGCATGCTTAGGCAATGAGATCAGCCTAGTCGAGACACAACAGTGAATAAGAAAGTAAAATAAATCCAAAATTTATTTTTGTGACCTTGATCTTGATCAATTTTTCTTACTTAGGCCATTTCCAAAAAAAATTAAGTACCATAATTTATATAAATAAAATCATGACCTCAGGTATCTAACTAAGGAGTACTTGTACAATGAAAATAAGGCATAAAATAAATAAAAATAATTCCATTTATCTAGTGATACCATCTAAGTATTTCCATATCAATAATCCAAGTATAACCTAACGAATAATATAATTCATCATAAACATGGAATTCCATGTCTAATTTGGAATATCATGTCTGCCATCTCAATCATTTTTTTGAAATTCCATGTCCACTATGGAATTCCATATCCACTAATCTCAATCATAAGTGTGGAACACCATGTCCACTAATCTTAATCATAACTATAGAATGAAATGTATAAAAATTAAAAATTAATTATGAGGAGCAATGTGTCTAATATCCAATCATCTAAGGATCACAAGAAAAATCCCAAGAAGTGTCTCTTGGCATCCTAATAAAGTAACAGTCAATCATAAAGTCTCAACAATTGAATCCCAATAAGTATGTTTGGGTATCCTTATTAGATCATTATATCACATCAGGCCTCATGGGCTGATTTCCAAGAAGCATGTCTAGAATCATAGCTACATTAATAGTAACCAATAGAATGTGTAAATAAAAAAGTGAGGGTGGTTGAATGCATAGACACTCCACTACTTATACATCCCCTCTCTTCACATGTTTGGTATAGTTTCAAAGGTGAAACTCTCTATCATCTCTAACTAAACATGTGATGCACTCGATTGGGTTAGGACAACTCCTAGGGCACAGATTTGGGTTCCCAAGATCGATACATAGATAGGTATCCTACTCAAGATCCTTGATATCAGCATGTAAGAAAAGGAATCACTATTGGGATTCTATAGAACAGATTCATAGCCTTGGGTCAACACTCAACACAGCAGGACATTACCTCCCACAAAATAGTAATAAGGGTAGAATGGCCTTGTTGGTTTCTCATGGTCTTTCTATAATGGAAACTATCGGGAGATGGCTTATAACCCGATATCATTCCAAAATCTCACTACGATAGGTCTAAAAATACAACCCAATCCTGGTCTGCCTAAGGTATATCCACCTAAACCTGTATAAAGGCTTACATACTTTAATGAGTGTATTTTCACCTTTTAAGAAGTCTGGAGTCTACTCGATCACTCAAAGGGTCAAGCCATAGAACTAGAGCACATTGGTTGTAAGTGACCTCTATCATTCATCCGTTACAATTACCCATTTAGTTAATTAAAAGGTTAATTAGAATAAATTAAATAGGAGGCATCACCCATATGGGTGATCCCTAGTATACACATACTACCATAAACATGCATCAATAACATATGGCAGGTATGACAGACTACCTACCTTTTATAAACCCTTATTTTGATTTTTCAAGGGCCAGAAGAAGATCTTAGGGCCTCTCTAAGCTCATCCAACACATATGAAGATCCTATATCACAACAAAATATCAAAACTTAATTAAATATAATTACATTATAAGTAATTAAAAAAATATAACTGGTTATAAATAGTTAAACAATTTTTTTGAAAAATGAATAATGCCCAAAACCTCATCGGTATATCCCATTTCACTGAAACCATTAACTAATTCTAAACAAAAACTTGTGACACATTCACAGCCTATAATTAGGAATAATTCATAAGAAAATAAATTAAAAAAAACCCTAATGATTTAATTTAGTATTTAAATCTTGTAAAATTCATTGTGGTAATATACCTCAATGAAACGACATGTAATGAAGTGAAGATGGTCTCCTGAGTTATCCTCTTCTTAACCAGAGTAAAAACACTGTCATCGATATCAGATTACACCATTATATAATGGAATCAGAACTAAAATACATAACTAGTGAAATCAACATTAGAGGAATAAATATAATAATTTAATTAAGGTTAACATAGTTAAAGAATTACATCAAGGCTTCCAGCACATCTAATGACATTTGATTCACACTACGAACAAGAGAGATCTCCCATGGAGGAAGAGAGGAAGGGTAGGTCATGCACATTGAAGTTTCTATGTGAAATGATGGAGAAGAGATAGGTAAAACACCTTAATGTTTGGAGGGGAAAATGTTAACTTTTTCTTTTTTAATGAGAAACATGGTTTGGCCTCATGGTTAAGAAAACTATTCATGAACCATTCAGGATTCACTCTCTGAACACCCTCACCTCACATGGATTCAATTCATGATAAGGAAAACTATGTTCTAATCATGTGATTCCCTATACACATCTACACCAAACCATATAGTTATTTGGGTCCCTCTCATATAGTTAAATAGTGTGCCAGTACAAACTGGGTTTTATAGTTTGTAATAACAGCATGCCAACCATGTATCTTATGATGGATTTTCCCAAAACTCCTATTTTGGATCCCAAATCCCCGGAACACATATAAAAACTCTAAAATTCCATATAATATTTAATATATATCTAAAAAATAATTTAGATGCATCCCAAAAATCAAATTTTTATTCTAAATTGTTGATCAATATTTGACCCATCTAGTAATTGAAAATTTAAATTCCCTCTATTATTTTCGAATTCACAAAACACGAGATCTTACATACGTAAGTTGATGGATCCTAAATCATATTAATAGGATCTTAGTTCTATTAAGGGTTGTTATCACCTTATTTTATGAAGATAAATATAGTATAAGGAAAAAAGATATATTTAGAAACCTTTTTATGAAACTGATGATCACCGATATGTCATGAAAATGTGATATATACACCACTCAATGAAGAGAACTCTTATTTTTTATAGGAAAATACATAGGTTGTTTTTTCAAAATGCATCATATGTGTTACTTACCATTGGGTATAATTAATTTAACTTGATTCAATGAATAAATGCAATGATTTTAAATAAACCAACCTTTGATTTGAAACTAACAGAAACCATTTGGGAGAAAAATAGCCACTTGTAGCATCACATGCAACCTATTGTATATGCATCTCATGCATCTCCACACACACACACACATCTATATATTAACACATGTATCATATTCCTAGAAATATATGTGCATCATATGAATGTATTAAATGTACACAATATATATCTATACAATATCATATTATATATATATATATATACTTGTTGCATCATATGCATGTGTAAATGTATCTCATGAATGTACATCTTAGTGCGCATCAAACAAATTTATCTAAACATGAATCATATACATGTGTATAATCACCTTTAATTTC
This sequence comes from Viscum album, assembly GCA_963277665.1. Classification (NCBI taxonomy): domain Eukaryota; kingdom Viridiplantae; phylum Streptophyta; class Magnoliopsida; order Santalales; family Viscaceae; genus Viscum; species Viscum album. The sequence continues at coordinate 1,621,113,715 of OY728163.1, read as the reverse complement.
CCCATGTTATAACCTTATCTCTGTTTTTTAATAAATTTTACAAGTATGGCCCTTCTTTGGCCCATTACCCGAACCTTCCTGAATTATTTCAACTATATTTATTGCAGAATCATATATAAATTTGAAAAATATAAAATATTAAAGTATAATTTTTCGTTTTTAATTTTTTAACTAAATAATTGGTCATTATTATTTAAATTAAATTCTATTTTCTACTAAATTATTAAAAACATTAACAAAAATACAATTTTTAAAATATATTCAATTTTTTATAAAAAATTAATTAAATTTAGTTTCATGAATATAAATTGAAATAAACTTATTCCATTCATTAAATATTGAAAAAAATTAAAATTAGTGATGTTATTTTAACTAAACATAATTTTTTTCCTAAAAGATTTAAATTTAGTTATACAATTTTTTTACAATATAAAAAATTATTATTATTTCAATTATATTTCCCATAAAAATAATTTATTACTCATTAACTAAAAATATTTTTGTTTATATATAATTTAAGTACATATGTTTCATTATAAAAAATAATTTATATATATACATTTTATATGAAATTAAATATTTAACATATCAAATTTATTTTTAAGTAACAAAATCATGAATTTTTATTTAAACTATATTTCCTATTGAATTTACATTATAAGAATTTTTAATTTATTATCAAATATTAAATTGTATTATTTACTCTAATATTTTTATTAAAATAAATTATTTTAATTAAAAAAAAATTACTTCATCTAAATTAAGTTATTTTATTTTTAACTTATTTTTAACTAAATTATTATTTGTAAATTTTTACATATATTAAATATTGTCATATTGCAAAAAAGTTAATAATTGTTTTGATATAAACCGACATTTTTCTACAAATATAAAAATAATGAAACTATAATTTAATACAATACACTATTTTATATATAATATTAAAATAAAATGTGTTTTTAAAAACCATTCAAAAAATTATTTCCCAATTTTCATAAAATAAAACTCCCAAAAAATATTTTTTTTAAACTAATATTTATAAAAATAAAAAATAAAAAAAATAACCAATAAAATAAAATTTATAAAAAATTATATAAAAAATGTTAAAAAATATTAATTGAAAACAAAAAAACAAATAAAAACAATTTACCACCTATGGAGGTGGTCGGAGAAATTTTTTTTGGTGGGACATAATGCAGTAGTGTAGGGAGGTAGTCAGGAGTGGAAGGTGAAGCACTAGACATGGTTGGCAATATAAGTCAATTGACAACAAGAGGTAGAGAACTCGGCATGCTCAATATAATAAGACACAGTGATGTGAGTAAACCTAATGGGGAAAGGTTTAACATGTGGGACAGGGATACAATAAAGGGAGAGTGGTGGTTTGGGGTTGTAGGATAGATGATACAAAAGATGTTTCAATAAGATTAATTCATTCAAAGAATTAGAAACCATTTAAAATGTTTAAATGGTGACGTACACCAATGGGATGTAATATGAATCCGCTAATTTGTGATGGTATCCGAATTCTACACCATCTTAATTTTAAAGAAGAGAGACTATAAAATTTATGGCATCCCTCATATTGACATTAAATTTACGCATACAACCTAATCTTAATCTCTCTTCTGGTCCTTCTCCATTCATCTTCATCTAATAAGTCATTAGAACACCTTTTAAGAATAGGATTCCTCTCATTACAAATGAGGATCCAAGGCCAATGTAACCCCATTGAAGGAAGTACTATTTTGGTTATCGCTTCAGTGATCCAAGTCAAGCATAATTCATCACATTCAAAAAATATAGAGATCATTATGATAAAGGTATGCATGTTTTTTCTTGTTCTTCCTTTTATACATGTCGATTCAATTGATGATAGATAGAGTATATAATGGGTTTTATTTTTATACCAATTTCATTATATAAACACCCAAATATTATTAATGGTATTATATCTTTGATATTTAATGAATAAATATATTTCTCCTACATAAATTCAAATAACATGAATGTCATAAGGTGTTTGAGTCCATATCATGGAGTATAATATGAAGGATAGATTCTATTTTTCTTATTCTTAATGTAATAATTTTTTACATCATAAGTTATTATATACATAAAACTCATGGATTGTTATACTTTGTAATCTATGATATATTTGATGTTGTAAGATACAATTGAATCCTGAAAACCAAGATTCATGGATATGTATAAATATGTTTGTCTTCTATTTTTGGGTGAGTAACATAAAATTTGGGTTCTGTAAAGAGTTACACATTAATATGGTATGAACATATTAATTTGGTGTTTAGAATAGATATTTTAAAACTAAATCCTTAGAATCATGCATACATAAAGGAATAAAACATGACATAATAAATATTTCATGATATGCTTAGATATAAATTTAATATTCATACGATGTATATTAAATTAATGATCCTTTCAAATAAAACCCCACAAATACTCATTGTGGGATTTTTTTTAGAGTAAGAACATGTCAGGACCTCAATAATCGAACTAGGAAGGTTCATTCCAAAGCAGGGTTCCCATGGATTATCTTGTGTAAGGCATGATTAATATAGTTAATCCTAATGGATAGGTAACCTCATCCATTTGTAACATTTGAGTGAAACTTAATGGGGAAACCCTAAGAGTTAAGGTACCATAGGAATAGACTTGAGTATTATTTAATATGGATATGGAGAAAGAGTTATCCACTAACTATCTACGAATCATAACTATTATGATTGGAAATTTATCGTTCCAAAATAACTAAATTGATGAGGTACAGTCCAAAAAAGGGTCATTTATTAGTGAAATATAGATATTGTATTACTAAATGGATGTGATGTATGGGGTCAGCATTTTTAATGGGAGTACATTCACTAATATTCCTTGATTAAAAGATTTAATAAATTATACTTATCTATAGATATATCTTTTTCTGGATTATGTTATACACCATAATAATCATTTTGAGATCTCAAATAGGTGTGACCAATAAAAGAGTTCTAAATTGGTATATAAGTCTTAGAAGTGTTCATAAAGATAATAATTTTTAGAATTTGAATATGAATATTATAAAGATCAATTTCTTTAACTCTAATTCATATATATAGGGTACTGGGTGTGCATCACACATTTGTGCTAATAAAAACAAACTTAGATATAGGAAGGAATTCAAAATTGGTGAATTAGATCTTCATCTCAGCAATGGAGTAAGAGTTCCTATATTGGAATTATACACTTATTACCTAATCATACCTAGTGGATTAGTTCTGGAATTAGATAATTTTTATTATGTTCTCTCTATAAATAGAAAGTTTATTTCTATATATTATTTTTAAGAGATGTTATCTTCACTCATTATTATGAACATGATTTGTTCTATATATAAAAATTAAATATTTTATTTCATCCGTAATATGCTAAAAAATTACATATTTTAGATATGGGTAATATTTTCTATAATATTCTGAATAAGAAGGTCAGAGTTGATTATAATTCCACTTACATTTAGTATTTTCATCGTGGAAATATAAATAATAAATGCATCCAAATTCTCCATATATATTGATGGTTGTAATAATTTGATTATAAATCATTTGAAAATTTTAAATATTATTTTTTAGGGAAAATAATCAAATCTTCTTTTGGTGGAAATGATCAAAGGGTTGTTGGACTATTAGATCTCACACTTAGTTATGTATGTCAACTAATGAGTACTCAAGAAAGTGGTGGTTATGTGACAATCCATGTACTATGACACATTTTTATAAACTATATCATTCTTAAATATATTTTTCTATTCATTAAAAGGAAATCATCTTGAGAATAAGTCATATAGGATACAAATCAATATATGATACCAAGAACTACATACCATGTATTATGACATACCGTAGATTATTACATCCTTTAAAAGTATTTAAATTAAAATGGGACAATGAATAAAAAATAATTATATATTTAATACTAGGAAATTCCCTGGATCATTTTCACCCTTGAGAGTCACTGTTAGTGAAAATAAACTTACAGTGAGAAAAAAACATCAGGAATAGAGAAATAATTTTTTAAACCCCTAAAAAAAATTAAATTAATAAGGATTTTTATTTTTGAAGTTAATAGGGAATGAATTTATAGAATTTAAAGGGGTAATATAGCCATTATTTGACCATTATAAAAGGGTATATAGCCATAATGTTTAATACCAGTAAACATATTACTAGTTTAGAATTACCGGTAGGTAGATAATATATATATATATATAATTTATTTAGATGTTAAGGAATGTCACTTTTAATTATAAATAAATTATTTGAAATAATATATATGACTTTGTGATAAAAATAGGATTTACTAATTCACTTGGGAAAATACCATTGATTCTAAAGAAACAGTGTTTATTAATTATGTATATTTAGTATATTTATTACTTTAAATAATGATATCAATATAATATATTGATAAAATTAAAGGAATTATTAGAAAAATAAATTAATAACATCAATGAAATAATTAAGTAACTATAAAAAATAACAACTTAAGTACTCATTGTTATACAAAAAAGATTTGTTTAAAAACATTATTTTTAATGAATATTATATATGTTTTTATTTAAAAGTTAAATTTATCATATTTTAAATATGAAATTAAATATAATTAATTTTTTATATATATTCAGAAAAATACCAATAATATAATAATTACTACTTGGTAAGTACTAAGTATAAATTAATTTTTATTCTTAAAAATATATTTTTCTAAAACTTGTTTTTTATGTATTGTGTGATTATATTAAAATTATTTTTTTATCAATTTTAGAAATTTAATCCAATAAAATGGATTTTTTATTTGGATTTAAAATATTAAAATTTGGTAATAAGGTTAATTTCATTTTAAGCATAAAAATAATTTACTATAAAAAGTTAGTCATTATGGTAAAGGAAAAAATGAGGTTAAAGGGTTTAACTAAGGTATAAAAGCATGAAATTTCATTAAAAACATTTATATAAATGGGTATAAAAGGTATTTGTTGACCTCATATTATCTTCTATTTGTAAATTATTAATTTTTTATCCACATTCCTTATATATGGTATTCCTTTTATATTAATAAATGAGTATTTACAAAAATACCATGCCTTCTCACTTATAAAAGGACCCCTATACCACCCTTTATGAGGCATTCCTAAAATTATAATTCCTCCATATAATCTACCATATTTACTTCCTTAAAAATCCTATCACACATTTTTTTTATCTCCTGGTCTCAAGAGTATTTCCCAAATCCGTTAAAACTAAGAAGGCTTCTAAGAGAAGACTTGATTTCTTCTTTGTAAGTAATGACTTATTATCTTTATTTTTCAAAGAATTTCATCCTCTAATTATTCATAAATAAAATATATAACTTTAGTAAAATGTTTTTAAAATCAATAATATTTTTTAAAATTAATATTATTTCTATAAAATAATATATTTTTACTCATTCATTCGTTATAATGTGTTCTTGTTTGGGTTAGTTTTACTACCTACATTAATGATGTTATAAATTCTAAATCATAAATGACTAAGGAAACATAAATAACGTTAGTATTAAAAAAAATATTTATTTAATATGTTTTTGTAATTCTTTATTGGTAATATGAAAAATCATATTCTCTAATTAATTCAATTACTTTGTTAATTCAATAGTTACAAAAAAGGTGATTTTTAATCATTCCATGTGAATTATCACCATAAGTTCCATGAAATTACAATGAGACTCCATAAATCTATCAAAAGAATATATTAACTTTTAATTAAAATTATTTAGGTGATCATCTGTAACCAAAAATCATGGATCGGATCCTCTAAATCGAAGCATGCATGAAAAACAAAATAGTTAACACCCAAATATTAATTTTAACAATAAAAAATTAATATGAGGGTAATAAAGAACTATAAATAAATTACATTAAGTAAAATAGTAATTAATAAGGTTATAATAAATATTTATAATAAACCTAACTTTATTATATAGGGATTTAGAATGATTCTAACCAAGAATAAGTCTAAGGTAAGGGTTTTTTTATCACAATTTTATTTAATTGAGGCATGTTTCATATTATGCATCAAATTTTCATTTAAATGGTATAATTAATTCCCTATTGCATTTAATTTTCATCATTAATGTTTATTTTTTGGATTTTAAATAATATTCAATGATCCCTACTTAATATTCTTTTGATTCATTGTTTAAAAAATGTGTAAGGAGTTTTTATTAACTCAAATTATTTTAATATTGTTATGATCATTTTTAACTCTTTCTAAATGATAAATATTTCCCTCCATCGATATTAGTTTTCTCTAATATAATTCCTCTCCAACTATTCATTGTATTCCAATGTAATTTCTAATCTTATTTTTTATTAAAAAAAATTCTTTTAAAATAAGAGTTATTAAAAATGTCCAGGTTTCTCATCTCAATTTACATTCATTTAGATATGCTTCATATTCATAATTTTTACTATTTTATGTAGATAATATAATAACCATGGAGTATTTCATCATAATTTTAATTTAATTATATTTATTTAAAATCCATTTAAGGTTCTCAATTTCTATGGGTTTTGATTCTAAAGTTACCAAAGACGTAAGGTATTTTTTTCCTATCTCACTTTGAATTCAAGATTTTCTATGAATTAATTATTATTTAAGGTAATTATATGTTATTTTAATAAAAAACCCATATAATTTATTCAAATTTAGTTCTTTTCTTGGGTTTATATTTCTTCTAATCATTTCATATTCCTTCAGTTCACAGTTTAACCAAAAGATTTCATGTAAGTAGATCTAAACTTAGCTCTTTTTTTCAATTAGGAATTTTCTCCTCCATGTTCATATTATTTATTTTATTTTATAAATTTATATTTGTATAAATATATGATTAATAAGGAAATTTTATATTAGACTTTAATTTCTTTAAAAATGAAAAAATTAATTTCTTTTTAATGTTTTTCACACAAATCATTTCTAATTTTCTTTTTCGTTCTTTACAAATGTGAGAAAGGAATATTTTTTAGTGACTTCTACATGAATTAAATTTACCTCCATAATGTTTAGTATTATTAATGATACTTATTCTATAAATTTTCATGGTTTTATAATTAAATTATTAGTTCTATTTTTTAAAATTATTTTTTTTTAAAATAAAAAGTTTTCAATAGTAAAGGATATTTCTTCTTATTTTTTAAAGAAATTTTCTAGTGATCTATAAAAGTTTTTTCATCTATATCCACATCCTTTAATGTTTATTATGATTAAATAGAGATATTCTATAATGATAATATATACATTATTTCTATAGATATCTTGGAATCTTGTTTTGTGGAAGTTTTACTTAATCTCATTTATTTCCTATGGGTTAATTGAGATATGATGGGATTTTGATTGTTTTCATATATTTTTTCAATGTATGTATAGTTTAACTTAATGTGAGGGGTTTATCTATTATAGTAATCTAATACATTGGTTAAATATTTTTATCCCGTGATATGTTTGGGAATGGGGATTGAACACAACCCCCTAATGGAATCTATCCACTATGTGATGAGCGAGCCATAAATTATAGTCTTCTAATAAATTGGGTAAGGAATTATATATCATAAGTTGATTTATATGGGACTAGGTAGAAAAATCAATATTAATGGACTCTATCCACTATGTGATGATAGTCCTAGTAGTTAGCCTTGATATAAGAAATTATTTTATATGCTTATGTATATGACTCATCCTTATGGTTATAGCATGATTTCATGGCTTGTGTGTAACGCCCCGACCCCAATTACCCAGAGTCGATGCATTATTACATAACATTGGCGGATCACAAGAAATATAAAATCTCGAAAGACCGATTGGTTTAGTTGCCTTGAAAACACTAGATATATTAATAAAGTTTTACATTACATCATAAAGTGAAAAACTACTACAACAATATATTGTCTCCATAGTCCACACTATTATCCCCTCATAATATCCCTACAGGTCATTCATAATTTACTTCTTCACATCCTGGGAAAAATAAAACATAGAAAATGGGTGAGCTCAAATGCCCAGTAAGGATAACAATATAGCGGAAACTTTCATAAACAAGAATAAACATTTAAGGCAATGTATAACTAAAACAAAAGCCTTTTAAACTTGAACTTCAACATAGTATGGAAAAAATTAAATAATTCCATTTAATTATTCACATGGATATTCTACTAATCGAATAATCACATGCAATATCAATAACCACTTTCATAATGATGGAATGAATAATCCCAGACTATCATAACCACATATCCAAGGCCTCGTGCCAAGACTACAAATAAGATTTTGTCAAGGCCTTGTGCCAAGACACTAGTTTGTCTCATGAGACCTACCGATGCATCGAGGATCTATAGCGGGATCTACCCGTCACATATTAAGTCCAATGCATTCCCATATGAAAAGGTTTAAACATAACATAAACATTCGTATTAAAACTAGCATACGAAATGTAAATACTTCATCCATAAACTATGAATGGTATAAAAATAACACATCCACAGTCAAACATATCACAAAACCTTCAATACAATATAGATGTTTTGTATCATAATAAATCTACTTCAAATAAGTGTAAAATCCATCAAAGGATGTTGACATAGATGAAATCAAAACTCTTTTTAGAGAAATATATCTTTCTATTTTGAAATCATTTAAGAGTCATATATTTATAAAATAAAACATTTTTTTTGAAAATATTATTATAATCTTGTAAGGGAAGCTTAGACGATTTTATAATGGCGGAAAATAGCCGCACCCGTTGTATTAGTTAAAAAAACATTCTTACCTTAATTCTGTCGAAAAGGTTAAAAAGTAACTTGTTTGGAAAACGACGGAAATATTCCTTTATAAAAATCTTATAAAAATTCAAACAATGGTATAAATGACTTTAAACCATATTCTTTTAAATAGTAAAAATGTTTTGAAATACATTTTTAAGAAACATGGATGTGGATGATAAAGAGATCCCAGTAGATTATTACGTATAAACAACCTCGGATAATGAAGAGATTGTGAAATAACCCTTACCTTGTACTTTTACTTGGTTGGGGTAGGTTAAACTCCTGTATAATGGTGAAATAATTGTTATTAAATTATACAAGAATCATATACTTTAATATGATATCATATATGATCTTTTAACATTGATTTGTTAATAATATCTTAGTATTATCGTTGTTTCGGGTATTAACTTACTCGTTTTCTTTTATATGTTTTGTTAAGTAAGCTGTGTTTGTCATGGATAGGTTGTATCTTAATCATATCCAGAATTATATCAAGTTCTTAGATACTATTATTAATCATCCAATGATAATTATACTTGAATGGATACGATGGAGAATGAATCTCATCGCATTCATGGAGACGGTAGTCCTTACGTACGCACGAGCGACAATATCATTCTTTTGATATTAAAATAATATATAATTGGATGGTATATCATATATACAGAATCATTATCATATTATATTTATTATTTACATGAGTTACACTTCATTATTATACTCATCCAAATAATAATTTATTGAATAACAATTACACCACGACGTGGAGACGGTAAGTCGTACGTACGCACTATGGTGACATGTTATTCAAAGGATGGATAGAATACTAAATATGGTTGTACCATATTTATAATAAAATTATAGTATATATAAGATACTGGAGTTATTATTTTATAATGGTAATAACAAAGAATGAAGAAGTGGAAGAAGAAAGGAACTTGGAAAAGGGTGGTGAAATCATTACCTCTTCTTCGGGTTCTTCCTTTTGATTTGATCAAAATGGATCCTTAATTTGGCTTTCTGACTAATGGAAGGCCTCTAGGATGAATTTAGGGAATTTTAGAGAGTATTTTGGCAGATGTTGGTTGAACCAAAAGGCTTTGAAGGTGTGATTTAATGAGAAGGGAGAGTGCCCTTTTATAAGAGGGGTGAGGGGCACCTTTGGAAAAGCTAGAAATATTATTTTATAATAAATTCATATTCGGTTTATAATGGATAAAAAGTATATTATTTAAAGTTTAAGGTGGGTATGGGTCGAAAAAAACTCAACCAATGGAATTTAGACAGGTTTGGGTTACTATATTAACCTTATCTTTAAGTATTAACTCTTAGTTAATTAGTTTCACTTTTACAATGTCTCTTTGTATTTTTATATTATATGGTTAATAAACTTACTATATACATCCAAGAGACCCCCAAGTGGTCCATTAATGATACACCTATCATTATATAAGTCTCTTTTCCGAACCTTAGATTTTTAGGAATTTAATATCAATTAATAAAATAATATTTGTTTTAAAAACTCTTTTATGTCAATTTTGACACTATTCAATAATTGATTTTTGTAAAAATCATATCAGAATTATTACTTCGAAAAAAGTTAATTACATCATTCCTAAAATGTCATATTAACCTAGAAAATTAGTTTAATTCATTAAAAGTCTCAAATTATATTTATTTTGGTATTTATAGTATCAATTATTTTAATTTTTCACTATTATGGTAATTACTGCATCATCATTGTGTCATAAATAAATTAAATTATTTAATTTATAAAAATTATAAATAAAATATAATTATGTATTAAATATCTTTAGATTTCTAATGAATATTTACAATCGAATTTATCTTATGTATAACCCTATATTAAAAATGTTTTAGTAAATAAACTTTGATTTTAACTCTTTTAAATCTTCGTTGAATTAAATAATAATAAATGTCCTAATCTGATCCAAGTGGACCTAAATGATAATAATTTATTCCTAAGGTTGTTTTTGGTCGAGATACACTTGTCCAATATAATTAGGACATGTTTTAGGGTAATATTAATATCATTTTTATCCTTAATTACCCTATTTACTTTTAACCGTGGTAAATAAAAGTAAAAAGTTACTATTCACCAAAACTTATTTCCATCTCATTGAACCACATTTTACTACTTGATATTAACCTTGTCTCTCGGATTTTTGAAATTTCATTCACAGAAGCGGTAAAATTAAGTTTTATGAAAAATTCAGTTTTTTTAACTACCACTTAGTGGTTTCACTATTCATCAAAAATTGATGTTTTTCTGAACAATGCCAAAATTTCACCCTAAGCTATAATTGACATTCAAAATTCAAAAATGATGTCTATTTTACAAAATTCCAAACATATAAGTTGCATTAATTAATTTTATAATTAATTCCCGCTATTACAACAAATAGCGGGTTTTTAAGAAACAATATATATCAAAGGATTGACAATTGTTTATGTCCAATTTCGAAGTGAAATTAATTATAATGAAAACCATTGGATAAAATGGTAAAAATATATTCTAATTATACTTTAAAACCACTAAATAATATAATTTATCACTATAAATTATTTTTATTTAAAAATTTGTTTTTAAGAATTTTTCACTATTCATAAAAATTGGAAGTTCTCAGAAAAATACCAAAAATTCAACATAGGATAATTTCAATATTCTGAATCCAAAAATTAAATCCATTTTGAAATATAAAATATATATAATTTCAAAAATTAGGTATTACTATTCATAACGGCTAGTTTGATTGGTTGTGGTGTGTTAGAACTCGATGTTGCGTACAACACACGCTATCACATTATTCAAAGAGAAGCGTACCGTAGAAGCTTGGGGAGTTACATTCTCCCCTCCTTAAAATAATTTTGTCCTTTGGATTTCTAGAATACTACCACATGAAAAGACTCGGGTGGTTTTTCATCATAAGTTCCTCGGCTTCCCATGTTGCCTCTTCCATCTTATGGTTTTTTCACAACACTATTACCAGAGGTGTCGTCCGATTTCTCGACACTTGTTCTCTCGTATCAAGAATCCTGACGGGATCTTCGCAATAAGACAGATCGGGTTCCAGTTATAATTCCTCATAGGTGAGTACATGTGTTGGGTCAGGCATGTATTTCCTCAATAAAGATACGTGGAACACATCGTGAACTTTGGAGAGACTTGGCGGCATTCCCAATTGGTAAGCTACAGCCCCAATTTGTTCTAGAATTTCGAAAGGTCCGATGTACCTGGGACTCAATTTACCTTTCTTACCAAAATGTACGACTCCCTTCCATGGAGATACCTTCAGGAAAACATGATCACCAACTTGAAATTCCAAATCCTTCCTTCGATTATCAGCATAGCTCTTCTGCCTACTTTCAGCTGCTTTGATATGGTTTTGGATTAACTTAACCTTTTATATTGTTTCCTCCACCAGTTCTGGGCCTACAAGTTTTCTTTCACCAACATCATCCCAACAGGTTGGTGTACGACATCTCTTTCTGTATAACGCTTCATATGGTGTCATCTAAATACTCGAATGGAATCTATGGTTATAGGAAAATTCTACCGTAGGTAAATATTGATCCCACATACCCTGAAAGTCAAGTGAGAAGGATCTCAACATGTCTTCTAAGGTTTGAATAGTTCGTTCTGATTGTCCATCTGTTTGACGGTGGTAGGCAGTGCTCAAATGAAGTTCAGTATCCAAGGCTTTCTGAAGACTTTTCCAGAATCTTGAAGTAAAACAAGGATCACGATTAGAAACAATCGATAGGGGTACTCCATGAAGTCTCACAACTTCATTAATATATAGTCTTTCTAGTCGTTCAAGTGGTAAATCTTCCCTTATAGCAAGAAAATGTGTTGAATTGGTAAGACGATCAACAATGACCCATATTGCATCGTTCCTTCTAGGAGTCTTTGGTAGCCCCATAACAAAGTCCATCATAATATTGTCTCATTTACACTTTGGTATGGGAAGAGGTTACATGACTCCTCCAGGATGTTGCCTTCCAGCTTTCACTTGTTGACAAACCATACATATTGACACAAAATCAGAAATCTCCCTCTTCATGTTGTCCCACCAAAAATGTTCCTTCAAATCTCTATACATTTTGGTGATCCTAGGGTGTATAGAGAAATTGGAACTATGAGTATCATCCAACAATTCCCTTTTTAGATCAGGTATATCAAGAACACAAAGTATCTTCCCAAATTTCAAAATTCCATCTTCATACACAAAGTCTCTCAATCTCCCATCATTCACAGCTTTAATCTTCTTTTGAAATTCTTTATCATCGGTCTGAGAAATCTTAATCCTTTCTAGTAAAGATGGTTTGGAAACCATTTGAAAAAGCATTGATGTTTCACCTTCCCTGGTTATTCCCATGTCCATCTTCACCAGATCAATGAAAATTAGATCCCTTTCAATTCTCATATTGTTCAAAACTTCATGGTCTTTTCTGCTCAAAGCATCTTCCACCTTGTTTGCCTTCCCCGGGTGGTAGTGTATCGTGCAATAATAATCCTTGAGTAATTCAAACCATCTCCTTTGCCTCATGTTGAGTTCTTTTTGTGAGAAAATATACTTCAAACTCTTGTGATCAGTATAAATCTCACATTTTTCACCATAGAGGTAGTGCCTCCATATCTTCAAAGCAAAGATCACAGCTGCTAACTCGAGATCATGAGTAGGATAGTTTTGCTCATGAATTTTCAACTGTCGTGATGCATAGGCAATAACCCTATCATTCTGCATAAGGACACAACCAAGTCCTTTCTTCGATGCATCACTATAAATAACAAACTCATCATTCCCCGATGGTAGAGTCAATATAGGATCATTGACTAATCTTATCTTTAGTTCTTCGAAACATTATTCACACTCTTTTTTTCCAAACAAATCTAACCCCTTTACGTGTGAGCTTCGTTAATGGGTTACCCAATCGGGAAAAATTCTGGACGAAACATCGATAATAACCTGCCAAACCAATAAAACTGCATACCTCAGTTATACTCGTAGGTGCTGGTCATTCTTGGATTGCCTTGTTCTTAGAAGGATCAACAGAGATTCCATCTTTAGAGACAATATGGCCAAGAAAAGAAATCTCCTGAAGCCAGAATTCACACTTGCTAAACTTCCCATATAATTCATGTCTTCTCAGAGTCTTCAGGATAATGCGCAAGTGATTTTCATAATCTTCGTAGCTTTTGGAGTATACCAAGATATCATCAATAAATACAACCAAAAATTCATCAAGATATTCCTTGAAAACTCTATTCATCAGATCCATGAATACAGAGGGTGCATTAGTCAATCCAAAAGGCATTACAGTAAACTCGTAATGCCCGTACCTGGTTCAAAATGATGTCTTCGGAATGTCTTCCTTCTTCACACACAACTGATGGTATCCAGATCGAAGGTCAATCTTTGAAAAGTATTGAGCTCCATGCAGTTGGTCAAAGAAATCATCAATGTGAGGTAGAGGATACTTGTTCTTTATTGTTATGGCATCGATCTCCATATAGTTGATACATAACCTCATAGATTCATCTTTCTTTTTAAAAAAAAGAACAGCTGCTCCCCATGGAGAAACACTAGGGTGAATAAATACCTTATTACTCAGTTACTCTAGTTGTTTCATTAGCTAAACTAATTCTACAGTGGCCATTCTATAAGGGGTCTTCGATATAGGCCTTGATCCAGGAATTTAATCAATGGAAAACTCAACTTCTCGTTCTGGAGGATGTCCAGGTAAATCGTCCGGAAACACATCTACATATTCTTTAACAACAGGTACATCCTCTATTTGAACATTCCTTTCCTCGCCCACTGTAATTTCATCCTCTTCCTCCCCAATAATTGAATTTAGTTGAGCTACTGGGGGTGGATCTAGATAAGAATTAGGTGGTGATGATTCTACTCTAAAGATAAGGTGTTCCTTATTATCATCATCAAAAATCATAACCTCCTTCTTCTTACAATAAATCTTCGCATCATAGTCCGAAATCCAATCCATACCGAGGATTATATCAAACTCAATCATATTTATGACGATGAGATCAGCAGATAAAGAACATTTATGTGCTCTAATGGGGACTAATTCAAAAAACTTTGTTGCAATGATACTTCCCTTACGAGTTTTAACTGACAACTCCCTTGTTAAATCAAATTGGAAATATCTAATTTTCTTATCAAACTGGGAAGATATGAAACAATGCGATGATCCAAAATCAAATAATGCATTTTCTAAACTTGAGGAAACCATTAAATTACCTGCCACCATGTCTTTTGGAGCTTCTACCTCAGTAGTAGTGATAGCATAATCTTGGCCTTGATCCCATGGCCTTTTCTGAGGTAAGTTCCTCTGACGCTTAGGACATTCATTTGCATAATTTCCCATCTCCCTGCAATTGTAGCATTGAACATTGGTAGCTTCCTTCTTCCCTTTGCATTCACGAGCTTGGTGGCCTTTTTCACCACACTTTTAACAGCCACCCATTCCCTTCAAGCAAGTACCGGGGTTTTTCTTCCCATATTTACCACAGGATGGATATTCAACCTTTCCCTTATTCCCCTTATTTCCATTCCCAGATTGATCAGCAGATCTCTTCTTCTCTTGCTTTGATTTAAAGTCATAAGACTTAGAGAATTCCTTTTCGGTCTTGATAGCACATGACACAATGCCTTCGTACGATGAAAAGGATTGTGAGACTAATTCTTGACATAGAAATGGTTTTAACCCATCAAAGAAACGATCAATATTACTTCTGGGGTTACATATATAATCTTCAGCATACCTTTCTAACCTTGTAAAGTTAGCCTCATACTTTGCGACATTCTCATCCTCCTTTTGTCTCAGACTCGGAAATTGCCTTTCTATATCTGCTCGATGGTCATGAGGAAAGTATTTTTCTAAAACAGATCTTTGAACTCCCCCCATTCCATATTTGATACTTCATCATCTTCCTTCATGTTTTGAATCAATGACCACCATTGATCAGCATCTCCAGTGAGGCGGTAAACTGTCATGATAACTTTTTCCCTTTCACTACTCCCCAAAGCCTGAAATATTTTCTCTAGGTAATTTATCCATTTCTTAGCTACTAAGGGATTTTTACTCCCATTGAACGTTGGTGGTTGTTGCCTCATGAATCGATCTAACATTGATCCTCCACTTTGTGGATCAGGGAGCTCCATACGGGTAAGGATATTATTCATAACCTGAGTGAGTTGTCCCGGTATAGTGATTAGCTGATCGGCACCAGTTGCATCACCAGCTCCACTATAATTATCTTGAACAGGATGGAAATACCTACATGGAGTGTGTGCATTGATACGGTTTCCATTTCTTCCACTAGGAGCCATTTCTAAACAATGGCATAAACTAGAACAGTTTATGAATCAAAATACATAATTCCTTACTTATAAAACACTTAACATAAACTGAACTATTTATGGATATAATCCATAATCATAAAAATGTTTTCTTTGAAAAAGTATATACTCATAAGCCCTTCATAATGATTTTTAAAGAAAATGAGAGTTATCCTAAGCATATCCCCTGGGAGTCTCGTAAGCAAGAGTGCAGCAAGGCCCGTTGCCGTGCACCAGTTCTCGTTCGAGTCTAGCTCAAAGCGGTGTTTTAGGGTTTTACCCCTAGGTACATCTGTGCCAGAGCCGCCTCTACCTGCTCGTATCTAGACAGGGATGTATTTCTTGGAAAACTCACAAAATCTCTACAATACCAAAATTCTAGGAAGTTCTTCTATACTAATCCTCAAAGTTTATCTTAGGTCTATGTGCTCTAATCAGAGTTTATCTAAATCTAGCTTCCAAGGTTTGTACTAAACTTCCTATGATACCAACTGTAACGCCCCAACCCCAGTTACCCAGAGTTTGTGCATTATTACATAACATTGGAATGATCACAAGAAAGATCAAATCTCAAAATACCGATTGGTTTAGTAGCCTTGGAAACACTAGATATATTCATAATGTTTTACATTACATCATAAAGTGAAAAAGTACTACAACAACATATTGTCTCCATAGTCCACACTATTTTCCCATCATAATATCCCTGCAGGTCATTCATAATTTACTTCTTCACATCCTGGGAAAAATAAAACATAGAAAAGGGGTGAGCTCAAATGCCCAGTAAGGATAACAATATAGCAGAAACTTTCATAAACAAGAATAAACATTTAAGGCAATGTATAACTAAAACAAAAGCCTTTTAAACTTGAACTTCAACATAGTATAGAAAAAATGAAATAATTCCATTTACTTATTCACATGGATATTCTACTAATCGAATAATCACATGAAATATCAATAACCACTTTCATAATGATGGAATGCATAATTCCATACAATCATAACCACATAGCCAAGGCCTCGTGCCAAGACTACAAATAAGATTTTGTCAAGGCCTTGGGCCAAGACACTATTTGGTCTCATGAGACCTACCGATGCATCGAGGATCTATAGCAGGCTCCACCCGTCACATATTAAGTCCAATGCATTCCCATATGAAAAGGTTTAAACATAACATAAACATTCGTATTAAAAATAGAATATGAAATGTAAATACTTCATCCATAAACTATGAATGGTATAAAAATAACACATCCATAGTCAAACATATCACAAAACCTTCAATACAATACATAAGTTTTGTATCATAATAAATCTACTTCAAATAAGCGTAAAATCCATCAAAGGATGTTGACATAGATGAAATCAAAACTCTTTTTAGAGAAGTATCTCTTTCTATTTTGAAATCATTTAAGAGTCATATATTTATAAAATAAAAAATTTTCTTTGAAAATATTCTTATAAGCTTGTAAGGGAAGCTTCAACGATTTTATAATGGCGGAAAATAGCCGCACTCGCCGTATAAGTTAAAAAAACATTCTTACCTTAATTCTGTCGAAGAGGTTAAAAAGTAACTTGTTTGGAAAACGAAGGAAATATTCATTTATAAAACTCTTATAAAAAGTCAAACAAGGGTATAAATGACTTTAACCCATATTCTTGTAAATAGTAAAAATGTTTTGAAATACATTTTTAAGAAACATGGATGTGGATGATAAAGAGATCCTAGTAGATTATTACGTATAAACAACCTCGGATAATGAAGAGATTGTGAAATAACCCCTACCTTGTACTTTTCCTTGGTTGGGGTAGGTTAACCTCCTGTATAATGGTAAAATAATTGTTATTAAATTATTCAATAATCATATACATTAATATGATATCATATATGATCTTTTAACATTGATTTGTTAATAATATCTTAGTATTATCGTTGTTTCGGGTGTTAACTTACTCGTTTTCTTTTATATGTTTTGTTATGTAAGATGTGTTTGTCATGTATAGGTTGTATCTTAATAATATCCAGAATGATATCAAGTCCTTAGATACTATTATTAATCAACAAATGAGAATTATACTTGAATGGAAACGATGGAGAATGAATCTCATCACGTTCGTGGAGACGGTAGTCCGTACATACGCACGTGCGACAATATAATTCTTTTGATATTAAAATAATATATAATTGGATGGTATATCATATATAAATAATAATTATCATGTTATATTTATTATTTATATGAGTTACACATCATTATTATACCCATCCAAATAATAATTTATTGAATAACAATTACACCACGACGTGGAGACGGTAAGCTGTACGTACGCACGTATGGTGACATGTTATTTAAAGGATGGATAGAATACTGAATATGGTTGTACCATATTTATACTAACATTATAGTATATATAATATACTGGAGTTATTATTTTAGAATGGTAATGAAAAAGAAGGAATAAGTGGAAGAAGAAAGGAACTTGGAAAAGGGTGGTGAAATCATTACCTCTTCTTCGGGTTCTTCCTTTTGATTTGATCAAAAGGGCTCCTTAAGTTGGCTTTATGACTAAAGTAAGGCCTCTAGGATAAATTTAGGGAAGTTTATAGAGTATTTGGGTAGATTTTGGCCGAACCAAAAGGCTTTGAAGGTGTGAGTTAATGACAAGGGAGAGTGCCCTTTTATAAGAGGGGTGAGGGGCACCTTTGGAAAAGCTAGAAATATTATTTTATAATAAATTCATATTCAGTTTATAATGGCTCAAAATTGGATTACTTAACGTTTAAGGTGGGCATGAGTCTAAAACCACTAAACCAATGTAATTTATACATGTTTGGGTTACTATATTAACCTTATCTTTAAGTATTAACTCTTAGTTAATTAGTTTCACTTTTACAATATCTCTTTGTATTTTTATATTATATGGTTAATAAACTTACTATATACATCCAAGATACCCCCAAGTGGTCCATTAATGATACACCTATCATGATATAAGTATCTTGTCCGAACATTATATTTTTAGGAATTTAATATCAATTAATAATATAATATTTGTTTTAAAAACACTTTTATGTCAATTTTGAAACTATTCAATAATTGATTTTTGTAAAAATCATAACAGAATTATTACTTCGCAAAAAGTTAATTACATAATTCCTAACATGTCATATTAACCTAGAAAATTATTTTAATTCATTAAAAGTCTCAAATTATATTTATTTTGGTATTTATAGTATCAATTATATTAATTTTTCACTATTATGGTAATTACTTCATCATCATTATGTCATAAATAAATTAAATTATTTAATGTCTAAAAATTATAAATAAAATATAATTATGTATTAAATATCTTTATATTTCTAATGAATATTTACAATCGAATTTATCTTATGTATAAACCTATATTAAAAATGTTTTAGTAAATAAACTTTGATTTTAAGTCTTTTAAATCTTCATTGAATTAAATAATAATAAATGTCCTAATCTGATTCAAGTGGACCTAAATGATAATAATTTATTAATAAGGTTGTTTTTGGTCGAGATACACTTGTCCAATATAATTAGTACATGTTTTAGGGTAATATTAATATCATTTTTAGCCTTAATTACCCTATTTACTTTTAACCGTGGTAAATAAAAGTAAAAAATTACTATTCCCCAAAAATTATTTCCATCTCATTGAACCACATTTTACTACTTTATATTAACCATGTTTCTCATATTTTCTAAATTCCATTCACAGAAGCGGTAAAATTAAGTTTTATGAAAAATTCAGTTTTTTTAACTACCACTTAGTGGTTTCACTATTCATCAAAAATTGAAGTTTTTCTGAACAATGCCAAAATTTCACCCTAAGATATAATTGATATTCCAAATTCAAAAATGATGTCTATTTTATATAATTCCAAACATATAAGTTTCATTAATTAATTTTATAATTAATTCCCGCTGTTACAACAAATAGAGGGTTTTTAAGAAACAATATATATCAAAAGATTGACAATTGTTTATGTCCAATTTCAAAGTGAAATTAATTCTAATGAACACCATTGTATAAAATGGTAAAAATATATTCTAATTATAATTTAAAACCACTAAATAATATAATTTATCACTATAAATTATTTTTATTAAAAAGTTTTTTTTAAGTATTTTTCACTATTCATAAAAATTGGAAGTTCTCAGAAAAATACCAAAAATTCAACTTAGGATAATTTCGATATTCTGAATCCAAAAATGAAATCCATTTTGAAATATAAAATATATATAATTTCAAAAAGTATGTATTACTATTCATAACAGCTAGTTTGATTGGTTGTGGTGTGTGAGAACTCGATGTTGCGTACAACACACGCTATCACATTATTCAAAGAGAAGTGTACCGTAGAAGCTTGGGGTGTTACATTGTGATTATTTACTTATGTTTCCACACTCCTAAGACTCATTTATTATGTTATTCCCAAATATTTATGTCCTGATTCATGTTTTATGATCCATATTTTATTGGATATGATTCTCTTATCTTATTTCCATAAACTTTGACTATGTTCTCAAACCCATATGTTCATTTTATTCTCAATTATGTTCTTCGATTGATATATCATATTTTTAGCATTACTAGGAACTATATCTCACCATTTATTATATTTTAATTATCTTAGGTAATGAATAATATTATTGTGTAATATGCATATAAAATTATATCAAATGTGTAGAATTTTTTTCGAAGATGCTAAATAATTATTGAAAATAATAAATTCATGGATTAATAGTAAAAATATAAATTGGGTGGGAAATATGTGGGTTTTATTTGGAAATGTTTTTCCATAATTCTATAAAACTCTAAAACTAAAAGGTATTGGGTTTTTAAGTGATTTAATATTTTCTATATATTTAGTAATTAGGGATGGATAATTTTAGCCTATTATTGTCGGCATCAAATTCAACATGTAAAGAAAATATTTTTATCACTAGATTTGAAAGAGTAGATTTGGGTTAATTTAGGATTTAGTTACTTTATTAAGTTTACTAATGACTTTAGTTGGTATGGATATGTGTTTTTTATGAGACATATCTATGAAACTTTTTAAAAGTTTAAGGCATTTAAGAATGAATTACAAAATCAAATGGGAAAATGTATTATGATTCTCCAATCGGATCGAGGTGTGAATACTTGAGCATGGAATTTTGTGATCATTTGAGAGAATGTGGAATTTTTTCTTAACTAAATAATTTAAAACCTCAATGTAATGGTGTGTTTGAGAGGATAAATCCTACCCTATTGAATATGGTTTGATTGATGATGAGTTAGTGTGACCTTCCTATATCATTTTGAGGATATGCCTTAATGATTGTTATATTCCTATTTAACCACATTAAATCCAAATAAATCATCAATAAATCATATGATATATGAATTAGAAATTGTCCCATTATGTTTTTATGAGTATTTGGGTTTTCAATGTACTCATGTGATGATTGGAATCTTATATTGTTTTTCCTAAGAAAAATACATGATATTATTTCAATAATCCGGCTAAACACAAAGTGTTTTTGGATAAAGATGGAATTTTCCTTGAAAATGATCATATGAATAAATTAGTACATGAGAAAAAATTTAAATTTAGATAAGTTAAATTCCAAAAAATAGAATATGTTCTTGAGATAAATGTTGATCCTATTTCATAAAGATTTGTGGAAGAAGAATCGACTAAGGTTTCACAAGAACATAGAAGTTATGGTAAGTTTTATTTGGAACCCATGATATATGGATTTCTTATGGAAAAATATAATGAATCGATGTTCATTGTAGATGAACTTTATACCTATCATGAGGATATTGAGAGTTCTAGACCCAATATATGGCTAAAATCCATGGAATTAGAAATGGACTCTTTATACTAATTAATTTTGGAACTTGGAGGATGAACATGAATGGGTGAGACCCATAGGGTACAAGTTGATTTAATAAAATTAACATGGATGGTAGAGTTTAAACCTAAAAATAATTATTATTAATAAAGAGTTATAAAAATCATGGAATTAACTATATAGACACCTTTCCACCAATTTCAATAATAAAGTATATTCAGAAATTTATTTATATAGTTTTTCATTTTGATTGTGAGATATATAAAATGGATGTAAAAACATATTTCCTTAATGGTAATTAATTAAAGTGCGTGAATATGAAATGACTTAAAGGATTTAATATTAAAAATTAGTCTATTAATGTTTTCAAGTTGATGTGGCCTATTTATGGATTTAATAAGGCTACTAGTAGCTGAAATTCTTAGTTTTATGATGTGATTAAAGAGTTTGGTTTCATAAAAAAACAAGAAATGTTTTTTTTATATAATAAGATTAGTGGGAATGTGGTTTTATTCTTGATATTTTATGTGGATGAAAAACTACTTATCAAAAATTCAATTATAAATTTACACTCTCTAAATATTTGGTTTATTAAATCCTTATCAATAAAAGATATGAGTGAGGAAGCCCGCATATAGTGTATGAAGAACTATATAAATAGATCTAAGAGTCTAATTAGATTGATTCATAAAAAATATATTGATAAAGTACTAAATTAGTTTATCATAGAGAACTCAAAAATGGGTCTTTACTAGTGTTACATGGCATGAATATTAGGAAGATTCAAGATCCTTCTAAAGAGTTAGAAAATGTGGGTAGAGTTTCCTATTCATCACCCATAGGATCTATAATGTATTACAGTTTGTATATTCATATTGATTTCTCTTATGCTCTGATCATAACAAGTAGATACCAATCCAATCATATTGAGAGTGATTGGATTTTTATCAAGAATATCCTTAAGTACTTGAGAAGAAATAAGGATATATCCTTAACTTTTATAAGATATTATGAGCTCTATGTAAAGGGTTACACTGATGTAAGTTTCCAATTTGGAAAAGATAACATAATATTTCAATCTTTTTTCCTATTTTCCCTAAAATTTGGAGCTATTATTTAGAAGAGTTCCAAATATGAAACAATAGAGAACTCAAAAATAAAGGCAGAGTGCGTCATTACATCAGATGATATGAAGGAATATGTTTGGATCAAGAATTTAATTTCTAATAATAGGGTGGTTCTTAGCATCCAAGGGGAAATTAATCTTTAATTTGAAAATAATGGATCTATTTTTCAGTAAAATAAACCCTAGTCTCCCTAAAGGACTAAACATATAATTAATAAAAATAATATCATTTAATAGATCATTGAGGGGGGAAATATAATGATCTACTAGATAGATACAAATAATAATGTAGATGAACCATTTATGAAACCATTACCATAGTAGATGCACGAGATTCATGTTGAATCAATTAGTATAAGATTCATGATATATTTGATGTAATGGTTGTATAATGTATTTCTATAAACTTATATTTTTTTCATTTTCGATAGAATAATTTTTATTGGATAAAGTGGGAACCTACACACACCAACAACTATGAAAGAAGACAATAAAAAACAATTTCAAATTTCAAATTTCAAATTTCAAACATATTTACATTCAGTTGCTACAAGTGGTAGAAGACACCTCCATCATCAATACTATGAGCACAGTCAGAAGAAACTACAATAGAATAATATAGAAACACCATCAATAGAAATTATAAATAAGTTATAACTTTACTTCATTATAATAAACATAGGGTATTGAATAAATTCCAAACAAATACAAAAGTTTCAACCATGTCCAACAAGGATAATCCAAAACAAGTACCATAAAACATCAAAATCACTTACAGTACATCATCTACTAATATAAGAACCATAGAAATAGATGAATGAAATTACATGTTCCATAATCTTCAGACCAAATTTAAAACTAGACATAAGTCTTGACTTCGATGTTAGATAAAACCAACATATTACCACCACCACCCAACCATCATATTCAACCGGAATTCATAAAAGGGGACAAAACCAACCAAGAAAATTCTACAAAATTGAACGTAGACACCAACACCAACATAATACACCAAAAAAATACCTTAATGAACTGAGAATAGGTCAAGCATGATGAGATTTGTTTTGGGTAGAGAAGGGATAATTGTTCAATGAGGAAGAATCGCCAAGCGTCACACCAACAAAATCCAAATCTATCATAGTACCTTCATGGGAAAAAATATGGGGTTTGTCATGAACGTTTAGGAAATAATAAAAGTGTTAATAGAATATAGGGTCTATGAAATTATAGAATAAATACCACTAAAATGGAACCATAAGATCCAAAACACCATTATATAACCACCATTTAAGAAAATACCAACACTGATGATAAAATAAAACTCGGTAGCACCACTCCTGTCATGCCACTATAAGTGATAGAAACAACATGCCAATGCAGATGATCACTATTGATACAAGGAAGATAGTAGGATTCCACTTAAGGATGGAAGTTTCATTAACAAAACTAAATAGAACCACTATGTTCATATCTATAATTACTAGAGACAAGAACATCCAATTTGGGATTGAAATTTAAATCTAGTCAAGCTCCAAACAAAACAGAAGATGGGAGATACACCAAACAGTGAGTGAACCTGATAAAGTAGTGGAGAGGAGGAAAATAACCCAACAAAGATTTTAGATGTTGAGATTGGTGGAATCCAATAAATTTGGAAAAATAAAATTGAAGATAAACAAAATACCAAAGCATGAGGGAATTCAGATCTTGAACCCAAAATATGAAGTGGGAGAAGAAAACCCTTAATCACCCTGGGAGGATGACCAGGAGAGTGTGGTCCCATCATTTTTTATAGTGTATCATGATTTAGTATTAATGGAAATCATTAGATATCATTTATTAAAGTGTGTTTCAATTTATATTGCATTAACAATAGAATGATAATATCCCCTCAAAGAAATACATTTATTTTTCTCTAATCAATGATCATTACATAGTATTATAGGTTGTGATGATATGTTAAGATTATAATGTGTAGTGGAAGCATGAGATAATAAGTGGAGACTTATTATATGAATTTTCACAGAAAAGTTTATCTCATGGCATTTTATATGGTCATGGGTAAATTTAGGTTTATATTCTTATTACTAACCATTATTACCTAAATTGCTTTGAGATACCTAGAATAATAACCTTTAAACTTTGATGCCTTTATTTTTCAAGACATCACTTAGCTAAAAAGGGGTAGTTGGGTATGTTTGTGGTCATGTCATTGGTTAGAGCTAAACCAATATGGATAGGATAATATAATACATCTATCATATTTATTAACTTGGAAAATGGAAATAATTTTTCATTCTTAGTTTGATGTGCTCATCTACTAAATGATGTCCATGTGATGTATTCATCGACCTAGTTGGTATATTTAAAATAATCTTGAATTTATGAGATAGTATATACAATAATTACATGTTACATGTCTAGTAGTCACTCATTTTCATGAACAACAGTATTATATAGGTATAAATACGGTATATATGAAACATATTTGGGTGCACATGTACTTGTAGAGATGTGAGTATGTTTGATAAAGATTAGACCAAACCCCTTTAGAGCTTCATTAAAACATATGTTTTACTATAAGCTTCTCTCTAATTATATATATGAAATAGGGATTTCATATATATTTTTCAACATTGTAAAGGCCCATAGGGTAACACAATTACACCATAAGATAAGGATGAAACACTAAAAAAAAAATTTAATCTACCCCAATAGGTTGTTTTATGGTCTTAGTAAAATTACCCCTTGATAATGCTTAAAATGTTTCGATAACTATAGGAAACAATTTCAATAAACTCTCACACTAAGATATTGGGATGTTTTAATAGACTGAAGATAATGATAGGATTTTTCAATGTAGCGAAAAATGGCCTAAAAAGACCATATTTTTAGGATCATGCTTTAATTTAATAATATTGAATCATTGAAATAATTCATGATTCCATAAAAATGATATACCAAATATTAATTTGAAGATAAGGTTTCAAAATGGGAGAATTTATTTTTTGAAAATGAAAATGACAAACATTCTGATTTTTCAAATGATATAATTATTTTTAAAAAAAATATTTAATTTATTTGTGTGAGTGTGCTTCTGTGAGTGCATAATTTATCAAATTTTAATAAAATATTTTTTTAAATAATTTTAAAAAAATTGAAAAATAATTTTTTATAAAAGTATATTTTCTCTGGGTACTTATTTATAAGAGATTGACCATAGATAGTTTATCCTAAATTCCATAATGGGACCCGCCTTTTCTAAATTTTCTTTTTTACATCTGATCAGTATTTTTTTCTACCTCATCAATATGAAATTTATATTTTATCCATCATAATACTCAGTGAATAAATTATTTTTATATTAAAATATGGAAATCCCCAACTTTTATTTATTAACACTACATCATAACTTAAGTTATTATACATATTAACGATATTCTATCAATTTAATCCATTAATTAATATAAATATCTGAGGATTTTTCATATTTAAATTTTTTATAAAATAATAAAATAATTAATTATATTTAATAATTTCTTATTATCTAGTATCTAAAATTTATATCACTTTTATAAACATGTGTATATATATATTTAATGTGCTCTCTATAGAGTAAACTCATTAACATTTTTCACTTATATGTTTGAATTAGTGAAATTTTAAAATGGGATTCCACTAGTAGAACACAAAACTCATTAATTAATTATATTTTTTTAAGATTTTATAACCCAACCTCTAATCATGACGTGTGTTATTAATAACAAGGATTTAAGGTTATAAAATTCAATGTCAAAGAAATTTTTATGACTTTTTTTACAAATGAAACGCTTTAAATTGAATCTACCTAAAGATAGTGTTGTGTTTTTATTAAAAAATGAATTATCCTATGGGTTTCAACCCTATGTATTTATTAGTCACATTTACAATCTATCTTGATAGAGATTTTGTAAATGGATCCATGTGGTTTTTATACAATCTCACATTAACAATTTTTATGGAAACATATTGTATCAATTATCTTACAATATCAAATATCAAACTAATATGTCTATTATTTCCATTATACATGAAACTATACGATTTTGATAAATTTGTTTCACAATTAAAATTGACAAAAAAATAATTGGACTATGACACAATTTAATGTCTAATAATAAATTCCTCGTCTATTTTAATTTCTTTCATTATCACTTAATAAATAACACAACATCCAATATTAAATAACTATACATATGTGGATTTATTATCTCCAACATTAGTAATCCAACTAATATTATTGTATCCTTCTAATATAGTCAGATAATAACTAGAAAATAAACTTAGATCTTTAGTCTTATTTAATTTCCAAAGATTCTTGATGCACATTTCTAATGATTTTTAAAAGTATTAATAGTATATCTACTAATTTTACACATTAAAAAAGTAATTTTGGGTATAGATAAATGCATCACATACATCAAAAAACCAATTTCACTATCATATTCATGTTGTTTTATATCTTTGAGTGTATTAAAAAATTGTTTTACACTATAATCAAATGAATTATTTGAATACTTGAAACCAAGATAATTAAATTTACAAAAAATATTCTTGATATAATGAAATAGAATCAAATATTAACCCAAACTATGTTTTCTATATTTGATGCATATATTAGTTTTCACCATTATAAGATCCTTCATTTTAAACATAAGGGGTAAATATTTATTTGTCTCATAAAAAATAATCATATTGCTTAAAAAACTAGTATTCCATCTATAAAAAGACACAAAATAACTCTATATTCTCTTAAAAATTTTCAATAAATACATTTATCGATATTATTATGAACAAAACCATTAGATAAGATAATAATAAAATTTATCATTCCATTATTTTGGATATTTTTTGGGATCATAATGATATTTAATCAATTTACATACTTTATTTTCATTTTCCTCATAAAATAACCCATATAGTTGTTCTATGTAAAACTATTCATTTAAAGATTAATTAAAATGATATCTTAATATCAATTTGGTAAACAAATAAATGGTTAATAGAATAAAATGAAAGAAATATTCTTATTAGAGTAATTATTCCTACTAGAGTATGAGTATCAAAATAATAATTTCCCACCATTTTTATAAATTCATTTTAAACTAAACTTGATTCAAAATAATGTATATTTTCATTGGAATTATATTTTCTTATAAATACCCATTTAAATCTAATATTATTTTTCCCTTTTTTTAAATCCATAATGAATCAAGTATTACTCCCCCAAATAGAATCCATTTCAACGTTAATTTTTTCCCAAAATAGAAATATCTCTATAAGGAATAACTTATATATATTTCATAGGAAATATTCTATCACCGGTAATGTAGGATATTTATTTAGAAGATGATTATTTTGACTTTCATCAGTAATAAAAATAATGGAATCAGGAGAAATAAAATCTAGATATGGATGTTTTTCCATATATGGTATTATACTTTGTTTTGGTTCAGCTTAGTAATCATATTTATTCTCTACTATTTTATTTAAACTATAATGACTAAAAGATCTAGGTATTTGAGAACTGACTTCACCCACACTATCATAATAAAATTTATTTTCAAAAAACTCTACATGTCTGGATTCAGTGGTAACATTAACTTCTAATTAATTAATTCTATATAATTTACTATCTTATTTATAACAAAAAACACCTTAAATTACTCTATGTCTAATTTTAGTTCTTCTAGGATTAGGAACTCTAAAATAAGTTAAAAACCTCCATAAATTAAAATATAAAATATTAGGTTTCCTACCTTTTCAAATTTCATAAGGGGGTATACTAGTTTTCCTATAATTAATTTTTTTATAAATATAACATGAAACTAATAAAGATATATCCCACAAATTTTATGGTAAATAATATTCATTAAGCATACATTTTACTATTTTAACCAAAGTATAATTTTTCATTTCAACTAAACCATTTAGTTGAGGTGTATAAGGAGTTGTACATTGATGAATTATACCATTTTCTTTACAGAACTCAATAAATTCAATCATTAAGTACTCACTGTAACTATCTAAATGTAAAACTATAATTTTATTATTTAATTAATTTTCAATTTCAACTTTATATTTCTTAAACATATTTAAATCTTCAGATTTTTTTCTAATAATATATATAGACAGATATCTGTTGTAATTATTAGTAAAGGTATTAAATATATTTTACCTCCTTTATTTAAAAAAGTATATAACTAAAAAATATCATAAAATACAAATTTTAATATATACAAATTTATTTTAACACTATAAAATTAATTTTTAATTATTTGAGATTCTATGAATGATTAATATTTATTTAACTCATTTCTAAAGATTATAAAATTTAATTTTGTCACTATTTTCAATGAACTAAAATAAATATAAAAAAAATTCAATTCATAAATTAGATATACTGATAAAATAATTATATTATTCAATCATATTATTAATAAAAAATTATAAAATTTCATTGTTAGTGTCACACCTGGATTTTCAATTCTATGCTTTGTTTCAAATCCTCTTTTGGTTCTTAGCTTTCTCTTGGGTTCCGGGTGTTTCGGGTTTGAAATCTTGGTTCCTGTTGTGTTACTGATCTATGAACTTTATCTTGGGGGTATTTTATGGTAATTTGCCTCCTCATTTGTCAAAGGGGTGGTGTGAGGTTGTGGTGTTTTGGAGTTGTTTTTGTGACACTCCTAGTGGAACCACTTGTGGGGTAAGTTGTTGAGGCGGTTTGTACCCATGAGTTAGATTAGTATTATGGTGAAAAGGTGGTTTTCTTTTGGGTATTATTTCCTCCTATTCTTGGATTATATTTCCCCATCCCCCCCCCCCCTTGTACCCTCTTGAAATTAGAGGAGAATGGATGGTTTTTGAGTGGCCAGAACATGCCACATAGTTTGGCCGCACGGTTCCAAATCATGGAGGCAAACTGTGCAGGTTTGTCCAGGTCATTAAAAATACTTTTGAATTTCTAACTTTTCCCTTCCATAATAAACCCAAATCCACCCCATTAATCCCCATTTAGTTCCCTACCCCCATGGTCAGCCTCTATGGTTTCTCCCCCTCCCTTGGACCTCATCTTTGAAGGGATATTTTATGGGGATGCATCAAAATTATGAAAGTAAGTCATTCCATCTTTAATTTGCTCCCTTTATTTACGTTTTCTTCCACTCTTTATTGAATTTCCTCTTATCTAGTATCTAGGGTTCTTTCCTAGGGTTTAAATAGTTGTCTTTTTGGTAAAATATTTTGTTCTAGGGATGGATTTATCTTCCTTGTGGTGTGGTGGTGGTGTGCTTGATGTTTCGCACTAAGTTTGAGGATTTCAACACAAAAGGTAGGTGATTACATGTGTAACCATTTCTTGATGAGTTAGTTTTATTGTTTTACTAATTTTTCTTGTTCCTCTTTTTCTTTTTGTAGGGCTAAAACAGTTTTTTGATGGATTTGGTTAAGCATTTAATTTTATAGTTTCATTCTTGTTTGAAGTTGTGTACTTTTCAAATGTAACACATGTGATATTGTTTGTGGTAGTTTTATAAAATATGAAATGGATTTATTAGTTGTTTAAAGGGGCTTAAAATTTTGTTTTGTTAATTACTTAGTGTCATTTGGGCCTTGTAGGGGGTTTTGAATGGGTTTAAGGTGTAAAAACATGTCGTACTTCTTGAGAGTGATTTATGAAAACGTGTGTTTTTATTTGTGTCTTTTGTGGTATTATTTTAGGTATTTTTATAACACTTGGGGGTGGTTTAATAAATATTTTTAGGGATTCAAATTATGTTTTTGGTTGGTATTGGTATGATTTTGGTCTTTAATGAGGGTTTTGAAATGGGTTATGTGTGCAAACTGTGGTTATACCTCTTGGGTTTGTTTTATAAAAATTGTAAATGTTTTATTTGGTTAAACAAAGTGAGAAAATGGTGTATATGTACTATTTTGGTAAGTGTGTTCACAAAATATGGGTCTTTGAAAGGTAAAGTGGTGATTTGAGATGTCAAACATTTTTGAAATGTTTTATAAATTTCTAAAAAAATTACTGAATTGTGTTGTGGGTGTGAAACATAGTTGTGGGCTGTTTCATGTGAGTTTATTGGAAAAATGAATTTTGATGGTGAGAAGGGTATTATGTGATAGGTGTGTGGGATGTTATGTGAGTTGGAATATCTTTTAATGGTTTTATAAAAAAAATTAACGGATTTTTGGAATTGTTAATGAAATTTGAAAAGTGTTGTCGACTATTTTGGTGTGAGTATGATTTCAAAATGAATTTGAATGAAAAAGTGGATTTTTGGTGACTTGTGTGATGTACATGTGGGATGTTTGGTGAGTTTGAGACGTGGAAGTCATATTTTCATGTGAAAATTATATTTATTTCCTTTTTGAACTTGTTTGAGCACAAGAGGGAAACCTGAGTATCTAGGTGGGTGGACGTGTACTAGTATGCTAGGGATTCCGTGGGGTTTGGCCTCAGTTTCACGTAGCAAGATTAAACTTAAAACACTACCAAAGATATGATGATGATGATGATTTTGGAAACTAGGTTGTGGGTATGTTCCCTACTAGTGTCTCGTGCACGAGAACGAATATTTTCATGGTTACTCTCACCGAGATATGAGGTACCTCGGACCCACAGCGACCTAGTGCCTAGGGGTTATTTCCTATTGTTTGTGCTCATTAGATTCTTTACTCTTACCATCGTCATATAGTATGTTTGGTAGGAAATTTCAGTAGCTTTAGCATTTTATTTTTAAAATGGTTGATTCATTGAAATATTCCACTTGAAAACTATTTTATTTAAAGGTTCATCTTTTAAAAATTGTAGCTAGCACTTCATGTTTTGAAAAACATGGATTCTTTTTGTCTCTAAATGTTTATCACATGGAATCTCTTAGTGGTGGAATACTACTAGGGTTTGGATCACACCATACTTACACCTTTGGGTGTAAGTATACTTTTTTATTTTTGTCACAGGTTTGGATATAATTTTTACTGTCATTGGTTTGGGTTTCTAGTAGGTCCTTCGTGGTGTTGTCTTGTGGAGATAGATTGAGGGCAGTGCCTCTTACCGTGAGGGTGGTTCTTGGGCTGTTCATTATGGGTGTCTACAGTTGTTGTAGTCTTTTATAATTTTTTTAAACTATGTAATTCAATTCTATTTTTTAAAAAATATGGTTTGTTTTGAAAAATCCAGATTTTTCATATTGAATTTGTTTGTTGTTTAATGTTTATAATCTCAGGTAAATCATTCTCAAACTTTATTTTATGATACTCATGCACTTGTTCTAGGCCGTGGGGATTGGGAACGCCCTTTGGGCCTTGTCACGGGCTAGGTCAAGAGCTGGTTTTGATGTTGACCAGATCTAGTTTGTGATTGTTAGAATATTTTTCCCCATGAACATTCTATCCTTCTAAAAGATAACATTTTTAGATTAAAATGAAACCAAACATTTAATTTTACAAAAAATATCCATCAAAACAAAATTATTTTGTATCATGGGTATATATAACATATGTATTTGTATACTTATTTTCAAAGGTAAATTTTAGTTCCACACTTCCTTGCCTAGTAACATTGTTGTGTACACAATTTCTAATATGAAATTACTTAATGATAGTACACTCATAATTTTTTTTTAACATTGAACAATATTTTCACACATGCACTGGATATCTAGAATCATTCCAATATCATACTTTCATTGAAGTAATGCTATATTTAGATATCATTGTGATATATATTTTCTTCAATAATAATATTTATATATTGTTTGTTCACTTTATTTCAAAAGTGAAATTCCCTTTTAAAATTACTTATTTTTACAAAAACAAATAATTCTCCTTTCTTCTTTGAATGATTTACTTTTTTCCAGATTTTTTTACATTTCTTCTTGGAATATTGAGAAGAATTATTTGATGTATTTCCCTCTATGATATTAACCTTATAATCAAATTTTGTTTTTATTTTTATATCTATAATTAAGGATTATTATTCAATGTGAAGAGGTTTTTTATAATATTCCAAGGAAATATAATTAGTATTATTTATAAGTGATTAAATTAATTATTTCTACATAGGTGGAAATTTTAAAACAAATTCACCCACATTGAAAGTTTTAAATATTTCTATCTTGTAGTGAAAAGTTATTTATAATGAATTTAAGTACATGAACTTGTTTAAAAAATGTCTTGTTATCAACCATATTGAAATTAGGATAATTTGAAATTGAAATTTTATTATTACCTTCCTCCTTGGATTTATACTTTAAATAAAAAACATCCCAAATTTATCATGGATAGTTCATTGTTGAAAGAAATCATAAAGATAGTTTGAAAAAGTGTTTAGGTTATTAAATCAACATAAAACCTCATTATCTTCATGTTTGTTTCACATATATTTCATTTTTTATAGAACCATTGCATCAACTAGTGTTATATCAGAGTTTGGAATAGGCTCTTTTGGAACATGTGAAATATCGAGTTACAATATATATAAAATTTAAAGGATGGTAAGACAAAACTTCATCTTATCATATTATCAATTTTTTCTCTTCAAATAAATCATGTTTCACCATATATTGATTCATCACATAAAGTGAATCAGAATCCATATTTTTATATTCTACCATGGTTAAATCTTTTTCATTATTGTTTATTAAGGCCATAAAAATAAAAATGGTTTAGAAATTTAAGTACATTGAAGAGTAACATAAATCACTATCAAAAAAAGGTTAATATTCCCGACTCAATTATTATATGGTCTTAGAGAATGTTTCTCTCATGGATATATAAAATATATTGATAAATATATAATAAAATTATAAATAACTCTCACACTGATATATTTGATTTTTTCAACTCACTATATATAATTTTTATAATTTGTTAAAGTAACAAAAAAAAATTAGTATAGCCTATATTTATAATTCCATAATTTAATTTAATCTTGTGATTCGGTGAATTAATCCAAAATTTCACTAAAATGACACCTCAAAAATAAGTTTAATGATTATTTTTCAAACATGGGGACTTTTTTATTTTTAAAAATGATGATTCTTATAATTCTTATTTTTAAAACTGTATAATTATTTTTAAAATTATTTTATTTTATTTTGTGTTTTTGTGTGTTCATGTATATATATAATATAAAAAATAGTAAAATATATATTTAAATAAATTTTAAAAGTATTTTATTATATATATTTTTTTTAATTTATCGCTTCGCAGGGAACTTATTCATAAGAGAGGGGACTTGGGAAGTTTATCCTAATTTCAATTATAGGACACCCCTTTTTTAAAAAATTACCCACCTCATCGATCCGCATTTTTTTCACATCACCAATATACATTTTATATGGGACCCATCATAATATTTAAATACCAAATATATTAATAATAAAATACAAAAATTCCTTACTTTTATTTATTAAATATTCACTCCCAAAATCATAATTCATGTTATTATATATAATAAAAGTATCTTTTGATTTTAACTATAAAATACTTTAAATAACTCAAAGTGTTATCAAAATTATAAGTTATCCAAAACATTAAAATTATTAATCTATTTAATAAACCATAGGTGTAATAAATATAATATTTCCTTGTTAACTAGTATCTAAAATTTATAGAACTTTCATTGTCATGTGTTTATATCCTTCTTTGGAAATATATAAGGAGTAAACCCAACAACTATTTTAATAATTAGAATCATTTCTATGTTCACATAGGAAAAATATTATGATGTACTTTTTTATTAGAGAAAACAAATCATTAAGTATTAATATTTTGTTAAGAGTTAATAACTCAATATCTAATAATAATGGGAAATATTGTCACCAAGTAGTCGAGGTCATAATAGTCACTATCAAAAATCAGTTTAGTTAAATATTATTATCAAATACAGCCTTTAATTAAAACCTATGTAAACAAATTCTTAGGTTTCTATTACTAAATGATTTATTTTTTTGGGTTTTAACCCCATATATTTATTAATAACACATATAAACTCCCTTGAAATATATTTTAAAAATGGATCTATAAAGTTTTCACCTGATCTCACATAAATAATTATTATATTTTCATCTTGTAAAAATTGTTTTATATAATCATGTATTAAACAACCACATATAGACTTTCCATTGTACATAAAACTATAAAATCTTGATAAAGTTTCTTTACTATACTAATTGATAGAATTATTTGGAATTATACTATGTCTCAATTTAATATCCAATAATAAATTATGAATCCATTTTTCTTCCTTTTCATAGGACAATAAGGAAATAAATTCAATCTCTATAGTCGAATATGAAATACATGTTTGTTTCTCACCCTCCTAAGAAACAACACAACCTTCAAGAGTAAATAACCATACATATGTGGATAAATTATACCCCACACTAGCAATAAAACTCACATAAATTTATCCTTATAATATATCTTGATAATCATTATAAAATAAACTTATATTATTTAGTCATATTTAGATATCTAAATATTCTTGTTGCACATTTAGAAGGATTTTAAATAATATTACAAGTATATATACTCAAATTACACACCAAAAAATAAATTTCAGGTCTATGATAATGCATCACAAACATTAGAGAACAAATTTCACTATAATAACAAAGTTGTTCTACAAAACTTCCAATGTTGAAATATATTTTTACACTAGAGTCTATTGGAGTTTTTCCATCCTTGAGAAAATAATTATTAAATTTACGAAATATATTCTCAATATAATTAGCATAACATAAAAAATAACTCCCCCTATATTTTATATCTTTGATTCCCAAAATGGTACCCAATTTTCCAAGATCCTTCATTATAAACATAGTGGATAAATATTTATTTTTCTCATTAACACCAATCAATTGGGTCTAAACATAAAAATAATATCTATATAATGATGCATGAAAAATCTATATTGTTTTGTAAACTATGAATAAGTGAAATTATCATTATTATTATAGACAATACCATTATATAAGATAATAATTTCAAATTTCTCATGAAATTTTTTAGGATCCTATTTAAGAACATAATGATATTTAACTAATTTACTTACTTTATTTTCATTACCTTATAAAACTAACCATTTTTGTTATTCTATATACATATTTTTATTTAAATATCCATTTCATAAAATATTTATAATATCTATTAATTAATTAATAATTTATTAATAAAAGTTATTGAAAACAATATCCATATTGAAGTAATTCTATTTATAGGAGCATATGTATTAAAATAACTAATTCCATTATTTTTAATGAAACCTTGGGCAACTAATCCTAGTTTTGAAGATTTCTTGTTACCATTAGGAGCATATTTTCCTATAAATTTTTATTTATATCTTATAATCTTAAGTATTTTGGTAAATCCATAATGATATTAGTATTATTCCCCAAAATTCAATCAATTTTATCATTGGTGGATTCGTTCCAAAAACATTTTAAAATAAATAGATTATTTATATTTCTTTGGTTAATATTATATGATTAATACCACAGAAAATTTATTTAGAAGATGATTATTTTTATCTTATACAATAATAAAAACTATGGATCAATAGAAATAAATATGTATGTATTTTTTTCCTTCCTTATTCTTGTACCCTATTTTGTTTCAACATGAGAAGAATCTTTATTCTCTAATATTTTATATTGATATAGTACATGTAATGACCTGAACTTTTTAAATAAATTTTTTTTTGAAAAAATGTGTGTTATATTATTTTATACTCAAAAAACTATATCCCTTTAATAATGAAGTGAGTATAATTGAAATGTGACATTTGGGTTTCGAATGCTATATGATTGTTGGTCAATTATGACCATTGGTCAATATGACCATTGGAAATAGTACTCTTAATAATAATTTTAACGTTATAATTGGTACTATGAATAGAAATGATAATGGTAAATTAATGCAGAAAAAAAGAGTCAATGGCGTCATATAGTAGAATCGTGCCATATGAATCCCATTTTTCAGAGCTTGGGAAGGAGGTAAAATAATTGGGCATCACTCTTGACTAATCTCAAGACAAACTTCAACATGTTAATCTCGAATTAAATCACATATGGGAGAAGTTCAAGTTAGTGGAGATCACCACTCAGGCAATGTTAGCCGAGCCGCCCCATGAGTTTATCATCATTGAACTCCTCACCCTTAGGTCCTGTGTGGGTGTTATAAGGGGTTATGTTTTGAGACCCTATGTAATTGAAATTTAATCCCTTTGATTTAATAAAATTTTTATTTCATTATTTTCATTTTATGAATAGTTTTCCTTAAATATTTAGATGGAATTTGATAAATTGATTTTTTAGTAAAAATTTATACTTTTCACAGAGATATAAATTATTATAATAAACTAATTTTCTATTAATAATGTTTATTATAATGAAATAGTTTTATTGAATCACTATTATTTAATTAAAAATGATAATTGTTTTATTTTTTTAAGTGTTGAAAATGTAACTATGCACTTTACTATGCATTTTCTATCCGCTGATATTTTTAATAAATAAGTATTTTTATAGGTAAAATTTAAATTTCTCATATTTATAGAATTATTATGATAAATAAATTTTAGTTTTTAATTTAGAATGTCAATATTAGGTTACGTTGAATTTATGAGAATTTTATGAATACTTTGTTTTTTAGTGAATAGTAAAAATATATTTTGAGTTTTTAGTATGTTTAATGAAATCATAATGATGAAATTTGTAATATAAAATGATGGTATACTCTTTTGGATTAAAATATGATATTAAGTTCCCCAATGGGCCAGTACCATGGTAAAATACAATGGTCAAGCCCATGGTTTTGGAAATACAACTACTAAGGTGTCCTCATAAATTAATAAAACACTCTTTCACGTTTTCTACAAATAACTACCCATTTATTCATTTAATTTCCTTAAAATTTTATCCTCCACAAATATGTTATATTATTAACATTCAATTAGTCCTCCAAAGGTGTCATCAATCTCCCAAGGTCCTGATCTTTGAGTTTTTTGTGTCACTCATTAAGGTAAGAGAACTCGCAACTTATCTTTTCCTTTCATGTTTCCTTTTTAGGTGGTATGTATTGAAAATTTCTATACCATGTTCTTATTTATATTTTATTATCTAAATTTTACTATATTAATATTCATTTATGAATGGTATAACCTTTTCCCCTCTCCTTTTAATATTTTCTAAAACCATGTTTCATACCCGTTATGCTGCCGAATTTTCATCTCATAATTTATTTCTTTTTATCAATAAATTATTTTATTTTATTTTTTGAATAAATAAAACTATTTATTCTCAATAATTATTCACATAGATTTCAAAATGATATATTTAATTATGGTATTGATATACATGAAACCCAACTTCCTTTTTTATGGGTTTAAAATGACAAAAGGATCTTGTTTTTAAGCACTTTATAAAACACCGTGATTTTGATATAAAACCCATTTATTTTATTCTGGATGGGTTATTTATGAAATTTTTTATTATGATATATTTTTCTCACATTAATTAATACATATTAATGGTGTTCCCTAATAGTTCTCCAATTCATTGGGTAAATAATTTAATCTCTAGAGATGACAAGTTTTACGATACCTTAGTGAATAACCTTGGTAATTTGTATGATACCTCGGTGATACACCATGGAGTTATGCATATGAATTACTTGTATCCAAATTTAAAATTTATGATTCAAGTTATTATTATTATTATTATTATATGACTCATGTAATTCCTAAACTTCTTATTGATATTCCTCAAGATCATAACTAAATTGTATCCCTTTTTTCCCTTACTGGGCCTTATACTCACCCTTTACTTTGATGTATGTCCCTAGGTTATTATATGTGGTAATTATACTTGGGATAAACCAATTATGAAGCCTTTAATTAAGAATTTCACGTTTATTAAAAGAATATTTTCATGTTTTCATGTATTATGTACCTTATTTCCAACACACTAATCTTTAAAATATCCTCTATTTGTAAAATTTAATAAATATTTAAGTAAGAAAAAGGTGGTATGCCATAGTCGGTATCAAAGGATGGTTTAGTTATTTTTTGAAATTAGGATTTTAAACCTTTAGTAATAACACTAGAGATAATTTTAAATATAGGAAAAATTCCTGGTATTCTTGTGAAATATTAAGTAATTGGTTTCTGAAAAAATAAATCCTCATCTGGATACAAACAAGTATATTTGGCTCTGGAACAGATGTATCTAGGGGTAAATCCCGAAAGCATTTATTTTATCTAGACATGAACTGGAACTAATACACAACAACATACCTTGTTGCACTCTGGTTTGGCACTCCCAGGGGATATTTTTGGTTAATCACAAACTTTTTATGAATAATTATGATGGATTTATATAAAATTTAATTATTTTTAATGAGTAACATGTTTAATCATGATGTTGTATGAAATAAAAGTTCGTTTCGAATTATAAGATTATTAAATAAAATAAGTTTCTCACTATGGTTTTATTCTTTTAGAAAATGGAGGGAAATAGGAGAAACCACATAAATGGTGAGCGCAACAAACCAGGAACTAATGACCTTATGATAAAATATAGAATGAAAACCTTCATGAGAATGGTGAATCAACTAACTCGAGTTATGGGAGATAACTTGAATCAAGCCGAGAGACCAAATTCGCCATGAATGGAATAAATTTACATTGATTCCTTTATACATCAACAACCACCATCTTTCAGTGGATATACTGACCCATTGATTTCAGAATAGTGGATAAGCTCTATTTAAAAAATATTTTCTATAATTTGTTACTCAGAACAAGAGAAATTCACACTATTTGTGTGCTTTTTAGAGAGATAAGATGATCAATGGTGGGCACTGATTAAAAACATGAGTCTAAGAGGGTTTATTGAAGCTATGGAGTTGGAAGAGTTCATGGGAATCTTTGTTAATAAGTATTTCCCTTATTTGATGAGAAAAAAAATAGAGAATGAATTTTTAAAGACTCGTAAAATTCAATGGAAATTTTTTTATTAATTTTATTTGGGATTTTACAGGAACGCAGTTTCTAACGGCACCTGATTCTGAGGCCCGGTGTGCCCGGAATCATTTTCTGAAGTTTAGCTCGGGTACGTTCAGTAAACGAACGAGCGGGTTTTCCTAACTTTTGAAGAGGTGATCGGAATTGAATTCTGATGGCACCGATGGAATCGCAGTGTCGGTAATTGCTTAGGAACACCTTTTCCGGAGTTGCGTTTTCTCGGGTGTGGTTATTAAAATTTTGGGTTAAGTAAAGAATAAAATAAAATGGTGCAACCAATTTTATTTTTATTTAAAGTAGTTTAACCTAAGCTAAGTGGTTGGAGTGGGACCCACTATATCCTACTCCACTAGGTAGGATATTTTTGGGGTGGGGCCCATAGGAGCCCCACCTATTCAACTTCCTCAAACCCCCTCTTTTAATTAGGTAATGCACCCGCACCCCCATTAATTGAAAAGTCAACTCATTAATTGATTAACTTATTCAAAGTAATTAATTCTTGAATAAAATTCAAATTTTGAATTTTAAGTTGGCTTGTGTGTTAATTAAATAAGGCAAGGTCTTATTTCTTTAAGTTTTTGTTTTGGTTGTGGGAGAGGATTTTTGGGAGAGGATTTGCTCTAACTCTTGAAGAACATCTTCTTCCTCATTGAAGAACGCGAAGAACACCGAGCCTTCGACGAAGAACTCTGTCACCGCAAAGGGGAGTTCGTCATACTGTCTTCTTCCCTCTCCGCAGCCGGTAAGAGACCCCATCCTCAGAGATCAACGACGCGACACCGACGATTTTCTTCTCCGCGACTCCGACGATCCTCCTTCCGCGACACTTACAGAGTATCCTTCCGCGACGTCCCTTTCCGTGGAAAACCTCATTCGACGACAACTCTTGAGGTAGGGGATTTATTGTTTTTGTTTGTGAATACTTCTGTCGTCGTTCTTCATTTTCAAAATTGGACTGCATGTTATCGCAATAACAGGAGGAGGTCGGACCGCATGAACACGGCCGACTCCCCTCCCCCCTTCATGCTTGATTTTTTTGCGGTACGAGCAAGGAAGCGTGGTGTCGTTGCACCGCGTGGAAATAATAAAGAATGGGTAGAGAAGTATGGCGCCGTCGCGCAGCGCCGTTGAAGTCAAACAAAGTCGCGGCGCCGTCGTGTCGCGCTGGAGAAACCTCGAATAGGCCGCGGCCGGAGCGGGGCCGCGGCGGAGGGGCGCGGTGCCGTCGCGCCACGCCGGTCAGACCAAGGCTGCAGCCTTTGGCCACGGCGGAGTAGGAAGCGACGGCCGGCTTCCATCCACAGGCGCTGGAGCAGAAGGGCGGGACCCCGGCGGTCCCGTGGCAGCAGCGACCGGCATGCCGGACCGGGTCGGCCGGCTTCCAAGAAGTCGTGGGTCATAACCCCCAGCTGGCCGAAGGAGCGCCCCCCCACATGGGGGCTGCGGTTACACAAACAGGGTGGCAGCAAGCCCCACCCCCCTTCTGCTTGGCCGTTTCGGCCGACCCGCCTGGCCACGCTGGCCAGGCCGAGCGCACCAGGCCGGGCTGCCAGGTCGGGCCGCCCAGGCCGGGCCGGGCCGCACCCAGGCCACGCCGCGCCCTAATGGTCTAGACCCGGACCCGGGTCGGGTCGACCCGGTTCGGGCCCACCCAGGGGGTATCGGGCCAAGTCGGACCGGGCCCGAACCCCCTATTTTCGGACCACTTTTGGTCTTTTGACCATAACATGGGCTACGGACCTCCTATCGACGTACCATCAGCTGCGATGCGATCCTTGGATCGAGACGGTTGTTTTGGTATGTTACACTCAATGTTTCGGAGAACTTTGGGTTCAACCGGGTTGGTTCGAACATGAAACCAACCGGGCCCTCAGAGCATAAACACTTATAACTTGAGCTCCGGACGTCTGATTGACGTTCCGTTGACTTTGATGGATTCCTCTTAGTGAGACGGACCTTTATTCTTAGTCCACTCGAGGTTTGGACACAGTTGGAGTATGGTCAGGTTGGTTTTGACTTAAAAACCAATCGGGCCCCTCGAATGAAAAAAGCCAATAACTCTCAGACCGGGCATCCGATTGACGCGTCATCTGTGTTGTTGAGTTACTGTTGACGATACGGAACTTTCGGATACATAAACTCTGGAATTCTTGTCAATTGATGTATCAGCCCCTCGTGGAGTGGAGTGGACCCTCCTCGAACGAGCTTGATGTGTGCAGGAACCCTAGAGCTGGCTGCGACTGCGACGATGATGAAGACAGTACGGTAATCCTCCGTGGGTTCGACAGCGACGACTACAGCACTCATTGATCCTTTGTGGATCAGTGCTTACCAATCCTGTGTGGATCAAATCCTATGTGGGTCAGCGCTCAGCGGTCCTGTGTGGGCCAGCGCCTACCGATCCTGTGTGGGTCAGATATTGTGTGGGTCAGTGCGGGGGTTAGTTACCTATCGATCATGTGTGGGTCAGATCCTGTGTGGGTCACTGAGGGGGTTATATACCTATCGATCCTATGTGGGTCATTGCGGGGGTTAGTACCTATCGATCCTGTGTGGTTCTGATGGCTTAGATGAATCAGTGGAAACATCTAATCATCTCTATCGTCTTACGAAGAAGTATACCTGTGTGAGATGAGTCTTGACTTTCAATATTTATCTTCGATAGGATTGAATTGATATCCTGTGTGGATTACGTTATGCTTCCTGTGTGGATTGGGTTATGTTTTCCTGTGTGGACTGGGTTGTACTTGGGCTCGGATGTTGGAGCCGAACCGGAATTGATGACTTAGGTATATGTATGGGCATATACCTAAGTAGTGTCGGATGTTACTTCGTGATTGTATCATTCCTTTGTGGATTATCCTTTGTGGATTCTGGAAGACCTTCAGGGGTCTCGGGGTCCCTACTGAGTATTTTATACTCACCCCTGCACGGGTTATGTCCGCACTACGTTGTGTTGGATGTAGACGACGGACAGCGCTGATTGTGGTGGAGGCTTGTGGAGCTAGTCGGTACCTAGAGGTGGACCACTGGGTGGGACGTACACGGAGAAGACTGCTGGACCCATGGAGCTGAGGAGGCTATCTGTACCCACCCTTCAGGTGGGACTTTCAGTGGACGGCTCGACGTTGCGGCTTTACTTTTCAGTTGTTGTACTTTCTTTCCAGTTGTACTTTACTTTCAGTTTGGGTTTGTATTCTGGCCCACTTACTTTTCCGCACTTACTATTGTACCCAGTTTTACTTAGTGTTTACTTCTGCTTGCTTACTCTGTGGTGTTTGTTTTCTTTACAAAGGCAATGCCTTCCCTGTTTTCGGGAATTATGACTTAGTGCTAGTCGCCAGCCCCTGGCCTATGGAAGGCGGGCTTGGGGTAGTCACGGCATGGGCCCCGAGGACGGGTCGTGAAAAATTGGTATCAGAGGAGTTCGGTTCTACCGCAGAACTCTGTACTCTGACCTTTTTCTATGTGAATCAATAATGTTAAGAGTATTGACTGTGGTTATTAGTTCAGGGAGTCCATTGTTGGTGCGGCGGCTGACGTATCCATACACCAGGACCCTGACTTCTGATTTCTGACTTAGTACACGAAAACATTGATTGCATGTGTGTTTTAAGTTTTCTTTGTGATTACTTTGTGTTAGCTCACCAGGTATACTTTATTAACTGTGTCGCACCTGTTCCCTTCAGGATGGCCCCATGATGGCAGCCAGCTAGGGTTCCGAGTTATGTACGTGACGACATCCCACTAAGCGACGAGGCCTCGGTGCGGGGCCCTATTACTGCGGAGGCACCGGCGGTACCACTACCCGCCGAGCCACCGATGCTACCAGCCCTAGCCGCTGAGAGTGCACGTCGCATTGGTGCACTGCACGAGTTTCAGTGTCAGAGACCGCCCAGGTTCTGCGGGGAGACGGACCCCCAGGCAGACGAGGATTGGATAGAGGCGGTTGTGTGAGTTTTCAGGTTAGTGGGGACACCAGCTGACCTCATGGTGATCCTTGCAGCGAGCCTCCTGCACGCGACAGCAGGTATATGGTGGATCTTGATGCTCCAGGTGCACGACGAGGCATCACTCCTCTGGATGGACTTTGAGAGCCTCTTTCGCTCGGAGTTCGTCCCAGCCACCCTCCGTGTAGTGCGCATCTAGGAGCTACTACAGCTGCAGCAGGGCAGCATGACGGTCGCCCAGTACTCGGCGAGATTTACCGATCTCTCACGCTATTCGATGGACATGGTACGGGACCCATTCTTTCGGGTCTGGACCTTCGAGCAGGGATTGAGGCATGAGACCAGGGAATCACTGATCTCCCTCGGCATTCCAATGCAGGCAGGGGTACTGGAGCGATCCCTTCTCATTGAGAGCTTTCTTGCTGAGCCTACACAAGCAGCGAGACCTACCACAGGGCAGAACGTAGCGGAGTCTTCTATAGC
Organism: Viscum album; assembly: GCA_963277665.1. Taxonomy (NCBI): domain Eukaryota; kingdom Viridiplantae; phylum Streptophyta; class Magnoliopsida; order Santalales; family Viscaceae; genus Viscum; species Viscum album. The sequence continues at coordinate 1,621,068,955 of OY728163.1, read as the reverse complement.
CGGCACTAGATAGATGTCACATAGGTCCAAGCGGACCAGGCCATCGGGCGGACGACCACAGGATACTGGCTCGGAGGTGCGGGGCACATGCAGCAGATCCAGTCTTATGAGTGGAAGACAATTCTATGCATGCGGCGGGAAGGTCCACTTGGCTCGTGACTGCCCGACCCACCATGCAGAAGGGCATTAGACAGTTGAGGAACCACCCAGGCAGAGGCAGAGGTTCGACCGTGGTGGTCTGCAGGGAGCAGGTGGACGAGGTCGAAGATCTTGTCGAGTGGCAGGTGGTGGATGACTTTTTGAGGCTCTACCACCACCACCACCAGGAGGTCCACCCCGACCACAGGGGAGAGCACTACTTCAGGAAGCTGAAGCTTACAATCATGGAGCTCCGGAAGCAGGTGGAAAATTGCGGGACTAGCTCCAAGCATGGAGGCCTTTGCCCTTAATGCCTCTAGTTTCATTGTTTGTGTTGCTTTGTGTCCCTGTACTTTGAGTTGCAGTAATAAAAGACACTTGAAATAGTGACGTTTTATTTCTTGTCTTTTGTATGTTAATATTAAGAGGTTCTGGTTAAAAACTGTTGACTTGACCCTCACATACGAGATTCATACTGGAGGAGACCCAGTGACCACAAACTGATGCCGACAGTGTGACTCAACCCTTGGAGGCGAGAGTAACGGTTGGATCTCTTGGTAGCAGCGTCGAGGCCTTACGACGTCATCCATGGCATGAATTAACTGATCATGATGGGATTGACTATATTATGCAAGGAATGTGGTTCATCCAGGGGATGAGACCGGATTTCTCTTATCGGCAAAGGAGAAATCTTTGCATTTTTGCAGAACGTTAACGAAGAAGGGGAAACCCTTCGTGTGGTCAGATATATGTCAGCAGAGCTTCCAGGAGCTGAGACAGAGGTTGACCAGTGCACCTATCTTGAGGATACCGAAGGAGGGAGTAGGGTACGTGGTTTACTGCGATGCATCAGGGACCGGACTTGGATGTGTCCTGATGTAGGATCGGGCAGTGATCACCTATGGATCACCTCAGTTGAGGCAACATGAGCATAACTACACCACCCATGACCTAGAGTTAGCAGCAGTGGTCTTCACTCTAAAGATTTGGCGACACTATCTAATGGGTGAGCTCTTTACAGTCTATTCTGACCACCAGAGTCTTAGGTACATCTTCTCGCAGAAGGACCTGAACCTGAGATAGCGGCGATGACTTGAGTTCCTCCAGGACTATGACTTTGATATAGTCTATACTCATGGAAAGGGGAATGTAGTAGACGATGATCTTAGTAGGAGGATGGGCATTCAACTACTTGGGGATGCAACAGAGCAGCTAGCCACTTTGCAGATATCCTTCATGGATAGTGATGGAGCAGCCTTTCTACAGTCACTCACAGTCACTCCTCCACTTCTACAGCGGTTCAGAGCAGCACAGCGTGGGGAAGTTGACTATGAGACGCGGCGTGCACAGATATCCTCAGGACAGGCACCTGATGGATTCTCTGTTGGAGGAGAGCACGTCATCCTTTTCAAAGGACGTACCATGTTACCAGCTGTTTTACAGGGGGAGGTACTGAGGGAGTTACACACTTCCCCTTTAGCAGTACATCCAGGAGTGGTGAAGATGTACCAGGACCTCAGACGACAGCACTGGTGGCCGGGCATGAAGAAGGTTGTAGCAGAGTTCGTTTCATGATGCCTCACCTTCCAGCAGTTGAAGGTAGAGAACCAGGTACCAATAGGCTTGGTACATCCCATGGAGGTCCCAGAGTGGAAGTGGGATGGGATATCTATGGACTTCGTGACTGGACTTCCACGCACTTCCAGAGATCACGACTCCCTTTGGGTGATTGTCGACCGACTCAACAAGTTGGCCCACTTCTTACCCATTAGAGAGTAGGGCTCAGTGGAGAGCTTGGGACGCCTCTACGTTCAGGAAATCATACGGCTTCATGGTGTTCCATCATGTATCGTCTCCGATCGAGATGCACGCTTTACTTCCCGGCTTTGGAAGGGGTTGCAGGAGGCATTCGGGATGCAGCTACATCTGAGAACTGTCTTTCACCCTCAGACGGATGGTCAGACGGAGAGTACCATTCAAACTCTCGAGGAAATGCTCTGAACATGTGCCCTTGACTTTGGTCGCAGCTGGGAGGACCACCTACCCTTTGTGGAGTTCGCGTACAACAACAGCTACTACTCCACCATCGGGATGGCACGATACGAGGCATTGTACGACCGACCTTGCTGATCACCTCTGTGTTGGACAGACCCTGGGGAGTCAGCACTTTTGGGACTGGAGATGGTCCAGGCCATGACAGAGAAGGTCCAATTCATCCAGGAGTGGATGAGGACAGCTCAGAGCTGGCAGAAGTCTTATGCTGATAGGAGGCGGAGACCACTAGAGTTCGAGGATGGCGACCACGTCTGTTTACGGGTTTCACCTCGATGTGGATTACGGAGATTTGGACGAGGTGGCAAGTTGTCTCCGTGATTCATCAGACCATTCCATGTCCTCATAAGGATTGGAAAGGTGGATTATCGCTTGGCTCTACCACCTCAGTTGCACCTAGTGCATGACGTCTTCCACGTATCTCAGTTGAGGAGATACGTGCACGACCCGACGCATATCATTGACCATGGGGAGCTGGACATTGATGATGGGGCGACTTTTGTGGAGGTCCCAGTGGAGATCGAGGATCGACATGAGCGGGTCCTACAAGGATGGTCGATTCCTCTAGTGCGCATCAGATGGCAGCACAGGAACCTCTAGGAGAGCACTTTGGAGCGGGAGGCTCAGATGCATGCACAATACCCACATTTTTTTAGCTAGTTTAGGATGTATCTTTACGGGGATGTAAATCCCTGAGGTGGGAGTAATGTAAAGACCCTTAAAATTCAAGGGAAATTTTTTTCTTAATTTTGTTTGGGATTTTACAAGAACGCAGTTTCTAACGGTACCTGATTCCGAGGCCCGGTGTGCCCGTAATCATTTTCTGAAGTTTAGCTCGGGTAAGTTCAGTGAACGAACGAGCGGGTTTTCCTAACTTTTGAACCGGTGCTCGGAATCGAATTCTGAGGGCACCGATGGAATCGCAGTGCTGGTAATTGCTTAGGAACACCTTTTTCGGAGTTTTTTTTCTCGGGTGTGGTTATTAAAATTTTGGGTTAAGTAAAGAATAAAATAAAATGGTGCAACCAATTTTATTTTTATTTAAAGTAGTTTAACCTAAGCTAAGTGGTTGGAGTGGGACCCGCGATATCCTACTCCACTAGGTAGGATATTTGTGGGGTGGGGCCCACATGATCCCCACCTATTCAACTTCCTCAAACCCCCTCTTTTAATTAGGTAACGCACCCGCACCCCCATTAATTGAAAATTCAACTCATTAATTGATTAACTTATTCAAAGTAATTAATTCTTGAATTCAATTCGAATTTCGAATTTTAAGTTGGCTTGTGTGTTAATTAAATAAGACAAGGTCTTATTTCTTTAAGTTGTTGTTTTGGTTGTGGGAGAGGATTTTTGGGAGAGGATTTCCTCTAACTCTTGAAGAACATCATCTTCCTCGTCGAAGAACGCGAAGAACACCGAGCCTTCGACGAAGAACTCTGTCACTGCAAAGGGGGGTTCGTCGTACCATCATCTTCCCTCTCCGCAGCCGGTGAGAGACGCCATCCTCGGAGATCAACGACGCGACACCGAAGATTCTCTTCTCCGTGACTCTGACGATCCTCCTTCCACGATGCTTATGGATTCTCCTTCCGCGACGTCCCTTTCCGTGGCAAACCTCGTTCGACGACAACGCTTGAGGTAGGGGATTTATTGTTTTTGTTCGTGAATACTTCCATCGCCGTTATTCATTTTCAAAATTGGACCGCCTGTTATTGTAATAATGGGAGGAGTTCGGACCACACGAACACGGCCGACTCCCCTCCCCCCTTGATGCTTGATTTTGTTGGGGCACGAGAAAGGCAGCGCGGTGCCGTTGCACCGTGCGAAAATAATAAAGAATGGGAGGAGAAGCGCGGCGCCGTCGCACCGCACCGGAGAAACCTCGAAGAGGCCGCGGCCGGAGCGGAGCCACGGTGGAGGGGCGCGGTGCCATCTCACCACAGCGGAGCAGGAAGGGGCGGCCGTCCTTCGGCCGCCGGCGCCGGAGCAGGAGGGCGGGACCCCGCACGATCCCGCGGCACCAGCTACCGGCCGACCGGACCGGGCCGTCCGGCATCCAAGAAGCCAGGGGTCGTAACCCCCGGCTGTCTGAAGGAGCGGCCCCCCACATGGGGGCTATGGTTACACAAAAAGGGGGCAACAAGCCCCCCCAGGGGGTATCGGGTCGGGTCGGACCGGGCCCGAACCCCCTATTTTCAGACCTCTTTCGGTCTTTTGCCCATAACTTGGGCTACGGACCTCCGATCGACGCACCGTCAGCTGCGATGTTATCCTTGGATCGAGAAGGTCATTTTGTTATATTACACTCAAGGTTTCAAAGAACATTGGGTTCGGCCGGGTTGGTTCGAACACGAAACTAACCGGGCCCTCGGAGCGGAAATGCTTATAACTTGAGCTCCGGACGTCCGATTGACGTGCCGTCGACTTTGATGGATTCTTCTTAGTGAGACGGACCTTTTGGATTACTCCACTCGAGGTTTGGATGCAGTTGGAGTAAGTTCGGGTTGGTTTTGACTTAAAAACCAACCGGGCCCCTGGGACGAGAAAGCCAATAACTCTCAGACCGGGCGTCCGATTGACGCGCCGTCTGTGTTGTTGAGTTCCTGTTGACGATACGAAACTTTTGGATAAATCAACTCCGGACTTCGTGTCAGTTGATGTATCATCCCCTCGGCTCGTGGAGCGGACCCTCCCCGAACGAGCTTGCTGTGTGCGGGAACCCTAGAGTTGGTTGCGACTGCGACGGCGATGAAGACAGTACGGGAATCCTCTGTGGGTTCGACAGTGATGGCTACAACACTCAGTGATCCTCTGTGGATCAGTGCTTACCGATCCTATGTGGATCAGATCCTATGTGGGTCAGCGCTCAGCAGTCTTATGTGGGCCAGTGCCTACCGATCCTGTGTGGGTCAGATCCTGTGTGGGTCATTACGGGGGTTAGTTACCTATCAATCCTGTGTGGGTCATTTCGGGGGTTAGTACCTATCGATCATGTGTGGGTCCGATGGATTAGATTAATCAGTGGCTATATCTGGTCATCTCTATCGTCTTACGAAGAAGTATACCTGTGTGAGATGAGTCTTGGATTTCAATCTTTATCTTCGATAATATTGACTTGATATCATGTGTGGATTACGTTATGCTTCCTTTGTAGATTGGGTTATGTTTTCTTGGGTGGACTAGGTTGTACTTGGGCGCAGATTTTGGAGCCGAACCAGAATTGATGACTTAGGTATATGTATGGGCATATACCTAAGTAGTGTCGGATATTACTTTGTGATTGTATCTTTATTTTGTGGATTATCTTTTGTGGATTCTAGGAGACCTTCGGGGGTCTCGGGGTCCCTACTGAGTAGCTTATACTCACCCCTTCATGGGCTATGCCCGCACTACGTTGTATTGGATGCAGACGACGGACAGCGCTGATCGTGGTGGAGGCTTGTGGAGCTAGTCGGTACCTGGAGGTGGACCACTGGGTGTGACGTACATGGAGCAGACGGCTGGACCCATGAAGCTGAGGAGGATATCTGTACCCACCCTTCAGGTGGGACTTCCAGTGGATGGCTCGACGTTGCGGCTTTACTTTTCAGTTTTTGTACTTTCTTTCCTGTTGTACTTTACTTTCAGTTTGGGTTTGTATTATGGCCCACTTACTTTTCCACACTTACTATTGTACCCAGTTTTACTTAGTGTTTACTTCTGCTTGCTTACTCTGTGGTGTTTGTTTACTTTACAAACGCAATGCCTTCCCTTTTTTTCAGGAATTATGCCTTGGTGCTAGTCGCCAGCCCCTGGCCTATGGAAGGCGGGTTTGGGGTAGTCACGGCACGGGCCCCGAGGACGGGTCGTGACAGAATTCCTCGAGCTGAAGTAGAAGGAAAATGAATCTGTGGGAATGTATAAGATGAAATTCATAACACTTTCTTGATAAACCTATAGATTTTTCATGTATCCTAATGGGAAGGTTGATAGATTCTTCAGTGGAATAGGACCCCATCTACAGAAGAATATTTCCAATATAGATTGTGACAGTTATGAGGAGATAGTGAGAAGTCTTATGAAAGTTGATCTGGATTTTGGTGATACATAATGGTCTAACAAAAATAATGAAAAGAATATATATTTTAATCCAAACATAGGGAGGGTTTTTGACCAAGTAAGAGGAAAAAATCAAGTTTAACTTTCCACATGAAACAAATGTGGGGAGAATTCTTGGGGAACTACCTACTCAATAGTGAGAAGTGTTACATGTGTTAAAGAGAAGGCTATATTGCTCAGAACTGTTGTAGTGAGGTGAAGCCTAAACTTATAAATAGTAATGAAAAAGGTAAGATGGTGTATGACCTACATAAAGTCTAATTATTCAAGTGTATATAAATCGGCCACTTTTTCAATCATTTTCTAAATATGAGGGTAGTAGGGGGAATCAACATCAACCACAACATAGGCCAAGGGAGAAAGGTCGTTCTTTTTATATCCTGATGGGTGAAGTTGGAGTTCCAAGTGATGTGGTTCCAGGTGCTCTAATTTTTCTCTCAAAGATATAAAGTACTTTTTTTATTCTGTTTTTATGCACTCCTTTAATTCCCCCATGTTTGTAAAGAATATAGAATTAGTCCCTAAACTTCCCGAAGTATAAATATCATTCAAGACCCATAGAGGGATTATCTGATCATAAACACTATATAGAAACTCTAGTATTTAGTTTGGTGAGCATAATCTAATCCCAAATTTAGAAGTCATTTTCATGGTGGAATTTGACATTATACTAGGGATGGAATGGATCTCAAAGTATCATTCTAAAATCAACTACATAAGAAATTAAATCGCATTATTCTTTAATGGGAAACCTAATTTTTTTCAAAGGATATATATCTCTACCGAAGCTTTGTTAAGATGCACCACCCATAGCCTTCATTATGAAAATTATCGGTGAAGATGTAGAAGTAAATAAAATTATATGAATAAAGAATTTCTCTATCATTTAGGAATACATTGATGTATTTCCTAAGGAGTTACCTGGACCTCCCCCCATAAAGAGAGGTAGAGTTATCCCATGAACTTATGCCGGAATCCAAGATGATTCTAAAGACCCCATATAGAATGGAAAATGTGGGGCTGGAGGAATTAAAGAAACAACTCCAAGATCTTTTGTAGAAAGGGTTTATCCAACCAAGTGTGTCTCCATGGGTATCACCTATTCTCTTTACAAATAATAAGGATAGATCAATGTGTATCTGCATTTATTATAGAGTACTTAAATGGATCATAGTGAAGAACGAGTACCCTCTATGAATAATTGATGATTTATTTGACCAGCTTCATGGGTCTCAATTCTTCTCCAATATTGATATTCGATTTGGTTATTATCGATTGAGGGTGAATAAAAAAGATATTTCAAATACTACATTCCAATCAAGATATTTTCATTATGAGTTTGTTTTTATTCCCTTTGTCTTGACTAATGGTCCTACTATTTTTATGTATTTGATGAATAGAGTCTTTAAGGACTACCTTAATAACTTTGTGGTAATTTTTATTGATAATATTTTGATATATTCTAAAATTCACGAGGAGCATGAGGACTATCTAATTTTTATATCAAAAAATCTATGGAAGGAGGGGATATTGGGAAAGTTCATAAAATGTGAATTTTGGTAATAATAAGTTGCTTTATTGGGTAACATTGTAACCAATGAAGGAATATCAGTTGACCTTGCAAAGACAAGGGTTGTGGAGGAGTGGCATCATCCTAAAAAAATAACTAAGATTCATAGTTTCCTTGGTTTAACAGGATATTATATGAGGTTTGTGAAATTAAAATCACAAATTTCTAATCCACAAACAAAGATAACTCAAAAAGGGGTCATGTTCATCTAGACAAAGGATTATGAAGAAAGTTTCCAAGAGGTAAAGAAGATATTGGTTACAACACCCAAGTAAACTCTACCCTCTATCAGAGATGTGTTTTTTATTTTTAGTGATTTATCTATGAAAGGTATTTGGTCCATCCTCATGAAAAATGATATGGTGATTACATATGAATCTTGATAGTTGAAACATCATGAGTATAACTATCACACGCATGACCTGAAGCTATCTATGGTTGTTTTTTTGAATATATGGAGGCATTATCTTTATTGGAATAAATTTGATATATACATAGACCATCAAAGTTTGAAGTTTATTATCATGAAAAAGGAATTAAACATAATATAGAGTAGATGGGTGGAACTTCTTAAAGACTATGATTTTTCAATTCACTATCTCCCTAAAAAAGAAAACAAAGTCACTGATTCATTAAGTAGGAAATACCCTTTTCTGTTGGCAATGATGAGGATTCAAAGAGATCCTTTGATCAAATATCTAGTAAAACTGGACATGAGAATCATAAGGTAAGGGAAAAAATCAACCTTATCCAAAATTATTTCTCAACCATCATTACTAGATAAGATCAAGAAATATTAAAGAGAAGATCCTTTATGGTAGCAAAGGATAGTAGCTATGAAGAATGGGAAGTTTCATGAGTTCAATATTTATCAATAAGGTGTGCTAAATTTTTTCACAAGGATTCTGGTGTTTGGTGGGATAAAATGAAAAGGGATATTGCTAACTACATTATAAGGTGTCTGGTGTGTCAACAAGTGAAGGAAAAGAGACAACTTCCTAAATGGGTATTACAACCACTACCCATATCATCATGGAAGTGGGATAATATCATTGTGGACTTTGTCACTTGTCTCCTAAGAACTTCCAAAGTAAACAATGTGATATGGGTTATAGTCAACCATCACACCAAGACTGTCTATTTTACCTCTATTCAATAAGATTTATATCTTGACCAACTCACCAAGATATATGTGAAAAAATTGGTAAGGATGCATGGAGCTCCACTTTATATCGTATCTGATCATGATCCAAGGTTCACATCAAAATTCTAGAGAATTCTTCAACATGATCTAGGTACTGAATTGAATTTCATTACGTAATATCACCCTCAAAATAATGTTCAGCCTGAAAGGACTATTTAGACACTTTAGGACATGCTAAAAACATGCTCGATGGAATTTAAAGGTGGATGGGATCATCATCTCCCATTAGTTAAGTTCTCATACCACAACAACTTCCATTCAAGTATTCAAATGGAACCCTATGAAACTCTATATGAAAATTTATATATAACTTTTATTTATTGGGATGAAGCTGGTGAGAGAAAGATTCTTGGGCCTGATCTCATACAAGAGATGATACAAAAGTCCATGTCATCCAACAACACATAAAGGATGCTCAGAGTCTGCAGAAGAGTTATGCTAACAACCATTAAAGGGATATGGAGTTTTAGGTTAGTAAAAATTTCTTCCTTCCAATTTCACCTTGTAATAGATTCATTTGGTTTGAGAAGAAGTGGAAGCTCAAACCCAGGTACATTGGTACCTATTAAATTCATGATCGCATAGTAACAGTGACCTATCGGCTTGAACTTCCACCAAAACTATATCAAGTTCATAATTTTTTCACGTATCTCTCTGGATGAAATACATACCTAACCCTTCACATGTAATGAATCCTAAAGTGGTACAAATGGAACATGACCTCTCTTATGAGGATCATTCATTGGAGATCTTGGACTGTAGAGACACGGCTCTACGCAACAAGACTACCCACCTAGTTAAACTATTGTGGATGAACCCCAAATATGAATAATTCATGTGGGAATTGGAGGAAACAATGAGGAAAAGGTATCCACACCTTTTCTCAACTAATATAATGAGATGAAATTTTAGGGACAAAATTTCTTAAGGGGGAGAGAATGTAATGACCTGAAATTTTTTAATAAAATTTGTTTCCTTAAAAAATAATATTATTTTGTACTCAACAAAAGTATATCCCTTTAATAATGAAGTGAGTATAATTGAAATGTGACCTTTGGGTTTTGACCGTTATATGATCATGGGTTAATTTTGACCATTGGTCAATATGATTATTTTAAACAATACTCTTAATAATAATTTTAACATTATAATTGGTATTATTAAAAGAAATGATAATGGTAAATTAATTCAGAAAGAAGAGTTGATGGACTCATCCAGTAGAATCATGATATTTGAAGCCCATTTTTCATAGCTTGGTAATGAGGTAGAATCACTGGGCTTCACTCAAGACCATCCCAAGCTGAACTTCAACATGTTAATCTTAAACGAAATCACCTATGGGAGAAGTTCTAGTTAGTGTAGATTACCACTTGGGAAATGTTAGTCGAGATGCCCCATGAGTCTATCATTATTGCACACCTCACCCATAGGTTATATGCAGGTGTTATAAGGGGTTAAGTGTTGATTACCTATTTACTTAAAATTCAATACCTTTTTTAATAAAATTTTTATTTCATCATTTCTATTTTAAGAAAAAAAATCTTAAAAATTGAGATGGAATTTGATAAATTGATTTTTTGGGAAAAATTATACTTTTCAGAGAGATATAAATTATTATATTAAACTAATTATTTATTAATAATGTTTATTATAATAAAATATTGTTATATAAACTCTATTACTTAATTATAAATGATAAAATAATTTTATTTTTTTAAGTGTCAAAAATTTTACTATACACTTTCTGTCCGATATTATTTTTAATAAATAAGTATTTTTGTAGGTAAAAGTAAAATATATCATATTTATAGAATTATTTTGATAAAATAAATTTAATTTTTGAATCCAGAACATCTATATTATGTTTTTGTGAATTTATGAGAATTTTATAAAATACTTTGTTTTCCGTTGAATAGTAAAAATATAGTTTTGAGTTTTCGGTATGTTTAATGACATAATAATGATGTAATATGTAATATAAAATTATTTTAGAATATTTTGGATTAAAATATGATAATAGGTGTCCTAGGTTCCCAATAATATGATAAAATACTCTGGGAAAGCCCATGGTATTGCAAATACCACTACTGAGGTGTCCTTGGAAATTAATAAAAAAACTCCCTCACTTTTTCTATAAATATCCACCATTTTTTCGTTTTATTTCATTAAAAATTCATCCAGCACAAATATATAATATTATTACCTCCAAATTATTCATCCCAAGGTTTCCTCAATCCCCCAAGGTCTTGATATTTGAGTTTTAGGAGTCACTCTTCATGGTGAGTGAACTCTCAACTTATATTTTCCCTTCATGTTTATTTTATATGTGGTATGTATTTAAAATTTCCATACCATGTTCTTCTATACATTTTATTCTATAAATTAACTATATTTAGAGTTATTTATGAATTTTATACCCTTTTCCCCTCTGTTTTTAATGTTTTATAAAACCATGTTTCATAATCATTATGTTGCTGGATTTTCGTCACAAAATTTCTCTCTTTTTATCAAGAAATTATTTTATTTTATTTTGAGAATACCCAAACCTATTTCATCTATAGGAGTATTAAAATATATTTAAAAATTTTATATTTAATTCTGGTATTTAAAAACATGAAACTCACCTTCCTTTTTTGGTTTAAAATGACAAAAGGGACTTATTTTAAGCACTTTCTAAAACACCAAGATTTTGATATGAAACCTGTTTATTTTATTCTTCATGGGTTATTTATGAAATGTTTTATTATAATATATGTGGATAAAATTAATTAATAAATATTAATGGTTCACCCTGGTATTTCTCCAATGCATTGGGTATAGAAATTAATCTCCATAGATGACAAGTTTTATGATAACTTGGTGAATAACCTTGGTAATTTTTATGACACCTCAGTGATAAACCTTGGTGATATGCTTATGAATTACTCAATTAAAAAATTTAGCCACATTTCCAAGTTATTATTAATGTTCTTATTATTATTATTATATTCATCATGTAATTACTTAGGTTCTTATTTATATTCCTCAAGATCACAAGTAAATTGTTTTCCTTGTTTTACCTTACTGGGCCTTATGCTCACCCTTTCCTTTGATGTATGTCCCCATGTTCAGAGATGCAGTAATTTTACTTAGGATTAACCTATGATGAAACCTTTCATGAACCATTTCAAGTATATTAGAAGAATATTTTTCATTTTTTCATGTATTATGTACCCTATTTCCAAGACACTAAACTTGAAAATATCCTCTGTTTGTAAAATGTAATAAAAATTTATGTAATAAAAAGGTGGTATGCCATAGTACAATATCTAAATGTATGAAGAAAATATTCCTCTGTATTATCTTTAAAATATTTATTTTAAAAAAATCATATATTGATTCAATAATAACAGTAGCTTTTATGTCTATAATTCTGTATGCTTTATAATTTTTTATAGAACTAAAAATCAAATTTAGTTTCTCTAGGTCCAATTTTAGTTCTTTTAAGACCAGGAACTCAAAAATTTTAAAAACATCCCCACACTTTAAAATAAACAATATTTATTTTTCCCTTTCTAAATTTTATATGGGGATAGTCTATTTTTCTTATATTAAATTATATTATGAATATCACATGAAGCTAATAAAGATTATACTTATGAATTTAATGGTAACTTATATTTATTAGGCATGCAGTGTACCATCTGTATTAAAGTATGATTCTAATTTCATCAAAACCACTTTTTTGAGGTGTATAAAAAGAAATACAATGATGATTTATACCATTTTCTTCATATGAATCATTAAATTCATTTATAAACCATTAACCACCTCTATATAAATGTAAAAATTAAAAAAAATTAGTTTTTAACTTCATCTTTATATTTTATAAACTTATTAAAATATCACAATTTTATTTTAATAAAATATTAAAAAAATATCTACAAAAATAATCAAAAAAGGTAATAAAATCTATTTTACCTTCATGATTTAATAAACCATTTAATTCATAAATATCATAATTTACTAATTCTAATATATTTGAATTTATTTTACTATATAAAATGTTTTTTAACTATTCAAGATTCTATACATGTTTCATATTTGTTTAACTCATTTCCAAAGTATATTAAACTTAATTTTATCCCAAGTTTCTATTAATTAAAATTAAAATTTGTTAATCGATCATGCTATAAATTACAGGACTTAATAAAATTACTAAAAGATTCAATCATATTATTAATAGATAGTTTTTACATTACATTATTATAATTTATTTTCCCAAAAAACATACCACACTTCAACAACATAACCATACCATATTCAAACATAGCTTAAATACCTTCTCTATAAAATAACCATGGAAACTAGATTCTACAAAATCTCAAGTACAAAAAAAAACTATTCATAAAGTCATCTTGTTTCTAGAGGTAAAATATTGTCCTTTATTTCATTATCCAGTGAAATTCAGGTGTGTATTATTTCCAAGATATAATTCCATCATGATTTTACTCTCATAAAATGTTTTGAAAATTCAACAATCATTACACACATGCACCGTAGCTCTAGAATCACTCCACCATCCCACTTTCATCAAAGTTGTGTTAACTTTATATATCATTACAACTATATTTTTTTCAATAATTATATTTATTATTGTATTGCTCATTTTTTATGATATATATATTCCCTTAAAAAATTCCCTATATTTCAATAGATTAATAATACTCATTTTTTATTTGAATGATTTTTTTTTGAATTACTGAATTTTATAATTAGAATATTCAGAAAAACTTTGTGATATATTTCCATCAATGATATTAACCTTGGAACCAAATTTATATTATATTATAATAAACCATAACATGTATTATTATTTGATATGAAGATGTTTTTTCAACTATTTGAAGGAAATATAATCACTCTTCTTTATAAATGATTTAATTTATTTTTTATACATAGTTGGAAATTTAGAAATAATTGATCCCATTTAAAAAATGTATTTCTTATTGATGGAATTAAGCCTATTTTAAATGACTTAAAGTTCATGAACTCCTTCCAAGAAAGTAATATTATCAACCATATTTAAATTAAGACACTTCACAATGAAAAATTTATTAGTACCATCCTCCTTGGTTTTACATTTAAACTCGAGAACATCTAAAATCTATCATGTTGAATTTATTTATTTAAATTATTCATAAAAATGATTTGATAAAGTTTTGAGTATATTACCTTGATAAAGGACCTCATCATCTTTAAATTAATTTCACATTGTTTATATTTTTTCTACCACCATTGCGTCCATTGGTATTCCATCAAAATATTAGAGAAGGCACTTTGGGAATGATTGAAATATTGGGTTATAAAGTGTATAAAATTATGAGGATAGTAAGTTGAAACTTTGTTTTAATTTTCCAAAGAAAGATGTTATTTTTATTTAATTAAACAAATATCACCTTGTCCTAATTCATCATAGTAAGTGATTGTAAATCTATATTTTAATATTCTTCCTTCATTAAACCATTTTGATTGTTAAAAAAAATTTTATAAAAAATTTAAAATCATTAAAGTGTGATGAAAATAAATATCCAATAGTGTTTTACCTTCCCTAATATATTTTTTTATTGTATTTTTAGAAGTATCCCTTGAGAAAACATTAAATGGTTGGAGAACTATAAATAGTATTTTTTTTCTAAAAAACTATAAATAGAAATTCCAAATAACTATCATACTGAGATACTATATTGTTTTAACTTACCTAAGAAGATGATAATAATTTTTAAAAATATCAAAAAATGGTTCAATAAGTCCCATATTTATAATATTATACTTCATTTGAATCATATCGATTGATTAAAAAAATCCATCATTTTACTAAAAAAATGCATCAAATTTATCACTACCACAAAACTGGGTTTATGCAGTGCCACCCTTTATCAGCGCTAAAAAAAAGATTTGATAAAGGGGAACTTATAATAGTGCTAAAAAATCACTATTAAAAGTGACCCTTTATCAGTGCTTTTTTATCGATGATAAAGGCCCCCACTTTATCAGTGCTTTTTTTTAGCGCTGATAAAGGAGACCCCTTTATCAGTGCTTTTTTTAGTAGCACTGATAAAGGGGGGCTTTATCTGCACTTTCTCCTAGTACTGATAAAGTTTATATTTCAAAAAAACATGAAAAATAATATATTGTTATGTAAGTCTATTTATATTGATATAAATATAATATATATATTTTAAATATGTTTTAGATTAGTATAAATACACTATTACATTTAATATATAATAAATTTAGTGAAAATGGATTTAAAATATTTTAAAAAATATTATTAATTAATAGTTTTCTAATTATCATCTATTAATAATTATTTAGTAACAATTTTAAGATACAAAAATCAAAAAAAAAAATAAAAGATCTAAAATAAGTTGAAAATGTAACTTAAACTTCAAACGGCCATAACTTTTGATCTGGGTGTCCGTTTCAGCTCTAAATCATATCAAATCAAATCTTGCGATGAGTTCTATTCACTAGTGATCCAAGGAAACATTTTTTTCACATTTTTTAAGGCCCAAAAAGGCCTAGAAGCCCTCCAAAACTGAGTTTTTAGTCGGGATACCCCGATTTTTTAACATTCAAACAGGTATAACTTATGATCTGGATGTCCGCTAGGCTTGTACCACATATAATATTGATGATTGTTTTATTTTCTTAGGTTTTACTAGTAGTGGAGTTGAAACAGACTTCTGGATTAGAATTTGTGGTCATTTTAACATTCTATGGATTTTCAAATACACATATATATGTATTTATTCATAAATATATCTCTGTGTGTGTGTGTGTGTGCGTGTCTCTATGTGTGTGTGTGTGTTGTATATACGTATGTATGTATTTATTTATTTATTTATAAACACATAGAAAAAACATATTTTATAAATGTATTTAAAACTAATCTTATAAATATATATTAATATACAAATAAATATATGGATAAAAAATTATAACTAAATATATATATAAAAAAATATAAATATAAATTAATATACAAATAAATATATATATATACTAATATGTGAATAAATATATATATATTAATATAACTAAATATATTTATATTAATATGAATCTATATTAATATACGAATAAATATAACTATATATATAAGTAAATATAAATATATATTAATATACGAATAAATAAATAAATATATATATATATTAATATATGAATAAATATATATTTATTAATATAACTAAATATATTTATATTAATATGAATCTATATTAATATACGAATAAATATAACTATATATATATATATATAAATATATATATATAAAAATAAATAGATATATCATTCAATGGAGAAAAAAATGAAATGGCTTAGTGGTAAAGGTGTAGGCGTGCAAGGGGGGAGGTCATGGGTTTGAGTTCGAGTGGAATCAAGGAGGTGCGCATGAGCATGTGGGGGATGCGCGAGCAAGGGCAGCGCACGGGAGAGTGGGAGGGGGTCCGCCTAGCACTGATAAAGGGGGATCAAGAACTGTTAAAATCCCCCCACCCACCGCATTATATATTCTTTTTTATTTTTTTATTTTTTTATTTTTTTGACTTTTATCAGCGCTAAAAAAAGAATTGATAAAGGACCCTTTTATCAGTGTTTTTTTAGCGTTGATAAAAGGGTTCTTTTATCAGCATTTTTTTAGCACTGATAAAAGGGGTCTTTATCAGTGCTTTTCTAAGCGCTTATAAAAGGGACCCCCTATCTTCGCTTTGATTAACAGTGATTATTTTAGCATTGTTAATGCACTTTTCTAGTGTTGATAAAGACCATATTTATAATATTGTATGTTCAAAGATATCATTTCAAATTGGGATAATTTTGATTTTTGGTAAACAAAATCCAAACCATATTGATTTTTCAAATGATATAATTATTTAAAATTTTATTTTGTTTTGTTTTTTTTTTGTGTCTATGTGTAATATAAAACATTTTACTAAAATATATATTTAAATACATTAGAAAATATTTTCTCAAAATTATTTTTTTTAAGGAATCACTTTCCAGGACACTTATTTCTAAGAGATTAACCATGGAAAATTTATCGTAATTTTAAATTTGGGACTCCCATTTTTTAAATTTTACTTTTCTCTACCTCATAAATAATTGTTTTATCCACCTTATGAGTATATAATTTTTATATGACCCATAATAATATTTAAAGAATAAAATAAGTGAATTTTAAAATATAATATTTTACAACTTTTATTTATTAAATATTAACTCTCAAAATCATAACTTAAAGTATTGTACTTAATAAAGGTATATTTTGATTAAAACCTTTACATAGTATAACTATATCAAAGTTGTATCAAATTTTCAAGATTTTTAAGAAATTAATCTTGTTAATATATAAGATAAACCAAACATATAATATATATGATAATTTCTCATTATCTAATATCTCAAATTTATAGCACTTGTAGGGATTCGTGCTTATATCCCATTTCATTAACTCTCTAAAGACTAAACATAATAAATCCAGTAATAAGTATAACCATTTATAAGTTCACATGGTTGAAATTTTTCAATTTGATTCTATTTTTAGATCATAAAAATCCTTGAGTAATATTATTTCATTTAGATTTTATAACTCAACTTCTAATCATAATAAATGTTGTTGACACCAAGTAATCATGGTTAAAATTGTTGATAGAGTTCATATATTCATTATTTTTAGTTTTTAATCAAATGATTTAATTAACACCATTATAATAATATAAGATAAATTTTCACATATTTAGTTTATAGGTGTAATTTGAGGTTTAATATAAAAATGGCCTAAAATCATGATTTTAATTGATTTTTTCAATATTTCAGATTTTGTTTCCATGTTAAAAATTTAATTCATGTTTGTTTTGATATTTGAGAAGTTTGACCTGGAAGAAAGTATAGTGAAAAAGTATGAGGATGAATCTTTAGAATATTATTGAATAATTTAACAATGGAAACTATTTGTAAGAATCATTTTTAATCTTCATCCTATTGAAAATTTGGCAATGTCCATTTGTAAAGGTTCACTCATGGCCTAAGTGATGTATAATGGAAATGTCTTTATAATGGGGATAAAATAAATAATATGTAAAATTACCCTTTCTGATACAAAATATTCTCATAAGAGATATATAAGATCCCCCTAGACAATACGTAATAGTCCATGTCTAATACATAACGATTTCCTTACAGATACACAAGAAGTGTAATGGTCATTTTAACATATATAAGGGTTACTCTGTTGAATCCCAACATATGTGTTGATTCATTCCAAATGAGAATCATCAATTTTATGATCTATGAAATACTAAAATCATAGGTATTATTTACTCCACAAAAATAGAAGAAAGGGGTAGCATGAAAACATGGATAAAGCTCATCATGAGACATGTCAAAATAAAGATACCTAATAATTACCCAAACCCCTTATAAAATAAAATCTAAAAAATGAGGAAGCATCACATGATGGAAGTCACATTGATTTTCACATGAAGGGATTATATGTATCATGCGATTAGTTCAATGATCAAGTGAGATACCTAGTGGCATTTCATACTTTTCATGTGAAAGGTTTTGGGTATATCACCATCATCATGTGAAGGCCCTTAGAAACATCAATTTGATCATGTGATTCCCGGATGGAAAATCTATGGGAAAATGTTGAAACTCTTTTAAAATAATGAATAAAATCTAAAAAGGTAGGAGCTTCATGCCAAAGGGAGTTACAAGGATTTTTATGTGAAGGGGTGGTGTGCTTAACATTAATAGTCTGTTGATCATGAAAATTCACCGAAGACATATTCCAAGCCACATGAAGCCCACTTTCCATGTCATCTCAATCATGTTGAGGATCTCAGATATATCCATTTGATATTACAATTCCCTGATAGAAAATTGACGATCAGGTACCATTGGCCTTATAAAATAAAAGTTAAAAATGTGGAACCCTTTTTTGAAGGAGAATTACACTTTATTTCATGTTAAGTCCCTTTGATGAGCCAAATTGGTCTCATGAAGGGGCCCTAAAGTTCACCCTTGATCATGTGAAAGATTATTCGATAGGAATCCTAATCTCGTGAAGACTCCAGGAAATGACAGCCCGATATTGTGAAAGACCTTTAAAATTTCAATTTTATTTTGAGAATTTAATTTGAAAATCCATGGTTCTAATAAATATGGTGGTGTGGAGTGATCTCATGGTCATTTTTTATCACGCAACACAAAGATGATACCTTGGATGGAATGCGGTAGGCTCTCGTGGAATGTGTGATGCTCCAACAACTCAATAAAATTTCTAGGATATATGTTCTATGTGAAGTGGGGTAGATATGGGGTAGTGAGGGGTATAAATTCATCCTTCTTATCACAAAAAAGCACACATGGTATAATAGAGATGATAGTTGAATTCTCATGGTGGGAATCCATGACATCACAAGGGTCTTCCACCAAGTAAACCAAGGGAATGACTTAATGGATTATATAGCATGTATATACACTTCATGTGATAGTAATATTGATCACATGAAGGAATTTTTGTGTTCTAACCACATTACACAAAGGATTTTTAGTGTATAAACTTTTTCACATGGCCTCTAAATTGGTCAGTACCTAACAAACATTGAGGAATTTATGAGATACAGATTGAAAAAGATAGAATCCTTATGTGAAGATAGATTTTCTGATTTTCATGTGATGGGGTCATGCGCTTCATGTGAGTTATTCATTATTTATGTAACAATAGTCAAACATATCAGACAGATCATGAAACAGAACCCAAGCATGTCATCCAATTCATGTGAAGTCCTCCATACATGTTATCCAAGTCACACAAAGTCCTCTAGACATATCATCCAAGTCACATGAATTCCATAGAAAATATTAGACAAGCCATGTGAGGTCCTCTGTACATATTGATTAGATCATGTGATATCTTTCAAATAATTCATCCTTTATTACATGACACCCTTCGATGTTCCTACATCGATCACATAAAGATTCCTCAAACAAGATAGTTGGACCACAAAACCATCCTCAAACATTTCATCAATTATGTCTACCAAACAGCCAGGACATGTCTATAGATCCTCATAAATATTAGGTAAACAACCAATACTTGTAAAGAAAACACTCAAGACATGTCATGAAGATAATAAAGACATTTCAGGAAGATAATCTAGACATGTCAGGTGAACACCCTCAGACATGTCATCCTTTTCTATTAGGATTACCTGGGTTATTTTACCTCAAACCATGTAAACCCCAAACCACAAATCTTTTTTTGGTCATTCCCTATTAATATGGTAAGTGTTCATAATGGTTAGGAATGGATACTCATACAATCCTATTAGTATTATGTGTCCCTCATGCCATCCAAAAGTGCACATTTTGTCACACATGGTATCTAATCTTTATCCATCAGAGGGTAAGGGTTAGAAATATTCTATTGGTCACTCATGGTTCATACTATTTCTTCATTAGAAGGTAAGGGTGGAACATATTCCAAAGGGAATCCAACTTGTTGTAGGTTCCTTTGTATCTCATACGTGCTAAACCATGGGACACAAATTCTCTTGTGGGTTTACCATTCTTCCTCATCCATCAAAGCATTGAGAAACTAATTAAACAATGAGCAATATGATTCTTGGTACAAGTGGGATATGTAGGATACCTTCCTAAGGGCTGAGATCTGTATCAAACACCCCATTAGGGCCACCCCAATGAATAAGTATCATATAAATATGTTCTGATTCTGATCACTTATTTCCCCTATTTATTACATCAATCATAGATCGCATGGTCTTAGATATTTGTAATGATTATATCACAAGAATCATAAATTTCCCCTAGCCAGGGCTACCTCAATGTGAAATCCCCATTCAAGGACATGATATGACTTCCCCATATAAGGTCATTCACCTCATTGTAAGTCCTGAAGGCATTCCCATATTGGTAAACCTTGGGGAAATAACCCTCGGGAGAATTAATTATCTATTATTACAATACCCCGTCCCCAGTTACCAAGATTCGGTGTATTATTACATAACATTGGCATGATACAAGGAATCATGTCAGGAAATACTGATCAGTTTAGTAGCCTTGGAAGTACTAGATACATACATAAGTTTTACATTACATCATGAAATAAAAAAACAACAAAATTGTGTCTTATTTTGACACATTAATCTCCCTTAGACTATTCCTACAGGTCAGTCATAATATACTTCTTCACATCTTGAGAAAAATAAAACATAGAAAGGGGTGAGTTCAGCTGCTGAGTAAGGATAATAATATAGCGGAAACTTTCATAAATAAGAATAAAAATTTAAGGCGATGTATAAGACTAAAACACAAGCCTTTTAAACTTAAACTTCAACATAATATGGAAAATATAAATAAAATAATGTAATTAAATTATTCAGATGGATATTCTACTCGTCGAATAATCACATGTAATATCAATATCCTATTTCATAATGATGGAATGCATAATGTCGGACATTATAACCACATAGTCAAGGCCTCATGCCAAGACTACAATAAGATTTTGTCAAGGCCTTGTTCCAAGACACTATTTTGTATCATGAGACCTTCCAATACATCGAGGATCTATAGCGGGCTCCACCCATCACTTACTAAGTCCAATGCATTCCTCATATGAAAAGGTTAAAACATAATATAAACATTTCTATTAAAACTTGCATACCAAATGTAAATACTTTAACCATAAACCATGAATGGTATAAAAA
The DNA here is from genome assembly GCA_963277665.1 of Viscum album. NCBI lineage: Eukaryota > Viridiplantae > Streptophyta > Magnoliopsida > Santalales > Viscaceae > Viscum > Viscum album. Next base: position 1,621,047,108 of record OY728163.1, on the reverse strand, counting down.
TATCACATCCACAGTCAAACATATCACAAAACCATCAATACAATATGGAAGATTTTATCATAATAAATAAACTTCAAACAAGTATAAAATCCAACAAATGATGTTGACATAGATGAAATCAAAACTATTTGAGAGAAATATCTCTTTCTATTTGGAAATATTTTAAAATACATTTAATTTTAAAAGAAAACATTTATTTTGAAAATATTATTATAATCTTATAAAAGAATCTTTGAAGGTGTTATAACAGCAAAAAATAGTTGCACCCTCCGTATAAGTTAAAAAAACATTTTTTCCTTAATTTTCTCGAGAAGGTCGTAAAGGACCTTGTTTGGAAAATAACAGAAAGATTCCTTTATAAACATATAATAAAAATTCAAACAGGGGTATAAATTACTTTAACCCATAGTCTAGGAAATAATAAAAATGTTTTGAAATACATTTTTAAGAAATACAGATGTGGATGATAAAGAGGTCTCAGTAGATACTCACGTATAAACAACCTCGGATAATGAAGAGATTGTATAATTAACCATTACCTTGAACTTTTCCTTAATCGAGGGTACTTTAATATCTTTTATAATAGTTAAATCATTGTTATTAAATTATACAAGAACCACATTGATAAATATGATATCATATATGATCTTATAATATTTCTTAGTTAATAATATTTCAGTAGTATCATTATTTTGGGTGTTAACTAATTCGTTTTCCCTTATATGATTTGTTGAGTAAGTCATGTTTGTTATGGATAGAATGTATTTGATTCATATCCATAATTATATTAAGTTCTTAAACATTATTTTTAATCATAAAATGAAAATTATTCTTGAATGATTATGATGGGGAATGAATCTCATTACGTTTGTGGGGACGGTAATCTGTACATAAGCACGAGTGACAATATCATTATATTGATCATGAAATCATATGTAATTGGAAGGTATATAATATATAAATAATTCTTAACGTGTTATATTTATTATTTACATCATTTATACTCATTATTATACCCATCCAAATAATGAAGTGTTTGAATAACAAACTACACCACAACGTGGAGACGGTAAGTCGTACGTACGCATGTATAGTGACTTTTCATTCATAGGATTGATTGAATAATGAATATGGTTATACCATATTTATAATAAAATCACAATATGTATAAGGTAATGGATTTATTATTTTGTTATGGAAAAAACAAAGAAAGAGGAATTGGAAGAAGAACAGAACTTTGAAAGAGGTGGTGAAATTATTACCTCTTCTTCGAGTGTTTCCTTTTGAGTTGATCAAAAGGTCTCCTTAGGTTGGATTTATGATCAAAGTAATGACTTTAAGTATAATTGAGGGTATTTTTGGGGATATTTGAATAGGTTTTGGCCAATAAAATGGCTTTGGATGTGTGATTTTGAGAGAAGGGGAAGTACCCTTTTATAAGAGAGGTCAGGGTCACTTTAGGAAAAGATTGAAATATTATTTTATTATACAATCATATTCGGTTTATAAAGGCTCAAAAATAATTTATATATTGGATAAGGTGGTTATGGGTCGAAAAACTCTCAACCAATAGGTTTTAGACTGGTTTAGGTCTCCATATTAAACTTATCTTTTAGATTTAACTCTTAGTTAAATAGTTTAACTTTTACCATGTATTCTTGTATTATTATAATAAATGGTTAATAAACTTACTATAAAAATACAAGATAACCCCAACTGGTTCATTATTGATATATATAACCTTATCAAAGCCCTTATGATGAAAATTATATTTTTAGAAATATTATATCAATTAATAATATAGTATTTGTTTTAAAAACTCATTTATGTCAATTTTGACACTATTTGGTATTTTATTTTTGTGAAAGTCATAAAAAATTTATCACTTAGAAAAACATTTATTTAATAAACCCTAACATGTCATATTAACCTATAAAATTAGTTTAATTTATCATAATTATCAATTTACATTTATTTGGATATTTATGATATCAATTATTTTAATATTCCATTAATAAGGTAATTACTGCATCATCATTGTGTCATAAATAAATTTAATTATATAATGTCTAAAAATTACAAATAAAATAAAATTATGTAGGAAATATTTTTATATTTCTAAGGAATATTTTTATTTGAATTTATATTATGTATAACCTGATATTAAAAATGGTTTAGTTATTAAACTTTGGATTTAACACTTTTAACTCTTCTTTAAATAAAATAATAATAAATGTCCTAATCTAATCCAAGTGGACCAAAAGGATCATATTTCATTCCTAAGTTTTATTTTGGTCTAAATACACTTATCCAATAGAATTAAGACATGTGTTAGGGTAATTTTAATATCATTTTTTACCTTTAATTACCCTATTTAATTTTAATTGTGGCAAATAGAAGTCAAAAGTTACTATTCGCCAAAAATTATTTTCATCTTATTGAACCAAATTTTACTTATTGATGTAAAACACGTCTCTTAAATTTTTAAATTAAATTCACATAAGTGGTAAAATTACGTTTTATGCAAATTTTCAAATGCGCCTAGAAGTTGGGTAAAAGACGGTAAAAAGTTCAATAAAATTTTATATATCTAATATTATTATAAAATGACTCCAATGAATTAAATTGAACATATATAGGTATTATGTATCTATTTTTACCTAATATAAATTTAAATAAAATAACTAAATATTTAAATAAAAAGTCTGTTTTAAACAATAATGTAGTGTTTTTCACTATTCATTAAAAATTGAAAGTTTTCAGAAAAATACCAAAAATTCACCCTGAGATAATTTTGATATTTTGAATCAAAAAATTAAGTCCATTTTGAAAAATAAAATTTATAAAATTTCCAAAATTGGGTATTACTATTCATAATGGCTAGTTTGATTACCCGTGAAGTGTTATAACTTGAAGTTGCGTACAGTGCAAGCTATTATATTATTCAAAAATAAATGTATCATGGAAGATTTTGGTGTTACATTCTTCCCTCCTTCAAATAATTTCATCCTAGAAATTTATAGAATAATTCTATATAAAAAGATTTGGGTGGTTCTTCATCATAAGTTCCTTGGGTTCCCACGTTGCCTCTTCCATCTTATGATTTCTCCATGGAACTTTTATCAGATGATTTATTCGGTTTCTCAACACTTGTTCTCTGGTATCAAGAATCTTGACATTCTCTTCACAATATGATATATCGGGTTCCAGTTCTATTTATTCATAGGTGAGTACATGCATTGGGTCGGGCATTTTTTTTTCTTAACAGTGATACGTGGAACACATCATGAACTTTGGAGAGACTTGGTGACATTTCCAAACGATAAGATACAACTCCAATTCGTTCTAGAATTTTGAAAGGTCTGATGTACCTGGGTCTTAATTTTCCCTTATTATCGAATCGTATAACACCTTTCCATGGAGATACCTTCAAGAAAACATGATCTCCTACTTAAAATTCCAAATCTTTCCTTCAGTTGTCGGCATAGCTCTTTTTCCTACTTTGAGCTGCTTTGATGTGGGTTTGGATAACCTTTATCTATTCCATTATTTCCTCAACATGTTCTGGGCCTACAAGTTTTCTTTCACCAACATCATCCCAACAAGTTGGTGTGTAACATCTCTCTCCATATAATGCTTCATATAGTGTCATCTGAATACTTGAATGGAAGCTATTTTTATAGTAAAATTCTACCGAAGGTAAATATTGATACCACTTACCTTTAAATTCAATTGATCAAGATCTAAACATGTCTTCTAAGGTTTGAATAGTCTGTTCTGATTTTCCATCAATTTGAGGGTGGTAGGCAGTGCTCAAACAAAGTTCAGTATCTGGGGCCTTATGAAGACTTTTCTTGAATCTTGATGTAAAATGGGGATCACGATCAGAATTAATCGATAGGGGTACTCCATGATGTCTTACAACTTCATTAATATATAGTCTTGCTAAATGTTCAAGTGGTAAATCTTCTCTTATAGCAAGAAAATGTGTTGACTTGGTAATATGGTCAAAAATGACCCATATTACATCATTCCTTCTATGATTCTTTGGTAGTCCCTTGAAAAATTCCATCGTAATGTTATCCCATTTCCACTTAGGTATGGGAATAGGTTACATGACTCCTATAGGATGTTGCCTTCCAGCTTTCACTTGTTGAAAAACCATACATCTTGACACATAATCAACAATCTCTCTCTTCATGTTGTCCCACCAAAAATGTTCCTTCAAATCTCTATACATCTTAGTGCTACCATGGTTTATAAGGAAATTGAAGCCATTAGAATCATCAAAAAATTCCCTTTCTAGATCAGGTATATTAGGAACACACAGTCTCTTCCCAAATTTCAAAATTTCATCTTCATATACAAAGTCAATAAATCTCCCATCATTCACAACTTTAATTTTATTTTGAAACTCCTCATCATAAGTCTGAGAACTTTTTATCCTTTCTAGTAAAGTTGGATTGGAAACCATTTGAAAAAGTATTGATGTTTCACATTCTATGGTTATTCACATATCCATCTTTACTAGATTCATGAACATAGGATCCCTTTCAGCTCTCATCTTGTTCAAAACACCATGATCCTTTCTTCTCAAAGAATCTTCCACCTTATTTTCCTTCCTCGAGTGGTAGTGTATAGTGAAATCATAATCCTTTATTAGTTCGAGACATCTCTTTTGCCTCATGTTGAGTTCTTTTTGTGAGAAAATATACTTCAAACTCTTTTGATCAGTATATATATCACATTTTTCACTATAGAGATAGTGTCTCCATATCTGCAAAGAAAATATTATATCTGCTAACTCAAGATCATGAGTGGGATAGTTTTGTTCATGAATTTTTAGCTGTCGTGATGCATAGGTAATAACCCTATCATTCTACATAAGGATACAACCAAGTCCTTTCTTTGATGGATCACTATTAATTACAAAACCATCATTCCCAGATAGTAGGGTCAAGATAGAATCATTGAATAATCCTCTCTTTAGTTCTTAAAAACATTATCCACCCTTTTTTCCAAAAAAAATTAACCCATTTACATGTGGTATTGGTTAATGGGTTTGCCAATCAGGAAAAATTCAGGGCGAAACACCAATAATAACCTGCTAAACCAATAAAACTATGTACCTCAATTATACTTGTCGATGCTGGATATTCTTGGATTACCTTGATCTTTGAAGGATCTACAGAGATTCCATCCTTAGAGACAATATGGCCAAGAAAAGATATTTCCTGAAGCTAGAATTCACACTTTCTAAACTTCGCATATAATTTATTTCTTATGAGGGTTTTTAGAATAGTGTGCAAGTGATTTTCTTGATCTTCATAGATTTTTGAGTATACCAAGATATCATCAATAAATACTACTACAAATTTATCAAGATATTCCTTGAAATATCTATTCATTAGATCCATGAAAACAAAGGGTGCATTAGTCAGTCCAAAAGGGATTACAGTAAACTTGTAATGCCCATACCTGGTATGAAATGTTGTCTTCTGAATGTATTCCTTTTTCACACACAACTGATGATATCCATATCAAAGGTAAATATTTGAAAAATATTGAGCTCCGTGAATTTTATTGAATAAATCATCAATTCAAGGTAGGGGATACTTGTTCTTTATTATTAAATCATTCATCTCCTTGTAGTCAATGCATGAACTCATAGATCCATCTTTCTTCTTAACAAAAAGAATAGGGGCTCCCCGTGGAGAAACATTAGGGTGAATAAATACTTTATTACTCAATTCCTCTAGTTGTTTATTCAGTTCCACTAATTCCACAGTGGCCATTCTCTAAGGGGTCTTCGATATGGGCCTTGAACCTGGAATTAAATCAATAGAAAACAAAATTTTTTGTTCTGGAGTATGTCCAGGTAAATCCTTTGGAAACACATAAATATATTCTTATACAATAGGTACATCCTCTATTCAAACATTCTTTTCCTCTCCCATAGTTATTTCATTCTCTTCCTCCCCAATAATTGAATTTAGTAGATCTACTGGGGGTGGATCTAGATAATAATCAGGTGGTGATGTTTCTAATATAAAGATAAGGTACTCCTTATCATCATCAAAAATTGTAACCTCCTTCTTCTTACAACAAATTTTTACATCATGGTCTGAAAGACAATTCATACCGAGGATTATATCAAATTAAATCATGGGTATGACGATGAGATCATCAGATAAAGAACATTTATATACCCTAATGGGAACTGATTCACAAAACTTTGTTGCAATGATACTTCCCTTAAGAGTTTTTACTTACAACTCCCTTGTTAAATCAAATTTGAAATATCTAATTTTCTTAGAAAACTGGGAATATATGAAACAATGTGATGATCCATAATCAAATAAAGAATTGTCTAAACTTGAGGAGACCATTTAATTACCTACCACCATGTCTTTTGGAGATTCAACCTCATCATTTGTGATCGCATAAGCTTGGCCTTTCTCCCTTGGACTTTTCTGAGGTATGTTTCCTTGGTGCATAGGAAATTCATTTTCATAATGCCCCATTTATCTACAATTGTAGCTTTCAACATTGGGAGCCTCTTTCTTTCCCTTACAATCACGATCTTAGTGGACTTTTTCACCACACTTTTAATAGATTCACATTCCCTTCAGGAAAGTACCGGGGTGTTTCTTCCCACATTTATCGTATGATAGAAATTAAATTTTTTCCTTATTCCCCTTATTTCCATTTCCAGAGTGTTCAGCAGATCTCTTCTTCTCTTTCTTTTCTTTAAAGTCTTGATACTTAAAAAATTCATTTTCTGTCTTGATAGCACATGAGACAATATCTTCGTACGATGAGAAGGATTTTGAGACTAATTCTCAACAGATAAATTATTTTAACCCATCAAATAATCAATCAATCTTACTCCTTGGGTTATGTATATAATCTTCTTCATGTCTTTCTAACCTCGTAAAGTTATCCTCATACTTTGTGAAATTCTCATCCTCCTTTTTCCTCAGACTCAGAAATTGCCTTTCCATATATGCTTGATGGTCACAAGGAAAGTATTTTTCTAGTAAAAGCTCTTTAAACTCCCTTTATTCCATATTTTATATTTCTTCATCCTTCTTTGTTTTTTGAAATAATGGTCACCATTGATCTACATCTCTTGTGAGGTGATAAACTACCATGACAACTTTTTCCCTTTCGTTACTCCCCAAAGCATGAAATACTTTCAATGAGGAACTTATCCATTGCTCAACTAAAAATGGATTTTTAGTCCCATTGAATTTTGGTAGTTGTTGTCTCATGAAGCAGTCTAATATTGGTCCTCCGTGGTGTGGATCAAGGTGCTCCATACGGGTAAGGTTATCATTCATAACCCGAGTGAGTTGTCCCAGTATGGTGATAAGCTGATCAGCACTATTTGCATCACCAGCTCCACTATAATTATCTTGAGTAGGAGGTCAATCCATACATGGATTATGTGTGTTGATATAGTTTCCATTCCTTTCACTAGGCACCATTTCTAAATAATGGCATACACTAGATTAGTTTATGAATCGCAATACATAATTCCAAACTTGTAAAAAACTTAACATAAATTGAACAATTTATGGATATAATCCATAATCGTAAAAATGTTTTCTTTTATTAGGTATATACTCATAATTCCTTCATAATGGTTTGTAAATAAAATGTGAATTATCCTAATCATATCCCCCGGGAGTGTCATAACCAAGAGTGCAGCAAGGCTCGTTGTCGTGTACCAGGATACCCTGGGTCAACCCCAAAACTCCTTGTCAGAGTTTTCACTCCTAGGTACATCTATGACAAAGCTGCCTTTACCTGATCGTATCCAGACATGGATTTATTTATTGGAAAATACACAAAATCTCTACATTAACAAAATTCTAGGAAGTTCTTCTATACTAATCCTCAAAGTCTATCTTAGGGTAATGTTCTCTAATCAGAGATTTTCTAAATCTAGTTTCAAAGTTTGTACTAAAATTTCTCTAATACCAACTATAATTCCTTGACCCCAGTTACCCAGATTTGGTGCATTATTATATAACATTGGCATAATGAAAGGAATCATGTCCCGAAAGACCGATTAGTTTAGTAGTCTTGCAAGTACTAGATACATACATAAGTTTTACATTACATCATGAAATAAAAAACAACAACATTGTGTCTCCTTTTGAAACATTAATCTTCCATATACTATCCCTACAAGTCATTCATAATATACTTTTTTCATCCTAAGAAAAATAAAACATAGAAAGGGGTGACCTCAGGTTCTCAGTAAGGATAACAATATAGCAGAAACTTTTATAAATAAGCATAAACATTAAATGCGATGTATAAGACTAAAACACAAGAATTTTAAACTTAATATTCATTATAATATGGTGAAGATAAATCAAATAATTTCATTTACTTATTCACATGGATATTCTATTAGTCAAATAATCACAAGTAATATCAATAGCCAATTTCATAATGATAGAATTCATAATGCCAGACATCATAACTACATAGTCATGGCCTCGTGCCAAGACAAAAAATAAGATTTTTTCAAGTACATGTGCCAAGACATGAGTTTGTCTCATGAGACCTACTAATTCATTGAGGAGCTAGAGTGGGTTCCACCCATCACTTATTAAGTCCAATGCATTCCTCATATGAAAAGGTTGAAACATAACATAAGCATTCTTATTAAAACGAGTATACAAAATGTGAATACATTAACCATAAACCATGAATGGTATAAAAATATCACATCTACATTCAAACATGTCACAAAACCATCAATAAAATATGGAAGACTGTATCATAATAAATCAACTTCAAACAAGCATAAAATCCAACAAAGGATGTTGACATAGATGAAATGAAAACTATTTGAGAGAAATTTCTTTTTCTATTTTAAAATTATTTAAAAGTCATGTAATTTTAAAAGAAAAAATTTATGTTGAAAATATTCTTATAATCTTGTAAGAGAAGCTTCTAAGGTGTTATAACAGTAGAGAATAGCTGCACCCTTCATTTAAGTTAAAAAAACATTCTTTCCTTAATTTTGTCGAAAAGGTCGTAATGGACCTTGTTTGGAAAATGAAAGAAATGTTACTTTATAAACATATTATAAAAATTAAAATAGAGGTATAAATGACTTTAACCCATAGTCTAGGAAATATTAAAAATGTTTTGAAATACATTTTTACGAAACACGGATGTGGATGATAAAGAGGTCTCAGTAGATACTCACGTATAAACAACCTCGGATAATGAAGAGATTGTAGAATTAACCCTTACCTTGCACTTTTAGTTGATTGATGGTACTTTAACCTTCTGTATAATAGTGAAATAATTTTTATTAAATTATAAAATAACCATATATATAAATATTATATCATATATGATCTTCTAATATTTCTTTGTTAATAATATTTCAATAGTATCATTATTTCGGGTGTTAACTAATTCGTTTTACTTTATATGTTTTGTTACATAAGTCATGTTTTTTTTGGATAGGATGTATTTGATTAATATCCATAATTATATTAAGTTCCTAAAATTATTTTTAATCATAAGATAAAAATTATTCTTGAATGATTACGATGGGAAATGAATCTCATCGCGTTTGTGGAGACGGTAATCCGTACATACGCACGAGCGACAATATCATTCTATTGATGGTGAAATCATATGTAATTGGATAGTATATTATATATGAATAATACTTAACATTTTATATTTATTATTTAAATCAGTTATACTCATTATTATACCCATTCAAATAATGAAGTGTTTGAATAACAAACTACACCACGACGTGGAGATGGTAAGCCGTATGTACGCACGTATGGTGACTTGTCATTCATAGGTTGGATATAATAATGAATATGGTTGTAAAATATTTATAATAACATCATATTATATATAATATACTAGATTTATTATTTTGGTATAGAAACCACCAAGAAAGAGGAAGTGTAATAAGAACAGAACTTTGAAAGAGGTGGTGAAATTATTACCTCTTCTTCAAGGTGTTTCCTTTTCAGTTGATCAAAAGGGATCATTAGGTTGGATTTATGATAAAATTAAGGCCTCTAGGTTTAAGTGAGGGTAGTTGGAAGGATATTTGAGCAGGGTTTGGCTGATACAAATGGCATTGGATGTGTGATTTTTAGATAAGGGGATGTACCCTTTTATAATAGAGGTGAGGGTCACTTTAGGAAAATCTTGAAATATTATTTTATTATGCAATCATATTGGATTAATAATGGATCCAAAATAATTTATTTTGAATATAAGGTTGGTATGGGTCTAAAATATTTCATCCAATAGGTTTTATATAGGTTTAGGTTACCATATTAACTTTATCTTTTAGATTTAACTCTTAGTAAATAGTTTAACTTTTACCATGTATTCTTGTATTATTATAATAAATGGTTAATAAACTTACTATAAAAATCCAAGATAACCCCAAGTGGTTCATTATTGATATATATAACCTTATCTAAGTCCTTAGGCCGAACCTTATATTTTTAGGAATATTATATCAATTAATAATATAGTATTTGTTTTAAAACTCATTTATGTCAATTTTGACACTATTTGGTATTTTATTTTTGTGAAAGTTATAAAAACTTTATCACTTAGAAAAAATTTTATTTAATAAACCCTAACATGTCATATTAACCTATAAAATTATTTTAATTCATCAGAAGTCTCAATTTACATTTATTTGGATATTTATAATATCAATTATTTTAATCTTTCATTAATAAGGTAATTACAGCATCATCCTTGTGTCATAAATAAATTTAATTATTTAATGTCTAAAAATTACAAATAAAATAAAATTATGTAGTAAATATTTTTATCTTTCTAATGAATATTTTTATTCGAATTTATATTATGTATAACCTGATATTAAAAATGGTTTACTTATTAAACTTTGAATTTAACACTTTTAACTCTTCTTTAAATAAAATAATAATAAATGTCCTAATCTAATCCAAGTGGACCAAAAGGATCATATTTTATTCTTAAGGTTTATTTTTGTCTAAATAAGCTTATCCAATTGAATTAGGACATGTGTTATGGTAATTTTAATATCATTTTTTACCTTTAATTTCCCTATTTACTTTTAATCGTGGTAAATAAAAGTCAAAAGTTATTATTCACCAAAAATTATTTTCATCTTATTAAAGCAAATTTTAATTACTAATTTCAACCGTATCTCTCAGATTTTTGAAATTAAATTCAAAAAAGCGGTAAAATTATGTTTTATGCAAATTTGCAAATGTGCCTCGAAGGTGGGTAAAAGACGGTAAAAAGTTCAATAAAATTTTATATATCTAATATTATTATAAAATGACTCCAATGAATTATATTGAACATATATAGATATTATGTTTCTATTTTTACCTAATATAAATTTATAAAAATAACTAATTATTTAAATAAAAATTCAGTTTTAAATAATAACGCAGTGTTTTTCACTATTCATCAAAAATGAAAGTTTTTAGAAAAATACCAAAAAGTCACCCTAAGCTAATTTTGATATTTCAAATCCAAAAATGAAGTTCATTTTGAAAAATAAAATTTATAAAATCTCAAAAAGTGGGTATTACTATTCATAATGGTTGGTTTGATTGATCGTGGTGTGTTAGAACTCAAAGTTATGTACAGCACAAGCTATTGTATTATTCAAAGAGAAATGTATCGTGGAAGATTGGGGTGTTACAATTATCATCCATCAGTGGCTTGACGGTATATTTAACTATGATGACTCTGATTCCTGTTATAACTAGGATGCATAGAACACCTTCCTAAGGGTTAATATCCATACTCGGGGCCTAAGTTCCCTCACATACATCATTTCCACGCAATATTAAATTACATGGATTGAACATAAATAAACTATGTGGGTTTTAATTCCAATTATAACTAGGAGATGTTAGACACCTCATGAAGGTTGGATCCCATTCTTTGAAACGAATCACCTCCCTCAAAGGCACTAAACTCAAGATTTCCTGGTTATACCACTTCAAAAATTAGGTATCAACACATTGCTAAATAATAATAATAAACTTATGGAGAACCTTAGATACATACATATGGTATAGTTAATAGAATCCCCCTTTATATACCAAAGGATTCAACACCTGATCATTTTATTAGGGTAACCAATCTTATATTGATATCTGGAAGTGATTTTTAAACATATGTCAAATCTATAAAGGAGTATCAAAATAAAAATTAATCCCCACCCCAAAGGGTGAGATAAGCCTAACTTCCCATCCTCTCGATCAATGTGAGTTCCTAAGCATTTTTGTCTTGAAACCCCAATGATCATCTGCTTTAGGAAAGTAGAACCAGATTGGTTATGGATGTGGAAACTATTAGGTGTTTCTATGGATAAAACCTACCAACATAAATGATTGTGAAACTATATTGATCCCTTCACAATCAACTACCAAAATTGAATATCTAGATGAAACAAAAATGTTGAACCCGACGTGAATCTTTCAAACAATAAAAATGATTGGTTAATCAAGCATCAGGACACATATTTTTACATACCATATACAAATGAAAATGGTACACCTGATGTGAAATCCTTCAATAATAAAATTAAATTGGGGTTCCGATGAAAAAGTTCATTATCACCATGAATATTCCATGTGAGAAAAATGGCCAAACTGGGAATAAGAAAAGACAATCTTGTTACTCGTGCATAGATGATTGAGAATGTTTCACACTTGTGGTGGTGCACTAATTGGTGACCTTATTCATTTTCATCTTTATGTCTACAGAAACTACTCTCACAAACATCTTGACCTAAGATCGTGTATTTATCAAGAGAATGTTCTTGAACCTCAACTATAATAGTAACCTCTGTGGGTTAAAAAATAACTTCACCTACCCAATGCCTTTAGCTTTAGGTGGTGAACATTATGATTTGGGAATATGACCAACATGGTAGGATTCTAGTCCTCAATGATATTTTTAGATTTATCCAAACAGTAAATTCAACTTGTTGGTCTCATTTAGGGAATGTTGTAATGAAGCTAATGGAACTTATCTCCACCACCAATTACTTCATAATCTTATCCCTAATGTGCAATAATATGCACCTTATATATCTTAGGAAGGTGGATCAAGGAGTTTACTATAGCTCTATCCCAGTTTAGAAGTTTCCTAGGAGGGCTCCTATCAACTACTTTCATCAGTTTCATTCTACTAGTACCCCTCAGTCACCTGTTGAGAGCACCCCCCAAAATAATTCCACCTTATATTCTCATGAATAGGTACCAAGGAGGCCTCATTGGGTGTCTAAAGATATGGATAAATGGGAGTGGGATCATATCCCCAATTTATCTAAAAAATATCATCAAAATATTCTAGGGTGGCCAATGAGCATAATCATATCCCTTCTCACTCAGATCTAGTATGCGTGCATATTTATGTAGCAAGCATGGTCGAGGCACATATCCCTTCCCCCATGCGTGAATCCCATTAGAATATTTGGATGGCATAAGGAGGGAATGAGTGGACTTATATCCCCTACTTTAATAAAAGACATATTTCAGTATGTCTTGGAGACTGAGAATTTTCTGGCCTATATTCCTGCACACACTTTACAAAAGTGTCACTACATTCTAAAAACAGTAGAAGAGATCTGTCAGCATATTCCAGAACTGGTACACCGAGGTGGATTCCATTATATGGGGAAGTATGAACAGGTGGATAATCCATATCAAGAATACATTATTTCTCCCATATAATAGGATTATTGACATATTTTAGTAAAGGATGAGGCATAAGACTGGGCTTATATCCCTGTTCTGATCAAGGCTCACTAGAAAATTTTGGTTCATGCCTCAGGACATGAGAACATTCTAATTGAAAAAATACAAGTGGCATACTCCAAAGGCATAGGACTTGGATTATATCCCCATTATAACTGGGGCTCACCATCTCAGTTTGGAACATTACCTGAGATAGACACACATTCCTAACAAAAAAAGACCAGTGGCATGATCCTAAGGATTAGTACCGGGCACATATCCCCACATAAAGTGAATTTCATCAGCAAAATATGGAAATCACCTCATAGTAGGCTCATATCTCTTCCAATGAATCTACTTAGCATATTCCAACAACTCATGAAAGTTAAGATCAGATCCTTACTTTTTTTGATGAACCACTACATCGGCATCCTTCAAAGGCCATACAAGAGGAGGATCATATCCCCTCTCCCATTTCAGATCTTCATTAGCATATTCTAATGGGGAATGAATATTTGAACCGGAATCATACCCACACTTCATCTAGTATTAACTTGAATATTCCAAAAACCACCCATAGGAGGGCTCATATTTCTTCCAATAATACATAAGCTCTCCAGAATACTCTAGAAACTTCCCAGCTGTTAGATCATATCCTCCAAGCACTAAAAAGTTATAAATATATTTCAGAAACCATCATGCAAAAAACTCATATCCCTGGTCAACCCCAAAAGTCAAGTTGGAATATTCTAGACATAATTCATAATAGGGATTATATCCTAGATATTTTCAATGTCAGTGTCTTTGAGGTTGTACGATGGATATCTGTAACACCTCAAGGGTCTGTTGACTCTTTAACCAAAGCATAAGGTGATCACTACTTCAATATTCCTCCTCATGGTAGTGAAAATATGGATCATAGTGACTATACTCCTAATGTCCTCTATAGACAACCTCCCCATGGTGATATCTCTCCCAGATAAGGAAATCATCCCCTTTCCCAAACACCTTCATATAGAGATATTCTCAAAACTTATACACCATTTTATAAATAGGTTCTCAAAACACCAAGATTAACCATACATAGATCCCCATAAACTATCAGTAGTACTTCACCATAGTCATCAGGCGACCTATAAAAGAAAACTATGTGATTTGACCAGGTGGAGGCATATAATTATAATGAAGAAGAGGACAACATGCATATATGGAGATATTTAGCTGGAAAAAACCTCCCAAACATGTTCTATCCCATATCCACTTCTAACTATGATATCCCAAATGTTCTAGATAAGGATTTCATGCATTACTTATGTCATAAAATGTGGTAAAATCATTAGAAGTTGGAGTCTAGATGCCTCCTTTATCAATAATATGAGGGTAAAATCTAAATAATAATTACACAATGTTGTCAGCTGCACATGGACACATTCTCCATAGCCCAAAACCTAGGGATGGAAGAACAAAAAAATGCCTATGAAGTGTTTATCTCTATATCATGACAACTCTCTCTCAACTGATTTCTAGTGCCCCATAAAATTTTTATAGTTGGGGATTGGGAAAATATAGATAATTTCACTTCACTATGTACCCAGAATAAAAAATCTCCCTAGATACAGCATGTTATACTGTTATGGCTATAGGGGAAATCAAGGGATCGGGTAATGCATTGGCCAGTTGGTCAATATAGTGAGATTCCCCCTCTTTGAAGGTGAAAATACATCATTAATGGAGGTATATGGTCTCTAATAGACTCCAAAGTTGGGACCTCAAAAAATGGGGAAAAAATTAGACATAGTAGCAGAAGTTGTGGACTGTCCAAAAGTGTCCCATAAGAAGTGACTCTCATCATAGGTATCCATTTCACCCATCTCATACATTAATACAATTGTGCCAAATCAAACAGATAACAATAGTAGTCACCATAGTAACCATCCAAGAGCGAACACAGCCTATAGGACTGGGGGAATTTTTACCACCACCTTCACCCCTTAGGTCATCAAACATTGAGAGGATCCAAGAAATATTTGAGACTATTATAAACAAACGAAAACCCATAGGTTTGGGGTAATTTTTATCTCAATATCAACCACTAGGTTCATCACACCCCAAGAGGGTCCTGGATAAATTAGAAGAAGTTCTAGATTTACCCTTGGATGCATGGCTGGGGGAATTTATATCTCAATTTTCTTCTCATAAGTCATTAGATCCTCAACTAGAATCATAAAATCTGTAACAACATGATTATAAAGTGTCGATATTGGCCATAAATCATCCCCAACCCATAGAAATGGGGTAATTTTTTATCATTATCATCACCCGGGAAGGATGCACTCTTCTCTAGGTTTGGAGGTAAATATTTATAGATATAATCCCATCTATTCCTCCCACTGTTAAACATACCCCTGCTATTTGGGGACTATTCATAAATCATGATCAGAAACTCCCTTAAGGTTCCTATTCATGGACCAATAAATAAGGAATGTATGGAAAAGTAAATCATGCCCCATAATTTTTATATTCCAAAATGGTCCAATATGGATAGGGGTAAAAGAAATGACCCTAATTAAGCCTTCAAAGGAGGAGTAAGTGATGCATAATTACCCTATTACATAGAGAGTAATGGGGTAAAAACCATTTCCTAATACACCTTGATGAATTTATTCATCATTAATAAAATAGATGATGTAAACCAAGAAATAAATGCATATGGATGTAGTGAAGAAATAGAACCTCGAGAGGTAGGATATCTGGATGCACGAATTCAGGATGCATGTACACATAATCAGAGAAGGATCCAGAACTAGGAACCTTTAAATATTTAATTTCAACCTCCATTTTGAAACACATCTAAGGATAAATAGAAATTTGTGGCTATATACCACTCACCACCCAAAGGAGTCCAAATTCCATCTATAATGGAATGACTGGAATAGTATGAGAATAAGATAAAAAACCTTAGATAACTCAATGAGGAACTACTGAGGGGAAACATTCTCGATGGGTGTCATATTTTATAAAAAGATTAAAATACCTACTAACACATACCAGGAGAGAGATAATCCACCTATAAGAATAGAAGTTGAGCATCAGTCCATCTATGGGTCTGGGAAACCTATCTAAATAAATGATCAAGTTGTGGATGATCATGAATTTCCTCTATTGAGATGACATATACTCCCCCATTAGGGTGATCAATTAGTCCTAAAATGGATCTAGAATTAGTGGGATATGAAAATGGGGCCACCTCATCAAGACTCTCTCACTCCATATTGATGGTAGGTGGTCCAGATAGTAGTACCTCTATAACTCTTAAACGTCATTGAATCCCTAACTACTCAAATGGAATCCATGGAAGGGAGGTACACCCTCGTGTAGCCCGAAAAGAATCCATATCATTAATGGATAGATAACGCTTTTACCCAACCCAAATTTGGAAATACTATATTATCAACCATTTATAGTTCAGGAGATCCAGAATAGCATTTCATTCATTTCATATCCCAGTGTGGCCTGATGATGGGCCCTCAAGATCTGTAGGAGGTGACCAAAATAAGATATTTTGTTCAGACTCTGGTAAGGATGGCCTTTATTTTTTATATAAGCCTTCCATAATGATCTATTTCGGGATGGGAAGACCTTCATCGTCAATTCCTTTCTCAGTTAAATTCTACATTATAGAAAACGACAATTTTCAACCTTAAAATTTACAAACAATGAGAAAATGGGAGGGTTTGTGAATTAATCACCAAAAAAAGGTTCAACATATTCACTCATTATGACTCTCTCATAAGATAAATTTCTATAACTCTATGCTAAAAATATTCAGGATGAGATACAAATACCTTTGATCCTGATAAATCATCCATGCATATTATGTGAGTTCATATATACGGCATAATTCCTTGAGGATTCCATTCAGTAGACCCAAGATAAATCTTTACACATTCCCTCAGCATAGGTAAAAGGTCCTATTATTGAAGATACTAGTGATTTTACCCTAAAACTATTATAATTTCCCATTCAAGCACCCAAGAAATCCTTAAATATTTCATTTCATCCCATTGAGTGGCATATAAAATAAAATCATCCTCATACAAAAGAAAAAGTATATTGGGGTTGCCCATAATTTGAGGAATGGATGAATAAATCATATTCCTTTAAAAATGAGTAGTTCATGGTTATTTCCTTTCATCCATAGAAAATATCCTACTCAAGCTGTTGGAGACCAAGAAACCCAATGTGGATAACCTAATAGATCATCCTAACTATTTTCCTTTCCATAGAGGATGGGTCACACCATCTAGGACTACTTTGTATTTAAATATGTCCTCCAAAGCATAGTCAATTCTAGATAAGTGATATTGGAGAAGGCCTTAGTATAGGCGACCTATGTAACCATCACTCCACAAGAAGAATAGGGTGACTATAAAGAAGTTTCATGTAGGTGTGGGAAGTATTTCGATAACTAGATGAATTTAAAGATAGTTAACTGAGATCATTCCACCCTAATAGCATAGATTCTCAAACCAACAATGATCCTTGAACTTAGGGAGGCTTCATTGAATACACCTTTTAAAGTAAGATGTAATTTTAAGACATAAAAAACACAAGATAAAAAGTCATATCTAGATCCCATGTAAGTTCTAACTCTTGAAAACTTCATTCCTTAAATATCTATAGAACGAGAAACACCCCCACCAAAAGGAACCCACATCAAATGGGTAGATCATTTTTGTTATGTTAACATATTTCACTTAATATATCTCTTCTCTGGTGATGAATATTCCTTTGAGTGTGAGATCCATGTACCTGACTGGATAGCTGGAGGTTGATAACATAGAAACTAAGGATAAAGGGGACAACGCAGATGTGGTAAAACCCAATATTTCTATCACATCCCCTTAGAAGCTATATATACAGAAAAGACTTGTGGGAGAGAACTCCAACAAGCCAAAAAATCATGGAGATACTTCAAATCCCTCTAGGGATCATTTAATCCTAGTCATTTTACATGAACTACTGGTGGGGGTGTGATTGTATAGTCATCCCATACAAAGGGGAAGGTTGGCACGGCCTACACCACTTGCATCAAATGCTCCTTCATCCACTTCTCAAGAACCAGGCCCATCCAACTCAACTCTTGATCCACATAATAGGTAGAAACCCAAACTTGTTAATCCTAGACATCTGGCACAAAAATACAACATTCTCAAATAGTCGACAGTTGATCCATCCAAACTCTCGATCTTTGATTCTCTCCATCTTTCAAAAGAACTTGGATAGCCACTCATCGAGGCCCTCTAGAGACTATAGGAGTTTTAGATAGAAGTGCCTATAGTAGAGGTTTACCAAGTGGATATTATTCCATCAAAATGACATATCACTATCTCATTCATAGAAGAGGATTCAGAATAATTTATCTGGGGATGTATCATACCACTATATGTTTCCAAAAAACACAAAAATGATGATATCCAAAGGGATTTTGTGGAAAATGGTTTCAGGATCAACCTCATCCTGATCTAGACCCTCTAAATATAAGGACCCAAACTTATCATAAATAGATATAACATCATTTTTTATGAATATTCATTTTATTACCCAAACACACACCGGAGGACCATAATATTTTAGTGTCTCTGGAAACATGGAAACACAAAAAACTAGTTCACAGGTAAACTACATCATCTCCAACAATAATCTTCATAACTACAACCCTTTTTATACATATCATACCTAATAAATTTCTTTATAACCTGGGGAAAGGAAACATGAGAAAGGGTGAGTTAAGATGCTCAGTAATGGTAAATAAGGGAGAAACATAAGCATAACATGAATATAAAGGTATGAGAACATGAGAGTAACATTTTAAAACCATACCCTATATATAAAAGATCATAATCTTGAGTCATGGAATAAATATTGGCTATTTATAAGACATTAATAATACGGGAATCAAATAAAATGATCGATAAGAGCATAAAATTGGCATGAGATATTTATTTTTGGCATACACATCAGCATAGAAAATAATTTCTATATTATTAAATGATCACAATCAAGATTATCATTTAGAAATGGGTTCACTCACCAAACCATCATAATAGTCATAGTTCACCCCCAAAAACTATCACAGAAGATAAATTCACTTACTGAAATGAGTTCACCCCTCATTTTAGTCTTGTTTATCTGATGACATATAAATATTTACCCAATATAATAGAGATAGATATAGGTCCCACACATCTCATAATTAATACCATATTTATGTGTACCAAAATATCATAAAAAATAATTATATCATATCCCATGAAATGAAATGGTTTTCATAAACATTTCATCACATCATAACTTGTAGAAAAGAGATAGATTTCATAATCATTTTATCATTTCATCATAGCATAACCTACGGAAAAAGAAGTGATTCATAAAAATTTTATCATGGTATAACCCATGGAATAAAAATGGGTTTCAAAAAACACATTTTCACCAAAAATATAAACTATTCAAATAAATAATAAGAATTGTATCCTTGTATCATATCCCAAATAAATCATAAGTAACCTCAATTTCATATTATATAGAGAATGATTTTGAACGATCATTTAAAATAATTCTTGAGAAAAATATATTTTAGAATTTGAAAAAAATTTAAAAAAACCTTTAGAAAATATTTTTCATTGAAAATAAACTTGAATACTTATAAAGGAAGCTTCAAATTAATTAATTTTCATGATAATTAGAAGTTTCATTTATATCGTACGTGTTAAAACAAATATTCCTTTTACATTTTTAATAAAAGCCAAATGGGTATTGTTGCGAAAAAAACATAAATATTCCTTTAAAAAAATTAAAAAAAGTAAAACATGAGTAAAAATTTATTTTAAAAATCATAGGATAATAAAATAATTAATTTTTTTTAGAAAACATTGTTTTGGAATAAAACAGATTTACAAATGAAGAGAGAAATAAAGTCATATTTTCTTAAAAGAACTTTCAAATTTATTTGAAGTATGAAAGAGGTGGAAAATGGACCTATTACTTGAAAATATCATGAATAAATTTAGTATAATGAAATCCATGAGTTTATTGAGAGATGGATCATAATATTTTATCAGCAGAATCATAATCATAAAAAATACCAATAAATAACAAGATTGTAACGTAAAATCCTTACTACTTTAGAAACTTTAAATCATGATCACCATGAAGGAATAACATAAAATGGAACTCAAAATATCATTAAGATAAATAAATTAATGGTCTTACATTTCAAAGGTTTTGTATATACACCTCATGAAAGAATAAAGGTTCATAACACAATGTGTGTCTCAAATAAGGAAAATTTAAGACAAAACACTTTACCTCAAGTCTTGAATTCTATCATACATATTAAAAAATATTATATAATAAATATAATTTTATTATAAATCTATTACAGAACCAAATTTATATATATTATACAATATATTATTTTCTTATGACAATTTATGACCCATTTATTAACAATTTCATGTTAAAGTTACATTTCAGGTAATAACAACTTTGTTTTTTCATAAATATTTTGATTTTTTATTTTTGATACTATTAATTATATCATGATTTTATCATATAAATAATATTAAAAATGATATAAATATAATATATATTCATTATATATATGTATATATATTTAGATTAATCCCAAAAAAAGTTGTGATAGGAAATGAAATACACTGTTCATATAGATGGTAAATCGTACGTACGCATGAACGTCGTTTATATTTTCTTATTGGATTGAAATAAATAAATTTAAATGATATATTATCATTAAATAATCATTTGTATTTCATATATATCACATATTATCATTAAAACCATCCTTATTACTTTATATGTAAATCATGAATGAATCACATTGCTTTGTGAGGCGATAGTCCGTCGTACACATGAATGATGTTATCGTATCCCCACTGAATATAAATTAAAAATGTATGTGTGAAATAATAATTCAAAAATTATAATAATATCATAAATATCATATATAAATAATAAATCCATCATTATTTTTATCCCCAATAGGTTGTAATGGAAAAATTAATGATATCTTTTTGTGAGGTGGTAGTCCACCGTACTTGCGAACGATAATTTTGTAACCCATTCAATGGAAGTTGATATGGTTGTAGGTCATGAACTTAAAATAAAAAAATATAATTATATTTAAGATATTTAGGTTATTATATCATCATGTTATAATAATAATTTAAGTATTTATAATAATAAATATAATAAAAACGCCAATTGATGAACATTACCTCTTTTTCAGGAATCATCCTTAGGTTTTCATCAAAATCCTTTCTTGGTTGGATTTATGTCTAAAATAAGGATTATTGGATGAGATGAAAGAATTTTTAAAAGTATTTGGGTAGGGATTAGCCTAAAAAAAGTGTCTTATGTTGTGAATAAGAGAGAAGAATGGGTAGCCTTTTATAAGTGAGGCGAGTGGCACACTTGTAATTTTATTAAAGAAAGAATTTCAACCACATTTTTTTCTGATAAAAAGGATCCAATAATGGACCATTATAGATACCTAAAGATATAAGGTCGAAATATGGCTATAAAATTTGAGTTGTAAATGTTTTGGGTTATTTTTAACCTTTGTATTTTTAGTTTAACACCCTGAAAAAACCATTTTTACCTTAACCATAGTAAATAACTTAAAGACATTTACTATTAATTTTGGTCACAAATCAATTTGAAATAATTATATAATATAAATTATTATAATTAAAAATAAAAAATCAATTTTTCCATATTCCATTCACATAATTATACAAAAAATTAAAATTAATCATGCGGACGAGATGAGAAGTGGGTGTTTTTAAAGAGAAAATGTTCAAAATTTTGAAATGATTTTATATAAAAATTCAACATAAAAATGATTTAAATGACTTAAATTGAATTAATGTATGTAAAAATTCACTAATTTTGCTTTAAAATCAATTAAAATTATAAATTAACATTATAAATAATTTTAATTAAAAGGCAGTTTTCAATTAAAATTCAGAATTTTCACTATTCATCAAAAAATGAAACTTTTTAGAAAAATCCCACAAAATTCACCCTAACATAATTTTGATATAATGATTTAAAAAATGAATTTTATTTTATCAAATTAATTTTATATAAGTTTCAAAAAATTACTAGTGTTCACAAAAAGAAACAAACATTTTTTTGAGAAAATAGTATTTTCAAAACATATAAAGAATTTAATGAAAATTAATAACTTTATATCCATATGTTTTGTCTATATAAAACCATTATAAAAAATATTTAAAAAATATTTATTAATATTCATCTCTCTAAGTTTAATGGATTGGTTATAATGGTCATATTTTAATAACTATATTAATAATATATCGTGGTTTTGTTAAAAATCAATGTCATGTATAACCCAAGATAACCTAGTGTCATGTGTAGTGCATCCTTAACTTGGTGTTTTTTATATCACAATATGAACTTGGTGTTGTGTTTAATGAAATATATCCAAGAAATTTAATTTATTTAAAATAAAAATTCATAAAAACCCACGGTGTTACATTCTACCCCCCTTAAAATGAATTTCTATCTAGAAATTCATCACTCCAATACAAACAAATAAGGATACTTATACCTAATCATATCACCGTGTTCCCATGTATCTTCCTCAAACTATTTGTTTCACCAAAAAACATTGACCATGTGAATTTTCTTATTTTGTATAACTTTCTCTATATGATCCAGAATCTCCACCTGTTGTTCCTCATAATAAATATCATGCTCTAATGTCATGACCTCTATGTTCAGTACATATGAAGGGTTAGTTATGTACTTAATCATGAGAGATAAATGGAACACATCAGAGACTTTATAGAGGTTTGGTAAAAGTTCCAAACGGTAGGCTACCATCATGATATGATCCATAATTTCAAAGTGGACAATATATATAGGGCATAGTTTCCCTTTCTTCCTAAATCTCATAACCTTCTTCCATGGAAAATTTCTTAAAAATTCCTTTTCACCAACTTCAAATTCTAGATCACACCAGAAATTATCATCCTGAATTTTATATTGACTATTATCTACCTTGATGTGTTACTAAATGGATCTAAAATTGTCTTTAATTTCTTCATCTATCTCAAGTCACAATAGATTTGTTTATCCAACTTCATTCTAGAACATTATAGATCAACAATTATTTCCATATAAGGATTCATAAGGATCCATATGAATGTTTTAGTGAAATATATTATTGTAATAAAACTCAACTAGAGGTAGGTGTTGATCCCAACCACCTTTGAAATCCCCAAGAAAAATATCTCAAGATATCTTCTATGGTTTTAATTTTTATATTAGACTAAAAAATTTTCTAAGGATGATTCATAGTGATAAAACTCAACTATGTATAAAGATCTTTCATAATAATTATATATAATTTTGATGTCAACCTTGGATCTTGATTATACATAATGGAATGTGGTACTCCATGAAACCTTACCACTTCCTTAATGTATATCCAAGAAATACAATCCTGAGAGAAGTTATCTCTGATAGTGATTGATTGTGCTGACTTATTAAGGTGATCGAACACAACCCATATAGAATTATTCCCTTTAGAAATTTTAGGGAGTCCAATGAAAAAATCTATGGTGATATTTTCCCATTTCCATTTAGGTATGGGTAATGGATGTAACATCCTCTTAGACATTTTTCTTTCAACCTTTACTTGATGAAATAAAAAGCATTGAGATACAAACTCTGTGATATCTCTCTTCATAGAATACCTCTAGAAATACTCTTTCAAAGATCTATACATCTTTGTACTTCCCAAATTAATAGATAATGAAGAATTATGATCTTCCTCTAACAACTCCTTCAAATATTTTATGGATGGAATAAATAATTAGTTTGTAAACCTTATCATTCTATCATGACCAAGGATAAACTTGGGAACATTTATAACCTTATTTTTTATCTCTACATATTCCTTTTGTGCCTAATTAATCTTCACTTGGATATATGGTTATACAATCAATTGAGAAAGATAATATTTTTCCCCTTACTTTAGGATTTCCATATCCATCCTTTGAAAATCCAAAAATATTGGGTCTTTTTTAATCCTTATAACGGATAAGCTAGCATGATACTTTTGACTCAAATCATTAGACACCTTGTTTTCTTTCCTAGATTAATAATGTATTGAGTAGTCATAATATTTAATCAGCTCTAACCATATTCTTTGGCACATATTTAACTCCTTCTGTATGGATATATACTTTAAACATTTATGACCATTATAAATATCACGTATTTTCCAAAAATATAATGTCTCCATATCTTTAATGAAAAAGTTACCACCACTAACTCTAAATCATGAGTTGGGTAATTTTTATCATGAATATTAAATTTTCTTGATTCATAAGCTATAACCATGTCATTCAACATAATAAAACATCCCAATCCCATTTTAGATGAATTAATATAGATTAAAAAACCTTATACACTATATGGTAATGTAAGCATAGGTGCACTGACTAATATTCTCTTCAGTTCCTTTAAATTTTCCTCACATTCATTTTTTACATAGGAACATGGATCCCTTTTGAGTTAACATGGTTAGTAGATTATATATTTGTGATAAATTCTCAACAAACCATTAATAATATGCATCTAAACCAACAAAACTATGGATCACATCATCGTGTTTGGTTTGGTACAATATTCAATAGCCTGTGTATTTGGAAAATCTACTAATATACCCTCTCTTGAGATTATATGACCCAAAAATAAAATACTTTTTATCCAAAAATCGCACTTTTTAAATTTTTCATATATTTTCTCGTTCCTTTGGGTCTTTAGTAAAATTATAAAGTGGTCTTCATGATATTCCTTTCTCATATAATAGATAAAAATATCATTTATAAACACTATCAAAAATTGATCATGGTAATATCTAAAAACATTATTCATTAAATCCATGATAATAATAAGGGTAATTAGTAATACGAAATAGTGTCACTATATATTTGTAGTGTCCATACCTTATACAGGATTTTTTCATGGGTATATCCTCCTTCTTGAACCTAAATTTCTGATATATAGAATTAAGTTCAATCTTGGAAAATATTGATCTCCACACATTTGATCAAACAAGTCATAAATATGGGTAAGAGGGTACTTGTTCTTGATCATGATCTTGATCAGATCCTAATAATCAATGCAGAGTCACAATTATTTATATTTATTTTTAACAAAAATAATAGGTGAACCCCAAGGTGACACACTTGGACGAATGAATACCTTGTCATGGTTTTCCTAGAGTTTCTTCTTCAATTCATGCAACTCAATCAGGTCCATTATATAGGAAGTATTTGAAATTGTTGTATCACCAGGTATGAGTTCTATAGATAACTCAACTGCACCTTTTTTTGGAAGTCTAGGAAACTCTTCTGGAAATACATCAACAAATTCCCACATAATAGGAATATCATCGATGTTGAGTTTCCCCCCAACCATATGAGATAAACACCCCTTCTAAATGCGAATTAATACCCATACATTAGATGTGATTTTCATAATAAGTTTGTACTTATCATCACATTGATAGGTGATCATAGGTTATTTTGGAATATTAAATTTGACTTCTCTTCCTTAAAAATTTATGTGATATTTGTGTAGATAAATCTAATCCATGCCCAAGATAACATTAAATTCAACTAGAGGAAGAATAAAAATATTTTCAGGAAGCACATTCCCACCTATGATAGCCAGAGAGGAATCATATACTTGATATACGATCACCATACCATTAAGTATTTTCAATCAAAATTGTACATCAAATAATTTGGGTGACATCTTGATACCCTTAGAAAAATCTTCAGATATGAAATAATGGGTAGATCCAAATTCAAATAAGACATTAACAGTTCTAGAGTATATGGTAAGTCTACCTTTCACCACATCTTAATCACACCCCTCATCAGAAATAGTGATGGCATGATATTTCCCTTTACCTCTTGGCTTAATAGGTTTTTGACATCGATCATCATCATTAACCTTTGGATTTGGGAATTGTTTAGAATAATTCCCATACTCCCTACATTTGAAACACTAGAGTGTGGGTGCTTCATTTTGTGTATCTTCCTATCTATTCACATTGTTAGAAAACTTATTCTCATTACTTCAGCAATAAATTGATCAATGACCTTCCCTTCCACCCTTAAAATATTTACTAATACCCTTAAATAAATGTCCTCCATGTTTCTTCCACACTTTGAGTATAAAATATAGTTCATATTCTTCTCTCCATGGTTCTAATATTTTTCATTGAATTCCATTTTTTATTATTATTAAAACCATAAGATCAATATGTAAATATAACCTCTATTTTAACATTAATAGCACATAGAAATATATATTCATAGATACTGAAGAATCTTTTGGATAACGCCATTTTTAGACTTGGTTTTAATCAATTTAATAATCTATCAACCATACATTTAGGTTGGAAGATAATATTATAAACCTTCCTCAAAAGTCTTGTAAAATTTTCCTTGTAAGTACCAACAGATTCATCATCCTTTTAATTTACCTCAAAGAACTCGTTATTCATCTTCATACGAAGAATACGAGGAAAGTACTTATTAAAAAATAAGTTCTTGAACTCGCCCCAATCCATAGAGTCAATTTCATTTTGTTACCTCATATTCTTTATAAGATTCCACCATTGATCCACTTCACATTCCAAATGGTAGATATCATGTTCCAAACACTGGAGAATGGAAAATATATTTTTAGTGGTGTTGATCCATTATTCAACAACTAGTGGATCATAAGACCCGCATAAAGAAGGTGGACATTGACTCATGAAGGGCTCTATAGAATGTTTTTCCCTAATTTGTTCATTTGAAATTCCAGTAAGATCTATAGATTGAGAAAGTTATGTGAGAATAAAAATGAGAATTTTTATTCTACTCCCATAACATTTGGATTATAGAGACCTATTTTTTCCCTTGTAATACTTTGAAATATTTCTAAATATATTTCCACAGCTAGGCACTGAGATGGAATGCGAATTCGAGGCCCAATGTGCCTAGAATTTATTTTATAAAAATATTAAATATATTTTTATTATACATGAACGGTTGATTAAATAAAATTGGATAACTCTCAAACTATTGATCAGATCAGAAATCCAAGACCACAGTCAAGTTTGTAATGTGGTGTTTACCCTAGGCGCGACATAAAATGAGTTGGTGCAGGATATCTAGACCCCTCACTCATTGGAGGTGTGTTTAAGTGATTTAATTAATTATTTAATTTACTTAATTAATTTAATTCATTTAAGCATGGATATATTTCTATAAATTCCTTTTTATGACATCATTTCTATATTAGCCTCATTATTTTATAAATTTTCTAGTGATATCACCTCCTTCATCTGGATAATTACCTCGATGAATGATGAAACTTAGGATCGAGGTGATTCGAAGCGTGATGAACACAATGAATCTTAGTTATCACATTATTCATCAATGAAGATCGATCTAATCCAGTTAGGTCTCTTGAATTGGTATTTTCTACGTTTTATTAAATGTTTAAGAAGATTGAACGTTATATATTTATTTGCGCCCATGTTGAAAACCTTTGCATGAGCCTAAGTATTGAAACTCATTTTGTATCAATTATTTTTTTCTAATCATAATTTCCCTTTCTTGATCAGTTGTCCAATAATTCTTGGATAATGATTTTCAAACCTTTGTTTCTATGCTTTTATTTCCCATTATTTGGGTTATTCACCATTGGAACCCCTTAGTTCCCAACTCAACAGTTGTTGGGTGACCCGAGCACGATCGAGTGCCCGAATTCATGGTGTATCGACGAAATGACAATTGTTCTTTAAGAAAATCATAGATATGGGATCATCATAATGAATGGATGATGAACCTAAAGGTTTTATGCTAGATAATTGAGACTCATATGTGTATAAATGTGTATAACCTTCAAAAAACCCCATGATGAATGATGGCCGATTTATGGTAAAGGAGATCTGGTGAATGTTAATCCCAGTCAGATCTGTGAGATTCGGGAGGAACTGAGGTAGGATATACCGCAGTGGGACTAGATTCGAAGAACAGACTCAGATCTATAAAATATGGGTTTTCTATCGAAATCCCAACTACAAATTGTGTTCAATGAAGAACACACAGCGTGTAGCCTCCCTCATCGATGGTTCTAGGGTTTGGGAAATGTTAAGTATGACATGGTGTGTAGGATTTCCTTACATGTCGTGTACACCCTCCTTAGTTGGACATCCCATGTGATGGTTCACACAGAAGGGGAGTCTGTGTAGAAGTACAAAGACATGAGTTGGCCACACGGGCAGCATCCCATGTGGGCCCACACACCTTGTACCAAAGTACATGGACATGGGGTCCAAGTACACGAACACGACCAGAAGACATGGATCATTCCCTGGATAGGTGGGACACACCATGTAGTCAACTTAAACGGTGTGTACCTCTACACAGATGGGACCCGTGTACTGACCAAAGACACGTCCATGCAGCAAAGAGGGACCACATGCCATGTGGGTCCCCTCACAAGTCGTGTTCTACTTGAGATCTTCTGAGTGATCTTTCAATTTTCGTATTTACTTCATTTGAACTCAGATTTTTAGCATGCGATATGCCTATCTAGAGTGTTTTTTCATATAGAATGTGATGGTTCCCTCTAAAGTGGATTTGAGATACAATGAGAATGATCTGGGATTAGAAATAACTAAGGAAACACTCGATGATGGAAGTAATTATACAAAATCACCAGAGCATTACCAGGCTTACCCTCTAGCTACATTGGGTAGTGGCATTCCCCAATAGTAGTTCTGAGATTACCCTTCAGTAGGAATGGGTAGTGGCATTCCCTGATGATCTCTTCTAGTTACCCTCTAGTAGGGATGGGTAGTGGAGTTCCTCAATGTTTCGGGATTACCCTTCAACATTTCCAAGTAATGGTATTCCCTAATGACATCTTCCAGACGTAACACTCCATATGGGTTGGGCAGTGGTGTTTCGTTGATGACTCACTGAGCTTACGCTCCGGTAGGGATGGGTAGTATCATTCCCTAATGACCTTCCCGAGTGGTACCCTCCAGGTGGACTGCGTAGTGGTGTTTCTTAGTGACAACCATATAAGGTCCCTCATATCATACCAGGGCACGATATCCTTTCCTAAATATGGATACTCCTTATCTATGCAACATAGTGATGAGGCATAGTTTGACATACCCTTGGACTCATGAGAAATAGGGACACTTTCCTTACTAAGATTTGTTCTTGTAACGCAACATAAAACCATGCATGCAAGTCATTACCACCCAAAGAGGATAGTATCAATGTGTGGTGATTGAGTTCCTTTGACTTGTGTGTTCTGGGCAGACGCATGAGGTGCAGGGAATCATAGATAGACATTAACCTTGGAACTGTTTGCAGCTCTTCTTATTGGGATGAGTTGGGATATATAGATCCCCTTACTCTCTCATTTTGGCTTCTTTGACTAAGAATATATATATATATATATATATATATATATATTATTTCAGTACCCACTATTTGGATTTTGGTTACTCTCCTTCCAGGAGAGATGAGTACATGTGTGGTATGCCATGTGATTTTTGTTTCTAGTTTGTTCATGGTTAAATGAGTCTACTCTCCTAGTTTAGGTAGAAAATACTTTATGAGAAGTTCATATTCTCACTATTTCAATCTTTTTGTGTTTGGATGAGTTTACTTTCACTCTCTTATTAGGTTGAGTTGTACTCTTTTATCATACCTTCTCTTATCTACTACTATCCTCTTCAGTTGTATCTCTTATTGATCCCCCTTCACCTTTTCTAGGTGTTATAATGGGTATTTATATACTCACCCCTATATAGGATTTTCCCAACATGTGTCGTGTCTTTTGTAGAAGGTGGACAGGTCGATCGGGACTTTAGAGGAGATTAGGGATACAGGGTGCTTGGACCGCATGTGGTGGACATAGCTTGGGATATAGGAGATGGGATCTCTTATAAATTTACTCTTTTCTAGTTTGTTAGGGAGGGACATATTTCTGGGTGGGCACGTATTTTTTCATTTTCTTTTTAGTTTTCATTATCGTACTTTGTTATATTTAGTGGCCCATGCATATTTTGGCTTATTTATAGTAGTGTTGAATCTTTTATTTCTTTCCCTCTGCACTTTTTCATTGAGTTGGTTGTGTGAATGTCTATGAGTACATAGGCAAAGGCCTCCCTGAGTTAGTTATTCCTTTAGCACTAGTCACCACCCCCTGGCCTATGGAGGTGGGTTTGGGGTAGTTGCGGCTCAAGCCCCAGTATGGGTTGGGTCGTGGCATGTTGGTATCAAAAGTGGTTCTTTCCTTGCTAAATTGTTCATAAGTTCCATAAAAAGTATTGGTTGGGTTTAGGGTAACAATTTCCAGAGCCTCAAGTGTGTATCTTAGTCTAGGGAGTCTAGTGATGCTGTAAGCGATCGACATATCCATTCACCAAGACCCCGATTTCCCACTTGTTGACTCAGCACCCTGAGACATTTTGTTGCAGGGAACAATGGTAAATAAATCATATAGGATTGTTTCTTTGAATGTCCTTCATAATTTATCTCCCCATTTTTGTTATCAATATATATATATATATGATCATATGATTGTGGTACTCCTTGATAATTTTCAGGATGCCTCCACGATGATAGTCATCCAGGATACATGCTCTAGTTTGTGACGACAGCCCTATGAGTGATGAGGCATCAATTAAGGGTCCATCATTTGATCCTATTCCTCCAGGTGGGAAGGTTTCAACACCTACACTTTTTGAGAAGTCCCAGAAGAGCGGGATGAGGATGTCCATAGGCTAAGCACACTCCGTGAGTTCCAGTGTCAACAACTGTTGAGGTTTCATGGTGAGCCATATCCCCAAGCAACATAGGATTGGATAGAGTTGATGGTACTCATCTTCAGGCTTGTACCGACCCTCATAGATCAGATGGTGGATTTGGTATCCATTATTTTCCATGGAACAGATTGGATTTGGTGGAGCCTAGTTACCAAGATGCACAATGAGTCGGAAATCTCATGGAATGACTTCTAGTAGTTGTTTCATGAAGAATAATACCCCTCCTACCTACAATATATTCAGATTCAGGAGATTTTGGATATTCATCAATGAGGGATGTTAGTGGTAGAGTATAAGGATAGGTTCACAAACCTTTCATGCTACTCTCTCGACATGATCAGAGATGGAAACTTTCGAGCACAAAATTTTGATCAGGGACTCTATACAGAGATCTGAGGCATCGTAGTGCCCTTGTGCATCCCCACCTATGTCCAGGTGATGTATTGGGAACTTGTGTCATAGATATTTATGAAATAGGGATGATAGATAGCTGGATATAGTAATGGGTTTGATAGGGATGATTCATCTACAGTAGCAAGTTGGCGCTAGAGATCTCGGAACAGAAGACCCTTCTATGAGCTGAATCAGGGACATGGTCATATAGTGAAGGGGTAGCGCAGAGCCCAAAGGAAACCTATCGAGGTCTGGTTTTATTCTTTTATGGGTTAGGTCACATGTTGTGGGATTTTCTGACCAGACGTGTTGAGCATCCCAGGAAGATAATTGGTGGACCGCCACGACAGAGGTAGTGCCAAGATCAAGGACCTCCCAGGTGGGGATAGGGTGGTCCCCAAGGAGGAAGATCTATAAGAGGATTATGAAGAGATATAGGTAGGTGATGATGATATTATTTCCTCCCACCACTACCACTAGGTGGCCCGAATCAGGATCAGGGAGTTGGTGGTCGAGTCCACGAACATATGGAATCTTTGGACGTTTATGATCCTACAACGCATGAGATGATTTGAAGTACGATCTTTGTTTATTAAAATCTTGGCTCAGTATTATTAGACATAGTTTCCAGCCATTATTTTATCTCTTGACTCTTGGTGCGAGAGTTAGAGCTCCCAGTAGAGATTCTATCACAACAGCTTTGTCTTGAGGTTCCTATAGAACGCTTCTTCTATGTCTTCATCTACTGACAGTGTGAGCTATTTCTTGTAGAATATAGGTTCATGTGGGACCTATTGGTCATCATGATGGAACCCTATGACTTCATCTTGGGTATGGATTGGCTTTCCATGGTTCGAACACAGATCAACTGTAACCATAGACTATTCAGATTCTTATGCACTGATTGGATGAGTTTATCCTTTCTCATCCAAAGATACCTCATAGTAGGTCAAGAAGATACTATGATTAAGAGGCTATAGACTATTACCCATCAGTTAGTGAGTGTAACCCTTGGTATATAGGACACTTCATACATCTTTATTTCTTCAGTTGTGGATGATTATATGGACATCTTCTTCGAAGACGTTTTGGACTACCACTAATGTGGGAGTTGGAGTTTTTCATCAACTTGAAACAAGGAACTGCCCTGATATCTACATTGGAATATCATATGGCACCCACTGATATTTGGGAGCTACATTTACTGTTATAGGACCTTCATGAGAAATGTTGCATCAGACCCAGTGTGTCCCTATGGGAAGCCCCAATTCTATTTGTAAAGAAGGAAGATGGGATCTTATAGTTTTGTATAGATTCTCATCACCTGAACCAGGCCACGATAAATAATAAGTACCCATTTCCAAGTATTGATGACCTCTTTGATCAGTTTCAAGGTGAAAGATGGTTCTTCGAGATCAATCTCAAGTCTGGATACCACCAATTGCGGGTTCGCGAGGCCAATATTCCAAAGTTAGATTTCTAATGTTTCTATAGACACTATGAGTTCTTTTTGATGCCCTTTAGTGTGAAAAATGTCCCTGTTGTTTTTATGGATTTGATAAACCAAGTCTTTCAACCATACTTGGACCAGTTGTTTTTGTATTCATTGATGACATACTCGTTTAATCTACAAAAAAGGGGGAGCATGCATAGAACTTGAGGATGGTTCTGGAATTACTTTGAGATCACTATCTTTACATAAATCTCTCAAATTTATAGTTTTGGATACATGAGGTTCACTTTATAGGTCACTTAATTTTTTAAAAAGGTTTATTCATGGATCCAGTAGAGATCAAAGCAGTTATTTCTTAGGAGCCACCCAAGAAGTTTTTAGAGGTGTGAATTTTTCTTGGTTTGGAGGGGTATTGCAGGATATTTGTGGAATACTTATCCAGTATTGCAGCCCCTTTGAACACTCTAATGTAGAAGGGATACCCCTTTACCTAGTCTGAGAAGTGCCAAAATTCCATTGAGGAGTTGAGGAAAAGGCTGATGAGTGCTCCAGTTTTGAGACTACCATAGGAAGGAGTTGATTTCATATTTTATTGTGATGCCTCATGAGCTAGGCTCGGTTTCATGTTGATGAAACGATAGGAATTCATTGCATTTGGGTCAAGGTAGTTGAGACCTCATGAGTGTAACTATGCAACTCATTACCTAGAGCTAGAAACATTGGTATTCTCCTTGAGGATGTGGAGGAACCACCTTTTGGGAGAGCGCTTTTTGGTTTACTCAGACCACCAAATTCCCAAGTATGTATTCACTCAGAGAGACTTGAACCTGAGGCAACAATTCTGGTTGGAGTTCCTATAGGACTACTACTTAGAGATAGTTTATACTCAAAGAAAGTGAAATCTTTTAGAAGATTCCCGTAGCAATAATTCTTAGGCTCACCAAGTGTGGGAAGCTTCTGAGAAGTTAGCTTCCCTACAGATGACCCTGGTGGAGCGAGAGGGTACAGTATTTCTATAGTTGACTATGTTGGCTCCTTCACTCTTTGAGTGTGATAAAGAGTCCCAGCTAGGATTCATCGATTTTGAATTTATTCATGATCAGATATCCATAGGAGATGCACCATATGGATATTCTGAAGGATGGAATCATGAGATATTATTCTAGGGGTAGACAGTGGTTCCAGTCATGATGAGAGAGGAGGTGATGTGGGAGGTCCACAATTACCCCTTAGTTGTACATATTGGTGTGGGGAAGATGTATAGGGATCTTAAGCAGAATTTTTGGTGGTCTGACATGATATGAACTGTAGCTGAGTTCATCTCACGATGTCTCACTTGTCAGCAAGTGAAGGTTCATCACTAGATTCTGGCAAGTTTATTGCAGCCTCTTGAGATTCTGAAGTTGAAATGGGATGACATATCCATGGACTTATTTATAGGGATTTTATGCCTAGTGAAGGTCCATGATGCCATCTGGGTGGTAGTAGATTGACTCATGAAGTTGGAGCACTTCCTTGTTATCAGGGATAAGAGTTTAGTGGAGTGTTTGGGGAAGTTTTACATATGGGAGATCATCATCCTTCATGGGGTACCCTCAATAATTTTCTACGATCATGACACATGGTTTACATCACGATTGTGAAGAGGTCTACATGATGAATTTAGGACCCATTTGTAGATAAGTAAAAGCTTTTACCCCCAGACCGATGGATAGATTGAGTGAACTATCCTGATGCTAGAGGATATGCTGAGGGATTGCGTGTTGGATTTCAGCTGAAGCTGGGAGGATCACCTAACTTTGGTAGAGTTTGCATACAACAACATTTACAAATCTAACATCGGCATGAAAAATTTTGAGGACCTATATGGGAGACCCTTCATGTCACCCTTCTATTGGAAATAGATTGGAGAGTTGTCTCTTATGGGCACAAAGTTGGTGTAGTCAACAATATAAAAAGTGCAGGTCATCCTTGAATAGATGAATATGGAATAGAGTAGACATAAATCCTATAAAGATCACCATCATAGGCCCTTGGAGTTCATGTAGGGACACCATGTATTATTGAGATTATCCCCACGATGAGAAATGAGAAGGTTTTGTTGGGGAAGAAAGCTATCCCTGAGGTTAATCAATCCATTTGAGATTGTGCGAAGGGTTGACAAGGTTTCCTACTACCTCTCCCTACCCCACACAGATAGAGTGGGTGCACGACGTCTTCTTAGTGTCTCAGCTAAGGAGATATGTGCATGAACCTACCAACATCATTGACTTGGGCGAGATAGGCATTGAGGATAGAGAAAACTTTGTAGATCACCCAGTGGTGATTGAGGATCGACAGAAGCGGACCTTACATGGATGGACCATCCCTTTGGTTCACATGATGTGGTAGTAGAGAAACCTGCGGGAGAGTTCCTGGGAGTGGGAGAGCTATATGTGGGATCAGTATCCCAAGTTCTTTTCTTAGTTCTTCTTTTTAGGGATGAAAATATTGAAGAAGGTAATGATTTCAAGACCCAATATTTTCCTAGTAAGTCATTGAAATATTTCTGAATATATTTCCAGAGCTAGGCACTGAGAAAGAATGTGAATTCGAGGCCCGGTGTTCCCAGAATTAATTTTCTAAAAATATTAAATATATTTTTATTGCTCATGCGCAATTAATTAAATAAAACAGGATAACTCTCAAATAGTTGATTTGATCATAAATATGATACCATGGTTGGGTCCAAAACGTGGTTTTTACCCTAGGCGTGACATAAAATGAGTCAGTGTAGGACGTTTGGACCCCTCACTAATTGGCAGTGCATTTAAGTGAATTAATAAATTAATTTAATTCATTTAACCTAGGCCAGATGACTATAAATTCTTTATTATGAAATATTTACTAGGGTTAGCCTCATTATTTTATGAATTAACCAGTGAGAGAACCTCTTTATTCATTATAATTCCCTTGATTAATGATGAAACTCCGGAACAAGCTGTTTCGAAGTGTGAAAAACACAATGGATCTTAGAGAGTGCTTTATTTTTCAATGATGATCGATCCAATCTAGGTATGTCTCATCAATTGGTATTTCCCCCATTTGATTAAATTTTTGAGAAGATTGAATTTTATTATTCATTTTGTTCCCTTGTTTCAAACCTTTTCATCAACTTAAGTATTAAAACTCATTTTGTATCAGTTATTTTTTCTAATATGAATTGCTTGTTCTTGATCAGTTGAATAATAATTCTTGTCCAATGGTCATCAAACCTTTGTATCTATGATTTTATTTCCCTATTCTTATCATTATTAACCGTTGGAACCCCGTAGTTCATTTCTTGATAGTTTCTGGGAGACCTGAGCTCGATCGGGTGCTCGGATTCATGAAGGATCGACAAAATGATGACGGTTTTTTGAGTAAAGCATAGCTCTAGGATCATCGTGACAAATGAATGATGAATATGAAGGTTTTATGATATATCATTGATAAAAAAAGTTTCGATGATGTGATGAATGTTCATACAAATATCCAAGATGAATGATAGAAGATTTATAGCAAAAAATGGCTGGTGAGCATGAATCACAGTCAGATCTATGAGATTCGGGAGGAACTGATATGGGATATGTGGTGGCAGGACTAGATTCGAACCACAGACTTAGATATGGAAAATCTGAGTTTTCTATCAAAATACCAACTACACATTGTGTTCAATGTAGAACACATGGTGTGTAGACTCACTTAGAGATGGTTCTAGGGTTTGTTAAATGTTAAGGATGACATGGTGTGTAGTATTTCCTTACACGTCGTGTACACCCTCACCGATTGGACATCTTGTGAGATGGGTCACACGGACGGGGAGTCCATGTAGAAGTACATGGAAATAGGTTGGCCACGCGGGTAGAATCCTATGTGAATCCACACCATTTACCAAAGTACATGGACATGGGGTCCGAGTACACAAACATGACCAAGAGACACAGGTTGTTCCCCAGACAGGTGGGACACACTGTGTAGTCCACCTACACGGCGTGTACCTCTACACTGATGGGACCTGTGTACTGACTAGATACATGGCCTTGTAGTAAGGAGGGACTACAAGCTATGTGGGTCCCCTCACATGTCGTGTTCTACTTTAGATCTTCCAAGCGATCTTCGAATATCCAAATATCCTTTGTTTGGAATCATATTTTTTCCCACGATATGCATATCCTAAGATTTTTTTCACGTATAACACAATGGTTCCCTCTTAATAGGATTTTGAGATATGATGTGAATTTTCTAATTTTATAACATGCTAAGGTGACAACCAATGATGGCAGTGATCATACAAAATCACCATAGAAGTATCAGGCTTACCCTCCAGCTATGATGTGTAGTGGTGTTCCCCGATGGAAGTTTTATGCATACCCTCCAATGAAACTAGGTGGTGGCATTCCATGATGATATTTCTAAGTTACCCTCCATTAGGGTTGGGAATTGGAGTTCCTCAATGTTCTGGGACTACCCTATAGTGGGGCTGGGTAGTTTCGTTCCCTAATGAAATCTTCTAGGCATAACCCTCCAGACGGGCTGGGTAGTGGAATTTCCCTGATGACTCATCAGTCTTACCCTCCAGTGGGAATGGGTAGTGGCGTTCCCCGTTGAACTTTATGAGTGGTACTCTCTAATTGGACTGGGCAATGTCATTCCTTGATGACTAATAGAGAAGGACCCTCCTATCATACCAGGGAACGAAATCCTTTCCTAAAGCGGGCAACTCCTCGACTATGCGGTGCAATGATGAGTCATGGTTTGACATACCCTTAGACTCACAAGAAATAGGGATGATTTCCCCAATGAGATTCATTCTTATGATGGGACCTAAAACCATGTGGTTGAGTCAGTTCCACCCAAAGTAGATAGTATAAAGGTGTGGTGATTGAGTCCCTTTGAATTGTGTGTTCTAGGTAGACGTATGAGGTGTTGGGCATCACAGATTGACTTTACCTAGGAACTGTTGGATACTCTTCTTCTTAGGTTGATCTGTGAGATGTAGATCACTTTACTCCCTTGTTTGGGCTTCTTTGACTAATAATATATATATATATATATCTTATTTAAGTACCCACTCCTTAGGTTTTGGTTACTCTCCTTTTAGGAGAGTGGGAGATGTGTTAGGTATGCAATGTGCTTTCCATGTCTAGCTTCTCATGGTTATATGAGTCTAATCTCCTATTATAGGTATAAAAGACTCAACAATAAGTTCATATTCTCACCATTTCAATCTCCTTATGTTTGGATGAGTTTACTTTCACTCTCTTATTGGTTTTCAATTTACTCTTTTACTATACCATGTTCTATCTACAGATTTAATCTTCAGTTGTATTTATTACTACTCCCCCTTCACCTTTTTTGGGGTGTTCTACTAGGTATGTATATACTCACACCTGCATGGCAATTTCCCAACATGTTTCATTTATTTTGCTAAAGGAAAACAGTTTGATTGTGACTTCAGACGATCTTGGGGATACGGGGTGCTTGGACCGTGTGTAGTACACATAGCTTGGGATATAGGATTTGGACTCTCTCAGTTGTTTTCTCTTTTCAAATTTTTCAGGTTGAGACATATTTCTAGGTGGGCGTGTATTTTTCCATTTTCTTTTCAGTTTCCACTACCATACTTTGTTTTGTTTAGTGTTTTGTGTATATTTTGGTTTATTTATAGCATTGTTTCATATTTTATTTCTTTCCCTCTAAACTTTTTAATTGAGTTTTCTACGTTCATTTATACAAGAAAATAGGTAAAGGCCTCCTTGAGTTAGTTATACTTTCGATGCTAGTCGCCACCCCCAGCCTATAGAAGTAGGCTTGGGGTAGTTGTGGCTTAAGCCCCGGTATGGGTCGGGTCATGACATGGATGCTCAGGAGGAAAATAATTTCATTTTTCGTTACACTCATCATTAACACGGTTACTTCTGGTTACATCCATTGACTGAAAACAAAAAAACATAGTGTAAGAAATAATAATCACGATGGGGAACCACATAATCATGAAAAATAACTTATATAATGTCTAAATCATGAAACGTAATTCAATATATGAAACCATAGTTTTATAATAGTTCATTCATGGTCATTTTATATTTAAATACTTTATGATGGTTTGTAAAGATTTGTGAATTTTCATAGCATATCCCCCGAGATTGTCAAATCAGGTGTGTAGCAAGGCCTACTGTCATACACCAGGTGATGATCGAGTCTGAATCAATGCACCCTTTTCGTATTAATTACCAATAGGTACCTCTATACCAAATCCACATCCACTTATATTATATAAACATGGATTCAATTTCTTATAGACTACTTTCTCTATCCTTTACCCAAATTCAATGAAATTTTCCTATACTTTGACTCATCCTTAGACTTATACTTAGACATGTCCTTAGGGATAACACTAAGGTTTTTTCTTCTTAGTTTCCAAAGGATAACTAAAAATATCCTATAATACCAACTATAATGACCCAGTATTATCATACATAAATATTGCATTATTTTTTATGAATATTTATTACATTGAACAAACACACACCTAAGGACCATAATAGTTTAGTGTCTTTTGAAACTTTCAAACAAAAACAACTGGTCCATAGGTAAACTAAATCATCTCCCACTGTGATATTAATAACTAACACCATTCTTATACATATCATACATAATACATTTCTTCATAACTTGTGGAAAGGAAACATAAGAAAGGGTGAGCTCAAATTCCCATTAAGAGTAAACAAGTGGGATTAATAATCCTAACATGAATATAAGGGTATGAGAACATGAGCATAAATTTTGAAAACCATACCCTTATATCAAGTATCATAATCTTAATTCATGGAATAAATATTAGTAGTTCATAATTCATAAATCATAAGGGAATCAAAGGACGTGATCCATGAGATCATAACACTGTAATAAGACATAGATTGTTGGCATACACAAAAACATAGAAAATCAATTCCATAGTAGTCAAGGATCACTACCAAGGCTATCATAGGGGAATGGGTTTATTCCCAAAACATTCATAGTAGTCAAGTTTAACTCCTAATACCATCATATCAAACAATGTCCTTTTCTAAACTAAGTACACTCCTCCTTCTAGTCCTATCAATCTCATGAGATATAAATGTTTACACAATGCATTGTATAGAGATTTAGGTCAGACCCACATCATAATGAATACCATATTTATGTGTGCCACAATATCATAAAACATTAATCATAACATAAACCATGAAATGAAATGGGTTTCAAAAACACTTCATCATACCATAACCTATATAAAATATAAAATTTTCATAATCACTTTGTCATTACATCATAGTATAACCCATGGAAAAAGAATCATGTTTCAAAATAATTTTCTCATGGTATAACCCATAGAAGAGAAATGGGTTTCATAAAAACCTTTTCATCATAAACATAAATCATTCAAAGAAATAATAAGAATGTTATTCTTGTATCATATCCACATTAAAGCACAATTTACCTTAAAGCATGCCATATTATATGGAGAATAATTTTGACTGATCATTTAAATCATTTCCTGAGGAAAATATCCTTGAAGATTTGAAAAACAATTTTTAAAAAATAAAACATTTATAAATATATTTAATTTAAAATAAACACAAAATAATATAAAATAAAATTCAAATAAAGTAATTTTCATTATTATGGGAAGTTTTTTTCATACCATACATGTTAAGGTAAATATTCCTTTCACATTTTTGGTAAATTCTAAATAGGAATTTTATGAAAAATGATATGAAGATTCCTTTCAAAAAAATTGTAAAAAATATTAAAAATGGGTAAAAATGTATTTTAAAAATAATAGGAGAATAATAAAAAAATTCCTTTGAAAATATTTTTATAAAACATTTTTTTTAAAGAAAACATATTTTTAACCGAAGAGATAAATAAATTCATATTTTTTTTAAAACATTTTGTCAATTATTTTAAGTCCCAAAGAGAGGGAAAATGGTACTATTACTTGATAATTGATAAAAATAGGATAATAAAATTCATTATTTTATTGATATAAGGTAAATAGTTTTTTATTATCAGAAACATAATTATAAATAATCCCAATAAATGATGAGATTGTAATATAAAATCATAACCACTTTAGTAACTTTGAATTGTAAGAGCCATGAAGTAATAAAATAAAATGTAACTTAAAATATCTTTAGGATAATTAAATTCATGAAATTAAATGTAAAATGGTCTGTATATACACCTAATGAAATAATATAGGTGCATAACATAGCGTACGTCTCAAATAAGACAAATTAAAGAAAAAAATCTCTTACCTTAAGTCTTGAATTCCATCATACACATTCAAACCTATATATAATAAATATAATTTTATTATACATATATTATAGAAAAATATTTATATATATAATACCATATATGATTTTTTTATAACAATTTATTACCTATTTATTAAAAATTCATTGTTAAAGTTACGTTTCAGGTAATAACGGCTTTGTTTTTCATATATGTTTTGATTTGTTATATTTGGTCATATTACTTTTATAAGGATTTAAAAATATCCAGAATGTTAACAATGATATAAATATCATATATATTCATTATATATATATATATATATATATATTTATTAGTCCATAAAATTTAGTCATAAGAAATGAAATACACCATTCATGTAGACGGTAGGTCGTACGTATGCATGAACATTGATTCCATTTTCTTATTGGACTGAAAGAGATAAAATTAAATGAAATATTATCATTATATAATTATTTTTATGTCATATATATCATTTATTTTTGTTAAAACCATCCTTATTACCTTACATTTAAAGGTTTAATGAATCACATTGATTCGCGGTGCGGTAGTCCACCGTACACATGAATGACGTTATCATATTCCCAAGAAATGGAAAAAAATTATGTGTGATATAGTAATTATAAAAGTATAATAATATCACAAATATCATATAT
This sequence comes from Viscum album, assembly GCA_963277665.1. Lineage (NCBI taxonomy): Eukaryota > Viridiplantae > Streptophyta > Magnoliopsida > Santalales > Viscaceae > Viscum > Viscum album. The sequence goes on along the minus strand of OY728163.1, from coordinate 1,621,004,544 downwards.
AAATAATAAATATATCATTATTTCCATACCTAATATATGGTAATAGAAAAATGAATGACATCAGTTCATAAGGCGGTAGTCTACTGTACACACGAACAACGATTTTGTAACCCATTTGATGAAAGTGATGATGGTTATAGGTCATGTCCTTAACATAAAAACATCTTATTATATGTAAAATAATGATTTTATTATATCATAATGGTATAATTATAATTTAATGAGGTGGAAGAATAAATAAAACAAAAATGCACATTGATGAACGTTACCTCTTCTTTGGGTATCCTCCTTAGGTTTTCACCAAAATCCTTCCTTCGTTGGTTTTCTATCCAAAATAAGGCTTAAATAAATGAGGTAATTTGGGAGGGTATTTTGTTAGTTATTGGATACAGAATGGTTTTTAGGTGTGAAGAGGATAGGATAATGGGTGTCCTTTTATAAGTGAGGTGAGTGTCACACTTGTAATTTTTTGAAAGAAAGAATTGCACTCAGGTTTTTTTTTCATGTCACAAGGATCTAATAATATACCATTATCAAACATTGAAGATATAAGGTTGAAATATGTTCATAAAATTTGTTTTGGAAATTTTTGGGTTATTTTTCATCTTTATATTTTTAGTTTAACCCTTGATAAAACTATTTTTACCTTAACCACTGTAAATAATTTTTATAATTTATACTATTCATTTTGGTCAAAAAATAAGTTAAACTTATTTAATAAAATAAATTATTCTTATTAGAAATTTGGAATTCATATTTCAAAATTTCATTCACAATATTTGAAAATTTAATGTAAAATTAACCCTGCATACGAAATGAGAAAGCGGGGTTTTTTAAGAGAAAATGTTTGAATGGTTGAAATGTTTTTATATAAAAATTCAATATTAAATTGATTATAATGACAAAATTGGATTAATATATGTATAATTTAACTATTTTTACTTTAATAACAATCTAAAATATAATTTAACATTATAAATAATTTAAATGAAAAGGCAGTTTTCTATTAAAATTCATTATTTTTCACTTTTCTTCAAAAAATGAAACTTTTTAGAAAAATCATAAGAAATCACTCTAAGATAATTTTCACATGATAATTTCAAAAATTTATTTTATTTTATCAAATTTATTTTCTAAAATTGAAAAATAATATTTTATTAGTCTTCACAAAAAGCATTTTTTTAGAAAATAGTATTTTCATAACATAGAAAGACTTTACCAAAAATTAAGTAATTTTTATCAATATGTTTTTTATATAAAAATATTATACATAATATTTAAAAAAATATTTATATTCATCTCTCTATGTTTAATGATAAAGTTATAATGGTATCATTTGAATAACTATATTAATAATATATTATGGTTTTGTTAAAAATCAGTGTCATGTATAATGAAAGATGACCTAGTGTTACTTGTATTATAATATTAAATTGTTTTTTTTAATGTAACAAAATATTAAATTGGTGTTTCATGTAATTAAATATATAAAATAAATTTAATTTATTCAAAAAAACATAAAAACTAAATGTGTTACACTGGTGTTTAGGATATAGTGATGGGGTATTATCTCCAACAAAGCTAACCATTAAAGGGTATGATAAGATAAATAAAATGCCTCTTGGTAAGATCAAAATCAATCCTCAGATTGGGTATCTCACATCTAATGTTGAGTTCATGGTTATCCAGAAACACACATCATATAATTTTCTACTTGGAAGACCTTGGCTTCATAGCCACATAGTGGTACCTTTAACATTTCACCAATGTTGGAAATACCCCATTGATAAGAAGATCAGAATAATACATGGTAAAAGGACCCCATTTGATCTTGAGAATCCATATATGTAGATGTATGTTTTTATAAGAAGGAAGGAAAATAAGTAATGTTGGATGATGATATGTAGGTTACAGGAACCAATGGATTGAGCATCACCCCTAAGAATCCCTAGAGCATGATAAAAAATTATTATATACTACTCATAAACCTAATTAAGGCATAAAACATAATAATATAAATCCATCATGAACCAAAAACTTCATTGTCTCATATTCATGTGATAGCAGTCACGCCAACTGAAGTGGACTTGTTAAAATGGAATCAGACTAATGCTCTATCAGGACCTGATAATTCTTACACGGACTTGAATAGTTTCACCATGCCTCTTTAGGAGTAAGAGATGTATATTTAATTTATAAATTAGCATCAACACATTTATACTTGTAATTATATAGATATTCCCATGTTGAACCCTGATGTGGCAACACATCACCAAGTCTTACCTGATGACCATCAAGGTTTCAAGAAGGTAGCCAGAAGGATGTACCCCTCTCATGCTACCAATGTAGAATTAGAAGTTGAAAAATTGTTCAAAGTTAACTTTTTTCAGGATGTAAAGTGCTCAAAATGGCTTTCCAACATCATCCCTATTAATAAAAAGAACGGGAAGATAAGGGTCTGTATTGATTTTAGAGACTTTAATTGAAACTTCTTGAAGGATGATTTCTCATTTCCAGTTATAGAAATTTTAATTAATGAAACTATTGGATTCCTAGACCTTTCCACAATGGATTGGTATTCAGGGTATAATCAAATAAATAAGTCCCTTGAAAATGAGGAAGGCACTGCCTTCAGAGCACCTCAGTTAGTCTTTTTCTATTAGGACATTACCTTTTGTAGGATAATGGGTTTTTCTATGAGGTATGGATCCATTTATTTTATGGTTAATCCTTTAATAAAGTTCTCTATTTGTATTAGACCCTAAAGTTGGCTCAATAATCTAGTTGGGTTAATTTTATAAAGGAATAGGTAGGAGGGATGAAGGTTGGCTGTAGGTAAAATACACGATGTGTATTTGGAGTACACAGCATGTATCAAATACACCATGTGTAATGGACTAGGCAGCATTTTTTATGATTTCTAAAGGTTTTTTTTCAAGGTAAATACCTATATATTTACACAACATGTAATATATTTACACACCATATAAATTATTGAGGAAATTTTATAAAATAAGATCCAAGGGCATCTATTTTCCAAAATAATCCTCACCCTCCCTTCTCTTCACATGCTGGAGCTCCCTTTTATCCTAAAGTAAGTCTTGGCTCCCGATTTGTAATCTAGACTCTTTTTCTTCCACCATTTGTATCATTATATTTTTTCCAGTAAGTTCTTTATTCATCTGGTGTCATTCTTTGTTTTTTTCTATCGAAAGAGTTATTTTGGTGTAAGCTAGTATTACCTATTTCTAGGGTTTTTATCTATTCTTATTATTTCTCCTAATCTGGACTGAATCAGAGGTCGACAGTTCATGATTGTTCTACCATGGGTATATGTAGGTTAATTATACCTTTTACCTTATGATTTGGTGTTTTATAAATCGTATTTCCATTCTTCCACACATCATACTTTCCATCATTTCCCCTAAAATTAATGGAATGCCTTTGATGAATCATTTGGAACCTATTTAGGTTTTCCACTAGTACCTTTGTGATTTTTGGAGGTTTTTAGCCCCATCCTAGGCCACCCATGGGGTGAATCTTTGCATCTTTCCTATTTTATACCATGTTGTTGAGTGAGTGTGAGATCACCACTTATTTGAAGAGCCTAGATAAATTTATTGAATTGAATTAAATTTTTAGGAGAGGTTTATACCTCCTTTTCCATGTGATTACATACTGTTAAATAATTAAATTTATTTAATGGAAATTGTGAAAATAAGTTGGATGAACTCATGGAATGTGAATGGTTATGAAATGATGAATGAAATGAGATGATGAATTAATTATGGTAGTGGATGTTTTGGATGAGATCCTTGGATCTTTATTCCATAGTACACCATGGATATTTCTACTCCATGGGTCTTTATTATTATAGTGGATTCCTTAGACCTATTTACTCCTTTGATCTTTCTTCCATTTAATGATAAGGGCATTTCTTCTCCTTGGATATATCTTGCTTGGACTCACATTGGACATGCTTTATTGACATGCTCCTTAAACTCTACCCAAGTCTTTACTAAGTCTCCATCAAGATTCTCCTAGGACTCAACAATGATGCCTTGGTCTTCTATACCTTGGATTAAATCCTTTAGGTTCTAAAACTTGATTACATGGCATAGTTGTTGTGGATGTTATACACTTGAATACATTGTGTGGCTTTTGAGGATGATATACACTTGATTACATGGCATGCCCATTATAAATATTGACACTTGGTTATACAACATGGTCTTGATGGATATTTTTCTATGATTATAGATATCCCTTATATAGGTATCAGATTTTAGTTTCTATAGAGGATGGTATTCATTGTTTATTTCTAATTTAAATCTTCCCTTATTTATGGGTTCTTGAATATAGTATATGGGGAGAATTGGTAGGCTAGATAGTACCACATGAATTGTAACACTTAAATTTCATTACTGTAATACATGTGACATATTACAAATTAATTTTTTTATATTACATAGACTAGATTTGTTGTAGACACCATTGATAGTGGTATACTGAGTGTTATCTCACACCCTATTTGGGCCACTATCAGGTACTCTAATAGACTTAATTTATGTAGGTAGGGACTGGGGAAGGTACCCACTATATGATTCTTGACTTGTTCAATGATAGGATTAGGGGAGAACATGACCAATTTTTTCTCATGATGCTAGATGGGATAGTTCCTTTTTTTATCTTTTTTTATTTTGGCACATTTATTGTATTGGATGCTTGGATACTCGTTTTTATACTTTACAGATACATGACTCATAATATTTTATATGAGTTCTTTTGGATTATTTATTATTGTAATATTCTAAATGAATATTCATATAATTTATTTATATTATTCATCCATTGCTGACTTATCTATTTACACCATTGTGTTACACTCTGACATGAGGTCATAGTCTCCCCACAAACATACCATAGGCCCTTGATGCTCGGTGGTGGCCTCTGGCGTATGGGGAGGCATGCTTGAGGCCATGTGACCCACTGTCTCAAGACACCACTAGTGGCACCTGGTCAAGAATTACAAAGTGGTATCGAAGGGGTTTTCTTTTCTATCTTTACTATTTTGAGATAATATATAGAAGATTATGAATGTATTGGAATTTGTTAATGGGTTGTGTCTGAGAGTAGCTGACACACATATATAAAAAATTCCAAATTTCCTAGAACGGAACATGTTTTTTCTATATTTTTCCTATTACTGTTGATTTTATTACACTATTAGGTAATTTACCTACTTTTTTATGTTTCTTATTATTATGGATTTTACTGTTACTTCATGAGATGAGAGTATTCCATCTCATGAATCATTTTAGGCGCCTTCTAGAATTCATATTCCATGAATTATGACATGAATTTAGAATGTATTTCTTGATTTCATGATTTTTATGATGTGTTCCTTGGCTAATATACATATTGATTGATAGATGATTTCTATAGGGAATTGAGAAACATGTCTCATACTTAGAGTTTCTATCATAACCTAAATAGTATTTTCATGCTTAGGCTATAGCTAGCACCCTAACCATTCAAATATGGCACGTCGAGTCATAGACCATTGGTCACAAGGATTGGAACTTGTTATGGGTTGGATTAAGTTAACACCACACTTTGGTTCATGAGGTATATGGGACCTTATAGATCATAAGTGGTGACTGATTTGGTTTAACTATTTAACCATAATTATAAAAAAAGTGAATTTAAATGAAATTGAACTTATGAAATAGTGAAATTGACCTAAACTTGGATTTTGAGTGGGTAGTAGGTAGTGTATCTGGTGAATTTTATGGTTGTTTTAGTTATCGAATTCTATCTTTAGGAGCAGTCAGATGGGTGTGGCATGTTTATGATAAGTCTTTGACTTGTCCTACACTTTTATAAGTGATCTTCATTATCGATCTTTTTAGAGGAGTGTCTTTAGAATTGTAGAGACAATCCACCATGATGACCTATATTCATGCACTAGGAGAGTGGAGATAGCCATTCTTTGGAGGTTTTTGGCCATGGGCTACCAGTAGATCCTCCTATAGTGATAGTTGAGACAATAGTAGTTTTACTGGACATGGGTGATGATGCCCAGTCCTGTGAGTGGTTCTTATGCTTCATGCAGACTATTTAAGGAGTGTTGATGCCTACCTCATCTATGTAAGATCTAACGTGCATGTTCTAGAAATAGTATATGCCCATTTTTTGGGGGATGGTGGTCCATATATTGTTGAACTATGACTTGAGACTAATTTTTTAATCTTTGAGAATTTGAAGACCCCAATTGATAGGAGAGTGAATCTAGTGACATATATGATTTGGGGAGCAACTAAGAACTCGTGGGATGTTTTGAACTAGGATTATATGCTCCAAGATATGGTTTTAATGGATTTCTAATCCTGTTTTTATGACTAATTATTTCCTAAGACCTTGAGAGTTGAAAGGTCCAATGAGTTTATGCATCTGGATAAAGGTGTAAAAACTATTATGGGGTATTCTACATGATTTAAAAAGCTTCGTCATTTTGAGCTGATTTATCTTACTGATGAGCTATCGAGGTAGTGATGCTTTGAGGAAGGTCTCAGGCATGTTGTCCCATCAGAGATAAACATGTTCAGGTTGACTACTATTAAAGAGATAGTGAATAAGGGGCTTATTACTGAGTGGGACCTGAGGGAAGATGGGACCGTAGAGTAGGGAGGTTCAGCCTCTCAACCCAACAGTTCTGCTTCCAGAGGTAGGAAACGTCATTTTAGGCTTCTCGTGAGGGGAGTACTAGCCAGGATATTAGTGCCATTATATTTTTTTCTATCATCAGTGTGGAATATGGGGTCTTATGAGGAGTCATTGTGATCAAGACCCAATCAAGTGTTGATCTTGTAGCAGTATGGGCCCTATATAGCATTTTTCAGGACCTTCCCTCTAGCGGTTAATGGAATATTTTTAGCTCTGGCTTCAAGTTTAGTAGTAGGTTTCATAGCTCTGCTTCAGGCTAGGAGATGTAGTAGTGTTGGTCGTTCTGGATGAGGTGGTGGTTGCGGAAAAGGAAACCAGGAACCAGTTGTACCTAGGTAGCATAGTGGACCCACTATGGGTAGTGTGGTTATTTCACAGGGTTTCAATTTAGGATAGATATATTCTATACAACCTACACCTGAGGAGTAGATTGTTGGTTCATCTATGGTGAGTGGTAGGATTTTAGTATTCTCTATGTTAGTAACTTCTCTTTTTGATATAGCTGCTCCTCATATATTTATATCATTACCATTATGGAAATCCTTAGGATCATTGTTTGATTTTATGATGGAATTATGACCTTGGATACTCCATTGGTGATTAGAATGGAGGGTGTACACCAGTGAAGGGAGTACCCCTTTTAGGTTGGTGGGTTTCACTTCATTTAGAATCTTTTTTCCCTCTAGATGAATGGGTTTTATGTCATGCTCAAGATCAACTGGCTAGTTTATTATTGATCTCATATTGATTTTTATCACTTAAGGGTGACCTTAACATCACCAAAGGTTGTATTTTTTATTCAAAATGGTGAATTTTATGTACAAGAGATACTAGGAAGAATAGATCATCATGGGATGGGTGTGATGATGACCCATATTGTTAGTTTGTATATTAATGATCATGGATCGCATTAGGTATATTTCCCTTCAATGGTTGATCATTTCAAAGATTTTTCCTAGATGAATTTTATGGTTTACCTCATGTAACACTCTGAGATTTTATGAGATATATTCATTTTAATTTCTTTTATGTTGTTTGTTGTACGCTACACCAAGATTAGCTTGTGCTATATGCAACACCGTATTAGCTTACAGTATACACAACACTATTCTTGGTTTGTGTTACGCAAAATTTCAAGTTCTTTTGATAGAATTAATTTAATACAATACATAGTATAAGTGATAACTAGATATTATAACCTATTCATTATAATAGCAGGTATGAACAGGATTAACTTCCTTCTAAAAACAAAAACTATTTAAATGGAAATAAGTGAGTCTATAAAATAATAAAATAAATCTTTCTGGATTTTATTAGTTGCATATATATGTAATATATTCAATTTAATGTTTAAAATTCATCTTATATGCTTTCTAAATATTATATAAGAAAAAAATTAATTTTATGGATAAAATGAGTGTTTTTCTAAAAATGCAGTTTCAAAGCCTTCTAACAGAGAACCCATTTTAAATCTAGTTTTTTATAGTTTTATAAATCATTTTTTACAAAATAAACTTTTTATATGGAATAAGGACATAAAAATTTACTTTGATTTGATTTTTTATATTTTTGTGATAAAATTCATATTTTAATGAATAGTGAAAAATACTGCATTTTAATTCAAAACTGTCTTTTTGTCTAATTTATTTATATAGTTAGATTATATTTTAAATTTGTTTTAAAGTATATTTTTATTATGTTTTTATCATTTAATCCAATTTTTTCATTGGAAGTAATTTCATATTTAAATTAGATATAAACGAATGTCAGTTTTTTTATGGTTTTTACTTTTAAAAACTAGTTTTCTCGTTTTGACAACAGGGATTTATTTTTCATTAATTTCTGCCAATTCTGTGTTTTGAATTTGGAACAATGGATTCGATATTTTGAATCATTAGGTAAAAATTATTTAAATAGGCCCCTTTTATTTTTTGTCAAGATGAATAGTAATTATGGTAATTTTTATTTACCATGATTAAAGGTAAATCGGGTAAATTAAGGTAAAAAAATGTGATGAGGACAAAAAAACTACCCTAACACCTATAAAAATACAATTGGATGAATAAAAGTCGACCAATATCACCTAAGAGTCATAGTTTATTAATTTAATGGACTTTTTTCCATGATAGTGATGTAATTACAATTAAAACAAAAGAAAGTGACAACATGTCACTCTCTTATCTCTTATGAGTATAATAATTTTAATATAGTGATAAAATTAATAAAACTTCAAAAATAAATAGTATAAATAAATATAATAAAATTATATACATCATGTGAATTTATTTATAATTTTTAGATATTAAATAATTACCATAAATATTGACACAACAGTGATACAATAATTATTTTATTAAGATAAATATCAAATAAATGATATTATAAATAGTAACATAAATATTATTTGAAATAATTTATGCCATCCGTGATTTTATAGGTGAATATGACATGTTATAATACTATTAAAGTATTTATTTAAAATTTATATCTCTGTTTGTATTTTATTTAAATATAATGAAATGAATAGTGTAAAAAATGACACTATTGATATTTTATTAAAATAATATTTTATTAAATTATTTAAAAATCATAAAAATATTTTAAAATTAAAAAGTGGATTTTATAAGGCTGAAAAGTTAATTAATTGTATAATTATGGAAAATTTACTCCATATAAGTAAACTCAATAGCCTCTTAATAAATAAAATGTTGTTACCTCAATTAAAATTAAAAGAGAGTAATTATAGGTAAACTGAAAATATAAGGATTAAAATAAAACAAATTCATGTCTAAAAATTATTGGATGAGATTATTTAAAACTAATCTAATATTATCCTTGAAATATATCACTTTTTAACTATTATAATTCAAAAAATAATAATAAAATAATATTTCAATACTTTCCTAAAGTTCACCTCCTCCCTCTTATAAAAGGCCACCACATCTACCCACTTACTCACACCTCTCAAGCCCCTTGGATCATCCAACTTCTTCTCAAATAAGCTCCCCAAATAATTATATTCCTTCTAGATTCAACAATTTGTGTAGAAATCCATCCTAAGAAGACTTTTTGTGCAAATCAAAAGGGGATACTCGAAAACGAGGTAATTGTTTTATCACCTCTTTAAAAATTATTTTCTACTTATACTTTATATCCTTATTTTGTTTCCATACTAAATTAATAAATATAATATATTATACATTTTGAGGTTTTATTATAGTTATGGTATAACCTTATACCTCCTTTTATCCATCCTACAAATAACAATATCGGCATGCGTGTGTACGCACAACTTACCGTCTCCACACCGTGGTGTAATTTTTTATTCAACAATACTTAATTTGGGTGGATATAATGATGAGTATAATGGATTTAAATAATTAATATAACATGATAATTATTCTATATAATTAATACACCATCCAATTCCATACCATTTAACTATTAAGTGAATGATATCGTCGCTCGTGCGTACGTACGGCCTACCGTCTCCACAACACAATGTGATTCATTATACATTATCTTTATTAAAACATGATTATATACATTAATGGAAATAATAAATATGATTTATATTATACCAATATCATTCTATAAATTATATAACTATAACCTAAGAAGTAGAACATGAACTTATCCGACAAAACTTGCATAAGAACATAAAGCAGTTAATATCTGAATAACGAGTGACAATGAAATGTTACTAACAAACGGATGATAATATAAAAATATATGATATAATAAAAATGATTATGATTCTATAAAAATTCAATAGAATTATTTAAATCATTATACAGGAGGTTCAAATACATACAAAGGATATCGAACCCAAGGTAAGGGATAATTTTTCAATCTCATTATTATCTGAGATTGTTTATATGTAATTATTTACTGGGGTATATTTATCATCCACATAAATGTACCCTAAATATTAAATACTATTTATATTCTTCTAAAAAAATTAAATTCAATTTTACCCATTGGTGAATTTTTAATAAACGGTATGAAAGGTATATTTTGTCATTATTTGATACGAGGTACTTTTTTTGACTTTTTCGGAAAAAGTACAAGGAGAATTTTTTTTAACTTATACAGAATGAAAGGATTATTATGATTTTATAACACCTACTTTCCATTAATATTTATTTAAAATATTAAAGTGTATTTTCAATTAAATTTTTTTCTTTTAAAATTGTGTGGCATTTTGAGAAAAGAAAACGTTTTTGAAGAAGAAAGGATTTTTTCCTCAAGAATTAATTTCAATTATTTTATCAAAATTATTTTCCATATAAGATTACATAGGGTTATGTTTATGTCCCTATTATTACATTGATTTTATTGTGTTTATGATGGAATTATTTTTATGAAATCCATTTTTTTATATGTATTATGATGGAATGATGTTTAATATACCCATTTTTTGTTCCTTGGGTTATGCTATGATGAATGGATTATGTTTTTGTGGAACATGTAAGAATGATTTCATTATGAGATGGGTGGGACCTATATATCCCTCTAATTCATTGGTTAAAAATTTATATCTCACGATATAGACATTATTGGAACGAAAAGTAAATCTGGTTTAGTAATACATGGCTAGAATAGTAAGTAAACCCGGTTTAGTAATGGACTTTGTCCGCTATTATGGTCTTGGCTATGAGCCTTGGATAATATGAAAATTATTTTATATGATTATGTGTTTTCCACAAGTTCATGTTTTATTCCAATTCTATGTCATCATGGTTAATGTTTCTTTAGGATTTATTCCTTACAAACTGCTAGGATTTATTTCATGACTCAAGATTTCGATATTCAAAAGTTATGTTCGTGTTATTTTTTATAATAATATATTATTTTATTGTTTTATTACCCTTAATGAGATTCTATTCTCACCGTTTATTATGTTTCCATTCCTTAGGTTATAAATAAATCATTTAAGAAGGAGTACTAAAGAGTAATATCTTTATGGGAGATGTTGAAGATCTTTTACAAGTTAGAAGAACGTATTCCAAGTTTCTAAAGGCACTAAACTATTGTGGTCCTCAATTATGATTTTGTAAGATGTAATTAATATTAATATAAAAATATGTAATATTCATATATTTCATGCTTGGGTTGTTATAGTTGGTATAAGAGGAAAGGTTCAGTCAACCTTTGGAAACTAGGATGCGAAAACTTTAGTGAGATCTCTAGAGATATTTCTAAGGGATTTCCTGAGGATTTGTATAATTATAGGCTATAGTCATAAAATTATGGTAACAATCATGAATAACCTAGGATTAAACCTATTATTTTAGAGGTTGAAAATACCCCCCCTTGATTACGTTGTTTTCTAGTATGAATTTTGCCTCTCACACTATTCTTTTTGGATTTTAGGCAATGGCTACAACCCGAAGGAACCATGTTAATAATAAATGTAATGGGAAATGAAATGATTTTCCTCCTGAACAAAAAAAATTATGGGAGATGGAATGAAAAAACTTTATTACTATACTTACACAAGTTATGAATCATTCTGGACTTCCAAATGAGAAGATAAGGGAACAATATTCTGTTGAGTCCTTTATGAGGAACCATCCACCTTCTTTCAGTGGGTCTTTTGATCCACTTGTTGCTGAAAAATGGATCAATACCATTGAAAATATATTTTCCATACTTTTTTGTTTGGAACGTGAAATGGTTATTTTTTATGTTTATCATTTAGAAGGTGAATTGGACCAGTGGTGGACTCTAATCAAGAATACGAGGCAAAAATATGAAATTGAATCCATAGAATGGGACAAGTTAAAGAACTTATTTTTCAATAAGTACTTTCCTCGTATTCTTCAAACGAAAATGGAAAAGGAGTTCCTTGAGATTAAGCAAAAGGATGATGAATCCATTAGTACATATGAGGAAAATTTTACAAGACTTAAAAGTATGATTCTGGCTTTATCATCCAACCTAAAAGTAAAGTTGATCGATTCTTCAGTGGATTAAAATAAAGTCTTTGAAGGGATTTAGATATAAAAGAATTTAGTTGTTATGAAGATATTTTGGATTGTGCTATCAAGTTATCAATGTAATTTGGTGTTACATATTAGTCTCATGGTTTTAACAAGAAACAAAATATGGAGTTCAAAGGAAAATCTCAAAACAATGGTGAAAAGAAGATGAGTGTTTCATTATTCTCAAAGTGTAGAAATAAGCATGGTGGATACTATATTAAATGGAATATAAAATTTTTTAAGTGTGGAAAATAAGTTCATTAGGCATTTTAGTTCCATATTATTAAGAAAAAGGTAGCTAATGATTTTAATAGAGAAAAGGCTATAGAGGATGAACCTCCCACACTTCAATGCTATAAGTGCAAGGACAAGTGGAATTATGATAACCAATGCCCTAATACAAGGGTGATCAATGATGATTGACATCAACAACATCTTAAGGATAAATAAAAGTCAAATAACATATGATCACTATTGATGATGTTGATTACGAAAATGAAGTGGTGGAATAAGTGTCTATATAATCAGATTCCAGAATAATTTTGTATAATCAATTTTATGGTATTATGAAATAATGAAATATCTATGTAGTGGTCCAATATTGTTTTCCACATATATTTTAAAGTATATGTTGAGTAGTACTGGTAACCATGAAAAGTGATTGTGGTAATAAGGTGATGTTTTTAGAAAAGACATGATTTATGGAAGGATGACCCTTAATATGAACATGATGTTGAGATAATTATATTTGGATATATTTATGTTGGATAGGAATAAGTAAATTGGGTGATATTAGTTACCTGGAACTAGTTAAGGATTTATTGACAAGTGTTTTATGCTATCTAGGATGAATATTACAAATTTTTGGGATTAAGAATAAGAAAACATGCATGTTTTCCATAAGTATATCTAATAGTTCAAGTTGTTAACTTGACTCAAGAAAATACATGATTAAGGTATTCACATATTTGGAATGTGACAACAAAGAACTACCTTATGAGATATGGGAGATAAATTTTAAACTGATTTAGGTCACCTCTCTCTAAAGTTGTATATTTTCAGTTTTTGGAAGGGTTGTAAGGTTATCCAATTATGGATAGTATAAGTTATACTCTGATTGAAGTTTTTTATATTAATGTATTATCTCACTATAGGTGGACTTAATCATATTTGAAAATATTTTTTAACCTTTTTTTCAAGACAGATGTAGTGATAAATCATTCTATTTATGGATTATATGATCTACTAATACTTTAGTAATGACAAATTCAACTTAATTTATTTGAATAAGAAATGAAGTGAAAAATTTTCAAGGCATGACCAATGGTGATATTGTACTAAAATCAAGTAATTATTTTTTCTCATGTTCTTAAACTTTAGGGAAAGGATCTTGAAAACAAAAAATTTTGTCTTAGTACCTTCTTATCTGATGAATCATGTAGTCCCTTAAATCATCACATATTTATGAGCTTTTGGTTGTTAACTTTCTTTAAACCTTGTTCTCTATGACTATCCCTTAGAACTTGATGGTTATATTTTTATTCTATATCCATGTTTTAACTTTCTATATATGTCCTTAAATGTGGAAACCTAGTGATGAGTTACTTTGGGTAACCATTATGTTTCTAACTTTCCTTTTTAAAATGAAGTTGTAGTATTCCTTTTTATGATATGGGTTTTTATAAAAGAAACTTTCAATTAGTAAACCTTTTATAACCCTGATGAATTTTGAGGGGGAAATTAATTTTAAGGTTGGTATAATGTAACACCCAGATATTTTATAAGATATATTCTTTTTAATTTCTTTGATGTCTTGTGTTGTACGCTACACCAAGATTAGTTTGTGCTATACGCAATACCGTATTAGCTTGAAGTATACACAACACTATTCTTGGCTTGTATTACACAAAATTTCAATTTCTTTTTATATAATTAATTGCAAGAAAGACTGAGTGTAATTGATAACTAAATATTATAACCTAGTAATTAAAATGGTGGGTATGAATAGTATTAACATCTTTTTAAAAAAAATACTATTTAAATGAAAATAAGTGAGTCTATAAAATAATAAAATAACTATTTATGGATTTTATTACTGAAATATATATGTAATATATTCAATTTAATGTTTAAAATTAATCCTATATGTTTTATAGACATGATATAAGAACAAATTCAATTTTACGAATAAAATGAGCATTTTTCTAAAAATATAGTTTTACCACCTTTTAATGGAGAACAAATTTTAAATATAGTTTTTACACTTTTAAAAGTTATTTTTTAAAAAATAAACTTCTTATTTGGAATAATTACATAAAAATTTACTTTGGTTGAATTTTTGATATTTTTCTGATAAAATTCATATTTTAATGAATAGTGAAAATACTGCATTTTAATTCAAAACTGCCTTTTTGTATAATTTATTTATATAGTTAGGTTATATTTTGAATTGGTTTTAAATATATTTATATTATTTTTTTATAATTTAATCAAATTTTGGTCATTGGAAGTAATTTTACATTGAAATTAGATATAAATGCATGTCAATTTGTTTTGATGGTTTTTACTTTTAAAAACCTATTTTCTTGTTTTGACAATGGGGATTAATTTTTAATTAATTTATACCAATTATATATTTTGAATTTCGAAAAATGGATTCCAAATTTAAAATCAGTAGGTCCAAATTTTTTAAATAGTTCACTTTTATTTTTTGACATGATGAATAGTAACTATAGTAACTTTATTTACCATGGTTAAAGGTAAATTGGGTAAATTCAAGTAAATACAGTATGATAAAGACAAGAAAATTACCCTAACACCTGTAAAAATTCTATTGTATGAATTAAAGTCGACCAATATCAACTAAGGGTTTAAATGTGTTCATTTAATGGACTTTTTTCCATGAAAATCATGTAATTATAATTAAAACAAAGGAAAGTGACAACATGTCACTCTCTTATCTCTTATAAGTATAATAATTTTAATGTAGTGATAAACATGATAAAACTTCAAACATAAATAGCATGAAGAAATATAATGAAATTATCTACATCATGTGAATTTATTTATAATTTTTAGAAAATTAATAATTACCATAAATATTGTCACAATAGTGATACAATAATTATTTTATTTAGATAAATATAAAATAAATGATATTATAAATAGTAAAATAAATATTATTTGAAATAATTTATGTCATCCAAGATTTTTTATAGTTGAATATAACATGTTATAAGACTATTAAATTCTTTTTTATAAAGTTATATCTCTGTTTGGATTTTATTTCAGTTCAGTGAAATGAATACTTTAAAAAATTACATTATTGATATTTTATTAAAATAATATTTTATTAAATTATTTTAAAACCATAAAAATATTTTAAAATTACAAAGTGGATTTTATAAGGTCTAAAAGTTAATTAATTTTCCAATTATATAAAATTTACCCCATATAAGTAAACTTAATATCCTATTAATAATTAAAATATTGTTACCTAAATTAAAATTAAAATATAGTAATTAAAGGTAAACTAAAAAGATATGGTTTAAAATAAAATAAATATATGTTTAAAAATTATTTAATGAGATTATTTAGAACTATAATCATCTTATCCAATAAATATATCGTTTTTTATCTATTATAATTTGAAAATTAGTTTATAATAAAATAATATTTCAAGACTTTCCAAAATTACCCCTCCTCCCTCTTATAAAAGACCACAAAATCTACCCACTTACTCACACCTCTAAATTCCCCTGTATCATCCAGATTCTACTCAAATAATCTCCCAACATCCCTAAATTCCTCCTAGATTCCACACATTGGGCATAAATCCATCCTAATTAGACCTTTTGTGCAAATCTAAAGGGAATACTGGAAAAAAAGGTAATTATTTTATCACCTATTTCAAAATTATTTTATTCTTATACTTCCTCTTATTATTTTGTTTACATAATAAAGTAATAAATAAATTATCTTATATATTATGACATGTTATTATAATTATGTTACAACCTTATACCTCCTTTTATCCATCCTACGAATAACAATATCACCATGTGTGCTTACGTACGACTTACTGTCTCCACGTCGTGATGTAATTTGTTATTAAACAATACTTAATTTGTATGGATATAATGATGAGTATAATGGATTTAAATAATTAATATAGAATGATAATTATTCTTTATAATTAATACATCATCTAATTCCATACCATTTAACCATTAAGTGAATGATATCGTCGCTTGTGTGTATGTACGGCCTACCATCTCCACGATGTGATGCAATTCATTCTACATGATATTCATTAAAACATGATTATATACATGAATGGAATGAATAAATATGATATATATTATACTAATATATTTCTATAAATTATATAACTATTACCTAATAAGTTTAACAAGTATTTATCCGACAAAACTTGCATAATAACATAAAGAAGTTAATATATGAATAACGAGTGACAATGAAATGTTACTAACAAACGGATGATAATATAATCATATATGATATCATAAAAATGATTATGGTTCTATAATAAGTTTATAACATTGTTTAAATCATTATACAAGAGGTTCTAATACATACTAAGGATATCATACCTAAGGTACGGGATAATTTTTCAATCTCATTATTATGTGAGATTTTTTATATATAATTATTTACTAGGTTATTTTATCATCCACATATATATTCCCAAAATATGTAATAATATTTCTATTATTCTATAAATTTTTAAAGTAAATTTTACCCATGGTTGAATTTCTTCAAAATGGTATGAAAGGAATATTTTTTCATTATTCGATATGAGGTACTTTTTTTAATTTTCCAGAAAAAGTATGAGGATAATGTTTTTATTAACTTATACAAGATGAATGGATTCATACGCATTAATAATGACTTATTTCCATGAAGAATAATTTATAATATTTCAATTGTATTTTTCATTCAATTATTTTCTTTTAAAATTGTGTGGCATTTTGAGAAAAGAAATTTTTTTTGAAAAAGAAATGATATTTTCCTAAAGAATTTATTTCAAGTATTTTATCAAAATTATTTTCCATATAATATGACATAGGGTTATATTTCTATCCCTATTATTACATTGATTTGATTATTTTTATGAAATCCATTTATTTTATATGGATTATGATGGAATGATGTTTAAGAAATCCAATTTTTGTTCCTTAGGTTATGCTATGATGAATGGTTTATGTTTTTGTGGAATTGTAAGAATGATTTCATTATGATATGGGTGGGACTTATATCTCACTCCAATGCATTGGGTAAAGATTTATATCTCCTGATATATACATTAATAGAATGGAAACTAAATCTGGTTCAGTAATATAGAGCTGGAACGACAAGTAAACCCAGTTCAGTAATGGACTTTGTCCACCATGAGGGTCTTGGATATGACCCTTGTCTAATATGGAAATGATTTTCTATGCTTATGTGTTTTCCATAATTTCAGGTTTTATTCCAATGCTATATTATCATGGTTAATGTTCCTTTATGATTTATGCCTTATTAACTACTAGGATTTATTTCTTGACTCAATTTTTTGATATTAAAAAGTTATGTTTATATTTTTTAAACATTTATATATTAATATATTGATTGATTACCCATACTGAACATCTAAGCTCACACTTTATTATGTTTCCATTCCTTAGGTTATAAATAAATCATTTAAGTAGGAGTACTAAAGGGGAATATCTTTATGGGAGATGTTGAATATCTTTCACAAGTTAGAAGAATGTATTCCAAGTTTCAAAGGCCCTAAACTATTACGGTCCTCAAGCATGAATTTGTAAGATGTAATTAATATTCATCTAAAAAGATGTAATATTCAAATAATTCATGCTTGGTTCATTATACCTATTGAGATAGATGTTGATTTCTTTATCAACCTAGTCCCAAAATATTCATAATTATCCATTCCTCCTTGAAGTATGGCTACTATGGAGTTTATAGACCTCAAGGAGTAGTTAGAGGACTTAGAAGAAAAGGGGTTTATACAACCCAGTACTTTTCCATGGGGTTTGTCAGTACTTTTTTCAAAAAAATTGTATGGTTCCCTCAGGTTATGTGTGGATTACTAAAAATTAAACTAGTTGACAGTTAGGAACCAGTATCCCTTATCAAGAATAAATGGTCTCTTTGACCAGCTATGAGGTGCTCAGGTGTTCTCGAAAATTTACTTAAGGTTAGGTTATCACTGGGTACATGTTCAACCTATAGACATACCCCATACATCTTTTCATAGTAGGTGTAGTATTTATTATTATTTCATTATATCTTTAAGTCTCAAAAATGCACCAGCAGTTTTCATGGTACTGATGAATCGAGTTTTCCATCCTTATCTGGATTTATTTGTGGTGGTATTTATGGGAGATATCTTGGTGTTTTCTAAGAATCTACATGACCATGAAAAACATCTTGGGTTCATTTTGGATACACTGAGAGAGAACTAGTTATATGATAAGATTGAAAAGTGATACTTTTAGACCAATAAGATTCACTTCCATGGGTCATATTATCTCAGAGACAGGAGTATCAGTTGACCTAGAGAAGGTAAGAGCTATAGTTTCCTAGGAGCATCCCAAAAATGTATTTAACATATGGAGTTTCTTAGTGATATTTGGATATTACATGAATTTCATACATGACTTCTCATGCCTAGAATCACCTCTTACTAGCTTTAATAATAAGGGTGTGAAGTTTTTATGGTCAGATACCTATGAAACAGCCTGTCAGGAGATGAAATGAAGATTGACTTCGGAACCAATCCTAATTCTTCCAAAGACCGACAGGAGATACACTGTGTAATTTTATGCATCGAGTATTGTTCTAGGATTATTTCCGATGAATAAGGATATATTGATGGTGTATGGGTCTCATCAGTTGAGGCCACATGAGAGGAACTACCCAACAAATGCTCTCGAGATAGCTGTTGTGGTACATGCATTATGTTGTTGGAGGCATTGATTACTAGGATATCAGTTTGTGGTGTACAAAAAACACAAAAAGACTCAAGTACGTATTTACACAGCATGACTTGAATATGAGGCAGTGAAGATGGGTTGAGTACCTATATCTTTTTACTTCAAGATTTTCTATATGCCTGGAAAGCACAATATATTTACCGATGCACTAAGTATGAGGACTCAGATATAAGTAGTTCACGAGTTCAATAGTAAGTGGAAGATTATGGTATTGTTTTTAGAGATTCACTTGGAGGTGAAGAATGGTCATGGAAAAAATCACTATTGTTTAGCTATTGCATACACTCTTATTAATATAGTGAGGATGAGGAAGTTTTCAAATTTAGAGGCCCTAGTCCTATGGGAGAGTGTGGAAGGTGAGGACCTACCTCCTAGTAGGACTGTTGGTGAGGATGATATTCTATGTATTCATGGTCATGTTTGGTTTTTAGTATATATATGTGAGGAGATGATGTGGGAGTTTAATTTCTTATATTGGTAAATATATCCTAGCATTACCAAGATGTATTGTGGTTACATCGACTGTATTGGTGGATAGGGATGAAACCAGAGGTAGTTGGTTTTTTGATGATTCGTTCCACCTATCAACAGGTGAAGGTGGAACATCAGTGACAAACCGAGATTTTATAGTAGTTACCTATTCTTGAGGGGAAATGGTATGATGTTGTAATGGATTTCATGATTGTTAGGTAGAGGTTTCCTCTATGTATTGATTCTGTTTGGGTTCTTATGGACAGGTTAATGAATGTCACTCATTTCTTTTCGATCAGGGTTAAATTATCAGTACATGATCTTGGGAGATTGTATATCCATGAGATAATATGTATTTATGTATTTACTTAGACCATGGTATTTTATAGGGACACCCATTTTACATTTCAATTCTGGTATATTTTGTAGAGGGTGTTGGGTATATAGGTTATCCTGAGAACAACATACCACCCTCAGACTGATGACCAGTCAGAGTGCACTATATAGGTTCTTGAGGAAATTTTGATAGCATGAGTCCTTGATTTTGGGGTCTATTTTGAAAGGCATAGACCCATAGTTAAGTATTCCTACAATAATATCTAACATGAGACTATACAGATGACACATTATGAGGATATGTATGGTAATCCATTTCGATCACCCCTGTGATAGTTAAAGGTAGGAGAGGCAGCTTTACTTGGACCTCATCTTGTGAAAGAGATTTTAGAGTAGGTATAATTGATCATGAAGAAGATGGATATTGTATAGCCTTGATAGAAATCCTATATCAATTTTCGTCGATGACCACTATATTTTGAGGTTGGGGATTGGGTATTTTTATGTGTCTCACTGATACTAGGACACTGACAAATTAAGAGACATGTTAGGATTTCACTATAATATGTTTATGCCATTAAATATTTTAGATAGATCTGGGCCGATAAGCTATCAATTTTAGTTACCTAAGAGGTATTTATCCATTCATGAAATATTCCATGTATCTCAACTGCACTATTATCACTCAAACCTATCAAACACTCTATACCTGGTGAGGTTGAGCTACATGTTGATGTGTCCTTTAAATAACATCATATTTGTACTATTGATAGCAACACGAAGGTTCTTTGAGGCCAATATATTCCTCTAGTATGGTTATTATGGAAGTATGGCTATTTATAGGGTAAGACTTGGGAGTTGGAGGCTGACATATGTGCTCAGTGTCTGAAGTTATTCTCGAGAAATTTTTGACCACCATGGGAAGGGAAATTAGGGGATGAATTGATTTAAGGGGAAATATTATAAGATTGTGATATTTTATCTAAGGTATATATACTTTTATTTTTTAGGTTAATCTCTTATTTAAGTTCTCTTTTTTTCTTAGACCCTTAAGCCAGACCCATGGGCCAGATGGGTTTTTTTGTAAAGGAAGATGTTGGAGGGATAAAGGTTGGTTGGAGGCCAAATACATGGTGTGTGTTTAGAATAAATGGTGTGCATCAAATACATGATTGGTAATGGACTAGGCATCATTTTTTATTATGTATAAAGGGTTTTCATAAGGGTAAGACCCTAGTATTTACATGATCTATAATACATTTACATTCCATGTAAATTCTTGAGACCAATTTTCAAAATAAGAGGTTGGGGATTCTATTTTATGAAAAAATCCTCAACCTCCATTATCTTCACATGCAGAAGATCCCATTTGATCCTAAAGCAAGGCTTGGATCCTTATTTTTGATCCAGACTTTATTTCTTTCACTAATTATATCATTGGATCCATATCAGTAAGTTCTTAATTCATGTTGCATAGTTCATATTTTTTCTTCATATCGACGGAGTAATTTTGTACAAACTAATATTTTATATTTCTAGGGTTTTCATCTGTTATTTTTATTTCTCCTAATCTATACTGAATCAGAGGTTCATACTGGATGATTGTTTTACCATGGGTATACAGTAGTTGGACTATGCCTTTTACCTTATGATTTTTATGTTTTAAAATATTTGTTTCCATTATATCACATGTTAGAATTTATGTCATTATCCTTAAATTTAATGTAATGACTTGAATGAATCATTTGGAACCTGTTTAGGTTTCCCACTAATACCTTATTTATTTTTGGAGGTTATTATCCCCAACCTAGGCCACCCATGGGGTGTTTATTTTCATCTTCCCTATTTTATACCACCCTACTGGGTGAGTATCATATTGCCACTTGTTTTGGGAGCCTTGATAAATTGAATTAATTGAATTAAATTGAATTGTTACATGAAGGTTTTTTTCTCCTTTTCCATGTGATTAAATTATGTTAAATGATTAAATTAATTGAATTTAAATTGTGAAAATGAGTTGTATGAACTCATGGAATGTGAATGGTTATGAAATGATGAATGAAATGATATGTTGAATTGATTGTGGTAGGTTATTCCTTGGAAAAACACCGTGGATCCTGATTTCATAGGATTTCATGGAAATTTCTACTCCATGGGTATTAATTACGGTAGTGTATTTCTTAGACCTTTTTACTCCTCGGATCCTGATTCCATGGGATTCCAAGGGAATTTCTACCCCTTGGATTTGTCTTGCATGGATATGCATTGGACATGCTTTGTTGACATGCTCCTTAGACTCAACCCAAGTCTTTACCGAGTTTCCATAAAACTTATCCTATGACTTAATGGGGATGACTTGGTCTTTTATACCTTGGATCTGGCCCTTCATGTTCTAATACTTGATTTCATGGTGTGTCCTTTGTGGATGTGATAAACTTGATTACACAACATGGTAATTGTGGATATTATACACTTTATTACATAGCATGTCCATTGTGGATGTTATACACTTGATTACATAGTTTGGATGTTGTGGATGTTTTAAAATGGATGACATGGAATGGAAATTGTGGATATTGACAGTTGGTCATACGATGTGGCCGTGGAGGATATTTTTCTATGGTTATAGATATCCTGGGTAAAGGTATCCAATTTTAGTTGTTTGACTAGAAAATATTACTTTTTTATTTCTACTTTATTGATTACCTTATTTATGGGAGAATGAATATAGTTTACAGGGAGCCTTGGTAGACTAGACAGTACCACTTGACTTGTAACGCATTAAAATCATAACTGTTATACCTATGATATATTTCACACTACTTTTCTTTATATTACACAAACTCGACTTTTTATAAACACCATTGATAGTGGACTACTGAGTGTTATATCACACCCTATTTGAGCCACTGTTAGGTACTCAGATAGACTTCATGGATGCAGTTAGGTATCAGGGAAACCACCCACTATATGATGCTTGAATTGTTCATTGATAGGAGCAGGGGAACACATGACTAATCTATACTTGTGATGTAAGTTGGGATATATTTCACACTACTTTTATTTATATTACACAAACTGGACTTTTTATAAACACCATTGATAGTGGACTATTGACTGTTATCTCACACCCTATTTGAGCCACTGTTGGGTACTCAAATAGACTTCATGGATGCAGTTAGGTATCAGGGAAACCACCCACTATACGATGCTTGACTTGTTCATTGATAGGATTAGGGGAACACATGACTGATCTATACTTGTGATGCAAGTTGGGATAGTTCCTTTTTTGTATTTTTGGTATTTTGATACATGTATTGTACTGAATTCTTCTACACCTATTTCCTTATATGTAGAGACATGACTCGTTATATTGTATATGAATTATTTTGAATTATTTAATATAACAGTCTTTTGGATGATTATTCTTCTATCTTTGATTTATATTCTACTTTAATTATTAACTAATCTATTTACATCGTTGAGTTACAATCTAACATAAGGGAATAGTTGTGATAATCAGGTCTCGGTGACAGCATAGACACCCCTCCTTAACATAGTTGTCAGGTCTTGGCCCACAAAGTACCTCTAGTTTCCCCACAGACACATGGGGTCCACCCCAGGGTCCACCCACATGCCCGAATGGGTCATATGACTAATGATTTTTCCCATAGTCCAACACATGTTCTTTCCAGTGTGCTTTGTCCTCACTCGCACACATCCTGGGAAACTTCCCAGAAGGTCACCTATCCTGATCACCGCTCCTGGCCAAGCACACTTAACTATGGATTTCTAATCAGATAGGCTTCCGAAAAGGAAGTTTCACCTTGTTGACATGAGTCATATCATTTAGTCATTTACCCTTTATCATTATTGGGTGTTACAATCACCCCCTCTTTAGAGCACAATGTCCTCGTTGTGGGCCCTACATCTCTACCCAGGTAGTGCGCTGCACTTAAGGCTGGGTACCACCTCTGATACCAAATGTGACAACCGGGTCCCAGTGACAGCACAGACTCCCCGCCTTAACATGGTCGTCAGGTCTTGGCCCACCAAGTACCTCCAGTTGCCCCGCAGACACATGGGGAAAACCCCAGGGTCCACCCATGTGCCCGAACGGGTCATATGACTAATGATTTTCCCCACAGGCCAACACATGTCCTTTCTAGTGTGATTTTTCCTCACTCGCACACATCCTGGGAAACTTCCCAGAAGGTCACATATCCTGATCACTACTCCTAGTTGTCCTCACTCGCACACATCCTGGGAAACTTCCCATAAGGTCACCCATCCTAATCACTACTCCTAGCCAAGCATGCTTAACTGTGGAGTTCTAATCAAACAGGCTCCCGAAAAGGAAGGTGCACCTTGTTGACATGAGTTATATCATTTAGTCATTTACCCTTTATCATTATGGGGTGTTATAATAGTATCCCCGCAACAACACCCTAGTTCCTCTCTATAAGTTGGTAGCCACTAGAATATGGGGAGGCACACTTGAGGCCATGTGACCCACCAGCTCAAGGAACCATTTAGTGGCACTCCGGTTGGGACGTTACGCCTTTAGATTAAAGAACACTAGTTCTACATACCAACTCAACATGAATTATATATTTAAACCCTTCTTGGAAAAAATCATGGAATGTTATTTCGATAACTTGGTGGTTAAATCTTAACAGTGGTGTGATCACTTCACAAATATCCAAAAAATATTCAATAATTTGTACCAGAATAGTTTGAAGATGAATCCTCTCAATTATGATTTCTAGGTAACATCTGAGAAATTCATTAGCTTTGTGGTATGAAACCATGGAATCAAGTTCAATCTAGAAGAGACTATTAAAATCCTAGCAATGTCACCCCCTCTAAAGTTTAAATAAATGAGGGGGCTCCATGGGAACCTCTCTTATATTTGGTGTTTCATATCCAACCTGGATGGAAATTATCTCCCCTTCACTAAGCTAATGGAGAATAAAGTCACCTACTAATGGGATGAGGACTACCAAGAATCCTTTTATAATATAAAGCATTACAAACTACAACCACCAGTCTCGATGCCACTGATGTAAGGAAATACTCTTATCTTATATGTGGTCATCATAGAATGATCACTTCGTTCTATCCTCACACAAAAAAAATGATAAGGTGAATGAAAATAGCCTCTATTATCTCATTCAGATGATGCTAGGTACTAAGACTCAGTATTTTGATATCAAGAAGAAATTCCTCACAGTCATCTTTATATTACAAAATCTGATACATTACTTACATCATCACAAAGTTCACTTGGTATATCATATTGACCCACTCAAGTACATCCTTATAAACCATATATTGACTAGGTGTTTGGCCAGATGGGTGATTATTTTTTAGTAGTATGACATCTAGTTCATGTCACGGAAGTCAGTTAAAGGGAAGGCCCTAGATGATTTCTTAACTACACATCTCGCCCTATAAAGAATTCCAG
Source organism: Viscum album (assembly GCA_963277665.1). Classification (NCBI taxonomy): domain Eukaryota; kingdom Viridiplantae; phylum Streptophyta; class Magnoliopsida; order Santalales; family Viscaceae; genus Viscum; species Viscum album. The sequence goes on along the minus strand of OY728163.1, from coordinate 1,620,978,538 downwards.
TAGACACCAGACATCCAGGATATTAGGTTTTCTATGCCTATGAAACTCCCCAAATATGAGAAATGTTTTTTTATGGTTCCTCTCAAAGTTCTATAGAAAATAGAATGGAAACCCTAATGATCAGCCTTGTTAGTCTATTTATTGTATTTGTTTCCCTAAATAAAGAAGGTTTTCCATAATCTTTCTCACTATCTAAAGGATACACTAATAAGGAGGAAAAATACCAGGATCTCATTTATATCTTTAAGATATTACAATAGCTATAGATATCCTACTTGAATATCAAGGGGGACTCAGATATAGTAATCAATAAGATCAATGGTGATTATGTTATCAATATGGAATAATTTCCCCCTCTTACTGGTTACATTATAGGATTTATTGAAGAATTTCCTTTTGAACCAATATTACATCATGTAGAACAATCACAAAATGATTGTGTCGACACACTGGCTAATGCAACCATAGTTCTAGCTTACCCTGATTAAGAAAAAGTGGTTTTCCACATCATGCACCAAAGGGTGGTATTATCAGTCATCATTTATGATGTGGAGGAGGTAAATCTGTTCAACGCTACCCCATATTTTGATCAACTAATATCCACCCCTAGATAGATATAGATCATAGTCGATTACATCCAAAATGGGACCTTCCAGCCAGATTGATCCAAAAGGGAAAAAAATCTATACCAAGAAGTGAACTTTACCCTTTAGGATGGTCCAAATGAATAGAAATCACTAAATAAATGAGGATTTAATAGATTCCTCCTTAGATGAATTGTAGAATTAGAGATTATTTCCTCCATGGAAGAAGTTCATGAAGGCTCATATAATGCACATTAGTCTAGGACTAGACTATCCCACTAAATTAGGAGTCTTGGTTACTACTTGTAAACAATTATATAGGACTGTGTGGATTTTACTAGGAAATGTAATGTATGATAGATTCATGAAAACTTCATCCATAAACCCCAAATGTTTATACATAAAACTAAATATTCTTAGCGATTTTTTTTTATGGGGAATAGACATTATGGGGACATATCCCCCAGCCACAGTTAAGCAGTTTAAGTACATCCTTACTACCACTGAATTATTTTCCAAATGGTTCAAGGAAATACCACCTCAAGGAATTTGGGATGAAGAATATCATTAAATTCATAAATTCCAATATCATCATTAGATTCAGTGTCTATCTCGTGATATTTATAGGAAACAACACCAACTTATATTATTATTAATTGAATAAATTTCACCATGAGTACAACATCGAATATAACCATTAATCCCACTATAATATAAAATATAATGGATAAATATAGGACTTTAATAAGACTCTATATAATATACTCCATAAATCATGTATAGGGATTATAATTCATGGTCATACAATCTAGTTCATGATTTATGGGCCTACCGTACCACCATGCACACTACCACACAAGTGACTCCAAATCCATTAGTGTACAGAACAAAATAAGTGTTTATCATTGAAGTCTAGTTTCCCTCAATCTTAATAGACATCCATGGAAAAATCTCAAATTATGATAAATCTCCAAAGTATCTAGATGAGTTGTAATGACTCGATGAGAAAAGTTTGTGTACACTGTACAACCTCAAAGTTTATTAGAATCATATCATATAAGCCTTCAATAAAAAGGTTCACCTCAAATCATTACTTCAAGGAAAACCGGTATTATCTCTCAAAACCCCAATAATAATAGGAAATAAACCTCCAAATCTATAACCCAAGTGGTAAGGTCCTTACATCATATATAAGTTCAATTCTAATGGAGATTACTTTCTGGACACAATTCATGGGGAACATGTTACACCCCCCCACCACCACCAAGGAAAGGTTTCTCAAGAAGTAATTTTCATATATTTTTTCAAGTATTTCAAGTCATAGAATAATGTATTTAAACTACATATCATATTTCTTCCTTACCAATTTATGTTAAACTACATGGAATAAATCCTTACCGCATGACATTAAACTACATGGAAGACGCACTCACAACATGATGTTAATATTCACAAAAGGCATCCTTACCAAATGATTTTAAAATGAATAGAGAACATTAATTCATGGTTGGTTAACTATATATGATCTAGATCTATAATAAAACAAAATAAAGTACGCTCATCCCTATGTGTGAATCATATCGACATAGAGATGTTTTTCATCCCAGAACTACGTGTGGATTTATTCCCAATACTATAAGATAAGTAGTAATTCCCAAATCTGAAATCATTGGTTCTACTACAATATAAATAGAGAAAAATTCTCCCTATGCATATGGGCCACACCTACGATGAGATTTTTACATTCAATAACTATGTGTGTATTGATTCCTATTACTATAGCATATGTAGTAATGTATGGATCCTAAATCCTAGGTCCATTTACAAAATAAAAAATAAAGAATTACCCCATATTCATATGGGTCATACCTACATGAGGATTTTTCCATTCAATAATGTAGATACATAGTAATTCTTAGATCCTAAATCTTAGTTCCATCTGCAATATAAACAGAAAAAATTCCCCCCTCTGCGTATAGGTCAGACCTATGTGGAGATTTTTCCATTCAAGAACTACATGTGGATTGATTTCAACAATCACAGGATCTATAGTGATGCCCGAACCCCAAATCTTAGTACATACACAATATGTATAAAAAATTCACTCCCCCTGTGTATGGGTTAGACCTGTGCACGGAACCATATGATAACTACATGTGGATTGATTCTTTCCATCATAGGATATGTAGTGACTCTTGGACCCTCCATTATAATCTGAGACATGATTTATCATCACTCCTAGTCATGTACTTCCACAAAAGTAAAATTTCTATTGAGATCATAGTCCAAAATAAATTTCAAACACCCCCACATATTCCCTATCATGTACTCTCACGTGACTTAATTAATTTTCTAGTTTTCCCTTGTTTCTCACGCCAAGCATAGATAATGTGAGATTATGGAACCTAGAAAGTTGCTCTAGATAGTGTAATCGATACGTTTCTTGGATAGAGAACCATGTCATATTCGCATGATGTTAAAATTAATGGCTATATCCTAGTCACATGATGTTAAAATGTGAAACAACTTCCTTGTTGCATGACATTAAACTACACGACAACAAGTCTTCATTCCAAATAAATCACACCTTTATGGTTTTGTATTCAAGAATCACATGTTTTATCCATTTTCCTAAAAATGTGTTCAATACAAGTTTTCATATACTTTAAGTTTCTTAAACCCTTTTTGAATATTACATTCTCCATGAACCAACTTCATATCTTCAATACCTAATTTTATACAAACCAGTTCCTAGAGTTGATACCTTTATCTTGGAACCTCGTGGACCTAGAGATCCCTTTCTCCTAGTTATCCCTTATAGAAAACTAGTAATAAGGACTGGTTAATCCAAATGGACCCTTCTATGATTCGATCATGAATAATTAAATGCCTCAGAGCTTGTTCTTAGTGGATATTTTGGACCTATAGGAAAGGCCCCCCTTAAATCCAAGAGTGGTTGTTCTGAATGCATGGAATATAGGATTCCTCCATTATCAATGGTTGGCTTGTACCCACTTTTTTCACCTTTATTTAACTTATATATTCTTGTACTATGATTTACACTCCCAATAACTCAACTATTCAAGTGGATTCAAATACTCTTAATGTTACTCATATGTGCATCGTACATACTATCAAAGAAAGATTATGACAATGTATTATTGTACCCATTAATTTCAAGGTATTTATCCTTCATGAATACATAACTTCCTTAAGATTATAAATCCATTTGGATTCCCTCTTTTCAAAATTCATACCTCGAATACATTTCATGTCATCCATTTTCCCCACATCCAAGAGGGACCAAGAATGACTAAGTGGTTCATGCCTTCATATTCTAAGTCCTATCAGCAAGACTCTAAACTACACAAATTTATATTATAACTATGTGTGTCTTGATTATTGTCACCATAGGATACATAGTGACACCTAGACCTCAAATCCTAGGTCTATTCAAGATTTAATGGATAAAAATTCCCCTTCCCTTGTGTATGGGTCAGATATGCACAAGGGATTATCTTAAAATAGAACTGCATGTGGCTTGATTTCCATACTATGGGATATTTAGTGACACCTAGATCCTCAATTTCAGTACTATACATGAAACATACTAGTCACAAGATGTTAAAATACATAAAAACTTCCTAGTCACATGACGTTAAACTAAATGATAAGAGATATTCACGTTGAATATATTATTACCTCTCATGATTGTGTACTCAAGGATCACATGTTTTATCCATTCACCTAAAAATGTGTTCAATACACACTTTTATATCCATTGTATTTCTTGAAACCTTATTGAATATTATGTTAACCATGAACTAACTTCATATAGTAGATACCTGAGTTGATACCAACCAATTCCTTGAGTTGATATTATTCTCTTGGAACCCCATGGACCTTGGGCACCCTTGATCCTAGTTCTCCCCTATAGAAAACTAGTAATAGGGACTAGCTAATTCAAAGGGACCCTTCTAGGATTCTTTGTTTAATGAAACACTTCCAAAGATCTTGTGCCTAGAGGATGTTTCATCCTAGAGGAGATTCCCCCCTTAAACCTAGGAGTTATTGTTTGGACTGTGTGGAATATAGGCTTCTTCCATTATCAATGGTTGACCTGTAACCGCTATTTTCCACCTCCAGTTAACTCCGATATTCTTGGGTTAGGATTTAAACCTTCCATAAAGAAACTTTTCAAGAAGATTCAGATACTCTTAATGTTACACATGTTTGAATCATAACTTTTTCCAAATAAAGTCTATGAAATTGTATCCTTGTACCGTTCCATTTCGAGGTATACATATTCTATGAATGCCCAATTTCTTTGTGTTAGTCACTCCTCTTAGCAATACTTCTGAGTTTAATAATATTAAACTACATAAAAATGTCCTAGTTTCATGGTATTAAACTACACAACAATTTCCTAGTCACATGATATTAAACTACATGATGTATGGTCCATCTCGAAAGATATAAAATTTCTTAGATCGGGCCATCCTATCCATGAATTTGTTCTAGGGATGAATTTTTCACCTCTATACAAGAATGAAATGTGTAAATTCTTTATCCCTAAGTATGATCCTGATCTATGTAAATGACCCCTTATCTAACCATGATGTCGAGACTCGCTAATGGAAGAAGATAGAATGCCCATATTCCTTGTGTACAAGATAGATCTATGTAGAGGGATCTCCTTAAAATGTCATACTATGGAATTATTCATATCCTTACAATATGAATAGGAAAATCAAGGGATTACTATCTATAAAAAAATGTATATGCCTCTATTTAAAGAATGTTGAGTCATATAGACTCGCTATGCCTATATACGAGTTAGATCTACATGCGGCTTGCTTGTGTATGATATTAATCTGCACAGGAAGGTCTCTAGTATATGGATACCCATTAATAAGTGTATGCATGGATAAAAGTGTCCTCCTGCATCTAAATTCCCCTAACCAGTTAAAATGTTCCCCAAGGATATCTTCCACAATTTCATGCATGTTCTTATATCTTTACTATACAAAACTAAATAGAAAGTAAGACATCCCTTTCACATTATGTTAAACTTCATGAAAAATATTTCCCCACTAAATAATGTTAAACTATGAAAACCATCATTCATCATCATTCCTTATCAAAGTACCATAAGATCTTGACCCTAGTCAACCAAAGTTTGGGGTGCTTCCATCATCTTTCCAAACACCTAAATCTATAAACTACACTTTGTGTCTTGAGTTTCTTTAATTGTCATGAACCTTCCATGTCTCTTGGAAAAGGACACCCATATTTAAGGGGCCCTTTGTTTGAATATTCATATATTCCCCTGGTTCCTACAAATGAGCTACCATCCATCAACCAAATGTGTCTTTTCCTTTTAAAAATGGATTCTGATCCTTGTGATCCATTACAACATCATAGTGGAACTCATCACCATAGAGTTATTTTTTATCATCATTGGCATGATTGCACCATACTATTACTCATTATTTGAGAAACTTGAGCCACAATTTACAACATTCCCATCCTCCACTTGGAAAGTTGTTGGGGTACTTCTAAACTTGAGAATCCTAATTATGTTTTTGTATAACACTCTCTTGATATCAAATCCATATGAATCATGACCTTAAACTACACGCCCTTTGTTAAAAATTATATAACCTTAAAATTTATCCTTTTATGGTATAAATAACAAGACCCTAAATAACTAGTGAAAGAGAAAAAAACCTTCTCATGCTGAAACCCGCAAAGGGTAGTCTGATAAAAATTCAAGTCTCTGCTCATGAAACTCTTCATCTCAAGAGTTTACAAAAAATGTGGATAATAAAAAAAGGAAAAAATATTGTGGGGTCTATCTTGTATCCCTAGTAAAATTTGATTAATACTTGATAGACCCCCTGGTAAAGGAAAAAAGTTAAAGTAGTGATTCATCACATCTCCCCACTGTGATGGCATGTTCACTGGGTGGAAACAAAAAATTTAGGGTGATTGAACCCTTCTTGAACATTTCTCTTTCCATGAACCAACTTTATATATTTGATATATAATTTGATACCAACTAACTACTCTAGTTGATATTCTTCTCCTAGAACCCCACAAACCTTGGGCTCCCCTGATCCTAGTTCTACCCTGTAGAAAGATAGTAATAGGGATTGGTTAATCCAAAGATACAATACTATGATATGATCATGAATAAAAAAATTCTTCAGATATTGTGCTTAGTGGATATTTTATACCATAGGAAAGGCCCCCTTAAACCCAGGAGTTATTTTCTTAACTACATGGAATATTGGATTCTTCCCTTATCAATGGTTGACTGGTACCCATCGGCCTCCACCTCTAGTTAATTTAGATATTCTTGGGTCATGATTTACACTTCACATGACCCAAATATTCATGTGTATTGGAAATACTTGACATTATATCACCATATATTTTTCACATTAAAAAAATAAGGAATGTGATGTTCCATTTCTAAACCTTTTGATGGCCCACACCACATGACCAGAAACCACATGTTCTGAGGAATGAGATTCCCAACTAGAAACTAAACTACCCTAAGGTTCCAAAAACCTTATTGGATAGTCTTCACCCTAATCCCAGATTCATAATATAGATGTTTTAATCTTTAAAAACCTTTCACAGGCCTTGGAAAGAATCAGGGACCCCTCTATTGGACCATGCACTTAATCCTTAGGGGATCATGCATAAGGGCCTCTAACCCATAAACTAGAGGTGTATCCTCCTCATGGTAAAAGTAATTTTAATCGTCATGAGCCCCAGAAACACCATGGAGGAACTCACCACCTTAGGGTATTTTGCGGTTAACCATGACATGTCTTCCCCGTTCCATATTCACTATTTCAAGCTCCTGGACACATGATTTAAAAAACCCATATTCCAACTATCCAAGTGACTCAACATCACTAATATTTCACCATACATCAAACCAAATCTCAGTGAGGATGTAGGGTGTCATGGAACATCATGTATATTTATCCTTCATGTTTCTACAAGAATGTAGGGTGCCAGAACCCTTCATGAACATTAATTATTTGGAATATCAATTAAGAATGTAGGGTATCAGAAACCTTCATGGACACTCATTCATCAGAATCCCATCAAGGATATAGGGTTACTAAACTCTTCATGAATACCCATACTACACTACTAACAATAAATGGTCTAATCTATAAGACCTTAAACTAAATAAATATATGATCCCAGCTAGAAAATAGTAAAATATAGCAACATATGCTCCAATCTAAAAGACCCTAAACTAAAAAAATAGATGGTCCAAGCTAGAAGACACTAAACTATAGAAATAGATAGTTCAAGATAGGAGACACTAATCTACAGCAACATATGGTCCAAGATGGAAGATCCTAAACTATATCAATAGATGGTATGAGCTATAAGAAATTAAAATACAGTAATATATGTTCTAATCTAGAATTCACTAAACTATGGAAATATATGATCCATGCTAGAATCCTTTAAACTACAACAATATATGGACCAATATGGAAGATCGTAAACTATATTACAGAAACAGTATGAAATTAAATATCTTAAGTAGCTGATTGAAAGAGTCACAATGCTCTCTAGGTTGAAAACCTAAAAAGTTAACCCTAGGAAAAAAGTATATCCTCTACTTTATAGACATGAACTTTTTGTGATCTAGAAAATATGCAGCACTTATGAAATGTAAAAGGTTCAAAACATGTTAGGATAAAAAACACATAAAGGTAAAAATAAGAAAAATACAAGTTTATGTCTGATAATATTTCTCTATATGAATCTTATGAAAAAGTTAGGTAAATGATAAAACACAATTTTATTGAATATTTTGTTGATTATAAATGATATAATTTCCTCACATTGTGTTAAATATGTTTAATTAGAAATTATTTGGGATTAGATCATTCCTTTGAATATTTGATGAAAATTACAGTTTTACCCTTTTAAAATCACTATAGTAATTCAATCATAAATATTTTTATTTGAATTATTTGAACTTAATATTTTGTAAATTTGTTCCTTACTTCATGGGATACAAATTTTATTCAGGACACTAGATAAAAAGAATGCATTTGGATGGAGTAATTGGGCCATAAAGTCAAAGGTGGGTTGGACACGCCAGAATGGAGAATCTTATGTATTTTGGCCATAAGTCCTTCATCTGGGCGTGGATGGAGCCCAAATTTTGAGAGGAGATAGAGAACCCATATCCGCACATATGATCTGTCTAGAAGGCCTGCCAATTCACACGTTTTGGTGGTAAAATGGGTGATTAAAGTTGGCATAAAATATTTAGCCGATATTCCCCATTCACACTTGAAACCACTTTGAACCTAGCCTCCCCACCACTCTATAAATTGGTGTTTTTCTCATTTGGTGGGGTTGGGACGTGTATTAGGAGATTTGAGGCAGAGGATAATTGGTTTCATCCAAATTATCCAACCATTGTAAGAGGGGTAGCTCTTGAAGCAAGGATCCCCTCATCGAAGCCTCCTTCTCTTCTTCATGTTGTAATATTTTCATTGGTGTTTCAAACTTCTTTGTTATTCTTTTATTTATTCTATTTTCTGCTATTTTGTTTAAATTTATTCTTATATTAATCTTCATTTTTGGTCTTTAATTATTGAGTTGAATCATTATTGGGTTATAACCAATATAAACCTTTGCACATGCAAAACGCTTCTACAATGATTACGCTACCCATGGAAGAGTAGTTTTTTTTTAGTGATCGATCTATCTTCTACCATATTCATTTAATTATTTTGAATCATTAAGCTACTTTAATTCATTTAATATGATCCATGAATTGTTTTTTTAAATTGTAATAAACTAAGAAAGCAGTTGAACAATTAATACAAAAACATGTGAGGTCGAGATTTTGTGTAAATTGTGAGAGTGCGAACTTAATCGGTAATACAAGACCACACGGGATAAATTTGTAGAGTTAAAATATAATCCCTAAACACAATTCATCCTCATTTCCAGAATGGATATGTACTCTAATTAACCACTGACCATAATCTATCCTTAGAACAACAATCAAATCAGGGTGTTGCGATTGTGTGTTCTGAAGCTAGCCTAGGGTTTAAGTAATTTCATCTTTGTGGTTAAGTTAACTCTCGTAGGGTTCGAGGGATAACAAATTAGGGGATCATAATTAAGTGTATATTGATTTAAATGATAATTATTAATAAGTTAATGAAGAGGTAGAGTTAGATCGATTACGCCTTTTAAAATATTTTCTAAAAAAACATCTTCTTGTTGTGTCTTTTTAATCAAACTTCATTTCAAAATTAAAAACAAAAAAAAAATACAATATTCTTCCAGAGAACTTATTCTAGATTTATAAACTATAAAAAACCCATCCTTTTAGATAGTTTTTCAATTCTATTCTCTTTTATTTTTAAAATACCTCTGGAAAGTTGTTTTAATTCACTTCCTCCATTGAGAGACGACCTTGGTCAGCCACTCTGCTGCACCTAAGTACCCCAAAATCACACTAATAATTTGAGGGCACCCACGACAGCGCTCTTTCAGTAAATATAAGAAAGAAAATTACAAATCTTGTGGGGATAAACATATGACCCTAAAAAATCAAGTTATTCTCTTTAGGTCCACTGACTTAGATAAAAATTAGAGAACTTTTTATATAGGATATATTTACCTAATTTAACCTTTTAAACCATGTGATCTTAGAATAAATGGAGCATAAAAATCAATAAGAAATTACATTTTAGTAGTAATTCATGAGAAATTCTTGAGATAAATTTATTATGATTCAATCATTCAAATCCAAGAATTTGGGTTTACTTGGTATTTTAAAAAATAGAGGTATCTTAGATGATAAATTTGATATCAATTAAATAAAATTTGAGGAACATCATGAATGAAAGAAATCCTAATAGTTAATTGTAACATTAGAAGAGGTTGGTTCATTTATAATTTACAAAAGGAGATAGGAACCTCTATAATCCATAGTCTCTCCCATGAATCCTCAAACAAATTGAGGTTCATGGTACTATAGGACCATTACAAAATTTTCTCAGAGGATTCATTAAGCCCCACCAACTTCTACTCTAGGGTGATGATGGATTGGAATAATTAACCAATAGATTCATTTTTCACCTCTACAATCTACTACAATTCTTACTCCCTATAAATAGCACTAATTCTATAATTCTCTTCCATCTCTAAGAGCCCATGTTTCTCCAAAATTATTTTCTATGGGGTTTACAATGTGTTATGCAACCAATATAGCTCCTTATAAATATGACTAATTTCATACTACAAGCATCCAATCTCGACCTTCCCATCATTGATTATTTTTCAGTTATCCTTTACCTCTACCATGCATTGGGAAGCCTCATTCAGGGACTCATTTCAACTTAACATGACTAAAGATGAAGGATATATCATTACCACCCTAAATTCAAGGGCCCTACTCTACTATATTAGGAAAATCACTTCCTTCACCTAGTAATTGAGGTCTATATAGTCAAATACTCCATAGATGATGGTGGTAAACATCTACCTAAGATGACCCAGTTGGTACTTCACCTCCTCTAAATGGACCTTAGATATTAGGGTCTAAATATCCACCCAAAATTTCCTCCACATTAGTTGATGGAGTTTCATGGACTCCAAGACTTGACTCAATCCCAATATAGGAATAAGAATATATTCTGGAACTAAGTCACTGAGCAAGGGACTCATACTCACAACCTTATAAAAGTTTTGTATAAAGTATGCCTCTACATTAGTCAACTCAATTGGGGGAAATACCAAATAATAAGGGACAAATTTTGAACTCTGAGGTGAAGGTATTGTAACAAAAGGTGAAAAGAATTATCATTCAGTAGGGGAATAATATGATGATGTTTGATAGTCAATATCCATGATAAAAAATTTAAAACATACGTTTCTCATTTGCATCACTAGAAATGTATGTCACTCCAACCCCATATTCATGGGAAGAGGTGACTCCCTATTGATAATAGAGACTTAGTTGAAACACTTCTGTTTTTTACATTGTCCTAGTTTTCTCACCACCTTTAAGGGTTATACAAGAAAATAAAAGTTAGGAAATATAATTGAATGCATGCAATATTTTTGGTCCCTAAAGAACTAGTCACCTTCATCCAAATATGCCTCTATCAAGGCTAAATCAATAGCACAATAGCTACCAACATCAGCCTTCTACAGAAGTTCATTTTTCTTTGCTGGATCAAATAGAATGACCAATAGAACATCAACAGTAGACACCAAGCCTTACCATGCCAACACCTCAACTATTTTCAATTCTTTACAGACTAGGTTATATAATGAAGATTCTACTAGACTGGTAGAAATCAACCCATATCCTTAGGAATATATTTATGTTACTCTATAAGGGATCGGTGGGGAACTTCACATTTTTTAAAATTCATAATGAGATACTAAAATGGTCTAGAATGGGAAAATAAGTAAATTTTAAAGATTAATTGAGGATTTTGGGTGAGAGAGATCTAATATTTTAGAGTAATTCCTTTTTCCTTTACTCTTTGATGAATGGGACCTAGAATGAAACAATGATGAATATGTTAAAGAAGGATCCAATGGAAATATAGATTGTGATGCCTCAGGAATGGTCATCGTCACCCTCTTCAAAACCATTTGACCTGTAGATCCCTCGTTATTAGTTTTCTAGTCACCAACCAAGTCATCTACAAACGTTTTACACCTGGGATAATATACTAAGGATGAAAGGAGGGACTGGTCCCCTATATCTTCCTTCCATACCCACATAAATCAAAAGACATTAGTATGAATTAAATGGTATCATATCCATTTTTACATGGTATCAAGAATTTTATTAATACTTACATGATAATAGGATATACATTTTCATCCATGGAAATCTCCATCGTTCTAAGAACCACCATCTATTGTACTAGGGGAGAGTAGTGGATCTAGCCCTTTATGCTTCCTATCATCACATAGATGTCTTGAAGGAAATCATCAACCTCAGTGGGATTTTTTTTAAAGATATTATTGTGGCAGATGTAACGAATTAAAATTCTTCCAATTGTATCTCTACCAAGCATCGTATCCCATAGATTTCAGCATTTGATTTTTCTACCCTCTAGTTACTCCATTACTGAAATACAATTGGAAATACCAGTGAAGGTGCTTGTTCACTTACATTTTCTACACTTATTGTAGCTACTGTAGTTTTCACTTATCTTGCTAATTAAATTTATGTAAAATGTATCACTTCCTTGAGAGGGAATTTTTGTTTTACAAGAAGTAAGTTTTTTTTAGACTTTGGACTCGCTTTGCTAGTTAGTGGTAACTTTACAGCCTTGGGTACTGATGTGGATAATTTTCTTTTCAAATAAGATAAAATAAAAATATTGATATAGTTTTGTGACAAACTGATCTTAGATTAATTTCGATGAAAGTATATCTAAATATGAGTCTCCTCTGTGGTAAAAATTAACTAAAACTAACAATCCACCATTGGGTGATTTTTAGACCAAACATAAAGAGGGGTAGGGAATTTTTTCTGAATGCATCGAAACTGATGATTGAAATAACTACATGTATACCACTCATAGAGAATGCTACCATAAATTCAGGTATAAAGGAATCCCTCACATATTAACATAATATAAGCCTAAGCCTTAGAGCTTCCCTCTCTATTTCTAGTTATAATACTAATGGGAATCCCATATGGTTTGAAAACAAATGGTCATGATAGCTCAGGAAAGCCCGGATTTCCTAGTCCTTTAATGTGATGGGCCTCACCCCACTAATGCACTATAAAAAGGTCTTAAAGTTTATTTTAGGGATATTTTAGATGCTTAGGTATTTTTAACCACATTGTTGAGACCCCATCCAACCCCATAACACCTATAAGGGATCAAAAATTCTTTATGGGGATCTTACCATATAAATATGGAATAAGAGGCTGTATAGTTTGGATAACATAGGAATTACCAACCTAATGTGCCTCCCTCATTCCAAAGAGGCCTCCATTATAAAGGTGGAAACTCTGAATCCACCCTTCTCTTGGGTTGGGAGATGGTACTCTCTTAGGTACATATCAAGAAATGTGGACAACTAAATGTCTCAGTCGATGTTGGGAAAAACCTCCCACCCTCAGTTGGTGAATGAACACTCTTTAATTGTGGGATAGTAGGAACCCTCAATACTATGGGAATATTTTGTGGGACAAGCCTTCAACTTCTTTGGTTTGGGTTCATAACTTGCCTTCTTGATAAAATATTTTTCCCATTGCTTATATGAGATGTCTTCCCCAAGAAGCAGGTCCTTCCCAAAGGCCTTTTTATCCAGCCTTTTCAACTCCCTTAAAATAGTACGGGTCCTCTCTATATCATCCCAAACAGAATGTGGAAGAATAAAATAATCATACATATCCCCTAATATCAGTGCACCACATATTTTCTCTACATTCCAAAGACCGGTGCTGACTTTTCTGTGTATAATATGAAATTTGTTCATATTTAGACTCCACTAACTAACTAAGTTCTTCATAAAACCCTTATTACAATAATATAAGGTTTGTGAGATCCATATGGCTTCATACATCCTAATTTTTTCAGATAGATATAAAATTTGGAATCATTATACTGCACCCATAAGGACTAGCACCAGTCTATCTTGAATCTCCCTCTTGATCAAAGATCCCAACTAGACAACTATATGAACTTATGGTTTGTATAAGATTAATACATTATTTATTGGATCATATTTATGTTTTAATAATATTTATGATGGTTCCATCCAAATTATATTGTCATAAACTTCATCATATACATGTCTAAGCATTTTTCATTGGGAATAAAGTGGCCCATATGGGAGATATTTACTCTGAAGGTATTATGGGTCCTCAAGACTCAAGAAGGGGGATCAATCAATGATTATGGTTTGAGGATAGGAGTATATATTTTTATTCCAAAACTATAAATGGGTAAGAAGTTCTAAAGGGTACATTCCATAATACTTATCCCCATTAGGTTCATCAAATTTAACTGGGATGACTGGATGATGGAATGATGGTCAACTTCCACACTAGTGACTATATAATTCTGATGATCCATAGATGACAAGACCTCCTTTTTTTTAAACTTTCATGAACTATAAACCTTATATAAGGTGAAGTAATCATATTTCATATAGGCAAGGAACCATTCTAGAATATAGGACAATAAGTACATATCTTGGAAAACATCACGTCAATCATGTGACCCACATAAGAGTTTACAATTTCATGACCTTATATTGGAATTTATAATATCATAAACCATGTATCATCTTGTGATATCATGCCCAATTATAATACTTTTTAACATGTGACCATGATATGGTCATGAGAACCATGTAATGATCAAGCAATCATGTGATAGAATAGGCAGATCATGTAAAGCGTGTAGGAAAACCATGTGGCTAAGAACATGTGTCAAGGTTCAATGAATTTAACATGAATTGGTTCTTGGATTATTTAAAAAAGTTACAAGACAACTTGATCATGAAAAGAGATCATGTGATTAGATCTCATGAATGGTTCTCATGAAGGTTTTACATTCAGTATTCTTGTAAATAAATCATGTGATAGGTAATAATCGAAAGATCTCTAAAGTTCTATGTGGTAGGTGGAATGAATGGAACCTCACTCCTATATTTATACGGAACCCAATGGAATACCAATGATCACTTAAAGGACCAAGAGGTACTCGAAACACCAGCCAGCAGAAGCCCAAGGGACTCAAGTGGGAATTTACTTTCCTTATAACCAAGTCCTAGTCCCTACAGACCTCGCCTATAAGGGGGTCATTTTTTGATGGTCGCCAAATGAGAATTGGAAATTTTAGTATTGAATAAATACCTAAATTATAGGTATTTTATTCACTAAAAATGAATAAAGGGGAAGCATAGATACATGGAGAAGAGGTGTATGGATCACACAAATCATGTGACCCTTAAGAGGACATGTAGTCTCATGACCCTAGGAATATCACATAGCAAAAATTTTAATTACACATGATTTGATAATGATCTTGTGAATACCATTTAGTTAATATTTTTAATAATACAAATCCCCATCAGACCACCCACTTTATCATGCGAAGCCCTTCCAACAATTCTTCCTGATTATATGAACCTTCATCAAATGAGTTCCTCCAATCATGTGAAATGTAAATTAAAAAAATTATTGAAAATCACTCAAAATATTTATAAAATAAAATCTAATAATGTTAGAAGCTTCACATGAAGTAAGTTATGTTGATTTTCTCATGGAGGAATTTTACAGATCAAGTGATTAGTTCAGCGATCACATGATATCCCTAGATTCATTCCATATATGTCGCACAAAATATTTTGATTATGTTACCTTTATCATGTGATATCCCTCGGACACATTCATTCGATCATGTGATTCCCTGATTGAAAATAAATGGTAAAATGTTGAAACTCTTTTCAAATAAAGAGTAAAAGTTGAAAAATGTGGTAGATTAATACGAAATGTAGTTATGATGATTTTCATCTGAAGGGATAATTTTTTTTTGTGACCAATATATTGATCACACAAATGCCTCGGCCACATGAAGGTTGTTGGATATGTCACATTCATTATGTGAAGCATCTATGCCATTTCTATTTGATCACATGATTTCCTAATAGAAAATAAATGGGTGATCACCATAGGCAATATAAAATAAAATTTGAAAAAGGATATACCCTTATGTGAAGGATAGTTACACTATTTTTCATGTGAAGGCCCTCTGAAGAGCCAATTTGATCTCATGAATGACCATAGATAAGTCTCCCTTGATCATTTGAAATCATCTTCAACAAGCATCCTGATCTCATGAATACTTATTGACATGTCAGCCTGATATTGAGAAGGCCCTTTAACATATCAATTTTATTATGATAAATATATTTAAAAATATATGTTTCTAATAAATATGTCGGTGGTGGAGTGTCACAAACCAAGCCGGGTCACCATCTGACCCAGCGCCCGACCCAGTCCGCGACATAGCCCGAAGGGCGTTCCTGATCCCCACGGGCTGGCACAAGTGCCCGAGTATCAAAACAAGCACATGGGAACGATTTACCCGACATAGTACACACAAAACAACTGATAAGATAAAAAAACAAAACTGAAAGAACAGACAACAAAACTAATATCAAATTTAAAGGTTTACAATTAGAACCAATATCCAAAAATAAACGAAAAAAAAGAAGCTAAAACTCCTATTTAAACCTCTGAACGACCAGAGTGGTGTAGCATCCACACGCCTCAACACCAACCTGCATGAGAAGACCATCAACGACCAAAACCACCATCACTGAGCACGATGTCACAACCTGGAACACACAAGAAACAAAGTCTACATACACCCAAAGGTGTATATAGGGTGTGAGACAAGAGCCTAGTAGGATGTCACCCAACAAAAAGGTTCCATGTGTAAACATTAAATGACAAAAACATTTGTAGGCTCAATAAAAGAAAGTACAGCAAATATTGAACAACTTTAAAAAAACAGTTTCTATAAAGAAAGCACTTTCAAAGAAAACAACTTAAATAAAATAATAATAAAACACCCTTGCAGTTAAGAAAACTCAAACCTTCAAGAGAACCCAAATGCTACAACGTATGCCGGCGGTGAGTGTATAGTAGTCCAGGAGCACCAAAAGTGGGAGAGGCCCTATAAGTACTAGCAAGAAGAATGGGACCCTAGAACATCATGTCTCGGTGAATAGTAGTATAGAAAACACAACAAAATATGTTCTCATGCACGAGACACTAGTAGGGAAACACATCCATAACCTAGTGGTCTCCAATCATCATCCAGTGTTTAGTTAGTGTTGTAATCGTCAAACCAGCTAAGTAAAACCGGGAAAGTGTTGATTTCCTATCACTAGCACGCTAGATCTAGTCAACCCACCTAGTACCCAGGCTTCCCCTTTTTGTGCTCAAGATGTTCCAATTTCACATTTCATGTCAAACTCAGACAAATAAAATAGTCTGGGTGTAACATAAACCCAACGCCACACTTTCACACACACAAAAAACCATTTGACAAAGTACACACGCCAAAAGACTTTACCCAACTCAATTAAGAAAAATTTGTGCATTGCTAATAATTGTTTATTAAAAACATATTAAATTTTTACTGTTAATAATTTTATTAAATAATATTAAATTCTTTGAAAACAAATTATTTAAAAAGAAACATAACATGGATTTAACACGCAAAACCAACTCAACCCACTCAAATTCCCTTTGGAAAAAACACATATGAAAGCTACACCAGAACATAAATTGCGCACCTTGCGCATTTTCACAAAACAAACGCAAAATTTATTAAAAACTAGGAGACAACTCAACAATGGTTTTCACAGAAAGAACCTAATCATCCAACACAACACCTTCACTTATAACCAACCACATACAACGCTATGTAGAAAACGCAATTAACACCACTTTCACAAATGAAAAAGCTAACTGCACATATTATAAAACACTAACAATTGACTAAAGATAAGATTTCAGCCAATTAACTCACCCACCCATATAAATATACTACCAAACAAATTTTAACACATGAAAAACATTAAGAAAACCAAATTAGAACCCAAAATAATCAATCAAAGAACATCATAAATTAACTAATCTATAAAATTAATTCATTAAATAATGTTTAAACATGGAACCACCTACCTTCGAAGGAGAAACTCCCAAAACTTGTGTGAATCTCCACTTGCACATAATACGCACCACGAGGAAACCAAATTGTACCCTAAAACAATAATTTGAACCAAAATAAATCAAAATCAAACCATAAAACACTAAAATATCGGTGGTAAAATCCTAGAAAAGAGGAGACATTCACCTTGAGGGCAGCCGTCGAAGCTTCTCCAGAAGGAATGAAGAGACGTTGGCAACAAGGAGAGGGGCCTCAGCTAAGCAGCGGCCTGAGGCGCTGTTCAAGGCAGGGAGGACGGTGGATGGTAGTCACCGGACATAGGAGTCGAAGGGAAGCAGGGAGATGGTGTGGTGTTTTTGGGATAGGCGCAAGCCAGCCTGGCAGGGGGGTTGGGGAAACGGTACAAGCCGGACGGATCAGGGGGCGTCAGGAGAAGCAAGAGGCGCCTGACGGAGCAGGTCCGACGTCTGGAGGTGGAGTGGCTGACTGGGGGGGCGCAAGCAGAACTGATTAACGATGAGGGTTCCAAGGGGGTGATGGCACGACATGAAGGGAGGAGGGAAGCGAGGCGGTGGCACGGCATCAAGAGAGGGGGAGCAACGGGGCGGACAAGAGACACTTGAGGAGGAGGAGGAGGGCGGACTCGTGACGCGGCTGGGAGAGGGGAAAACACAAGAGGAGGCGCAACCCTAAGGAAGGGAAAAAACCAACAAAATAAAGAGAAAAAGTAAAAAAAATATAATAATACTAATAATCATAATAATAATAATAATAATAATAAACTAAAGCAAGAATGATAATAATAAATAAAGTAACATAATTACCATCAATAATATTAATAAAATTAATCATACTAATAACAAGAATAAGAATTTCAAATAATAAAAAAATTACTATCATCATTAAGTAAATTATATTTTATTTCTTTTTTTTTTCTATTTTGGTCTCATTACTTAATTAATTAATTATAATTTATGGTAATAATAATAACAACCTTAATGATATTAATAATTTTATAATAATAAAAATGGTCATAACATAACATAATATTAATAAAAATGATTATTATCACAATATTAATAACATCTTAATAAATTATATATTCTTAACATATCAATAATAATATTATTATTATTATCAAACAATGTTATTATTATTGTCATAAAAATAATTTTCTTAAATTCTGTTAAACTTATTAATTTTATTTTATTTTTATTTTACCACTCATTTAATTTTATTTCTTCATCATTAATTCATTTCATTTAATTATTTGAACATCAGTTAGGTGTGCGAGGAACCGGGTGAGGCTGCGCGGTGACCTAGGTGAGGTCGTGTGGCTTCGATAGTGGTGCACTAAATGCTGTCATGGCCAAAATGCTCATTTATCAGTGAAAAAGTGCAAAACCCTAGTCGGGCACGGTACGCATTTCATATAAAAAGAATAATAATAATTATAAGAAAATAAAATTATAAGAAAAAATATATAAAAATTAGAAACATGACGCAACGCAAAGTCCGGGTGTGACAATTCTCCCCACCATAAAGCTTTCCGTCCCTAGAAAGCCACAACTAGGACCGAACCCCAAAGTAGAGAACAAAACCCCCTTATGGTTCAAAGAGGGTCCCCACAAACAACAATAGAAAATAGAAAAAATCCTCGTGCTCAGAGAAAGTGACTCAAAGATAACTTCAAGAAATGCGTAAAAAGACTTTTTGATATGTGTCGCCCACCCCAAAGTGCCAGAACGCCTCCAGTAGACAGATCACGAAAAGTAACTCTCACACCCACGGAAACCAAATTCACAAGCCGAAACATCTCAAACATTATTAAACGAAAACCACACCATTTGGTTAGAATGAACAAACAAGGTCCAACAACATCCAAGGAACACTCTTATCACTTATCACCAAGTCAACTTTAGAAACAGAACCAAAAGGTCAATATGGGGATGTCTGAGGGGCTCCCCACCATTGGAAACCTAGTGACGCCTGAGATGAGATTAGAAAACCGACATGGGGAGGTCCGAGCGGACTCTCCACCATAAGAATTGGGTAATTTCGGTTTATTTTTGGGGAGTTTTAGTAAGGCCCTAATGGGTCTCACAACCGTTAGCACCAACGAAAACATTAGAACTCAGAGGCTTCCCAGCACTAACCCAACACCCCACCAAAAAGGGCAGGGAGGGCGGGGCCCAATCATCAGGCGTCAAAACCACAGCCAAAGACAAACCAACATCTCAACATCCCTGGATGAACACCATTAAACTTTGAGACTAATTTCCCAAAATAGACCCCATAAGGACCACTAAAAGAAATTTTACATTCAGTGAGATGCCACCCCCATGACTTTAAGGCAACGAGATGAACACGCCTCTACATAGTAACGAAAACCTTACACCACCAGATGGTTCGTTCGGAACGGAACAACCATAGAAACAATTTAAACTGACTCTACTTTCAACATCGATGACAGAAATGAAGTTAGGGTCTCACACACTCTCGGGGTTCCTGACCACGTGCTAGCTTAACTCTGAGGCCTATGGCTTGAGCCCTGATGTTTGAAGCATCTCCTGGCTCGCAGTCAGGTGTCGAAGACTCCCTAATGGAGCTTCTCCCTTAGGTGCTACACACAACCACACCACAATTGATACAACCCCATCAAACACAACACACCATAACATCCAACTACTCACTCGCGACACATCGACCAAAACAGGGGTTTAGAGGATGCACATGCATCACCTATTCACCTTAACTAAGAAACATAAGGAGGAAAGACACACAAAAAACACTCCCCTTTGAACAGAAAAACTAGAACCCCCCGAGAGAACACACTCCTATGAAAACAGGGATTCCCGAAGGATCCTATGAAATCCACCCTTGCTCTTCAAAGAGAACTCACACTTCAAGAAGTCACTAAACATGACCCTTGAAACCAATAAAAGTACTATAAATCCCTTCAAGGAACCAGTCAAAATTGATAACTATGAACTGTCTTCACCCTTCCCCACTGGAATTCCTTTCACCATTTTCATGGGGAACCTTCAAATACGACAGTGTCCAACTTCATACCCGATGAGTCAGACACTCAAAAGACCAAAACTCCCTTCAACTCCCCTTGCATCTGTCATCTCGCTGTGAGAGGATCAGCTTAGTTGTAAAAAGGAGAGGTGGGTTCAATTATATAATCCAAGAAGAGATTCCTATGATCAACTGGAGGGTTGGCCAATGGCGAATTTCCTGTGGCCACACTTCAATCACATGTCAACGCTTTATGGGGGCATACACTTGTCAAGAAAGAAAACCATGGACCCAACCAAACTGGTCCAATGGTCAAGACATACCATAATAGAACACCAAACATGCAGGGGGAACCACTGCAAGGGCTCCCCGATGTACTTTTCAAAAGAATTAACTAACTACACACTTGCATACCAACTTAAAAATAAGAATTCAAACCCAGGACACAAATCAGTTAGAAGAAATCCTTAGTTCTAAATTCCTCACATACGACATTTCCAAATGACAAGAACACACCACACAAACACCGATTATTAACACACCAAATTCTCATTTAACAACACTTTTTTGAAAATAAGTAAAGCAAGTTGGTTGTGAAAACACCAATGGTGTCCCATGGGCATCGCACATGCATGTTCTCGTGCCACACCAGCACCCACCTCACATCCATACAAGCACTCATCCACTTGTACCATTAACCCTTTATCTTTCCATATACACTCATACATGTGGTTTCCCATGAGAACACCAAGTATCAAAACCAAATATTTCCATTTTTCGAAACCAAAACATTCAACCCACAATTTTCAAACCCTTCACATCATTTTATTTTTAAAGAGCTTCATTTAAAAACATTTTTCAAGACCAAACCAGTTATAATTAAAAACCATATTTCCATGAATCCAAAACCAAGAGATGAGTAATGATGCAAGAGGGGACTAGTGACAGTGGATGACTGGGACATATGGTTGGCGGCCATATGCCAATCGCGCCACTACCATAGAGGGTATTCTGGGACAGCGTCACTGGCTCCACATGGCTTGCCAGACCCTGTGAGCTCACTGGGACCACTGACCCTACTCCCTTTTCATTTCCCCTAGGAAAGATTAACCGCAAAGACCAAAGACTCAGACAGACCTCAACTTACGTTGGTAACTCGAGTCCCACTACGAGGTGTGTTGGCCAGGCACCTTGCTCGTAGCTAGAACGTCGAGTTCCGACAACCTTAACTCCAGTATACCATGAATATATCCCAAAAGAACATGACCCAAGAGAGAAAACCTCCTCTGATACTATTTTTTCACGAACCAGGCCGGGTCACCATCCGACCCGGCACCCGACCCGGTCCACGGCATGGCCCAAAGGGAGTTCTCGATCCCCACAGGCTGGAACAAGTGCTCGGGTATCAAAACTATCACATGGGAACAATTTACCGAACATAGTACACACAAAACAACTGATAAGATAAACAAACCAAAACTGAAAGAACAGACAACCAGACTAAAATCAAATTTAAGGTTTACAACTAGAACCAACATCCAAAAATAAACAAAAACAAAAGAAACTAAAACTCCAATTCAAACCTCCGAACGACCAGAGTGGTGCAGTATCCACATGCCTCAACACCAACCTGCACGATAAGACCATCAACGACCAAAGCCACCATCGCTGAGCACGATGTCACAACCTAGAACACACAAGAAACAAAGTCTACATACACCTAAAGGTGTATGTAGGGTGTGAGCCAAGAGCCCAGTAGGATGTCACCCAAAAAAAAGGTTCCATGTGTAAACATTAAATGACAAAAACATTTTTAGGTTTAATGAAAGAAAGTACAGAAAATCTTGAACAACTTTAAAAAAATATTTTCTATAAAGAAAGAACTTTCAACGAAAACAACTTAAATAAAAATAAAAATAAAACACCCTTGCAGTTAAGAAAACCCAAACCTTCAAGAGAACCCAAATGCTTCACCGTATTCCGATGGTGAGTGTATAGTAGTCTAGGAGAACCAAAAGTGAAAGAGGCCCTATAGTTACTAGCAAGAAGAATGGGACCCTAGAACATCGTGTCTCGGTGAATAGTAGTATAGGAAACACAACAAAATGCGTTCTCTTGCACTATCCACTATTAGGGAAACACATCCATAACCTAGTGGTCTCTATTCATCATCCAGTGTTTAGTTAGTGTTGTAATCGTCAAACTAGCTAAGTGAAACTAGGCCAGAGCCGCTTCCGTATCACTAGCATGCTAGATCTAGTCCGCCCACCTAGTACCCAGGCTTCCCCTTTTTGTGATCAAGATGTTCCAATTTCACATTTCATGTTAAAATCAGACAAATAAAATAGCCAGGGTTCTACAAAAACCCAATGCCACACTTTCACAGACACAGAAAACCATTTGACAAAGTACACATGCCAAAAGACTTTACCCAGCTAAATTAAGAAAAATTTATGCATTGCTAATAATTTTTTATTAAAAACATATTAAATTTTTTGCATTAATAATTTTATTAAATCATATTAAATTCTTTGAAAACAAATTCTTTAAAAAGAAACATAACATGGCTTTAACACACAAAACCAACTCAACTTCCCTCCCTGACAAAACATACCTGATGCCACATCAAGAACACAATCTACACTACTTGATCAATTAATGACCCAACCGCACTGTTAAAAGAACATTTTACAGATTAAAAAAACACTAGAAAATTTATTAAGAAAATTCAGAAGATAAAACATGACTTTAAACACCAAAGACCCACTCAAATTCCCTTTGGACAAAATGAATATGAAAGATACACCAGAACATAAACTGTGCACCTTACGCATTTTCACAAAACAAATGAAAAATTTATTAAACACTAGGAGATATATCAAAAATGGTTTTCACAGCAACAACCTACTCAACCAACACAACACCTTCACTTATGACCAAGCACATACAACTCTATGTAGAAAACGAAATTAACACCACTTTCACAAATGAAAAGCTAACTGCACATATTATAAAACACTAACAATTGACTAAAGATAATATTTCAGCCAATGAACGCACCCACCCATATAAACATACTACCAAACAAATTTTAACACATGAAAAACATCAAGAAAACCAAATTCGCACCCAAAATAATCAATCAAATAACATCATAAATTAACTAAGCTAGAAAATTAATTCATTAAATAGTGTTTAAACGCAGAACCACCTACCTCTGAAAGAGAAACTCCTGAAACTTGTGCGAATCTCCACTCGCACCTAATACGCACCACGAGGAAACCATATTGGACCCTAAAGCAATAATTCGAACCAAAATAAATAAAAATCAAATCCTAAAACACCAAAATATCGATGGTAAATCATAGAAAAGAGGATATATTCACCTTGAGGGTAGTCGTCGAAGCTTCACCGGAAGGAAGGAAGAAATGTCGGAAACAAGGGGAGGGGCCTCGGCTGAGCAGTGGCCCAAGGAGTTGTGCGAGGCGGGGAGGACGGCGGATGGCGGTCACCATACATAGGAGCCGGAGGGAAGCAGGGCGACAGCGCCGAGTTTTTGGGATAGGCGCAAGCTGGCCTGGCAGGGGGGGTCGGGGCGACGACACAAGCTGGACGGAGTAGGGGGTGTTGGGTGAAGCAGGAGGTGCCGGACAGAGCAGGTTCAACATTTGGAGGTGGAGCAGCCGACAGTGGGGCGCGAGCAGAACCGATTGACACCGAGGGTTCTAAGGGGGGTGATGGCGTGACATGAAGGGAGGAGGGCAGCGAGGTGGTGGCGCGGCATCAAGATAGGGGGAGCAATGGGGCGGACCCACAACACTTGAGGAGGAGGAGGAGGGCGGACCTGCGACGTGGCTGGGAGAGGAGGAAACACGGGAGGAGGCGCAACCCTAAGGAGGGTGGAAACCAACAAAATAAAGAGAAAAATAAATGGAAAAAAGATAATAATACTAACAATAATAATAATAATAATATTAATAAACTAAATCAAGAGTGATAATAATAAATAAAGTAACATAATTACCATCAATAATATTAATAAAATTAATCATACTAATAACAATAATAATAATTTCAAATAATAAAAACATTATTATCATTATTAAGTCAATTATATTTTATTTTATTTTTCTATTTTGGTCTCATTACTTAATTAATTAATTATAATTTATGGTAATAACAATAACAACCTTAATGTTATTAACAATTTTATAATAATAAAAACGGTTATAACCTAACATAATATTAACAAATATGATTATTATCGCAATATTAATAACAACTTAATAAATTCTATATTCTTAACATTATCAATAATAATATTATTATTATTATCAAACAATGTTATTATTATTGTCATAAAAATAATTTTTTTAAATTCTGTTAAACTTCTTAATCTTATTTTATTTTTATTTTACCACTCAATTAATTTTATTTCTTCATAATTAATTCATTTCATTTAATTAGTTGAACATTAGGAAGGCGTGCGAGGAACCGGGTGAGGCTGCGCGGTGACCTAGGCAGGGCTGTGTGGCTTTGATAGTGGTGTACTGAACGTTTTCATGGCCAAAAGGCTCATTTATCAGTGCAAAAGCGCAAAACCTTAGTCGGGCTTGGCCCGCATTTCATATAAAAAGAATAATAATAATTATAAGAAAATAAAACTATAAGAAAAAAATATATAAAAATTAGAAACATGACGCAGCACAAAGTCCGGGTGTGACATAGAGTGATCTCATAGTCACTATAGATAATTTGACACAAATATGGCATCGTGGATGACCCACAACAGGTTTATGTGAAATTAATGATGCTCCACCGAATCAAACCTATACCAACGATATACGCTCCATGGGAAGTGGTGTAGATATGTGGCAGTGAATCCTATAAATTAATCCCTTGTGGCATAAAAAACATACACACGGGAGAACATAATAAAGAGAAGACTTCTCGAATCAAAAATCCATGAAATCGCAAGGGTCTTCCACCAGGTAAACCTATGGAATGAATTAATAGATTAAATGGCATGTATATATGCTTCACATGATCACCCTATTGATCATGTGAAGGACTTATAGTGTTCCAACCGTATTATATGAAGGACCTTTCGTGTAACAACTTGGTTTCATGAAGTCTCAACATGTCAATGCCTGATGATCATTCATGCATTTATATGATAATGGTTGAAAAGAAACTACAGCCTTATGTGAAGGCATATATGCTGATTTTTATGTAATAGGGTCATGAGACAACACCTTTACATGTCATATATATCATGTGATAGTACCCATTAATTTCATCCAAGTAATTTGAATTACTCTAGACATGTGATAGAAGTTGTGATAAGTCCTATGGACATATCAACCAAGTCATGCGAAGTCCTATGGACTTATCATTCAAGCCATGAAAATCTCACCGAACATTTCATCCAGATCAAACAAAATCCCTCTAATTGTTAACCTTAATCACAAGACACCCTTGGATTTTATTGCATCTATAACATGAAGATTTCCTAGACAAATTAGTTGGATCTCGTGAATGTCCTCAAACATGACTTCCAAACATCTAAGACATGTCCATACATCCTTAGACATGTTAGATAGACAACCAGGACATGTTCATAGGACATTGAAGACATGTTAGGAAAAAAATAGTACATGTCAGGCATACACTCTATCCATGTTAGGAAAACACCCTCAGACATTTTTTCCTTATCTAGATGGAGTACTTTGGCATATTCCCTTGAACCATGTGAACCCCTAAACCATCAGTATTTGGTTGGGAATTACCCTTTCATATGGTAAGTTTCTATAATGGGTTAGGAAGAGATAATCATACAATCTTATGGGTATTATGGTACCCTCATGACATCTAGAAATTCTTAGATATCCACTCATGGTTTTTACTTTTTATCCATCAGAGGGTAAGGGTCATACATCTTCCGATGGTAATCTACCTTAGTGTAAGTCCATCCATATCTCAGACACTCTAACCCATGGGACCCAAAATCCATTACAGTTTTATCATTATTCATCTTCTATCAGTGGATTGAGAATCTAACTAAACTATGAGGACTCTAATTCCTTATATAAGAAGTATACGTAGGATGCCTTTCTAAAGACCGATCTCCATTTCAAACACCATATTAGGGACACTATAGTGCCTAGGTTATGTAACCATATGAGGTGACTCTAATAACTTACTATCCCTTATTTCTCACACCAATAATGACTCATATGGGCTTAGGGATTTTCATTGATCATATCACTAACATCATAAATTTTCCCTAGTCATAGAAACCTTAGTGTGTAAGCCTTATTTAGTAACATTATATGACTACCCCATGTAAGGGAATCCACCTCGATGTAAGTTCTGGTGGAATTTACATATTGGTAAACCTCATGGAAATAACCTTCATGAAAATTAATTATATATTACCATCCATAATCAGGTTTAGGGAAGATGGAACTAGGATGAATATAATTCCTATTATAATTATGATACCTAGGATTCCTTCTTAAGGATTTAGCTCCATACCTGGTGCCTAAGTTCCCTTATATACATCCTTCCTGCATGATGTTAAACTATACATATTAGAATTAAATTAACTGCATGGTTTTTTTATTCCTCTTATAAATAGGATACATAGGACACCTCATGAAAGATCAATCCAACCCTTAGAACACCAATAAACTCCTTGGATGGTAGTAAACTCTAGAGTTCCTGGTTATATGGATTCAAAAATATAAGCAGCTACACATTACTATGAAATAATAGGAAACTCATGGAGAACCTCAAATATATACAAATGGTCTCATTAATAGAACACCCCTTTACATGTAGAAGGATTCAACACCCGATAATTTTATTAGGGTAACCAGTATTGTATCATGATCTAGAAAATATTCAAGAACAAATCTTAAATCTATAAGAGAGTCTCAAAATAGGAAATGATTCCCACCAAAAGGGTACAATGATCCTGAAATTCCATCCTCTCAACCAATTTGAGTTTCTAAGAATCGTTGGTCTTGAAACCCTAATGATCGTCTGCCTTTGGAAATCAGGATTGTATTCATTATATATGTGGGAACCATTGGGTGTTGATATGGATAAACCCTAATGATGTCATTTATTATGAAACTATATTGATCCCTTCACAATCAACCTCCAAACCATAATATCTGGTCAAAAAAATATGTATGGGTAATTCCATTGTCATAGAAAGATAAGAACGATATGTATTGGTAAATCATCTTGATTGAGTAGATGTGTAAGAGTCACACCAGAAGATTATATGTAATACATAAGGATTTATACTTTTCCAAGAATAAGAAGAAGCTCATGAATTCCAATTATCCCCTGACATATACTCAAACCTACCCAACATACTCTCGAGACCTCACATACACTCATGCTCTACCAACACCATATTGAACATAAACTGGAGATGAATTCCATAGATCCCAAGAACTTTAGTTGTTAATATATTTTAAAATAATTTTTTAATAATGTTCATTCATTCAAAATAAAAGGGGGGAATCATTTAGGATGATTTTCAATAATAATATAAACTGAGAAAAACCTAGAAGATCGATTCCATGTGAAGGAATCACTCTATTTATTGAGGAAGTACATCAATATTTGAAAGTTTAAAGATATACTTATTCAATATTTTTGATTTAATTCAATATTAGGAAGGAATACAAGAAAACTAGTAAGTTTGAAGCTAGTACCGAGACTTTGGGTTACAGTATAAATATCTCTTCACTTGTTTAATATAGTGGAGAAATTTCACCTGTGTAATATGATGATCACATTCATGTGTAATATGGAAAGTTAGTTTTTAGAAAAATACCTAAAAATTTTAATTTATAAAAAGATTGTATTTTGGAATATTTGTCTCAATGGGATTTGAACATGACAAGGAGTAGGTTTCCCACCTTAACATCGAACCTTATAATAAAACTTATGCCAACATTACATTCAGTATCCTTATTTCATATAGGTTTATGTTAGGGTAAATTATAAGTGATCTATTTACATATAAAAAACTAATAGAGGTTCAAAATGAAATGGGTTGAAATATTCAAATACTAAATTAGAATTTGGTATAAAGTTCACAACACCTAATTCACCCCCCCCCCTCATGTGTATTTGTACGATCCACTATGACTCACATCTAAATGGATTCTAACGTGTGCTTGATAAACATTATATTGGTCATTCGAGTGTAATAATCATTGAATGTGATGAATTATAAATCACATATTATATAATTATGTACCATGGGATCAAATAACTCAATATTAATGAGTTCTAGTGTTTTGGTAGAAATAATTTCTACCTTCTTGTGATATTTATGAGTCATCTTCACTTTCTAGAATATTTGAAAAACAACATTCCTTTATGTTTTTATCTTGGTAATATCTATAAAAACTTATTGTTTAAAAAGTTTTCTTAGTCTTATTATGCTAAGATGAGAATGCCTTATTTTACATATAAGTCTCTCATCTTATGCACACAAAAAAAGTATTGGTGTGATTACTAATTAAAATCTTATTTTCATTTATTCTTTTCCTTGAGATATGATCCTTCCATCCCATATGTTTTTAATAATAAATGACTGCTTCTTGAAAATAACCTCATCCCCATCATCACAGAGAATACTAACACTCAAAATATTATGCTTCATCCCTTCAATAATAATATATAATTTGATTTTAGATTTTGAGGTTCAATTTCATCCAAGCCAACAACATTGATTTTTAGAGAAAATCATTTACAAAGGTAATTACTCTTCCATCATGATTCTAAATATTCTTTGGGATATTTATATTATATTTCATGTGGGAAGATATCCCACTATAAGTAATCCATGATATTGTTCTCATATTGTAATTCAATGCAACCTCAGTAAGACATGAAATATATTCCTTAGATTTTTGAACTCCCTTCCATTTCTGAACTTAAGTAATCTTTCCTAGAAAGTTTTTCCTAGACTTCACTACACTATGACCCTAATTCTTACACAATCCATAAAATTTATCAATAAAATTATATCTATAATAAATTGTAAAATTGTAAATATTTCTCTTCACAACCTACCTTATCTAAGAATCTGATTTTATCTCTTATGAATAACTCCCCCTGACTTCATGACACATTCTAGGTAGTGACATATTATACCCAAATGTGTAATCCTTGTGTCTAAACACTCCAAAACACGAAAAGTATCCTTGGAATCTGAATCTTTTAGTCTCATAAAAATTCTTCTTATAATGTTGTCCAAAAAAAAATTCTTAGTGTATATTTTGGGTCTAAATTTGCTTCTTTTTGGGAGTTGAAGAGATTAAAAAGTTTCTACTTTATTCTTCTAATATGTTAGAATGTTTCTCCGCATTTTTTTGGTATAAAACTTACCATATTAATATTTTTAACCTACACTATTATAAAAAACATCATTATAAGTAGATTCATCATGTAAAGACCTTAATCCTAGAAGCCCTGAGTTGGTGGTTGCTTTATTACACTAGAACTAGATACAAGTAATTACATCCAAAAGGATATAATAGTTTAATAGTTTTGAAAAAATAGATACATACATTAATCTCATATAAAAATTCAAAACATAAAATTAAAAATATTATTTTCTTTGAGTACACCATTATTCCCTTTAGTATATCCCAACATATCAATTTAATAATCAAATCAAAAATCAATAACTAATCTCATAATGAGGGAATTCATAATTTTTGACATAATAATCATACCGTCAAGGCCTCATGCCATGAAATATTACATAAATAGGTAAGGCCTCATCCAAAAACCCAAGCTAGTTGTCTCATGAGACCTACTCATCCATCAATAGGAAATAGTTGGCCCCAATTTTTATATAATAAGTATGATGTATTTATCATATAAAATAGGTGAAACATAATTAACATAATCATTCCTATTGAAAATATAGAATACAAAATATTAATATTTTCCTTAATCAAGAAACATAATCATAAACCATTCAGAGTAATATGGAGAATGGTATCAAAATAGTACATCCACAGTCAAAATAATCATAAACCATCCAGAATAATAATAAGGATTGTATCATTAGAACATATTCACAATGTATCATATGTAAAATGAGTGTTTTTTTCATTGATTAATCTAACTACCATAAAAATTCCATTAAAACAACCATGAGGAAAATATCCTTTTCACTTTAAAAATCACTTTCAAAAACCAAAAAAAATCCAGAATATTAAGAAAAATATTTTCTTTAAAAATATACATGATAAAATATAAAGGAAGATTCAAATTAATTAGTTTAAATTATGTTTTTTAATTCTATACACACTTTATAAGCTAAAAAATATTCATTTCACATGGTTGTAAAAATGTTATAAAATGCCTCGTTTAGAAAATGAAAATAAGATTCCTTTCAAACCTTTTTATAAAAATTAAAACATGATAAAAATATATTTAATAAATCCTTTCTATAATTTAGAGAAAAATTTGAAAAAAAATATAAAACATAGATACGGATGAAAAAAGGGTTTTCAGCCGAAGAGAGAAATGAAGTCCGTTTTCTTTAAAAACACTCCTTTGGTCTCTTTTGTTCTTAAAGAGAGGAAAATGAGAGGAAAAAAACATATTATCCAAAAATAAACAGAAGATGATAAAATTAGTGATTTTATCAATATATATATATCATAATATTTTATCATCATAAACGTAATCATGACCAATTCCAATAAACAATGATATTATAGCATAAACCTTTACCACTTTGGTAACTTCATAATCATAAGCCCGATGAAATAAATAACATAGAATAAAAATTGAAATCCCATTAAGATAATTGGATTAATTATATAACATTTCAAAGGGGTATTATATAAACCACAAAAAATAACTAAGCGGTGAAAATGGCATACGTCTCATGGAAATAATAGTGAGACAAGAAACCCTTACCTCGGGTCTTATTTACTTTGTACATGTCCGTACATCATGTATAATAAATTTAGATTTATTATAAATCATTTAAATAATAATAAATATATATTTTATTCCATATATTATTTAATTATATTTTTTATGACCTGTTTATTAATAATTATTTGTTAAAATCACTATTTTGGGTGAAAATTGCTGCATTTTTCTTATACGTTTTGGTATGGTAATTTTTATCCTTTTACTTTGATCTCAGTTCCATTATCTCAAAAAAGTTTAAAATGATATAAATATGATATATAATCATTATATGAGTATTTATAATATTCCATAATATTTATATATTGAAAATGAGTTACACCATTCATAGAGATGGTAGGTCGTACATACGGATGAATGGTGTTAATATTCTTCCAACAGATAGAAAGAAATAAAGGTAAATAATATTTAAAAATTAATAAAAAAAATTATTATATCAAATATATTTTTTATATTCCTTGAATATATCCTTATTACCATACATTTCAAAATAAAATGAATGCATGGAGGCAGTAGTCCAAATGTACGCAAGATTAGCGTTATTGTTTTCTAATGGATTTAAAGGTAAGAAGTTATATGTTATATTATAATTAAATAAGTATATAAATGTCATAATATTATATAAATATTTTAATTTCATCATTATATTCATTTGTGATAGGTGGTGATGGAAAATGAGATACATCAGTTCGCGAGGTGGTAGTACGTCGTACACACGATTGACGATTTCATTTCCCATTTGATGGAAGTGTAAATTTGTATAATTTATTATATTAATAAAATAACATCTTATTATATATTATATAATGGTTTTATTATTTTATTATATTTTTATAATATTTTAAGTATGTTTAATAAGAAATAAAACAAAATGTAAGTTTAATAATTTTACCTCTTCTTCAAAGATCCTCTTAAGGTTTTTACATAAAGCCTTTTTAGGAGGGTTTCATGATAAAACTAAGGCCTTTATAATGTGATGAGGGATTTAATGAATATATTTAGGTAATTTTTTGGATTAACTAAAAGTAATTTTCAGTTTTAAGATGGGAGTATAGTGGTTTTTATTTTATATGTGGGGGAGAGGACACACTTGGATTTTTTTAGAAGAAAAATGATACCAAGGTTTTTCACATGCCACAACACTCCAAAATTCCTCATTATCAAAAACAATTATGATATAATTTCTAAATATTCCCATAAAATAGAAATTATACAATTTTATAGGTCATTTTATCCATTATATTTTTATTTTATCCCCACAGTAAACCTATTTTAACCTTAACTATAATAATTAATTTTTACTATTTTATTATTCATTACGAAAAAAATTAATTTAACCATATTATATAATATTAATTATTATTATTAAAATTATGGAATCCATTTTAAAAATTAAATTTATAGAAAATGAAAATTTTAATATAAAATAAATCCGCAAACGCGATGAAAAAGCGGTTTTTTAAAAAGAAAATTATCATAAGTATAAAAGTTTTAATATCAAAAATAAAAAATAATTTTATTAAAATATCCTAAATTTTATTTATTAAAATATAATTTTACTGATGTTACTTTTTTAAAAAAATAAATCAAAATGGAACTTTTAAATGTTTTAAACTAAAAGGCATTTTTCAATAAAACCAGTATTTTCACTATTCATCAAAAAATTAATATTTTTAAAAAAAATATAAAAAATACTATCTAAGATAATTTTTACATGATTATTTAAAAAATTAATTCAAATTTTTGAAATAAAATTTAATAAAATAGTAAAAATAAAATTTAATGTATGTATTCAAAGGGCGTTGAAACTGTTTTTTAGAAAAATATAGTTTTCAGAAAATATTTATTTTTCTTTCAAATGGTTACTATTTTATCTATAATAAAAATTTAAACATTTAATTTATTTTATAAATGTTTAAACCATTTAATTTTAATAATTTAGTTATTCATATTCATAACCACCAATTTTAACAGCTGGGTTATAACAGTATACAATTTTATAGTTCTGTTAGACTTGGGGCTGCATGTATCACAGGATATCAAAGATATTAAATTTGGATAAATATATTTCATGTGTCATTTAATGTTATTGTTTCATGTCACATACAATATAGAACATATTTTTCTTCTTTTATAATCTTAGGGTGTTATATTCTACCCCCTTAAATAAATTGTTCCCTCACAATTCTATTTTGGTCATCATATTTCTATCCTTTTTTTAAAACCCACATTTTAAAAAAGGTTAATAAAACTTTCTCTTGATAAGAGGTAAAGGGAGGTATGAAGGTCATATAGAATAAAACAAAACTAGGTTTAAAAGTAGTAAAACAAGATTAGTAAGTGAAAATATGGACATTGTAACATCCCAGGTAAATAAAGAACATGAAAATTTTCATATTTATTAATATTTGTGACTTAAATATTAATTTTACTATAAATGGGATGTTATGTTCAATGGCGTACCCAATACACAACAATGGGTTTCTTTGAAATCTTACATTGTACACTAATAATATAATATTATTATTTTTAATGATAGTTAGCGCTTAGCCGTTGTATTGGCAGAAATGAATATAACTAACTAAAATATGATTATACATGTTTTTTGAATATTTTTATATTTATCCAATAAAAGTTAGAGGCTTAAAACGTGAATGAATCTAAGCATAAATACTCTAATATTCTTTAAAAGGTCGATTTACTACCTTTTGATAGTGAACCCTCTTTCAATCTAGTTTTGGTCATTTTTATATGTTCTATTTGACAAAATAAAATTCTTATTTATATTTGGGACATAAAAATTTACTTTGGGTAAATTTTTGGAATTTTTCTGATAAAGTTCATTTTTTAATGAATAGTGAAAAATACAGTATTTTAATTCAAAAGTGTCTTTTAATATATTTTATTTATATGGTTAGAATATCTTTTTAATTGTTTATAAAGAGTAATTAGAATATATTTTTACCATTTAATCCAATTTTGGACATTGTAATTAATTTCACTTTGAAATTGGACATAAACAAGTGTCAATCTTTTGATAGTTATTATTTCTTAAAAACACGCTTTTTGTTTTGCTAGCAGGAATTAATTTTAAATTAATTTCTGCCACTTCTGTATTTTGAATTCATAAAAATTGAGTCCATATTTGGAATTTGTAGGTCCAAATTGTGTAAATAGGTAACTTTTATTTTTAGACATTTTAAATATTTACTTCAGTAAATATTTTATTTACCATGATTAAAGAGTAAATATTGTAAATAAGGGTAAAATATAATATTATAATAATATTAAATTACTATAACATGTGTCCTAATCCTATTTTCTGATACATGGCTGACCATGGGCATCCTTGGGTCGAATTTGGGACACCATGGATCCACATGGGGGTAATAATGACACTTTATACTAATTAATTTAAAGTAAAGACAGAAATGACATAAACAAATATCTTTTAGTAAGTAAATTTTTACATGGGGTTATATAAGTTATATTTTCAACTATAAATATTCTTTTTAAATATAAAAATATTTCCTACATCATGGTATTTTTTTATAATTTTTGGACATCAAATAAATTAAATTATTTATGACACAATAATGATGCAATATTTACCTCATTAATAAATGATTTAAATAAATAAGATTATAAATATTAAAAAAAATATCCAAAACCTGTCCAATTCTTATTGGATGATTTTATTTCAACCATGAGTCATCTTAAATTCTACTTTAATGATTAGTTGACCTTTTGAAACTGAATATGAGGTTATAATAAAATAATTGTTTCAAACTTTCTTAAAGAGCCCCTCCTCTCCCTTATAAAAGCCCTCACTTCCTACCCATTTCTCACACTTCTCAAGCCTTTTGATCATGACAAATATACTCCAATAATCTCCCAATATCCCTATATTCATCCTAGAATCCTTAACTTAGGCAGAAAACACTTCAAGAAACCTTTTTGGTTCAAACTAAAGGGAGTTACCCGATTTAAAGGTAACGTATTCTCTTAAGTTCTTTTGTTTTATTTTACTTCTCCAACCACCTAAACTCTTTTTATTCCTTTATTTTATAACCACACCAGTATCCTTAATATATTATGATGTTTTTATGAGAATTATTCGAACTAAACTTACACACACGTCCATCTAATGGGTAAAGAACATAATGTTTCTGTGGATGGAAAACTAACACCTCACGAAACGATGACTGTTTAATTAACTCCTATCGCCTCTCATGATGGTCATTATGATGGAACTGTATTTATATATGATATATATTATGTTTATTTTTTCTTTATTCTTCTGTATTTTTCATTTATAGCATACCTTTATGGTTTCCATAATGGGTAAATGTGATAATTTCATTTTAGGAAGTGTGGACTATCGCCCCCTCAAAGTGATATGACTCGTTAATGCCTTATGTGGGATGTATAAAGGATGGAGTTCATGATATTATATATTATATTATACTATTATTATAATATACCTATGTATCATTATTTTTTAATTCCATTAAATTACGAAATAGAAATAAATGTAGCGTTCATGCGTACGTACGGCTTACCGTCTCCATGAACGGTGTATTTCATTTCTTATCTCCAAATAATATATACTATTATAAATACATATATATACTAGATATATATGATTTATATGATATCTAAATCATGAATATAATTTTGGATATAATGGATTGTTGACGACATGGACAACTTGTAATTATAAGATGTTCATTTTCACTCAAGTACCAAATATCGACGAAACAACCGTTAATAACTTAAATGATTACATAATGTTTATAACATGGTAATAAGGTATATAAAAGAAATAATAAACTTGAAAAATTTTCTTAATCAAGTATAAATTAACTTTAGCTTATTATTCAGGAGATTAAAGAATGATTAAGTCAAGTCAGAGACGATGTAAGTGATTTCTTATCTCACTTTTAATTTCGTGAGATTTCCATTGTTCGCCACTTATTTATTGAATGTGGTGTATTTTGTAATGACATTTGATATATATTATCATGATTATCTTTATATTCATGTTATTATGTGATTCATTTGGTGTTTATTAACTTTTGGTCATACGAATCGACTGATTACAACGTGGTAAGGGGTTTTCATATCACTTTTTATTCCCTTGAGATTCAGGTTATATTTGTCGCTATTTAATTTTTTGTAGTGTATCTACTACCCATTATTGTATTAATTTTGTAATATAATTCAATATATGAGTATTTAAATATTCATTTTATGATCCTTCTTTCATGGGTTGTATGTTTCGTAAGTTACCAAATCGGTAAGGGAACATTTCCCCCCAATTTCTATTCCTTGGGTTAATCTTCTAATTCTTAAATATGTCATGTTATGATTATGTGTGGAATCACTATTTATTTATTTATGTTGTAATTTCCACTCCCCTTTTTGTGGATATACTTTTGATACACATAATAACTCCATTGATAAATTCTCAAGTCATCGATATGAACTTGGTAAGAGTAATTTTAACTCAATTTCCATTCATTGAGTTAAACATCCAAGTCATTGGTTTTGTCATAAAAAGAACATGTGTGAATGTCCTATAATTGATTTACAGTGAATATCCAATCATATTGAGTGTATTTATATTATTCATACATTATTATGTAATTTTTTTATCCTTAATCTAAGGATATTATTTTTATAAGGGATTTCATCTCAATTTACATTCCATTGAGACTTCATTGTTTTTATGCACCAATTCACTCTTATATGGTGTATATACTATCCTTTGGCATATTATATCATGAATTCATTTATTCTCATGATATTATAAAGTTTTGATTCAACGTTATTCCTCAATTATTTATATTCAAGAGTCTCTCATTTTGTTAAAATCTCTTTAACTAAAATATCATTTTAAATGTTTTAAAGATTTATTCATCTAAATCATTATCCTTAATGTCCATGTTTTAAAAATGGTTTTAAGGATTTATTTATATGAACATTAATGTTTTCAAATGATAAATTAATTTAAAATATTCAAAGTGGTATGGGACACTTTGATTCAAAAATATATTTATTAAATGTTTTAAATGGTTTTATAAAGCATTGTTTATTTCAATATCTTGATTTGATATATTGTGATTGGAATGTGAAATTTTATCTTTCCTTTATGCTTGTGTTATGTGTTATGAATATGTTATGTTTATTGGTAATTGTTTACATATACGGGTGGTTCCATGATAAACCTAGGGCGGTTGAGCCCGAGATAGCTCTACAATGCATTGGGTAACATGATGGAGGTAAACGTTAAAGTTTCTCCTAAGAGATTTATGTAATATACTATGATGGGTATTCCAAATGTGACTCCCTATGTAGCTGTGATAACTGCAATGTAAGTTTGATATGGATTCCACAAGTTACCTTTATGATTTATGATTTCTGTGTGTTATTCCTAAATCTTATGATTTTCATGAGGTATGTTATGATTAAAAAGTATGGTTTCATTGTTTTGTATTTATTTATGGGATAATGTTTTCATTCCTTATTTTATATCCCTTACTGACCTTTTTATGCTCATCCCAAGTTTTTGAAATGTTTTCCACAGGACTTAAATATGAATAAGGGTCAAGGATGGGATCAAGGAAAATCCATTCTGTCTAAAACAAAGAACTAGACATGACTCTTTTTTTTAAGAGTTTTTATTTTATGAAAAAAATGGATACTAATTAGAATTGTATACATGTAATATTTATGTTGTTATGTAAATGTTATGACCTAATTCTCTAAAACTCTAAACCTGAAAAGATTCTCAACGTGAATTATCCATTTAATTAAAGATTTTGTAATGTTTAAGGATTGGTCCTTATAGTTGGTATCAGAGGTCAGTTTAGATAACTTTAGAGGTTAGGGTGTTATTTAAACATAAGTGACAAAACCATAATTTTTATCATATTAGAAAGAGTCGTGGTTATTTTAGATAAATCGAATGAGTTTAAGATAACATGAATAAGTATATCTTAGTGTTTACCCTCCTTAAAAGATAATATATGACTATTTTATAGATAAAATCACACTGACCTTTTTGGTTTTAGTAAATGGTTGGATCTATTAGGAACCAACATAACAATAAATGTGAAAGAAACTGTAATAGTTTTCTTAATGAGATATTGAATAAAATGGAAGCTGCAATGAGAACTCTTGTGATTAAAATATGTTATGTTTATTTTTTAGGAATTTATCTCATTTTAGTTAATTTTATAAAATTATATGGTTTTATAAAAAGCACAACCTGCAGGAAGGGTGACAACCCGTCACGTCTAGCAAGGCTACGGGAATCGAACCCACAACCGAAGGGTGACAGGGGTGTATCGCTAACCACTGGCCTACGTGAATTCCCTGGTTAGTATGAATAATTATTTAAGTTAAATGATTTTATGGATCAAGAATAATTTGATCTTATGTTTTATCAAATGGATATCCTTATTAAATAATTGATTTAGTAATTAAGTGATAAAGATTATTTTGGAAGATGTTCTCTCTTTTGGGGAAAAATATATACCTAAGGAAAATGGAATACTATGGGATTTAAATTGTGGAGTAATGGTTGAAATATTATTTTTAGAAGAATTTATGTTTTATTTTGGAAATATAGATATTTGGTTTATTTATGGAAATGACTAACCTATCATAGAGAATGTGTGATTAGGTTAATTACACTTCAGTATGATACTTTAAGAGTAGTTGATGCTATTTGGAGATAAATGTTAAGATTTACTGTAGAAGACTATGGGATTAAATCCTTATGAGTTTTGGGTTTCAATCTTAGTTTGGATTATTTTCAAGAATTTTAAGGACAATTATGTATTTAATGGTCTTTCTTGAACTTTGGGTACTTTTTGTTGAATTTCGGAGATTAAGAGTAGTATTTTTTTTATAAAGGATTATCCCTTTTGGGTATTGTCTGATCTCGCACTAACCATTTTGGTTTTGGTTGATGTATAAAGACATGTTAAATATACAGTAAATCTTTTGTAGATTATTTGAAACTCTAGAAGTTTATTCTAGCACTTTTAATGTGACCAAGTTTGTTTGAATACTCGTCGTTTGGAGAAAAGATGAGTTTATGCTAGAATTTAGTAATATATGAAAGTCAATATGACAAGTAAGTATGTTTACTTATGTTTTTAGTTAATCTCATAAATAAATTACTCAATTATAAGTAAATTAAAACAAAAAAAGTGTTCTTTTAACTTTTCCTACGAGGGAATCAAGGACTATTTAACCTATCACAAGTTTGTGATTTTCTGGTGGTTAACTTTCTCCTAATAATGTTTTCTATCACTCTCCATCAGAACTTGATGGTTTGTTTTCACCTCCATATCCATGTTTTCATGGAATCATAGTATCTGTTGTCTCAGGTAACCATTTTACTTCTCTTCCTTTATTTTAAAGCGATAGTTTTATTGACTCTTTTTCTGATGTGGGACTTTCAATTAAGTTTTTGGGCCCAACATTAAAATTGCGAGGACGCAATTTCCAAAAGGGGGGAAGGATGTAACATCCCAAGTAAATAAAGAACATGAAATTTTTCATATTTATTAATAATTGTGAATTAAATATTAATTTTACTCTAAAGGGGATGCTATGCTCGATGGCGTACCCAATACGCAACAATGGGTTTCTTTGAAATCTTACGTTGCACACTAATAATATAATATTATTATTTTTAATGATAGTTAGTGCCTAGCTGTTGTATTAGCGGGAATGAATAAAACTAACTAAAATATGATTATACATGTTTATTGAATATTTTTACATTTATCCAATAAAAGTTATAGGCTTAAACGTGAATGAATCTAAACATAAATACTCTAATATTTTTTAAAAGGTCGA
This sequence comes from Viscum album, assembly GCA_963277665.1. Taxonomy (NCBI): domain Eukaryota; kingdom Viridiplantae; phylum Streptophyta; class Magnoliopsida; order Santalales; family Viscaceae; genus Viscum; species Viscum album. The sequence goes on along the minus strand of OY728163.1, from coordinate 1,620,937,326 downwards.
TTTACCACCTTTTGATGGAGAACCCTATTTAAATCTATTTTTGGTCATTTTTATATGTTCTATTTGACAAAATAAAATTATTCTTTAGATTCGGGACATCAAAATTTACTTAGGGTAAATTTTTGGTATTTTTCTGATAAAGTTCATTTTTTAATGAATAGTAAAAATACAGTATTTTAATTCAAAAGTGCCTTTTAATATAATTTATTTATATGGTTAGAATATATTTTTAATTAATTATAAAGTATAATTAGAATATATTTTTATCATTTAATCCAATTTTGTACATTGGAATTAATTTCACTTTGAAATTTCACATAAACAAGTGTCAATATTTTGATAGTTATTATTTTTTTAAAACACGCATTTTGTTTTGATAGTGAGAATTAATTTTAAATTAATTTATGCCACTTCTGTGTTTTGAATTTAGAAAAATGGATTCCATATTTATAATCAGTAGATACAAATTGTGTAAATAGGTAACTTTTATTTTTAGACATTTTAAATATTTACTTCAGTAAATATTTTATTTACCATGATTAAAGAGTAAATATAGTAAATAAGGGTAAAATATAATATTATAATAATATTAAATTACCCTAAAATGTGTCCTAATCTTATTTTCTGATAAATTTCCGAACATGGGTGTCCTTGGGTCGAATTTGGGACACCATGGAGCCACATGGGAGTAATAATGACTCTTTATATTAATTAATTTAAAGTAAAGACAAAAATGACATAAAAAAATATCTTTTAGTAAATCAATTTTTACATGGGGTTATATAGGTTATCTTTTAGAATATAAATATTCTTTGTAAATATAAAAATATTTCCAACATCATGGTATTTTTTTATAATTTTTTTACATCAAATAAATTAAATTATTTATTACACAATAATGATGCAATATTTACCTCATTAATAAATGATTTAAATAAATAGGATTATAAATATTAAAACAATATCCAAAACTTGTCCAATTATTATTTGATGATTTTATTTCAACAATTAGTCATCATAACTTTGAATTTAATGATTATTTGACCTTTTGAAACCGAAGATGAGGTTATAATAAAATAATTGTTTCAAACTTTCCTAAAGAGCCCCTCCTCTCCCTTATAAAAAGCCCTCACTTCCTACCCATTTCTCACACTTCTCAAGCCTTTGGATCATGAAAAATCTTCTCCAATAAGCTCCCAATATCCCTATATTCATCCTATAAGGCTTACCTTAGGCAGAAAACACTTCAAGAAACCCTTTTGGTTCAAACCAAAGGGAGTTACCGGATTTAAAGGTAACTTCTTCTCTTAAGTTGTTTTGTTTTATTTTAATTATCCAACCCCCTAAACTTTTTTTATTCCTTTATTTTATAAACAAACCAGTATCCTTAATATACTAGGATGTTTTTATGAGATTTATTCTAACTAAACTTACACACACCGCCATCTAATGGGTAAAAAACATAATGTTTATGTAGATGGAAAACTAACGCCTCACGAAACGATGATTGTTCAATTAACTCCTACCGCCTCTCATGGTGGACATTATGATGGAACTTTATTTATTTATGATATATATTATTTTTATGTTTTCTTTATGCTTCTGTATTTTTCATTTATATCATACCTTTATGGTTTCCATAATGGGTAAACGCGATAATTTCATTTTAGGAAGTGCGGACTACCACCCCCTCAAAGTGATATGACTTGTTAATTCTATATGTGTGATGTATAAAGGATGGATTTAATGATATTATATTTTATATTTTACTTTAATAATAATATACAAATGTATCATTATGTTTTAATTCCATTAAAGTACGAAATAGAAATGAAAGTAGTGTTCATGCATACGTACGACTTACCGTCTCCATGAATGGTGCATTTCATTTCTTATCTACAAATGTTATGTACTGTTATAAATACATATATATACTGGATATATATGATTTATATGATATCTAAATCATGAATATAATTCTTGATATAATTTATTGTTGACGACATGGACAACTTTTAATTATAAGGTGTTCATTTTTACTCAAGTACCAAATATCGACGAAACAACCGTTAATAACTTAAATGATTACATAATGTTTATAACATGGTAATAAGTGATATAAAAGGAATAATAAACTTGAAAAATATTATTAATCTAGTAGAAATTAACTTTAGCTTATTATTCAGGAGATTAAAGAATGATCGAGTCAAGTCGGACACGATGTAAGTGATTTATTATCTCACTTTTAATTTCGTGAGATTTCCATTGTTCGCCACTTATTTATTGCATGTGGTGTATTGTGTACTGAAATTTTATATATATTATCATTTTTCTCTTTATATTCATGGTATTATGGGATTTATTTTGTGGTTATTAACTTTTTATCATACGACTCGATTGATTACAACGTGGTAAGGGGTTTTCATCTCACTTTTTATTCCCATGAGATTCTTGCTATATTTACCTCTATTTCCTTTTGTGTAGTGTATGTACTGCACATGATTGTATTAATTGTGTAATATACTTAAATTTATGGGTATTTAAATATTAACTTTATGATACTTCTTTCATGGGTTGTATGTTTCGTAAGTTACCAAATTGGTAAGGGATCCTTTTCATCCAATTTCTATTACTTGGGTTAATCTTATAATTATTAATTATGTCATGATATGATTATGTGTAGAATCAATATTTATTTATTTATGTTGTAATTTACACTCCCATTTGTGTGGATATACTTTTGATACACATAATCACTCCATTGATAAATTCTCAAGTCATCGATATGAACTTTATAAGAGTAATTTTAACTCAATTTCCATTCATTGAGTTAAACATCCAAGTCATTGGTTTTGTCATAAAAAGAACATGTTTGAATTTCTTCTGATTGATTTACAGTGAATATCCAATCATATTGAGTGTATTTATATTATTAACACATTATTATTTAATTTATTTATCCTTAATATAAGGATATAGTTTTTATAATGGATTTCATCTCAATTTACATTCTATTAAGACTTCATTGTTGTTATGCACCAATTCACTATTATATGGTGTATATACTATCCTTTGGAATATTATATCATTAATCCCTTTATTCTCATGATATTATAAATTTTTTATTCAATTTTATTCCTCAATTATTTGTATTCAAGATTCTCTCATTTTTTTAAAATCTCTTTAACTAAAATATCATTTTAAATATTTTAAATATTTATTCATCTAAATCATTATCATTAATGTCCATGTTTTAAAAATAGATTTAAGGATTTATTTATATATACATTGATGTTTTAAAATGATAAATTCATTTAAAATCCTCAAAGTGGTATGGGACACTTTTATTCAAAAATCTATTTATTAAATGTTTTAAATGGTTTTATAAAGCATTATTTATTTCAATATCTTGATTTGATATATTGTGATTGGAATGTGAAATGTTATCTTTTCTTTATGTTTGTGTTATGTGTTATGAATATGTTATGTTTATTAGGCATTGTTTACGTATACAGGTGGTTCCATGGTAAACCCAGGGCGGGTGAGCCCGAGATGGCTCTCCAATGCATTGGGTAACGTGACAGAGGTAAACATGAATGTTTCTCCTAAGAGATTTAGGGAATATACTGTGATGGGTATTCAAAATGTGACTCCCTGTGTAGCTGTGATAGCTACAATGTAAGTTTGATTTGGATTCCATAATTTACCTTTATGATTTGTGATTTCTGTGTGTTATTCTTAAATCTTATGATTTTTATGAGGTATATTATGATTGAAAAGTATGGTTTCATTGTTTTTTATTTATTTATGGGATAATGTTTTCATTCCTTATTTTATATCACTTACTGAGCTTTTTATACTCATCTCATGTTTTTGAAATGTTTTCCACAGGACTTAAAGATGAATAAGGGTCAACGATGGGATCAAGGAAAAGTCAGGCTGTCTAAAATGTGGAACCAGACATGACTCTTTTTTTAAAGAGTTTTTATTTTATGAAAAAATGGATATTGTGTAGAATTGTCTACATGTAATATTCATGTTGTTATGTAAATGTTATGACCTAATTCTCTAAAACTCTAAAGCTGAAAAGATCCTCAATTTGAATTATCCATTTAATTCAATATTATGTAATGTTTAGGGATGGGTCCTTATAGACATGGAGAAAAAGTATTAATATTTATGGTAATGATAGAGATCATTGATCATAAGAAAGTGAATTATAAAGAGAAAGTTGATAACTAGAAGTCTATAAATATGTGATGGAAATGAATTTAATAGGAAAAAATTTTCTTTTCAATATTCTTTTCTTAAATTTAATTAATTCCTTTACCATTTAGTCTAATAACATAAGGAAATATACTTACTTGGTATCTTTCTATTTCATTAGTACAATTTTATATTTTTTTTGTGCTTTGATCAATTTCCTCTTCATTTCCTACTCCAAGAAATAAATATCCAAGATGAATTTTTCTATTCCTAAAGAACCAAACTTAACTTTTAATAGATTATAATATTCATTAAATACTGAAAAAAAATATTTTATCTCTAAATATTTACAAAAACCCAAATGCTTAGAATGATCCATCCAATATAATGCATTAATTTATAAACCTCAATAGTAACCCCAAAGTTCACCTTAATCCATTTCATAAGTATTTATTAATAAAATCATTTAATTAAAATTATTTTCATATTAATTGGAACATCATATTTTTCGATGGTAGTTTTTTCACCCTTATCTCCCTTCGGCTATGGGTTCAATCCATGTGGCCTTGTCGGATGCGATGGGTTTCCACCTAGAATGTGGGTTTTCTTTTTTATAAAACCATATTAATATAATTCCTATAATGTTCCCAAAAATATGATGAATATCCTGAAAATAATATTTTCCATCAAATCACTTTTCTTTTGCATCAGTACCATTAAACAAATGCTTTCAATTACTTAAATAAAAACTAATCGGGTATAATATTTATATGTTACATGATTCTTATAACCAAAATATAATTGGTAAAAACACTTCGACAATATAATTCTTGATTAAAAATACACAATAAATTTAATCATTCTAATTTGGTTGTATTAATATCATAATATTGATCTTGATCCCTTAGCTTCTTTTGAGGTATATTCCCTTAACACTTTGGGAATTCGTTTGTGATCTCCTTACAGCTGAAACACTGAACATTGGAGGTTTATTTCTTACACTTTTATTCACAAACCTTATGGCCTTTATCTCCACAATTGAATCAAAATACCATTACCTTCAAGCAAGTACCAATCTATTTCTTTCCAAAATTATCAAATGTGGGAAAATCCTTCTTTACATTCATCCCCTTATATTTTTTTTATCTGCTATCATCTTCTTCCCTTTCTTTCCTTCAAATCCATAAGACTTGGAAAAATATTTCTCTATCGTGATATAACATCATACTATATCCTCATATGATGAGAATGTTTGGGAGACTACTTCCATTTAAATTATTAGCTTAAAACCATCAAAGAAATGGTTCATCATGTCACACCACGACCTCAGACACCTATTTATTTAATTTTATTTTTACTTTTTACTCGGTATCGTGTCATTTGGATGAGGTTTAGTTGGGACCCCATTTGAAACTCTTGATATTTGATGTTTTGGTGGACCTTGGGCTAGTGTACGGTCACCGCACCATTAGTAGTGACCGTGTGTTTTGTCCTAGTGAATGCGCGGTGGTGCGACATTTCAAATAAATAATAAATTAAATAAAAAAATTAAGTATATTGAAAGAGGAAGCTAAATAAAAATTTTATATTGATAAAACAAGGTTAATGTTAAGATTGTAATAATGATAATATGTTCACGCAAATGGTATGTTTATTATTATTTAATCTGGTAATAATACTATGATTATTAAATCTTTATAAATATAATTATTAATGAAATGTAATAAATTATCACTTTGATTATCATTAAGTTTGTTATCAATTTCCTTTATTGTTATTAATATTTTTATTATCATTTTTCTATTAATATTATTATTGTAATATTTATATTATTATCATTATTATTACTCAAAATAAAATGGATAAGAAATAATTATTATTCTTATTTTGTTTTATTAATATTTATTAGTTTTTATTATTATTATTATTATTATTATTATTGTTATTATATTTTATTATTATTATTATTATTATTATTAAAACCCTAAACCAACCCTACCTTCATCCCTCTCCCACCCCATTCTACGAGCCAGTTTCTCCCCCCTTCCCCCGTCATTGTTCCGCGCCGCGAGTCCCCTGCCCAGCCCTCCTTCAACCGGCGCGAGGCACCCCTTCTTCCCAGCAGCACGGTGAGCCACTCCCCTTCGTCCGCTGACATGCACTAGCCCCGGCCGATCCAGCCTCTAGTCCGGCGCGGCTCCCCCTCCCGGTCTGGCGTGGTCCCCCTCCTGATCTGGTGTGGCCTCCCATTCACCGGACTCCTGCACTCCGGTTATGCCACCTCCGGCCAGGCCCTGCTCCTTCCAACCGTCACTCTCTGTATTCGACCTTGCTGCCTCCGGCCGGCTGTGCTCTGGTCGTGCTTCCTCCCATCCTTCCTCTTGATCTGTAGCACACCAGTAGACTTTCCCCGACCTCCTTTTGTATAGGCATCTCCCGCTTCGGCGACCTGCAGCTCCGGCGCGAACCCCTCGCCAGTTTTCAGACCATCACCGCCTTTCGACGTGAGAGTTCTTATCACTGCTAGGTTGTTCACTTTTAATTTAGTGTTATAATTGTGTTTTTAAGCCCTTGTATTTTTATTTTTTTAGTGCGGATAATGATATTGGATGCGATCTTGGCTTGCCACATGTTTTCAAGGTTGCCACCATCGTCCGAGGTGAGGTTTAAATCCTCTTACTTTGTTTCGCATGATCTAAATTAGGTTCCTAAATTTTTTTGAGGTGCATATTAATTATCATGTGGTGTGTTGGTTTTTTTGAGATAGTATAATTTTTTAAAAATATCTTTTGATGTTTTTTTAGTATGTATATGTTTTTAAAAATTTTGTTTGGATAAATGTTATTTGGATTTTAATAGTGAAATTAGATGTTGTATGGGGTGCGTAATATTTTTCAGAAGTGTTTTGACATGATTATATGTTTAAAAAATATTTTATAAATGATATGGTTATTTTTTCATGTGTGATCCTTTAGGGTACTTCTAGGAAGTGTTTTTAGGACTATGAATAATGTTTGAAATGCGTTTTCAAAGGCACTTGAGATACGAATGCATTGATAGTGGTTTTTTACAAAGGGGGTTTCTTGAATTGACTAATTAATGGTAAATTTATTTGAAAAGTTGTTTTTGTGTGTTTGTAAGGATTGGTGTGTCACTAGATGTTGACACACCCATGGTTGCACTAGGTGCACACATGGGGGTTTCATCAAAGGAAGGTGATGCTTTAAATTGGTGTTTCCTTGAAAACATGTTTTTCTAAATGGTCTTTTTTTACAAATTATGTTTGTTCCTATAGGTTAATTAATTAGAGCTGGGGTGTCTTTTTGGTGGTGCGCTCACACACATACATAGGTACGTATGTGTATGTGTGTGTGTGTGTGTGTGTATATATATATCTTCCTTAAACACATTCCCTCATGGCGTGGGGAATATGTTCAATGGATTAAGGGTATATATATATATGTATGTATGTATGAGAATGTATATTTTCTAGTGTGAGTGTTTTTCGTCAGAAGATTCAAGAGATGATGTGTCTCGGTTTGGTCCGCTTCCTTCTCTGAGGTAGGTTTCCCTATGTATTTCCCTTTAAATTTAAGAATCATTTATTTCTTTCTTTTGGAACCTGCTTCTAATATTAAATATTGATATAGAACTATTAGTAAATTTTATTCCTTGAATTGGAGTGGTTTATTTCTTGTAATGTGTTGCAATAAATAGTTTGATCGTGTTTTAACATTAATTGCTTGATTAAATGACCCTTTGGCCTTTGTGAACATGTTTTAGATTTAAAATTATGGTTTGGGTTTCTTAAATGGGTTTCAAATTGTATTCCTGGTTTTCAAAGTGGTGTGTGTGTAATTCTTAAGAAATGGTTTGACATGCGAAAATCATGTGAGGCCTGGTTGGCACTTTTGTAAAACTAGTTATCTCAAGAAAACTCTCCTTGGATGTGGTCCCTTTGCTTCGGTTGAGTTATATGTTATGGGGGTCTACAGTGTAGGACTTCGATGTGATCAATGGTAGAAAGGCAAAGGACATATTCCTTGGGGTGACACGGGGTGTTGCATGTTGTGCTTTATTGTTATATATACTATGATTGGATTCTCGGATGGAATCGGTAGGCCCACCCCTTTCTAAATACATGAGACATGGGAACCTGGCATATTGAGAGAATATTATGAGAATGATTATTGGACTGGTAGGTTATGGTACTGACCACTATCCCATAGTAGGTGGATATATTGGGTTTATTACTATGGGATTTTTTCCCTCGGCCTACCTGAGAAAGGATGGTCGAGCGTATTGGGAGTTTTGATTTCATCGTGTGTGACATTTCAACGAGGATGAGGTCTCATGTATTGGTGTCTTTTGTATTATTCGCAATCTCTTGGGTTCACCTATGTCTACTCGGATTTTGTTTCTTGCAGTAGTGATTATGATGCTTATGTGTATATCTATATTTCCCTTGCTGTGTGATTTCTTTTGTGCATTTTTGTATATTTTTTTCCTTGGAAAGTGGTAAACTGGGCTTGGTTAGGTTTCTAAAAATGGTTTTCAAATGAAAGTGTTTAATCTTCTTTGTACAAATCTGAAAATATAAAAAACACTTTCCCTTTAAAAATACTGATGTCTCATTAAAAGATTGATTTGGCGTTTGAGAAATGAATAAGGCCAATGACTCGTACTTTGCTTTTGAGTAACACGTAGAAAGCCTTATTTTTATATATTGTATTTCAAACCTGAAATTGATGGATCATTTATTTAAAGGGAATGCATATGGGAATATATTTTCTAGGAATGCCTACTGAGTTATAATACTCATGCCTATAGTTTTACCTTTGTTTTTTTGGATTCGGTTGATGTTCCTTGCTTGGATTCAGTCGTCATAGCACGATGTTGGATTGATCTTGGTGGTGACCCATAGGGTCACATGGAGGTATGTAAGACTTTGTTTTCTCGTCGTTTCTAGTTTTTGTTTTTATTGTTCAGTTTTTGTTTAGTCATTTGTCTTTAATTTATGGGCCAAATCGTTCCCACTTGTTTAATTTTGATGCCCGACACTAGTTGCCAGCCCGTAGGGATCGGGAACGCCACTTGGGCCATGTCGCGGGCCGGATCGGGTAACCGGTTCAGGGTTGACCCGGGTTGGTTCGTGAAAAAATGGAATCAGAGGAGGCCCTTGTTATTTGGGATGTCTGGTAGAATGAGATTAGGACTTTCGGGGCTCATGAGGTAGTTTACGGGTCGGTTCCTGATCACCAATGCTCGCAACTAGAACTGAGTTACCAGGGGTAGTCCGGGATTTGAGTCTTTTGACTTTGGTTGTTTTGGATTGAGGGATGAAAATTGAGGCAAATCGGTTCATGTTGTGGCCTCACATGGGGTGGTGACCCATGTGAAGTCCAAGTGACGAATCAAGGTCCTCTTAGTGTTATTCCTTACTTGGGGCATGGCTCACCACCATGTCGTCGGGTCAGATATATGCACCAGTTCATCATTCTAGTGGTTTTTTGGTGTTGGTGTTTCATTTTAATCTTGGTTGATGTGAGTGTGCGTTAAAAGTGAAATTGATTTTGAAAATTTAAAAGTGTTTCTTTTAATTTGTTTTGAAATTAGTGAAGTGAGTTTTTTAAGGGAAAGTGTATCGGTTTAGAAAAAGCTTGGTATGTGTTGGGATTGGGTAAGGAAAAGAAGTGCTTGAACCTTGGAACTCCTTATGGAGGATCACACATGCGTGGGTATGTACATAGAGTGCGTGGGGGCACTTGTTCGCAGATGATGTGAGCGAGATTTAATGAATGCACATGTGACGTTTCATAAGGTGCCATAGGTGAGTTTTAAAATTTTAAATAAATAATGGTTTTTGAAAAGTGATTTATGCTTTTATTTGTATATGTTTGGATTATGGTCATGTTTCTTTAGTCTTGTGTTGTCACTTTGATTGAGTTTTGTCATGATGTCAGTTTCGATGGTGTTTTTCATGTTGTTATGAGTATACCGCCCAGAAAGCCTCCAAAAGTTGTTAATGAGTTATACCCAATTCCTAGTTCTTTTTTTGTGTTGCCCGCTTATTGAGGTAATTGAAGTTTGTTAGAGGCAGTTGTATAGTTTGGGAAGATAGTGTGTCTTCGGGTTGTTGGGAACTCCCAGGGTAGTTAAGATTTGTACCATCCCAAAGTTATTTAAGGGTTCAGTTATGGACTAGTAATGGTGTGATGTCTCATCATTGTTAGAGTCTGGGGTGTAGTTGGTGGGGGTCGGCCCTGGTGAAGGTTCCCCATCTAGCAAGGAACTTCTTCTGTACCGGCTCCCAGTTTGTTGGACCGTTCTCTCGCATGCCACTAGTGTGGCCGTTTTAGGAATTCTAAGCCGCCTTGAGGCATCCCTCCGAAGCCTTGTTATCATGCGACTGTTCGGGTAACCAGAGATTTATGAAAGAAGTGTCATTCGGGAGGAAAAAGTTAGGGACTAGAGGATGCAAATGCTTGACTGTGAGGTAGGAGACGCTTCAGCCATCAGGGCCCCAGCCACAGGTCTGAGGGTGAATCTTGCGCATAGTCAGGAGTTGCCGAGGGTGTGTGGAACCTCGGTCCAGATAATTTTTTCAGCTTTGGAATGGAAATATCCAAAATTTCTTTGTTCTATTCTCATCACTGTTGTAAGATTGTCCTTGTTTTGGGGGCGTGGTGATCACGTTCTCCCACAATCCAAGTGGTTTTATCTGCTCTCAGCGTGGTTTTTAAATTGTTCGGTCTTTTTAAATGGTGTGGGTCATGAATGAATGGACCTGTTCTGATTTTGAGTTGGTCACAGCTGTACCCATTAGGGGAATGTTTGATATCGTAAAATTGAGGGGAAGTGTTGAGTCCATTCATCATCCTTAGGTTTCTGGGTTGTTTCATTGCAAGCTTTCGCCTATGTTTTAGGAGTGTTGTTTGGTCCACGTGGAGAGATTGAAAGAGTTCGGTTTGAGAGTTGCCGTGTTGGACCCTCCCCGGGGGGGTCTGTTTGGGTTTCAAGGGATTCTCTATTAGTGAAATCTTGTGGTGGGGAGAACCCTCTCGTGTTCTCTCTTAAAAAAATGGGTTGGGTTCCTTCTTGAACTGGTCGGGTGTGACGTTTGTTGGGAATAGTTACTATGAGGCTCTTGTTTTCCTTTGGTTTTGTCTGGGCATAGACTTTAGTCGTGTCAACTATTGGCTTGATGAATTTCTAGGGGCAGAAAGTGTCTTTGGTGGGGAGAATTGTCACACCATGACCTCGGACGCCTATTTATTTTATTTTATTTTTACTATTTACTCGGTCTCGCATCATTTGGATGAGGTTAGTTGGGACCCCATTTGAAACTCTTGATATTTAATGTTTTGGTGGGCCTTGGGCCGGTGTACAGTCACCGCACAATTAGAGGTGACCGTGTGTTTGGTACTAGTGAATGCGCGGTGGTGCGAAATTTTAAATAAATAATAAATTAAATAAACAAATTAAGTAAATTGAAATAGAAATCTAAATAAAAAATTTATATCGATAAAACAAGGTTAATGTTTATATTATAATAATGATAATATGTTCATTCAAATGGTATGTTTATTATTATTTAATCTGGTAATAATACTATGATTATTAAATCGTTATAAATATAATTATTAATGAAATGTAATAAATTATCACTATAATTATCATTAAGTTTGTTATTAATTTCCTTTTTTGTTATTAATATTTTTATTATCATTTTTCTATTAATATTATTACTAATATTATTATTGTAACATTTATGTTATTATCATTATTATTACTCAAAATAAAATGGAAAATAAATAATTATTATTATTATTTTGTTTTATTAATATTTATTAGTTTTTATTATTATTATTATTATTATTATTATTATATTTTATTGTTATTATTACTATTTTAAAAACCCTAAACCTACCCTACCGGCATCCCTCTCCCTCCCCATTCAATGATCCAGTCGTTCCCCCCTTCCCCCCATCACTGTTCCGCGTCGCGAGCCCCCTACCCATCCCTCCTTCATCCGGCGCGAGGCACCCCTTCTTCCCAGCAGCGCGGTGAGCCCCTCCCCTTCGTCCGCCGATGTGCACTGTCCCCTACCGATCCAGCCTCCAGTCCGGCACGGCTCCCCCTCCAGGTCTGGCGTGATCCCCCTCCTGATTCGGCGTGGCCTCTGGTTCGTCGGCCTCCTACGCTCCGGCTACGCCACCTCCGGCCAGGCCCTGCTTCTGCCAACTGTCACTCTCTACATCTGACCTTGCCACCTCCGGTCGGTTGTGCTCTAGTCGTGATTCCTCCCATCCTTCCTCTCGAGCTTTAGTTCACTAGTAGACCCGCCCTGACCTCTTTTTGTACAAGTGTCTCCCGCTTCGGCGACCCGATGCTCCGGTGAAAACCCCTCGTCGGTTTTCGGACCATCACCGCCTTTCGATGTGAGAGTTCTTATCACTGCTAGGTTATGGAATTTTAATTTAGTGTTAAAATTTTGTTTTGAATCCCTTGTATTTTTTTAGTGCGTATAATGATATTGGATGCAATCTCAGCTTGCCGTGTGTTTTCAAGGTTCCCACCATCGTCTGAGGTGAGGTTTAAATCCTCTTGCTTGGTTTCTCATGGTCTAAATTAGTTTCCTAAATTGTTTTTAGGTGCATATTAATTATCATGTGGTGTGTTGGTTTTTTTTAGATAGTAGAATTTTCTAAAAATAGCTTTTGATGTTTTTTTTACTATGTCTATGTTTTTACCAATTTTTTTGGATAAATGTTATTTGGATTTTAATAGTGAAATTAGATGTTGTATGTGGTGCGTAATATTTTTCAGAAGTGTTTTGACATGATTATATGTTGAAAAAGGATTTTATAAATGATATGGTTATGTTTTCATGTGTGCTCCTTTAGGATACTTCTTGGAAGTGTTTTTAGGACTATGAAGAATGTGCAAAATGTATTTTCAAAGGCACATGAGATGTGAATGCATTGATAGTGGGTTTTTACAAAGGGGGATTCTTGAATTGAATAATTAATGGTAAATGTATTTGAAAAGTTGTTTTTGTGTGTCTTATAATGCTTGGTGTGTCACTAGATGTTGACACACCCATGGGTGCACTAGGTGCACACATGGGGGTGTCATCAAAGGAAGGTGATTCTTTAAATTAGTGTTTCCTTGAAAACATGTTTTTCTAAATGGTATTTTTTTTTAAAATGATGTTGGTTCCTCTAGTTTAATTAATTAGAGCCGGGGTGGCTTCTTGGTGGTGGGCACACACACATACATAGGTACGTATGGGTATATGTATATATATATATATATATCTTCCTAGCACACATTCCCTCATGGCATGGGGAATTTGTTAAATGGATTCAGGGTATATAAATATATATATATATATATGTATGTATGAGGATGTATGTTTTCTAGTGTGAGCGTTTTTCGTTAGAAGCTTCAAGAGCCGATGTGTCTCGGCTTGGTCCGCTTCCTTCTCTGAGGTAGGTTTCCCTATGCATTTCCCTTTAAATTTAAGAATCATTTATTTCTTTCTTTTCACACCTACTTCTAATATTAATTATTGATATAGAACTGTTAGTAAATTGTATGCCTTGAATTGGAGTGGTTTATTTCTTGTAATGTGTTGAAATAAATGGTTTGATCGTGTTTTAACATTAATTGCCTGATTAAATGACCCTTTGGCCTTTGTGAACATGTTTTAGATTTAAAATTCGGGTTTGGTTTTCTTAAATTGGTTTTGAAGTGTATTTATAGTTTTCAAAGTGGTGTTCATGTAATTATGAAGAAATGGTTTGGCATGATAAAATCATGTGAGGCCTGGTTGGCACTTTTGTAAAACTAGTTATCTCAAGAAAACTCTCCTCGAATATGGTCCCTTTACTTTGGTTGAGTTATATGTTATGGGGGTTCGCTGTGTAGGACTTCCCTGTGATAAATGGTAGAAAGGAAAAGGACATATTCCTTGGGGTGAATCGGGGTGTTTCATGTTGTGCTTTATTATTATATATACTATGATTAGATTCTCATATGGCATTGGTAGGCCCACCCCCATTCTAAATACATGATACATGGGAACATAGAATATTGAGAGAATATTCTGAGAATGATTGTTGCACTGGTAGGTTATGGTACTGACCAGCGGCCCATAGTAGGTGGATATATTGGGTTTATTACTATGGGATTTTTCCCTCGACCTTCCTGAGAAAGGATGGTCAAGCGTATTGGGAGTTTTGATTTCATCGTGTGTGACATGTCAATGAGGATGAGGTCTCATGTATTGGTGTCTTCTAGATTATTCTCAATCTCTTGGGTTCACCTATGTCTACTCAAATTTTGTTTCTTGCAGAAGTGATTATGATTCTTATGTGTATACCTACATTTCCCTTGCTGTGTGATTTCTTTTGTGCATTTTTGTATATTGTTTTCCTTGTAAAGTGGTAAAATGGTCTTGGTTAGGTTTCTAAAAATGGTTTTCAAATGAATGTATTTAATCTTCTTTGTACAAATTTGAAAATATAAACAACACTTTCCCTTTGAAAATACTGATGTCTCAATAAATATTGATTTGGGGTTTGATAAATGAATAAGGGCAATGACTCGTACTTTTCTTTTGAGTAACATGCATAAATCCTTACTTTTATATATTGTATTTCAAACCTGAAATTGATGGATCTTTTATTTAAAGGAAATTCATATGGGAATAGATTGTCTGGGAATGCCTACTGAGTTATAATGCTCACGCCTATAGTTTTACCTTTGTTTTTTTAGCTTCGTTTTTTGTGCCTTGCTTGGATTCAGTCATCATAGCACGACATTGGATTGAGGTTGGTGGTGACCCATAGGGTCACATGGAGGTATGTATGACTTTGTTTTCTCACTGTTTCTAGTTTTTGTTTTCATTTTTCAGTTGTTTTGGTCACTTTTCTTTAATTTATGGGCCAAATCATTCCCACCTATTTAATTTTGATGCCCGACACTAGTTTCCAGCCCACGGGGATCGGGAACGCCCCTTGGTCCATGTTGCGGGCCGGCTCGGGTGACCGGTTCAGGGTCGACCCGGGTTGGTTCATGACACATCATGCTCTTTGGATTAAGTATGTAGTCTATAACATTCTTTTCTAACCTTGAAAAGTTGTATTCATACTCAAAAACTCTTTTAGCTTCCTTTTTCTTAGACTTAGGAATTGTCTCTCAATATCCACTCATTACTCGCAAGGGAAATATTTTCCCAAAAAAATTACCTTAAAATATTTATACTCTATGATTGTTATTTCCTCCTTATCCTTAGTGTTTAGAATAAATTTCTACCATGGTTCTTCATCCCATGAGAGATGATAAACTATCATAAAAACTTTAACCCTTTCATTACTTCTCGTATTGTGAAATATATTCTCTAAGGAACTTATCCATTTATCAGCTACAAATGGATTGGTAGACCCATTGGATTATAGATTTTGTTGAAACATAAATTGGTTTAACATTGTTACGCTGTATGGTGGATCATCAGGTTTCTCCATATGGGAAAGTTTATTACTCATAACCTAAGTCATCTTCCCCAATATGATTAAAATTTGATCAGTTCTATCATTAGTTCCAACTCCAGCTACATTATATTTCCTAGGAGTTCAATCTCTACATAGAGTATGTGTATTGATAAGGTTACCATTCCTTTCTCTAGGAACTATTTATAAACAATGGAATACAATATATTAGATCATAACATTATGAAACATAATATATAATTTCAAAATTTTTGAAATACTTAACATAAATTAAAAAAATTATGCATGGATAATCTTATAAGCATAAACAAGATTTCTTTGGGAAATTTTTAAAAACAAATAAATATTTTCAAATTATTCATAATGGTTTGTAAATAAAATTTGAATTAACCCAAGAATATCCCTTGAGAGTTTCAAACTAGGTGAATAGTTAGGGTACACTTTCTATGAACCAGAATAATGGTTGAGATATACTCAAACCAACTCTTTTAGGGGTTATTACCCCAATATGCATCTGTGTAAAAACCATGACCACTTGTAGTATCCAAACAGAGATATATTTCTAGAAAAAACGTATAATCTCTACCTTAACAAAACATTAGGATATTATTTTGTAATTATCCTAAAAGCCTATTATAGGTTTATGTTCTTTGATCTATGTTTTCCTAAATCTAGTTATCAAGGTTTCTACTAAACTATCTTTGATACCAACCATAAATACCCTAACCCTAGAAGCCTAGATTTGGTAGTTTCTTTATTATATTGGCACAAGATATAAGGAATATCATTCCAAATGACTAAATAGTATAGCAGTTTTAGAAAAATAGATACATAATGAATCTTGTATTATAATTAAAAACATAAAATAAAACATATTATTTTCTTTTCTATAGCATTATTCCCTTTAGAATATCCCTACATATCAATCATTAAACACTTCCTAGCATCCTAAGAAAAGGAAACATAAGAAAGGGGTGATCTATAATTTTCATTAAGGGTGTGAGTATAGTGGAATCTATCATGAATAAATAATTCATAAAAAATACGGTAAGATAAATAAATGAAACACATGTCATTAAATTAATTACTTGAGCATAATATGATAGTAATAAATAATGATCAAATAATTCTATATAAATAATAACATGAGATTGAAACTTAACTATGGATATTATAACTAATAAAATAATCACAGGAAACATCAATAAATAATATAATAATTAGGGAATTCATAATTATGTACATCATAACCATACCTTCAAGGCCTCATTACAAGACATCTTACATAAATTGCTAAGGCCACAGCCAAAACCCAAATTTAGTTTGTCTCATGAGACTTACTGATTCATCGAGGGGCTATAGAGATCCCTTCCCATCACATACTAAGTAAAATTCATTCCTCATATTAAATGGGTGAAACATAATAAACATAAAAATTCATATTGAAAAACTATCATATCCAATCAATAAATATAATCATAAACCATTCAAAGTAATATAGAGAATAGTATCAAAATAGTACATCCCAAGTCAAACTGGTCATAAACCATCCAGAAAAATAACAAGGATGATATCATTATAACATATTACTAATGGATCATGATTAAAATAATTTTTTTATTGATGAATATAAATACCATAACAATTATATTAAAACATTCTTTAGGAAAATATCCTTTTCACTTTTAACATTACATTCAAAAACATAAAATTTTCAAATTTTAAAGAAAAAAATATATTTGAAAATATAATTTTAAAATTTTAATGGAATCTTAAAATTAATAAGTGGTTATGATGATGATAGGAAATTTTTTACACACCATATAAGTTAAAAAAACATTCCTTTCACACTTTTTTAAAAAGTTTAAAAAGTGCCTTGTTTAGAAAACAATAAGAAAATTCCTTCAAAACCATTTTTTAAAAATTAAAAAATGGGTAAACATATATTTAATAAATACATTGGGGAATGTTTAAATATTTTTTAAAATATTTTTAGAAAACGTGGATATGGAAGAAAAAGGGTTTTGAACTGAAGAGAGAAATAAATCCAGTTTTCTTTAAAAACTCTCTTTTGGTATCTTTTGTTATTAAAAGAGTTAAATGAGAGGAAAACATATATTCTATATAAATAACCATATTATAATAAAATTCATGACTTTATTGAAATATATATCCTAATATTTCATCATTATAAACTTAATCATTAACAATTCTAACAAACAATGAGATTATAACATAAACTCTTACCACTTTGGTAACTTTTAAATCATAAGCCCCATGAAATAAATAACTTCAAATGAAACTTTAAATACCATGAATATAAATTTATTTATTATATAAAATATCAAATTTTATTTATATTCATCACACAAAATAACTAACTGGTGGATATGGTATATGTATCACCAAAGTAAAAGTGAGACGAGAAACCCTCGCCTCGGGTCTGATTTTCTTTCTACGTGTTAATACCTTATGTATAATAAATATATATTTATTATAAATATATTAAATTAAAACTGTAATATATTTAATACCATAAATGATTTAATTTTATTCTTTTATGACATGTTTATTAATAATTCTTTGTTAAAATCATTGTTTCATGTGATAATTGCTTCATTTTTCATGAATGTTTTGGTTTCAAAATTTTAGTCCTTTTAGTTTGATCATGATTAAATTATATAAATAAATTTAACCATGATATAAATATAATATATAATAATTATATAAGTATTTATAATAGTCCATAAAAGTAATATAAGAGAAAATGAGTTACACTGTTCATAGAGACGGTAAGTCGTACGTACACATGAAAGTTGTTTCTATTTTTCTAACATATGGAAAAAAAGAATGATAAATAATATTTCACCTTTAAACAAAAATTATTATATAAAATATATCATTCATATACATTAAATATATTCTTTTTACCATCCATTTTAAAATAAAATGAAAAACATTTCGCATCACTACGCGTAGGTGGTAGTCCACACGTACGCATGAGAAACGTTATTATTTTTCAACAGATTAGAAGGTAAGATTGTATATATAATATTATAATTAAATAAGTATATAAATTTAATAAATATCATATAAATATGTTGATTCAATAATTATATCTATCCTTTATAGTAGGTGATTGAAAATGAGTTACATCGGTTCGTGAGGCAGTAGTCTATCGTACACATGATCGACGGTTTTGTTTCCCATTTGAAAGAAGTGGATATAGATATAGGTTATTCCATTAAAATAATAAAATATCATTATATATTTTCTACTAGTTTTATTATTTTATCATAATTTTATAATATTATAAGTTTGTGGAAGAAGAAATAAAATAAAAGTCAAATTTAAGAATTTTACCTCTTCTTTGGAGAGCCTCTTTAGTTTTATACCAAAAGTTGCATTATGAGGGTTTATTGATAAACATAATTCATATAGGTTGTGTTTAAGGATGTAAGTAATATATTTTTTAGGTATTATCTGAAATAAAGTTCTTTGGAAGTGTTGATAAGGTAGGAGAGTGGTGGCATTTTATAATAGGGGGAGAGGACACACTTAGAATCTTTTAAAATAAAAAGTATTAACCACATTTTTCAATTTTTTCTAGGATAAAAATGGATAATTATAGAACCATGGATGATATAAGTTCTAAATAGTTACATAAAGTATAAATTTGAAATTTTTATAGGTTATTTTAACCCTTATCTTTTTAGTTTAACCCCCTAATAAACCCATTTTATCCTTAATTACAGTAATTATTTTTTATTGTTTTTACTATTTATTATGACTAAATAATTAAGTTGAAATTATTATATAATATTAATTATGATAATAAAAAATATTTAATCTATTTTTCCAAATTCCATTCACATAAGTGAAAATTTTAATTTAAAATTAAACCTGCAAACACGATGAAAAAGTGGTTTTCCAAAGAGAAAATTATCACAAGTATAGATTGTTTTGATATCAAAAATAAAAATTAATTTGATTAAAATGACCTAAATTTTATTTATTATAATATATTTTTAATAATTTTACTTTAAAATTTTATAAATCAAAATTTAACTTTTAAATTTTTTAAAAGAAAATCATTTTTTAATAAAAACAAGTATTTTTCACTATTCATCGAAAAATTAATCTTTTCCGAAAATTATTAAAAAATAAACTCTAATATAATTTTGAAATGATCATTTGAAAAATGAATTTATTTTTTTAAAATAAATTTTCTAAAAGTTTAAAAAATTAATTTTTATGTATGTTCGCAAAGCACGATGAAACCGTTTTTAGAAAAATATAGTTTTTTAGATAACATCTATTTTTCTTTCAAACAATTATTATTTTTCCCTAATCAATATATTAACATTGAATTTATTTTATATATTTTTAAACCATATAATTTTTATAATTTAGTTATTCATATCCAAACCCTCCAATTTAGTAGTTAGGTTATAATGGTATATTATTTTACAGGTTTTTTAGACTTGGGGTTGCATGTATTGTAATATATCAAAGAGAATAAATTTAAAGAAATATATTTCATGGGTCATTTGATATTGGTGTTATGTGTTTCATGCTCTATTGAATTAAATGTTCTTATTTTAAAATATTTGGGTGTTATACATCTTCTTACGATTTAATTGATTTTTTTTTAAGTTCTCATAGCCACATTGGAGGATCCATCTCGGATTTCAATAGAGTTTTGAAATTATCATTGATCTTCTTCATATCATTATCAGAAAAAAGACACATATATTTAATCTTTGATATTTAATATTACTTAAAATAATTTTTTTCTTCAATATCCTTTACTATATTTTCATGTTCACCTACTTTTAACTTGAACTTCTTGATTTTGTTATTTAAGACTAATTATTTCTTGGAAAACTCGTTTTTATCTTCATTAGACTTTCTGTTTTATTTCACCATATATTTCTTTTCTTTCATGAGCTTGGTATTTTTCTCAATAAATGCTTCGAGTTCATATTTTAACATGTGTTCCATTTCAATTGGTTATGAATTATCATATTCACTACTTGAAGTATCAAATATTTTTTCAACATGATCCATGAAATTAGTAAAGTTGTCATTATATTAACTTTTATATCCACTAATAGATGTATAATCAACTTATTCTTATTTTATCATCATATTTTTACTTTTTCTTATAGAATATTTATTCTTTATTTTTTTATATTTTTATGTTTCTTCTGAGATTTTATCTCACTTATTTCTATGAGGTTTCTCACCTTCCTCATATTCAAAATATTCACCTTTATTTTTAAAACAGTTTATGGAAAATACCAATTTCATTAAATTTATATAATTTAAGTGTGAATTTTCCTTTATTCTTGTTCATTACCTTATTAAAACTCTTTTAAATAATATCAATGATTCTTTTATATCATCTATTATCCTCTTCATATTCAAATTACCTTGAATCTACATCGTCAACATTTTCATTGATTTTCAACTTCCTTATGGCCTCAAAATCCATTTCATCTTTAACATTTTTCTTGAAGGTTAGCAGTTTTTTCATATCATAGGCTATGAGAATATTTTATAATTAATCTTATGATATGCCTTATCTTTTTTCAATTTTATATATCTTGGGGTTAAACATGTCTAGAAATTTTCTCATGAGTTTACTGAAAATGGTAGAATCATCAAGATTTACACCAAACCCTCAGATATTGATTACAATTTCATCAAACCTTGTAAAATAATCAACTACATTCGCTTCTAATTTCATATTTATGTCTTTAAATCAGCTCCTCCAAATATTTAATTTAGCCTCCTTGACTTTGACAATACCTTTGTAACTTATTTTCAAATTTTTTCAGATTTATTTGGTTGATTGAAGTCTCAACACTTTTATGTATAATTTTTCTGATAAATACATTAGAATAGAATTTTTTCCTTACCAAAAACCTCCATATTCCTTTTATCAGTGAATTTCATTGGTTCATCCCTCGTAAGATGTTAAAAAAACAATATTAGAATCTCTAACCTCAAATCCAAAGGATCTAAAATATATAAACATTTTTTCTTATAACTATGGTAGTATTTTCCATAAAATGTAGGCACGCCCCTATTATTAAAATAATTCAAATTTCACATCATAAGTACCTGGGTAGATTAAATATAGTTAATTATGCTATGATATCATTTTAAGTTCCTAGTATCATGTTTCTCTACTAATAAGGGGTGATGAATCATTAGAGATCTGTTTTAAATTTTATTTTAACTTTAAATCAACCACGGTGTCCTTTTAAAGTCTTATCCACTCAAATATAAATTCACATCCACAATAATACATGAATTAAATAAAATAGAAATGAACACAAGTTTTTTTAAATTGTTCCTTATCCAAAGTGTCCAAGGAAAATATTATTGTTAAAAAAAGTTACATAAGACAGAAAAATGGGATTTTACAGTAATATCTTTCATAAATAAGGATCAAATAAGTAGGGAGATCATCCATCCAAGTCAGATTCCAACCAATTCCATTATTTTCAAGACCATACACCACATGGTTTTCCTCATGAGAGGAGTGCATGATAATATAGTTTGGATCAATAAGATAACTCATAAATTCCATCTAACAAGCCATGAGATTCTACTATAGATGCAACACACCATTTCTTATTGCCTAAAAAATAGTAGTGGAGTCACTTTCTAGACACAAATGATTATATACTTTTTCTTTCATGAAGTAGACTGCATGAATGAATCCAATAATTTTATATTCAAGTGATGATTCTAAATCACATGATCCATAAAAGCATCCAAAAACTTTCACACAATGATCATGGTAGACAGCACCATATCTCGAGGGACCGGAGTTCCATTTCACCCCAATCATGGATTATTCACTATAAGCACAAGTGAGTTCAAGGTTACATGAAAGAGCATAGAATTTCTATATGATGATTTAGATTCACACTTGAATATGAATCTTTACACTAAAATACATATAAATAGAACCATACTGAGAAATATCTCATCAAAGCACTAATTACTTTAGAAAAAATAGATGTGATCTTCCTCCATGAGCCTCAAGGATATTCAAATAAAGCATTATAACTATGTGAAATATCTATTGTAGATCTATATATCAATTATAATAAATCATATTGATCCATAAATGATCAATCTCAAATAGATATAGATGATGATTTATGAAACTCGGGATCAAGGATCTCTTCTTATTTTCTCAATACTATCCTCAATGAAAACTCAACAAGCACACATTCACTATCTTTTATGGATCCTCAAAATCATCCAAACTCAATATATTATAATTAAAATAATTTTTAAAATACAATTTCTTACATCGGATTCTTTTAAACTTTACTCAACACAATCATACAACATTATCATTTTCATTTACTAATTGGTTAGCCTCAAAACACTGCATCGTGATCTCATAATATTGTCTAATTTTATTAAGAATATTTCACCTTTAGAGTTCCATAACTACTATTCTTTACTTACTTCTCAATTAATGATCACTATAATGGATTGTAAAAACTATAAAAACTTGATCATCCCAAAAAAATTCCAAATAATGAATTTTTGAATTTCTTGAAATACCCATCATCTCTATCTTAATGAACCAGTCTTGAAATCATCATATTTAACCTTTAGAATCACAAAGAATCTATTAATATCTTAACTCATTATCTTGAACTTCACACACTTGAAAAAATAGCTAGAATCACTGTATAATGATATTCTAGTAATTATTTAAACTCAATAACAACAAAGCATCTTCACATTAAAATAACAGAATGATATTTTGGGGTTCTTTCTTCAAAAAACTCAAATTTTAACTTTACATAAACTATTTAGATAAACTATATCAAAATATCAAAAATATGGTAGTAGTGATTATCAATTTTAAAATCTTTCATGAATCAACTCAGATTACATTTTGAATTTGATTTTTTGACCTTTAAATATCATCTTTATCATTTTTAGATTTTCTTTCCTTTATAATATCTAATTATGGAATCATGGATTTTAAATTCATAATAATCCTAAAATTTATCTAAGGCATGATTCTTATGCATATTGATGTCTACATAGATGATTCTTATGTATATTGATTCCTATGTAGATTTATTCTTACACAATAGAAAATGATGTTTACACAGAACATTCTTATGGTGTTTGGATGATTCTTACACACTATAAATACATTCTTATGTAGATGATGCTTATGTATCTCCCAATTCATTATTATGAAGATATTATTCATGATCATGTAGATGGTAATGGAATTTATGTAGTGTAGTGTATCATTCTTAAAAATCCATAGAAATCATCCTTATGGTGAGGAGGATGATTCTTATACAAAAGTAATTTGCTACAAATAGATCAAAATGGAATTCCATATTCTATTAAAAAATATATAACACTTCAAAACGTATCAATATCAATTCAAATCATCTCAAAAACATTATTCACAAAATTAAACAACATCTCATAAACCTCTAAATATTTTCAACCATGATTGAAATCAAATGAAATCCATCAACAAACCCACGATAACTTCACCAGTAAATTCCCATTTTGTACAACATATTATAATGGAGTTCAATGAAGGAAACATTATTTCTTAAATAAGGTTCAATTATTCAAAACTCATAGGGATTATATTTTTAAATAATTTTAATTTGTTCAATATTATGAGGTTGTAAAAATGTGGTTCCCTAAAGTTTTATTTTCTAATATCAATGAGTTTAAGAAACTATAGGAAAAAACCTTTAGACTTTCTATTTTTTAGAGAAAATGTTGACTAATATTAGATAAAATAGTTGGTACATGGATAATGGTTTTTCTTATCACATGACTATAAATAATCCCAACTTACAAAAGTAATATAATGTCGAAGTTTCACATGTTACTTTTGGAGATAATGAGAAAGGGAAAATAGTTAGTATTAGTGATGTTTTATTTCCCAATAAGACTATTTTTTAAAATATACTCTATGTTTGAGGACTTAAGCACAACATTTTTAGAATAATTCAATTACGTGATGAAGGTTACACCATGAAATTTGGGATTGAAAAATTTACCATCACTATTTTAGAAATATTTCACATTTTATTTTTTGATAGACATGAGAATGTTTATATTATTGAACTAGAAGACCTTTCATTCCAGAACATACTTTTCCATAGTGAATTTAAGAATAAGTATTGGATTTTTTATAAGTATAAATATTACTATAATGGTCAAAACTTAGTTAATTTTCTAGGAAATGACTAGTGAATGAGCTTATGGAACTTAAATTTAATTATTCTAGAGTCTGTGACCCTTTCCAATTTTCTAATAAAAAAAATTAAATTTTTAAACCTACTATATTTCTATCAACTTACATACATTTATAATTAATGCACCTGGATCCTTTTTCTCCAAAACAAACTTGAAGTATTAAAGGAAAACACCGTATGTATATCTTAGTTAGTGATTAT
Organism: Viscum album; assembly: GCA_963277665.1. Lineage (NCBI taxonomy): Eukaryota > Viridiplantae > Streptophyta > Magnoliopsida > Santalales > Viscaceae > Viscum > Viscum album. Next base: position 1,620,912,122 of record OY728163.1, on the reverse strand, counting down.
ACCAATTGTACCTAGTTTTCTCTTCATACTCTTAATTTAGAATAACTCTCATATTTTAAAAGGTTTTATGGTAATGTTTAAAATAAGAAAAACCTACCTACCATCACTATAAAAAGTGATCATAGTAGAGATATTGTAAATTCCTCTTTTGAAACTTTTTTTAACAAGTAATGAATTACATATAACTTTTCTGCACCAAGAACTCCACAACAAAATGATGTATTTGAAAGAAATAATATAAACCTTTAGGAAATTCATCAAAAAAATTGTGTGAATATTGTGTTTCTAGGTATATTTGGGTTGAATCCATTAGTATTTCCTATTATTCCATAAATTAATTTTTACTTCACAGGGTTTTCAATAAAACACTTTATGAATTTTGGAATTGAAGGAAGCCAAAACTTGGTTACATTATAGTTTTTGTATGTAAAGTGTTTATTTTAAATACTAAGCATAATTTATATAAATACGATCTAAAATTTAATGAAGGAATATTTCTCAGTTACTCCACCACAAGTACAGTGTATCATGTTTAAAAAAATGAAAAATATCATTGAATAAACAATACATTTCAAGTTTGATGAGGATCATACTTATGTGAAGTTAAAACATTCAGATTATGAAATTAATATAGATTTTGTTTTTTAAACCCCTTATGTTTTACTTCTAAAATTTGAACCACATATAGAATAAATTAATATTCTATAATATGGGATAATTGATGTTAAGAAACTAATATATGAGAAACAAAATTCCTTTTTATCTAGGAACTAGATGATTATATAGAATTATCCCACTGAAAATATCATTAGTATAGTAGATCGACCAGTATAGACCCGAAAATTATTAAGAAATAAATGTGCTCAACTTTAATTTATATATCAATATGAACCTAAAATGGAAGATTATGCCTTGGGTTATGTTATTTGGATAGTATCTATATAAGAAGATCTTAATCAGTTTGAACAAAATAAGTTTTGGACCATGGTTGAGCACTTGGTCGATCTTCTAGTTATAAGATACAAATGGGGCTTCCAAAATAAGTGTGATGAGAATGGAATTTTTTTTGGAATTAGTAAAGACTATTTTATAATGTTTATAATCAATAATAGGGAATAAAATATGGAGAAACATTTTCTATAATAGTTAAAATTAAATCCATTTGAATTCTATTATCCTTTATAGCTCATATAAAATTAACTCTATCTCAAATATATATAAATAGTTTGTAAAGACCCTTAAATTTCAAGGGAAATTTTTTCTTAATTTTATTTGGAAATCTACGAGTACATAGTTTCTGACAGCGCCTGATTTCGAGGCCCGGTGTGCCCAGAATAAGTTTCTGAAGTTTAGCTCGGGTACGTTCAGTGAACGAACGAGCGGGTTTTTCTAACTTTTGAATCGGTACTCGGAATCAAAATATGAGGGCACCGATGAAACCGCAGCACCGGTTTTTGCTTAAGGAGACTTTCACTGGATTTTTTTTTGCTCAGGAGGTGATGTTAAATAAATGGAGTGGTTTAATTAAAGAGTGAAATAAAATACGTGCTGAAATTTTATTTCTACTCTGTGTAATTATAACCTACATGTGGAAGTTGAGGTGGGACCTACTAAATCCTAACTCCTCTTGGTAGGATATTAGTGAGGTGGGGCCCACATGATCCCCACCCCTTCAAATCCCTTAAACCTCCCTCATGCATTTATTATGTAACACACCCGCACCCCCTTTTAATGACATGTCAACTCTCACAATTAATTGGACTGTTAAAGGCTCTTCAATTAATTTAATTAATTGAATGGGATCTTTTGAATTTCAAATTAATGTTGGAATGTGTGTGTGTGAATAAAATAAGACAACATCTTATTTTATTGTTGGTTGATTCATTGTGTGGAATATAGGAGAGAACTCTCGCGGTCTTGAAGAACTTCATCTTCTTTGCGAAGAACACCGAGTCTACGACGAAGAACTCTGTCACCGCAAGGGGAGATCGTCGTGTTGTCTCCTCTCCTCTCTGCAGCCGGTAAGAGACGCCTTTTTCAGAGAACGACGACACGCCGCATCCTTCATCGGGTGAACACCGACGACACTTACGGAGCCTCATTCCGCGACGTCGTCTTCCGCGACATCATTTTTTTTCCGCGATGATCCTCGTTCGATGACTTCTTCGAGGTAGGGGTTTGATTTTGTTCATGAATATTCTTTGTCATCCAACGTCAAATTCTTTAGCCTCTTGATATCGAATTAACGGGAGGGGGCCGGACCGCACGAACACGGCCAACCCTCCTCCCCCTTTGTTGATATACTCGTTGCGGCTCGAATGAAGGCAGCGCAGTGAAACGGCACCGCGCGGGAACGAGGAGGAACGTGGCGAAGGAGCGCGGCACTGTCGCGCCGCACTGTTGAGGCTGAAAGAAGCTGCGGCCAGATTCGGGCCACGGCGGAGGGGCACGGCGCCGTCGCGCCGCGCCGGAGAACCACGAAGAGGCCGCGGTGGAGGGGCGCGGCGCCATCACGCCGCGGCAGTACAGGGAGTGGCGACCGGAACCACCGGTCGCCGATGCATGGAAGGCGGGACCCACGGGGGGTCCTGCAGTGGCACACCGGCCGAAAAACTCGGTCGGCTGTTTATGGAAGAATCGGGGGTCGTAACTCCCGACTGGCAAAGGAGCGGGCCCCCACGTGGGGGCCGCCGTTACAACCCTTCCGCGTCCGCTCGGCCAACGCCAAGCCACCCCACTCGGCCAGCGCCGAGCTGACCAGGCCGGACCGGCCTCGCTGGGTCGGGCCACCCGTGCTGGGTCGGACCCGGACCCGGGTTGGGTCGACCCGGTTTGGTCTGACCCAGGGGGTTCTAGGTCGGGTCAGTCCGGGCCCGAACCCCCCTAAAATCAGACTGGTTCGTTCAAATGCACATAACTTGGGCTACATACCTCTGATCGACGCACCGTCAGTTGAGATACGATCCTTGGATCGAGACGGTCGTTTCGGTATATTACACTAAAGGTTTCGGAGAACTTTGGGTACATCCAGGTTGGTACGAACACGAAACCAACCGGGCCCTCGGAGCGGAAACGCCTATAACTTGATCTCCAGACGTCTGATTGACGTGTCGTCGATTTGTTGGTTTCCTCTTAGTGAGACGGAGCTTTTGGATTACTCCGCTAAAGGTTTGGATACAGTTGGAGTATGTTCGGGTTGTTTTTGTCTTAAAAACCTATCGGGCCCCTGGAACGAAAAGGCCAATAACTCTCAGGTCGGGCGTCCGATTGACGCATCGTCTGTCGCATTGAGTTCCTTTTGTCGAGATGGAACTTTGGGATACATTAACTCTGGACTACGTGTCAGTTGATGTATCGAACCCCTTGGCTCATGGAGCAGACCCTCCCAGAATCGAGCGTGCTGTGTGCGGGAACCCTAGAGCTGGCTGCGACTGTGAGGACGACTACCGTACCGGGATCCTCTGTGGGTTCGATGAGGACGACTACCATACTAGGATCCTCCGTGCGTTCGACGAGGATAACTTTCATACTGGGATCCTCCATGGGTTTGACGAGGAAGACTACTGTACCGGTATCCTCCGTGGGTTTGACGAGGATGACTACCGTACTGGGATCCTCCGTGGGTTCGACGAGGACGACTACCATACTGGGATCCTCCGTGGGTTCGATGAGGTTGACTACTATACTGGGATCCTCCGTGGGTTCGACTACCGTGTTGGGATCCTCCTTGGGTTTGACGATGATGACTACTATACTTGGATCCTCCGTGGGTTCGGCAGTGACGACTACTAAACTTGGATCCTACGTGGGTTCGGCAGAGGAGATGATTCAGAGGCTACATCTAATCATCTCCACCCCTCTTCGTAAATGGATACCTGTGTGAGCTAAGTCTTGACTTTCGATCATTATCTTCGATGTGATTGACTTTATATCCTGTGTGGATTAGATTATTCTTTCATGTGTGGATTGAGTCATACTTTCCTGTGTGGATTAAGTTTTACTTTTCTGAGTGGACTGGATTGTACTTGAGCTCGTGAGTTGGAGCTAAACTGGATTTGATGACTTAGTTATATGTATGGTCATATAACTAAGTAGTGTTAGATTATACTTCGTGATTGTATCTTTTATTTTTGGTTTATCCTTTGTGGATTCAGGGAGACCTTCGGGGATCTCGAGGTCCCTACTGAGTATCGTATACTCACCCCTACACGGGCTTCGCCCGCACTACGTTGTGTTGGTTGCAGACAACAGACATCACTGATCGTGGTTGAGGCTTGTAGAGATAAATGGTACTCGGAGGTGGACTTCATGACGAGACGGTACCCAGAGGTGGACTGGACGATGAGAGGGTACCCGGAGGTGGACTTCACGACGAGACGGTACCCGGAGATGGATTGGACGATGAGAGGGTACCCGGAGGTGGACTTCATGACGAGATGGTACCCGGAGGTGACAGACGGACGTGGAGAGCTGAGGTGGCCATCTGTACCTACCCTTCAGGCAGGGACTCCGGAGGACGATCCAGGAGCATCTTGACACCTTCCTTTTGTTTTGTCTTTTTCTTTTACTTTACTGTTGGGCTTGTATTTCCGGCCCCCTTTGTACTTTCAGCACACTTGTTATATTTCTTTACTTATTGTTTTCTTCCACTTGTACTCTGGTTGTGTGTGCCTTTACATTTCATAAAGGCAATTCATTCCCAGTTGTAGGGATTTACGCCTTTAGTGCTAGTCGCCAGCCCCTGGCCTATGGAAGGCGGGCTTGGGGTAGTTACGACATGGGCCCCGGGGGACGGTTCGTGACATAGTTCATTCCTCTATGTTTAGGAGGAAGTTATTATTGAAAATCCTTTTGGTTTTAAAGATATTTATTTTTGGTAATGTGTATTTAAACATACCAAAACACTTTATGAACTTAAATAGTCCCTGAGAGCCTACTATGATAGATTATCTGGATTTTTACTTCAAAACAAATTTGTTAAAGAAATGATATATCCCACTTTTTTATCAAGATAGTTTCCAACAACACTATAATTTTATAAATCTATGTTGATGACATCATTTTTTTATTACCCTAAAAAACACATGCATAAAGTTTTTCAAAATTTATGAAAATTGAATTTAATATGATTATTAGGGATGAACTTACTTTCTTGTATTCCAAATAACTTAGTGACTAGAAAGAACTATCTCAACTCAGCATAAGAAAATTAGAGATTTACTTATGAATCTTAGTTTTTATAATACTTTAAGTCTTGGTAATCTAGTAGGTTCCTAATATAAACTTGACCTTGATGAATCCAAGAAACTATTTGATCATAAATTATTTTGATGGGTGATTGGAAGTTTATTACACATTACATTTATCTGATAGGACATTATATACTTTGTTTTCTTTTATGTGTGGTTCCAACACAATTTTAAAGAATCCAATATTAAGGTAGTTAAAAATATCTATTTTTGTCTTAAAGGGGCTTCAGAACATGGGTTATTTTATCCTTCTACATCTATGTTTACTCTTAATGTTTATTAGAATGTAGAATTTAGTGGTTATAGATTGGATTGGTTGAGTGGTTCTATAACTTTCCACTATCTTGGTGTAGATTTAGTCTCTTGTTCCAATAATAAAAAAATATTTAATTTCAATTTCTGCTACTTAATTTGAATATGTGAAAACTTGAAGTTTTTGTGCTCAATTATTATGGATTCAGTGCATGATCACTAATTTTAGGATGACTCAAACCCTAATTATTTTTTATATCACATGTGTTATTTCCTTTTCTATGAATCCAATATATCATTTATGATCCAAACACATAGATATAATTCACCACTACCTTTAATATCACACACTCAAAGATATATCATTCTCAATTTTATCAAAATTTAAGATTAGTTTACTTAAATTTCCACAAAACCATTAAATTATGATAGATTTGAATATATTAAAAATAAGTTGGGTATGATCAATGTTAAGTGATCACTTTCCGCTTCTTGTTTCATAGTATTCTGACATTGATAAACTCCTCAATAAAGGGGTATAATATTCCTTTTTTAAAACTATGATAACTTTTTTTATAGGTACTTAATATATTCTGAAAATAAATTTTATAAAAAATTATAATATTTTCTTTTAACATCTTCAAAACCCAAATCTTATATAATTTACCTAAATCTTTGATATTGATTATAATTAACTTCCAGAAGTAATATTTGACTGAAACTTAATTTTTTTATTCCGAAACACTTTTAGGGAAAGTGAGAAACCATGGAACACAACCTCACAAGAACACAACTGACACAACCAGCAGCAAAGATCACCAAAACAAACAAAAAGAACAGCCAGCAGAACCACTAATAATCATAATAACCATACTCATCACCACACCCGACACATGAGTCCTCCTCCGCAGTGGACGATTCCCATTCATAAGTTGGTTTATATTGTCTATAGAGATTATCATCTTGGACCCAGCTCCTTATTTGATCTGGAGAGCACTGCTCCTGGCTCGGTTGTATGGATATGCTATCTTTTTTGAAAGCCAGGATCACCCCACGATCACACTTGGAAGAAGCTATGGTAATTTCTAGGTGCGGAAGATAAGAATAATCCTTCCTTGTTTTTCTTCTTGGTAAAGCCGACAATGTTCCAACATATTCATTCGTCTTTATTTTCCCACCTTGAACAATATCACTAAATGATTGAGTGCCAAATTCACTCAGATTTTCTTTATCACCCCCAGATGAATACCCCTTATTTTCAAAATGAATCTCTGACATAGGTTCCTTGAATCCCTTGTCCTTGCCCTTCCTCGTTGCAGGTGTGTTGCATTCAATCACCGAAATACACTTAACCTCATCTTCAGAAGGAATATTTTACTTCATGTTTTTTACACTTATGATTAAACTAACCTCTATGATTTTCATGTTTACATTAATTAATCCATGATGTTTACTATTACACATAATCTTCTTACTCTTATTTATAGATATTATATCATAAATTATCCTCTTTTTTATGAATTTATTACTCATTGATTCTTGTTAGTAAAAATTTCTTCCTTTATCCTTTTAGAGATATCTTTTAACCTACTCTTTAAGAAATGGTGGTGTTTTAATAACTCTATATAAAAAAGAATAAATTTTTCAAAGAACTTCTCAAAAGTTAAAATATGATAGTTTAATGAATGATTTCAATGGAACATGAATGATGAGTAAAATAACATAACCTTGTAAAATAAGTCAAGGGGGGAATATAATTTTCTGAGATTCACTATGGAAGTTGAGGGGGTATTTTCATTACAACTTATGGGACTATATTCTTTATAATAGGATCATCCATAGTTATTGGATGATAAATTTCAGATGGGTATGTTTTTTCTCTTTTAATTAACTCCTTAGTTTTCTATTAAAAGATTCTCTTTTTTCTCTTATTTTTACAAAGGCGGAGAAAGGTTGTGTGCTTTATACTTTCATAATGAGATATTTTTTGAAGGTTTTACAAAAGGGGATAAGTAATATCACCCTGTATAATTGAAATTACCTTGTAGGAGACAGTACATTTCTAGTGGTAACATCAAATTAAAACTTTTAAAAAAATAAGAAATAATTTTTTGGGAAGCACTATATGGTACTTGCAGGAAGTTGGGATTATAGTGATTAAATATATTTGAATCTTAACTTTTTTTCTTATCAGTTATTTTTCATAATTATATTAGGAGATAAATTATGTGTTTTTTATTGTATTTAAATTAAATACCTGAAAATTTATGTGTTACATCTACATGGGAGAAGTAAGTGTGTTTTAGGGTATAAATATGTGTTTTTTTGCAGTGAAATGAAATTATTTTTCTTTGAGGAGTTATAAAATACATTGGGGGGAAGTTTAGAAGAAATATTTTTTAGATACATGTTTTTAAATTTTGATTTCATATCTCACAGATGGTAAGTTATATAGAAGTTGTTGGGATTTATCTTCATTACTGTATTTTGTTTCATTTGTTTTTTTCATCATGTCATGTTTTTTATTATCAAAAAGGGGGAGAAATTTATATCATTTTCCAAAAATTAAAACTTATGGATCTATTGTTTTGATAAATCACAATAAACTTCTTATTTACTTACACTTATTTTATTGGTGTATTAGTTTTTTTTTTTTACAGAATTAACTTATGATTATGAGTTTTAGGAAACTAAGTGATCGATTTATTTTCTATAGAATTTTTAATTCACAATAAATTCATCAATCTAAAGATAATGTTATTTATAGTTCCATTATATCTAAACCCAAATATCTTAGTTTTGCTTTCTATATCATCATCTATAAATAGCTACTGGGCTTTAAGGAATGTAACATACATTTGGCTGCTGAAACTAATTTCAATAATGATGTTGTGCACCATCTTGATTCTTTGAGTGCTCATGAATGTAGTGTTTTTCAATTTTTTACTAAGATCTTCCATGTGTGGGGATTTATTATAAAATCTCTAAGTTTTTAATTTGTAATTTTTTCATCTGATTATTGAGATTATTGAGATTTTGTGTGGGAAATATGATGCTTCTAAACTATAAAGTTAATGATGTTCAATATTAGAATTTTTACTACTAATAATGATGATTAAAGAGGATATCAGGGATATATTTTTCTAAGTCTAGTGACTTTTTAAAATAAATACTAATTTTTACTTATATATTCTAATTAGAGATAGATGGGGAAGTTCTTAGTTCATAATATAGATACCTTGGATCTAGTTATCAAACCTTCTACCACTTTGGGATAAAAGTGAAGAGATCCCTTCATATGGACTATATATCATTTAATAAATATTTTAAATAATTATAAGTATTTTTTTTCTTGCTCTATGAATTTTTTAGAATACTATTTTAATTTCTAATTATATTTATTTATCTGTTAATTTATTTGACTTTTGATATTTTTATTTTCATTTCATAATTTAATTTGATACTCTGATTTTTTTCAGAGGTTTTATACTTAGGAAATCATACATCTATAGTGGTAAGAGATTATAATTTGGGTTTATGACTTTAATTAAACCCTACCCACTTGAAGATTATATACTTTCCTTGTATGTGGAAACAAAACATTGTGTACCTTCCACCATAGAGCTAATACTACAATCTTCATCATAGTGGTTTGATGAGGATCACTGAGAGGAAATTAATGGACTCCCTCTTCCATGTTGTATCCATGAGTTGATGTTGAATCACCCATAATATGGGTAGGATCCTTACATCTTCTACATCATTATTTTTCCTTACAGATGATAAGGGATAATGAGGAAGATGTCTTCTAGATAAAGAGATAATAGATCGGGAGCTTCAGAAATAAAGTAATAAACTCTACATTGAAGTGGATCCCTTATAAAGACTTCAAGGATACTCCCTAAGTGCACATGAATTTACTCATTGTTACAGTCCAAGATTCAATGTAATTTTTTTGTTTAGTAATTCATTAAATTAATGCATCACCCATTAGTTTCATTAAATGAAATAGTTATATTTATGATTTCCAATGTAGTAGAATAAAAATGATAATGTTTATCATTTGGTTTAGAAGGTTATTATCATGATATCATATACCATTCTTTATGATATCCATTTAAAAAGGGGTATGATATGCCAAGCGTTTCATGATTTTCATTCCATACAAAGTTCTCATATCATAAAATATTATATGTCCCAATTCACATCAAATATACATAGTATTTTAGGAATATATCTTTCAATCTCCCACTTGTAATGAACCCATATATACTTTGGGTCATTTCACCTTATATCATATCATATACAATAACATTTGAAACCATATCCAAAACCTATTTTGGATATCTCCAAAACACTTTTGAAAAGATATCACCAATTTCAACTTGTATCACATCATATGAAATACCTTGTTAACACCCATCCAAAAATTCATTTGGATAAACTCTAAAACACTTTTAGATAATATCTCCAATTCAAACTCGATCCTCATTCAGTCAACCACAAAGTTTGACTCCATTGGACTTGTTTAATTGAAAAAAAAATATGAATTCTATACTTTATAAATGTAAGAAAAGAGTGGAATGTACCAATTCATCAATGATTATAAATCTATAAAGGGTTCTAGAATAATCATCATAAAATCCTTAGACATGTATTCAAACTCCTTAACTTACAACTTCCAATGTTATTATATTAATAACTTCTATTTTATGCTTATAACTCTTTTTAATTTCATCATCATCATTATCCATGTAACCCTTTCTATCAAAATTTACCTTGTGATAATTCTGTTATCTAATGTAACTCTTTATATTAATATTTTACAATCATATCCTAAAACTAATTATAGGATATTAATTGACATTCACTTTAAACATTTACTAATATAATCCTTTATTTTTTAACTGTAATCTTCTAAAATTATAAATATACACCCACTGGCATCTTAGACATTATATTCTTTTCAGAATATCATAATAAGACACATGAACTCCATTGTGTTAGGAAATAACACTTATTTCCTTTAGTTGGAATATTTAACAAATAAATTATTGTATCCATATCTTATATGGTATTCTATGTGTTTTAGGGTAATTAAAAAAATAAGATTTTATTCTTTACAATACATCATTGATATTGATAGAATATCAATTCCTCATATTTTAAAAAAATACGGATAAAATATTTTATCTTAGATAAAACATTTTTTATCTTATTTTTAAAATATTTTAAGGAATATGATAAATCATAAACCTTTTATAACATATCATTTTTTCTTAACAACTCCTTTTTAATAAAAAAACTCCTCTTATTATATAAGATAAATAAGTTTATATACACATACTTTATTTAGATCCACCTAGGATAAATATTTTCCTTTGAATTCAACTATATGATTCAGAAACTCTTTAATTTATCATTTGAATATAAAACTAAATTCTCTATTGATTATTTTCTTGATTATTAATTCATGCATATTAAATACACTTTTAAAACATATAATCAATACCTTATTCCCTTCAAAATAAAAAAATGATTTTTATAACACTAATACCTAACGTAGAAATTCCATGGATTTTCTCAAACCCCTACAGGTATACTGAACAATCTCATCCTATAGAAACTATTTCCCCTCCTTTTTAACACCCATTTAGGTCTCAATGGCCAAGGTTAACAATTGGAAAAATCCAATATTCTTCTTCTACCTTAAACCATTACCCATTTGTATTATCAACATAGCACAAGAGTATAGGCATTATATATCCTTCTCAATAATCCTTAACACCTTGAGAAAATAAGGAAAACATTTCTTTAATGCATTCACATTTTCATAATATTTCCAAAAATTAAAACATAATGAATTTAATATCCAAAACAAGCCTTAAAGGAAACCTATGGTTTCAAAAATTCATTGACATAGCCATTCATTTTAAATATATGAATAGATAATAAAGTTATTTAGGTAATCATGAATAAAATTATTTTTATAACATGAGTTAATCGTTATACATTCTAATAAACATCTAGATTCAAGTGTTAAATAACTTTAGTTGGTTACTCAAGAAGGGTTTCTCTAACACATGTAAATTCCCTACATTCATAAGAATAATTCCTAAGTTTTTCAATAATATAAGAAATTTATTACATTAATCTTATTATTTTTAAGGATTTATCTTAATGTTAAGTTTTATGATGATGAATACAATTTATCTACAATAGAATACTTTATTATATGAGTATCATGTTTTGTAAATATTTTATAAAGAATTTTATTAAATGTGCTCCCACTAAAATGATTAACCCTTTTGAATCGATCTTACCTATTAGTGGTATAAGACCTATATTTTACTAATAAATTACTCTAATTTGACATTACTCTCACATTTTAGTTATTTAGGTATGGAATTATCCCAATCATATCATATATGACTCTTGGATGATCAAGAAAACAACTCTTTATCCAAAAAAATCATTTGGATAAAATTAAAACCATTTCTCTGGTATCCTAACTCTTAGGGTTTTCAAACTAAGTTTAACTCAAATCACAACATTATTTGGTTACCAAGATATTAGGATTATCCATTTCCACTATGCATTACATAAGATAATTTATGGGAACCCTAATTTAGTATAACTTACCTGGTTGAATGATTAAGAACTTGAAATGTTTTTTATATGGAAAGAATCTAACATTTATTTTTTTAAGGGGATTTAACCTCACCAACCTATCTCGTGTATTATATTTTGTATTAATTATTATAATGAATTATTTTGGAATTTTATTCCTTCCACAAAATCAATATGTTCAAACCATATTGATGTGTTACCCTTTAAACAACTCATACCTTGTGTTTCTAACCCATATTAAAAGGTAACTATATTTATACATATCTAAATTCATCTCATACATTAGGTACATGAAACGCTTTCATGAAAAGTCTTAGAATTATATGAAATCAACAAATCCTTATAATAGTAATCTTGGAGCGACATATATCCAACCCCCACTTTTCTAGAAAAGGCATAAGACACTGATCTAATGATTAGTCTGGCCTAAAGCCCCTCTTCCCAAGAAAAACTTACTAAAGAGATATATCAATTACATTATAATTTGAACACCAAATATGTAAAAATAATAATTAAAAACATAATTTTACCTCATAACCTAGTATAATACAAAGTCAAGGTAGAAGAAAACTAAATCAATTATCATACCTAGCATGTAACTCCTTCAATGCAAGTATTAAAATTTATAGAATAAGTTTAACAACTTTAAACTAAAAAATACATCAAAATTCATAATATAACATTTATATATATGAATAAATATGGGAATAAATAAATAAATTAGTAATTAATATATTAAAAATAAGATAAACTATTTATGAATAATTAAAAAATAAAACGTATTATAAACACTTTAAAATTTAGTTGTACAATATGAGAATCTCATAATCGAATAAATATAAACATTTTAGATTCAATTTTAATATGAACTAATTCATATTATACTTTTATATATAATTTTACTTAAATTTATGATATTAAATGAAATATAAACATTTCACATTCCAATTATTTTATGTAAATAATTTACAAAAACTAAATATCACACAATTAATGTAATTTTTACCATTATAATTAATAAAATGATATTTTATTAAAAAATTTCTCTATGAATAACTATTAAAATCCCATTAATCCATTTTAAATTCAAGATAAAATTCACATTTTTTTCATCATGTGTTTCTAGTAGAAGAAATATAATTTTGCATAATATGTGGTTTGTAATAAAATGTTTTTCATCTTGAATTTCATTTGGATGTTCATTTTGAAAAATTCATATTTTTAATATAGATATGTAATTTTTTTATGAATAAATTTAATCTGGTTTAAAACTATGAATTTTCAATAGTGAGACATTAATTTAGAATTTAAATGTGTTTTTAGATGATGAGATCAAATTAATTACATTAATTTCAAAATATAAATTAATTATAGATGATAAAATTTCTCTTTGAATTTAAAATTCTTAAACCTCAAATTCATTATCTAAAATTAACTTTAAAATTTTTTGAAGATTTTTCTTTAATAATTTTCATTATTTTTTCAATTTTCTGTTGAATTTTGTAGATATCCTAAATCATGATTATTTTACCTGCCATTCCACACATAGTCAACCATGTGAGAATCAACTCAGCCACACATCAACATATCATGTTCAACTAACTCCAAGAAAACCTCTCACTCACCTGCCACACCACCCATCCACAAAGTCAGACTCAAGATATTTCATTCTAAATACATGGTTGATCAAGCTAACATGTAACCACAAGCTAATACATCAAGACCTTGTGGTAAATCCACATGTTTCACTCCCTTAAATATACCTTAACCTTCCACCAATAAACCACACCTCCTCTTCCTCCCCACTGAAATCAACCATGAGCACCTCCTCTAAGAAGATTGATAGGATAATCTATTATGAATAAGGGTAGACCCCATGTTTGATCATCCAAATGAATCAACTACCTACATGTGAAGATCCACCAAGATACTACATCAATCCTACCTACTATGACAGCTATAAAAGGATCAAAAAAACTAATAAGTTATCTTGAGTAATAGAGAAGCCCTCATAGCCCGATATAACAAAGGAGATATGAGCTTATTGATTTTTTGAGGTACCGATTAAACCAATTTGATATTTGATGAACATTGATTTGAGACTAACTAGTTTCGATCAAAACTAAGGATTTAAACAAGCATTAATGAAGAGTCATCTAGGCCTACAATATGATTAATAATCTAAACATGATTATAGTTGAATCAAGGATGAAGGTGACAATCAAATATATTTTTAAATATAAAAAATTAGGTTACACTATGTAAAATGAACCAATAATGATATAAAATTACCAATAAACCTAAGTTATTAAAGTAATAAAGTCATAAGATTTATTTATCAAAGATGATGTATTTTTCTAGTGTTCCCTGTATAGATTGATAGTGAAGATGATGATGGGGCCTCAGTTGTTCTCCAATGGTATGTCTTCAAGTTTTAAAGTTGATTCATAGAATGTGATTGATAAATTCTCATAAAAAATTTCCAATTGGTTCTAAGTTATAGTTTCACATCAGTTTCAAACTTGCAAACCCCACCATCGATTTATCAAAACCTACATGTATTTCCAAGTCCAATCTTCCATCTTTCTCTAAGTTGTAAATTTGAAAATCATGAAGTAAAACATGAGATATCTATATATAGATTGATCAACTTGTTTTCTAGGAAGACTAAATAAGATCCTTCCTTATATCTCTCCTCAATTTCCTAATAAGTTCCATATTACAGCCACCCATACCCAAACTCTAGTCTCAAGTCCTCACCATAGCTTTAAAGCATCTCTATCCCACAAAATCCACTCCACCTTGTCACTATTGCATGTTCATATATACCCTCATAAATTCCATCCAAATTTATAATGTAGTAGACCAAAATTGAAGTCCATAAACATAGTATGCCTCTTCTATTGAATCACATTTAAAGGTCCACTAATATATCACCACGTGAACATTCCAACTTCATTGCAGGTCAAATTTACATTGATTCACACTATTTGAATATAAGATCATCAAAGTGAGACTAAGAAAAATTCAAGGGAGGTAGAGACACATACCCAAGTTAAGTGAAAACCAAGCCCAATTTTTATGTCCACCCACTCAGGCCTAAGTCTGTTTCACTAAATCCCAAGAAATCAATGCATATTCCACCCAAGACATGCATCACTAAGGCTCCTATGCACGTAATCATATTGAATGGAACCTAACTTCTGATTTCCAATGTATTTTTGATATAGTGAGTTTCTTATTCTTTGATTCTTCAAACATGAGTATGAATCTTGATCATGGGACAATGACCAAGAAGATGAATATTTTCAAGATGATCCCACCTAGGAAGATCCAGACACTCTGGATTTACACATGGAAATAATTAAAAGAGAGTAAGTCGAGTGAGTGATTTGAGGAATGTTTTAGATATACTATAATAATTTTAGATGGAAAACATAATCATTCTACCCACATGGATGAAATTTTTAAGTATGTGAATAAACTTTGATCATTTTTCTATAAATGTGAAAGTATTCATTAAGGGAGGAGGTTTCTTTTATGATTACTTGATCGAGAGCTGAGCTACTATTTTTTATCATTTATTTTAATTATTGTATAATGAATATTAAAATGGAACATTGAAACCTTATTATTCAAGATAAATATATTCCATTTGATCCATTTTAATGAATTCAATACTTAATTATTAATTCTTTTATGTTAATCTCTTGGTAAGTATTTTATTTATATAAACTTTAGAATATTTTCACTATTTTATGAATTTTAAATTATTCTTCTCTCATTTCAGTATGCACACACAAGACACCTATAAATTATTCATTTCATGTGATAATAAGTGGTGAGATTAACTATAGGTGATGGGAAATATTCAGTCATTGGGAAAGGATAGGGAAGAGACTGTAGTGATCATTGCATTCCACTACCTAAACCAAAATAACATGGTGGAGTGATCAATTGAGATTTCATCTAATTAGATAGATAACAAGATATTAAAATTGTAATTATGATTTAATAGTTAAATAGAGGATATGATCTGAGGTAGAACACTATTATTAATATTTATTTAAAACTCAATTAAGGTATAATCACACACTAAACCCATTAAAAAGGATAAAAACATTCCCAAAATACTCTCCACTTTAGATGCGACATGATTCCATTACTACTTCATTTAATTTAGGTTCATAAATTTGTTTTTTAAGGGCCCTGTGAAAGGACTCTTATCATCCTTGATTATTTTTTGTGGTGTATAGTTCTTAGTTTTAAATTTTGTTTAAGAATGAATTATACAAATGAACAAATATATTTTATATCACATCATTAGTTTTGATTCATATTTTGAATAAATTGTGCTAGAAATAATTGGGAATTTGAGAATTACTAAATAATTTGAGAGAGAGTTTTCCATAATTCCATATATTGACTCTCCCTCTTTATCTTATTCTTACACAAGAGTTACCCTAGGAAGTGAAAGAATGGAAGAAAATATTACTGAATTGAATAGAACCTTGAGAGAGATTTATACACCCAATTTAAACAATGATAATTGGCTTCAAGAACCAAATATTCAATTGGACTGTGATCTGAGAACTGGAATGATAAGTTTACTACTTAAATTTAATGTATTGTTTTGAGAATACCCAAATAAACAATTGAGTGTATTTGGATATTCCTACAATATATTCATACCTTGAGGAACCACCAAGGCTTAAATTAGTTGAGAGGCCTTCCACACTATTTAAGGATTTTTCAAGGACTGTATCTACAAATTCCATCCTAGATAATTCATCACCTAGAATGATTTATAGAATTATTTCATCCAAAAATACTTCCCTACCTTAAGGATTACTCAGTTAAGGAAATAGATTTATGTAATTAAGAAAGCTTGTGGAGAAACCCTCTTCAAGTTCTAGTTGAGATTAAAATAGATAACAATCTATTAACTACATCAACCCTTCAAAGACCATAATTTCTTGGTATTATTTTACCAAGGGTTGATGGAAAATGACTATAACCTACTAGATTATTCCACTTTATGAACACTAATAGAAAAGTCGTCTACTAAAGTTAGAAAATTGATTTAGAGGATCTCTAAAAATTCTCAACAATTTGGTATAATAACTACCACATGAAGAGTTCATGTGTTAAAAATTTACAACTCACTATTAATTGAAAATAAAACTGAATAACTAACCTTTATAGTTAGGTAGTTATCTATGAACAAAGTCTAAGAAGTTTCACCTACCATACCCAGGAGGATCTATCAACTATGTCACTCTCTAGAATAATACACTAATGGGTGTCCATGAGTTTAAATAAATTAAAAATACAAAAACATGTACCAAATATAGTACTAGAAGTAACCAGTAAGAAATCCAAGATTCATAGATTATTCTAATACTTAATTTTAGGTTAGGAACCAATAGTTGTAAAGGCCACCCTTCCAAAAAAAATCAACCATCTTTCCATCCAACACTATTTCAGAGAAAGATATCTCAATTTTATATAACCTACCAATTCAGTACCAAGAAACTAAGGGTTACCTGGTAAAATAGTTTATTAAGTCCAATAATGCAAATGATTCAAATTTGAAGGATCTGAAAGGACAAGTCAACTGGATTCAATCTTCCATCAATGAACTGAAAAACCAAGGTTCAGGTACACTTTTTTCTAAATAAATTACTAAACCCAAGGGTAATATTATTTCTATTAAATTAATAAGTGTTAAAGATATGGTAAAAAATGAATAATAACTATCTCAATCTAAAACTGGAAGTGGACATCACAATGCACCTACAAATGTTATCCTAGAAAAAGAACCAAAAGAAGAAGCATAAGTGGAAACACCCCCAGTAATGAAATACAAGTTAAAGGCCAATATAGAGGAATTAAATCGTCCTCAACCTTTCCTCCATATGATAATTAAACCACACATGAGAACTAGTGAAGATTCATTGCAATATGAGATCCTGTAGATATTCAAAAAAGTGTAGATTGACATTACTTTGCTGGAAGTTATCCACCAAATCCCATGGTATTACTGGTTAACTAAGGACATGTGCACTAAAAATAAAATATTACAAGGATATGAAAACATAAATTTAGGTAAGAATGTATCTTCCCATATTACCCCCATAAATATCTTGTAAAAAAAACAATTTCTAGGTTCCTTCATTATCCATTGTACCATATGAGAACTCACTTTTTCAAATAAAAAAAAATTATTTAGAATCATTGATTAATGTAATGTATTATTTATTTTAATATTCCATAAACATAGGAGAGATCAATCTCACCCAAGTGGTTATACATATTCCTAACTAGACCAATTCCTACTATGTTAGATTACTGAAGGATGTGTTGATAAGTGTATAAGTATTTTTATTCCATATTGATTTTTACATCACGAACATGAGGGGAGAAAGAGTTAAATTTTATTCCCCTATCATAAAAGGTATTATATTTCATAATAAATATTGAATAATAATAATTTTTTATGATGGGACTATTTAAATAACTTTTGTAGAGCATAAAATGAATTTTATTACTCTTGATTCAATGAAAATCCCCCCATGAAGAGAAAACTATGTTTATATTGAACCATTTTGAGATTATATGTTTTATGAAATAATAAATTTAAATTTTTGATGACATAATTTTATTATGATAAGCTCAAGAAATGCTTAATTTTTTTGATGAATCGGTTTTTGAAAATGAATTATATCTAGAAACTATTATGTGTCCTGATGAAATCTATATCGATGATAATAATTTTTATGAATTATTCAAAACTGCTATTAATACTTTTTACTTACATGTTAATATTCATAATATTGATAATATAAAATTAAAACCATCATTATAAAACCCCATTTAATTAGAATTGAAGCTTCTACCCATAAACCTAAAATATGATTTTCTTGAAAAAAAATGATAAAATTACAGTCATAATATCAAACAATGTAAATCCCAATAAAGAACCCTAATTGATATAAAATTTAAAATATAAAATTATGTAAATAGTATAGACACTAGAATAAATCATATATATTATCCCTAACAGTTGTATGCATAGAATTTTTCTTGAAAGAGAGTCCAAACCTATGAGACAACTCCAAAGGATGCTCAACCTGACCCTCCAGAAAGTTGTAAAAAATGAAATATAAAGAATTTTAGGATCTAGAATCATATACTCATTTCATACTTCCAATGGTAAGGTCCCATTAAATTTTTTAAAAATAAAAATGGATATATAATTTTATAAAATGATAATAATGAATTAGTTTCTGTAAGAATTCAGAATAGCTGGAGAGTTTTCATTGACTGTTTGAAATTAAACTATGTGGCCTGAAAGGACCACTTACCCATTCCCTTTAAAACCAAAATATTATAAATAATGGGGGAGAGGGTAACTATTGTTTTCTTGATAAACTATCTAAGTATTTTTAGGTTCTAATATATTTAAAATACCAAGTTGGGACCACATACACATGCACATTCAGTAAGTTTTCTTGCTATAGGATTCCATTTAGTATTTTAAATACCCTAGGTACCTTTAAATAGTGTATGTGAATCATATTTTTAGACTTTTTTGAGATATTCTTGGAGTTATTCCTTGATTATTTTACTTTGTAGGGAACAAATTTTGAAACCTGTCTTGATATTCTGGAAATAAAATTAAAAAAATGTATTGAGAAACATTTGGTTTTAAACTTCAATAAAATCAATTTCATAGTAGATAAAGTAAATTTTTTGGTCCATATAATGTATAAATATGGGATTAAAGTGGATAGGTTAAAAATTTAAATCATTTCTAAATTACTGTACCCCACCATTGTGAGACACATTAGATCTTTTTTAGGCCATGTTAGATTTTACATAAGTTTTATTATGGGAATTAGTAAGATTGGTTTTACCTTGAATAAAATACTCAAGAATTAAAATTACTTAGTATTTGATGATTCATGTAAGATATATTTTTATAAGATAAAATAGATCCTATTCACATCCCTCGTAATTTTCTTACCTAACTGGAATAAACCATTTGAGATACTGTGTGATTCCTCAAACAAAGTTGTCGGATTTATGCTTTCCTAGAAAATTTATGGGAAATCGTAAGTGATAGAATAAACTTCCCAAGAACTTTAAATTAACCAAATAAATTTTATAATAATATAGAAAAAAAAATTGTCAATTTTTTTTTCTTTAGAAAAAATTTAATCTTACCGCTTATTCAGTAAAGTAACTATTTAGTTTTATCATGTAGTATTGAGATATCTAATCAAGAATGATGATACAATGTTAATTAGAGTTAGATATATTTTTTTACTGTAAAAATTAAATATAGAGATCAAGGATAAAAGGGTATGTTAAAATTTGATTTCATACCATATGAGTATATTTCCTCACACTGCTGAGGTAAAACCACCCACTATGATGAACTTCATTGATTTCTTCCCTAGTGAGAAACTATACAAAGCCACCTAAGTTCCTTGGTATGCTAATTTGGTCAATTTTCAAGTACCACAAAAGGTACCCTCTTATTTAATAGTAATAAAACTTATAAATTTAAATATAATTCAAAATTTTATATCTTAGTGGATCCATACCTATGGAATATTTTAATGAAAAAGTAATTAGGACATGCATCTATGGGGAAGAGATTAAATATGTGCTTACATTTTTCTATACACTTGTATTTGGAGGCCATTATAGACCTCAAAAAACTACTAGAAAGTTGTTAAAAGATATTTTATATAGGCATTAATTTTTTAAAGACTCGCATAAATTTTATAAATCATGTCCAAACTCTCAACTTACTAGTGGAGCTTCTAGTACACCTAAAATACGCCAATAACCTATATTTTTTGTGAAGTATTTGGTGTATGAGGATTAAATTTTATGGGACCATTTCTAATATAATTTTTATTCTATGATATTATATTAGCATTGGAATATCTTTCTACAAATATTTAATTAAAAACAACTAGAAAAAATGATTCTAAGGTTTTCATCGAATTTCCAAAATAAATCATTTTTTATAGATTAAGATTTTTTGAGAAATAACCAGTGACTAAGGCACACACTTCTATAATAATAACATATAATCCTTGATGAAAAGATATGGAGTGTATCACAAGACCTCAACTGCATAAAACCCATTAAAAAATGGTAAATTATAAGTTTCCAGTAAAGAGATTAAGTGGATTGTGGAGAAGATAGTACAACCCACCAGAAAGGAATGAAGTAAGAAGCTGGAGGATACATCATGGGTATACAGAACTCCCTATCCTTTATTAATTTCCTCTTATATAATTTTTTATGTAAGGTAACATCTTTCTATTGAGCTATAGCATAAATACTATTGGGTTTTGAATAAGGTAAATGGAGAATTTAAAAAATCTAGAGAGGAGGAAATTGAAGATGATGGAACTTGAGGGAATGAGAAAGTAATCTTATGATAATTCACTATTTCATAATAATAATTCAAAATATATCCTTGAAAAACTTATTAAAAACTAATATTTAAATTGGGTGATAAATTTTTTTTGTATTCTTCAATAATGAAGATCATTCTTGGTAAACTTAATTCTAAGTTGATAGGACCTTATAAAGTGACTAACACATTTTTATTTTGTGCAGTTGAGATCAAGGGAACTAATTCAAATAAACCATTTGATATGAATGGATATAATTTATAGATATTTCATAAATACTTTTAGAAATATCCAATGGAGGAGT
Organism: Viscum album; assembly: GCA_963277665.1. Lineage (NCBI taxonomy): Eukaryota > Viridiplantae > Streptophyta > Magnoliopsida > Santalales > Viscaceae > Viscum > Viscum album. Next base: position 1,620,890,247 of record OY728163.1, on the reverse strand, counting down.
CCAAAATCCTCTATACTTCCATTGAATAAAGGATCCTTAGGTTGTCTCTTTCCTTCACACTAGACTAGATGTTTTTTATTATAAATATATTTTTCTTATAAATTCATTATATAATTGATTATAATTATTTATAATATAACTAGGGTAAGGGACAAGTAACTTATGATGTAAATACCATTTATACTTTTTATTATTTTTTAGGTTTCTTCGAATTTAAATAGAATAAATAAAAGAGAATCCCAATATTTTCTAGGGATCTGTATATAGTTTTTTCATGTTTCTATTTCTAGATTTTTGGAGTGTCTCAAGATAAGAAAACATGGGATTAATTTCTTCATTACTAGGAAAAATACCATTATAGAGTGAAGGGAGTCCATTAGTTCTGAAATTGTGAGAGTTGAATTATTTTGGAGGGATTTTTCCCACTGTTCTAATGGAAATTTGGGTTTAGAACTAGGAAAAGGAGTGTGAGTGTAATAATATTTGTGGAATTGAAATTATAACATGAGGTCACTGGAATTTTGAAATTATTTCAATTTAACATTACCATTTAAAAAATGAACACTTCGGGTAGATTAATCAAAATAAATTGATATAATTCCTTTAAAATTGGATTAAAATGGGCAATTGGGATACCATAATGAAGTTTTGATACATTAACCAATTGGTGTGTGAGTAAATTAAATTTTTTATATTCAATAAGTTTTTTGAATATTTCTGATACTTAAATGGATAGAAAAAAATTAAAAAGTTTATAATTATAAAAAAATTATTCATTTTAGTGAGGGGAATATTGAAACCTTGATGAATAAGTAGAAAATTTACTTATAACAATTACATTTGGGTTCTATAAATTAAGTGGAAATTGGAACTCTAGTTTAAGAAACTTAGGATAAAGGTATAAGTGGAAGTTCCACTTGTTAAAATTATAATTTCACTAAATCTATCTATTTGACACCTGGTATTGGAATGTGAACTTAATTTAAGTAATTAGATTAGATTAATTCATTGTGGAGGAATGATAATTCAAAAAATGGATGAATCTATGTCATTCTTCTTCTTCATTTTTTGTACTTAATTCTTAGAAAAAAAAATATCTATTTAAATAATTTAATTCTCTATATTTCTTAGGAGTTCAATAAACTAAGTATGGGGAGTGATAAAATTATATTTTATTGAAACTTTTCTCTTTAATTCACTATTTAAATCTCATTGATCTATTTTAAAATCCAGGTAAAATTCACTTTTTGTGTCGTATTTCTAGGGGAAGAAGTATAATTGAGCCTAATTTATGGTTTTTTATAAAAAAATTATCATTAATTTTATTTGGATGATAATTTTAGGAAATACATGTTTTTAATATTAACATGTTTGTTTTTTATGAATAAATTAAAGTTAGTTTAAAATAATGACTTTTGAATAGTGAAACATCAATTTGGAATTTAAATTTTTTTTATATGATGAACTAGAATTAATTATGTTTATAAAAATATTGATTAATTATAGATGATAAAATTTGAATTTGAATTTAAAATACTTGAACCTCAAATTTATTATTTGAAATTAAATTTCTAAAAATATAATTTATTTGAATTTTTATTGATTTTTCTTCAATAATTATGTTTATTGTTTCTATTTTGTGATGAATTATACAAATCTTCCAACTATATGCATATTTCTTAGCTCATGGTCGATCCACCTATCATTAGTCACATGACCAAATAGGTGACAATTAATAAGGCTACACATCAACCTACAATGTTCAATTTAACATATAAAGACCCCTCACTCACTTATTTCATCAACCTAACACAAAATTAGACTCAAGTTACCACACTTCAAAGGCACGGTTGATCGAGATAACATTCCTACAAGCTACCATATAAAGACCTCACATTCTATCCACCCACCACAGGCTCATCAAGATACCTCACCCTTCCACTAATAAATTGTACCTCCTCTTCTTCCTCAATACAATAGACTGTACACACCACCTACAAGCTTCCACATTGAAAAGTTAGGGTAGGGAAAGTTACCATGAATAAGGGTAGAAACCATGGTCAATCATTCGATAGAATCAAATTCCTACATATAAAGATCCAAAAATATACAATGTCAACACAAACCTACCATGACACCTAAAAGAATATTGAATAAAACTGATAACTGATTTCAAGTAATGGTGAATCCCTCACAACCTAATCTACTAAATAAGATATGATATTGGGGATCTGTTGAGGTAATTAGTGGACTAATTTTAAATCATATTAACATTAAAATGATCCTAAATAGTGTATATCAAAACTAAGGATTTAACCAATATTGAATGAATAACCATATAATATTAAGATTATAATGAGAACTAAAACATTATTACAGTTTAATTGAGGATAAATATGGTTCTCAAATGTGTTTTTTAAGATAATGACTTCGGAGGCACTATGGATAATGAACCACTACTAATATGAGAAAATATATTAAACTCGATTTGTTGAAGCAAGGAATTCATCCAATTAATATGTCGAAGATGATGTTTTTTTTTGTGTTTCATGTGTGCATCAATGGAAATATTATAATGGTACATCTATTGTTCCCCAATGTTATAGTTGTGGGTTTAAAATTTTATGCATAGAACATGCCCGGTGAATTTTCTTGATGAAGTTCCAATTAGTGAAAATATATAGATACACATCAGTTTGAAATATATAAACCCCACTATCAATTGATCATAACCTATAATCATTTATGATTACAATCTTTCATTTTATCTATAATTCACATAAAAATCAATAATTCAAGAATGATCCATATGTGTGAAGATCGGTCAACTTGTGTTCCTAGAAATATCAATAAAGATTCTACCTTTAATGTCTCCTCTATATCCTGAATAGATCCATATCATAGTCATTCATTCCTATACTCCTATATCAATTCCTAATTATACCTTTAAAGCATAAAAATTACACCTAAGTTATTCCACCTTAGCACTAGAGTAGGTCCATGCATACCCTCATTAATTCTTTCCCAATTACCAGTACAGAATACCTAAATTAGTTACCATCCACATTGCAAACCTCTTCTATTGAATCCTATTTCAAGGACCACTGATGCAACACCACATTAAGATTATAACATCATTTCAGTTATGATTATCACTAATTCACACCAGTTGAATATAGGATCATGGAATCTATTCCATGCTAAATTCAAGGGAGTTCGACACCTAGGACCAAGTGAAGTTATGACTAAGCCCAATTTTGATTTCCATAAGCTCAAACCCAATCCTGTTTGACTAAATATCAAGTGATCTATGCCCATTCCACCCAAAAAATTCATCACAAATACTCCTCATGTTTTCATGTTGAACAGAACCTAATTTTTGATTTCCATTAGTCGTGACATAGTGCAGTGCTTCCAATTCAATTATTCCATAACAAGTATGAATCTTGATCATGATAAAATTTCTAAGAAACTGAATATTTTTCATGATAAAACCACCTGGTAAGATCCATACACTCCATATTTACACATGGATACAATCAAAGGATAGGAATATAGGCATGTAATTTGAGGAATGTTTTGGAAATACTAGAATTTTTATAGATAGAGAATAGGATCATGAAACTCACGTGGATAAAATTTTGAAGCTTATGAAAAACCTATGATCATTGTACTATAAATGGAAAATTATTCAATGATGGAGGGTTTTATTCCATGATTACTTGATTAATATCTAAGATACTACTATTTTATGATTTCTTTTAATCTGGTTGTAATGAATCTTGTGATGGAACATTAGACCCTTCATGGTAAATCCAAGGGGATTCCCTTTCACCCTTTTTGTTAAATTCATTGATTAATTAATAATTATCTTATGATCATATCTTAGGAATTATTTAATTATTTCAAGTTGTAGGATATTTACACTATTTTATTCATTTTAAATTATTCTTATCTCATTTTTTGCTTTCATATAGAGGACACCTAAAAAGTGTTAATTTCCTATTATAGTGACCAGTGAGATAAACCAAGGGTGATGGTAAATATATGATCACTATAATAAGCTATGGTAGATGTTGTAGTGATCATTGAACTCCACTTCCTGAACCAAAATTATTGGGAAGGTGTGATCAATTGAGATTTCATCTGATTAGAGATAGATCAGGAAAGTGAAAATGGAATTATGATTTAAGAGTAAAGTTAGGGGTGATTAGAAGTTGATAATTATTCTTAATATTTATTTCAAACTCAATTAAGGAAAAATCACACACCAAGCCCATTAAATAATATAAAAACACACCCAAAACATTCTCCTCTCTAGAGACAACCCGATCCCACTACTACTACATTTAATTCGGGTTCATAAATTTTTTTTATTAAGGGCCACGTGATAGGCCACTCATCAATAATATCATCTATCAAAACTAATTTTTATATGGTTTAAATATTTTCTCAAATAAGGCCATTAATTTGAACAGTTTATATTAATAATTATGCAGAATTTCAAATTTTAATATAAAATATTTTATATTTAGCCTCATTATTGTAATTTATAAAAAAAATTATAAATTACACTTATAGTTTCTATATAAAAAAAATTATATCTAAATTATAAAGTATTCCATATAATTTAAAAAGGTATTTAATATCAACATTTGGTATTATGGAAATTTATTTAATAAATGTTTCAAAAATACATAATAATTAATTATAAATAATTTATAAATAACTAATTTATAAACATTTTATAAATTAAATAAAAAATATATATTGTTTCTATAATTTATAAACCATTTATTCATTTAATAATTGAAATTTTATAAAAATATAATTTTCCTAATAGATTGTATGTTACAATATACCCAAATCATATGTAGTAGCTCACTATATGTGAGAGGAATCAGTGCTCATTATTTATCATACCCTACGATAGATAAAGCTTCACATGTGACAACATGTGTAAGATTAATATCATGGGCCTGGGATTCGTGGATTATGATATGATATATAAAATATTAACCTCATGTGGAAATTGATTATATAGAAAAAACATAGTGCTCATGGATTTCACAACCTATGATAAGCCTAGCATGAGTTGACCAGTTCCTGGTAATCATGTAATGTAATATATATTATATAGAATTAATGATTAAATGCAGTATTTTTTGGAACTTAATTGGCACCATCATATGAAATTATTTTAGATATCATACACTATGATATGATGAAAAATCTAAGAATTAAGATATTTCTCCACCTATGATATGTCATATCGTATGGTTTGACACAATCACAACTAACAATATCTCATATTATATAGCTTACCATAGAACAAATTATCAACCTTTTATAATAATATCCATTATGATATCAATACTATATCAAGTTTTCTTTATTTTAAAACATGATTTAGATAATCAATGGTCATAATAAGGATTTGATTCCACTAATGAGTTTATAATAATCAATTGACACTCAATAAACATAGATAAAAAGAAAAAATCATTCCTATGATCTAACAAGGATGAAACTAAAATCTTGTAAACATAAAATGAATAACACTTTATACCATAGAGTTTTTTTTAAATCATCATCATAGTGGTTTGATGAGGATCACTGAGAGGAAACTGAAGGACTCCCTCCTCTATAGTGTATCTATAGGATGATGTTGAATCACCCATCACATGGTAAGGACCCTCACATTTACCATGTCATGCAAGTGACTCATTAAGGCTAAGGTAGAAATAGTAATGTGGCTTTAGAATAAAGAGAGAATCAACCAATAGCTTCTGAACCAAATGAAAAAAAAAATATCCCATAGTAGTGGATCCCTTATAAATCCTTCAAGTACACTCTTCAAGTGTGTAAGTATTCACTCATGAATCACAACATAAGAGTAAATAGAATTTAGATATTTAATAATTAATCACATGAATTCAACTATAATGTGTTTTATCTAATGAAATGGTTGAAATTATGATATGTAATGTAGAATAATCCAAATGATAATTTTTATCATTTGGTTGTCATGGGTAGTGGAAACCAAATATGAACTACTTTATTTTATCCTCTTATATGGCATTATACTTAAATATATGATATTAAATGAATTATAAACATTTTATATGGAATTTTATATTAACTTAAATGTAAATTACTTTTTATTATCTAATTGTATGGAATTTTACATAAATATATGATATTAAATGAAATATAAACATTTCATATTCTAATTCTATTATGTAAAAAATTTATATGATCGAAATATCATAGAATTAATATAATTTAATCCTTGATCTTATAAATTATTAAAATAAACTTCTAATATGGTTTAAATAATTTCTTAAATAAATCCATTAATTATAAAAATTCAAATTAATAATTATGAAATATTCATAATTTTAATATAAAATATTTTATATTTGGCCCCATTATTATAATTTTCAAAAAAAATATAAATTACACTTATAATATCCATACGTAAAATTTATATCTGAATTATAAGTAATATCATATAATTTGGAAAGTTATTTAACATTGAAATTTAATATTATGGATATTTATTTATTAAATGTTTAAAAAACACTTAATAATTAATTATAAAAAAATTATAAATAACTGATTTATAAACGTTTTATAAATTAAATAAATTGATAAAAAATATTATTTCTATGATTTATAAACCATTTATTCAATTCATAATTGAAAATTCATAGAAATATAATTTTCTTACTATATTGTATGCTATGATATACCCAAATCATAAGGGGTAGCTCTCTATATGTGAGAGGAATCAGTAAACACTATCAATCTTACCCTACGATAGATAACGATTCTCATATAGAAGCCTATGTAAGAGTAATAACATGGGTTTGGGATTCATGAATTATGATATGACACATGTAATATTAACCCTGCATGATGATTTATTATGTAATAATAACTCAATGCTCACAGGTGTCACATAATAAAGTATCAAAAAAATTAATGAAAAACATTATGATATCAATATGATATAATACTTCCATAATTTTAAAACATGGTTTTAGGAACCAATTATCATGGTAAGGCTCTGATACCACTAATGAGTTTCTAATGATCAATTAATAATTAATTAATGTAGAAAAAATAGTAATAAGACTCATTACCAAGATCTACCATAGATGAAATGGAAATCATGTAAATATTAAATGAAGAACTTTTTATACATTTCATCATAGAGTTGTTATTGTAATATTTATCATCATAGTTTGATGGGGATCACTAAGATCCATCTAAAGGACTCCCTCCTCCATGGTGTATCTATGGGTTAATGTTGAATCACCCATCATATGGGCAGGACCCTCACATATCCCATGATATGATAGTGCCTCGAGAAGGTTAAAGGATAAGGAGGAAGGTATATTTTTGATAAAGAGTGAATCAACTAGGATCTTCATAACCAAATAAACAACCACCTCGTGGTAGTGTATCCCTTATAAATCCCTCAAGTACACTCCCTGAGTGCACAAACACTTAATCATAAGTTACAATGCATGTGTAAATGACATTTATATGTTTAAGAATTCATCACATGAATGAATCTCTCATGAGTTTCATCAAATGAAATGGTTACAATTATGATATCTAATATGGATGGATCCAAATAATAAAATTTATAATTTGGTTTAGAGGGATAGTGGAATGATATTATATACTATTCCTTGTGATATCCCTTTATAAAGTAATATGATATACCTAGGTTTTCATGCTTGTCATACCAATGGCACAATCATATTGTACAATATGATATGTCCCAATGCACATAAAATATACATGAGATTTAGTGAATATATCTTCCAACCATAATAGATACTGTGATTATATAAATATTTTAAGGATCTATTTAGGGATCATACTGTGTGTTGAATAATGAGATGATTATTTTTTCATGTATCTAAAAAGGTTAATGGGAGAACCATAGTCTTTCAAGTGAAATATATTTATAACATATGGAAAACATATATTAGTCTTAAATTTATTTTAGAATAAAATAATAATAATAATAATAAATGAATTAAAGTAGTGACCCAAGTTCTAGGGAACAAGATCTAATGATATTTATCTATAGGGTTACTTAAACCAAGTTATAGTATATACATTGATAAGGTGTTTGAAATAAAATATAAAACAATTCAAGAGTTAATTGTATCTTATGTGTCATTTGATTAATCTCTCCAAGATGATGTGTTTTAGGCACATGTGGTCTTTAATATAATGAGTGAAACTCCATACGCTTATGAAATGGGATTTATCAAAAATTCCATGATATATAATGAGATTTTATATTTCTTATGAATAATTCATGGTAGTAAAATATAAAATAAATCGAGTATAATTAAACAATATAGTATTTATAACTATTCAATGGTACTTGTGAAAGTACAAGGGATAATTTTATGGTACCTAGAAGGGAATACTAGTTATTAAGAGGATAAAAAAAACTAGTCTTCCTTTAGACAAATTTGATCTAATATTTCAGTTAGGTTAAGAAAATAATATGTGGAATCTTATTGAATCATGTGGTGGATATATCTACAAATAATAAGTATGTTACAGATTCTAAAGGAGCTAAAAAAGTAGTATAAATATGCAATGATTGGTTCCAATTCTTGGAATTTTATGTTGAAAAATATAATATATTCATAATTTATATCATAAAAACATTATAGAAAATGTACTAGACAATAATTAAAGTTTATAATATAGGGAAAAGTTATATACTTAGGAATTACATCTCTTGAGAATCTTTACTCAAAAAGGTGAATTCTCTATTAGCAGAGTATCCATAGAAGAAAACAGGATAATATAAATGACTAAAGCCACAAATCAGTAGAATCATGATTTATTATGTGATATATAGAAAGTTCATGATTAGGAGTAGGTTATAGTACATGTGGGATTCATTTGGAGTTCTATCTCTAGAATAAATTGACTTTATAAATTCGATTATGAATATATATATATATATATTCTTATCAAATAATTATTACTCTTATGTGTAACATTAATGTGAAAATTTCATTATAATATTTGTTACATAAAAAGGTTATAGCAGTTCCTCACTATAATGAGAACCTAGAAAATTCAATAAAAATATTCATAAATAAATATATATTTCATTGTAGATGAATCTATTTAATGGGACACAAATTATGTTTTACTATCATGTTTCGGGTGCCCATAAGCATTGATACTTATTCTCATGAAGTTTTCACTATGGGATCTCCAATAATAATGGTCATGAAGACATACATGTCTATAGGAATTCCACATGTTTTATGTTTCATTGGATATTCCTAGATGTGGGTGTTTGTATTATTCCTTATACTTATGGAAATTATTCATGTGTATCATGAATTATGTACTTTGATGTATGGAAAAAAATCATTATAACATATGATCATAGTGAGGTATCATACATCTTATGCATCATAAGTTATTTGACATTTATTTAATGGTAAAGAAAAGATATGTACCTTTAATATTAATGAAAGAAGATATATCAATCTCTTTGATTGAAATATATCTATGTGACAAAATCCATGGCCATAGTATTTTAAAGAAGAGCTCATTTAAAGAATCTAAAAATCGATAAATAGAGCATATAATATAATGACACAAGTTTTCATCCTACTTGATGAGATATCAATTGATAAAGGGACTATATTAATTGGTAGGATTCATAAAAAGTTTTTTATAGTAGATACAATAACTTATTTATCTTCAGGAACCTTGACGTGTTTCTTAACATTAATATTAGACTTTAAGTATGTTCATTTATTACCATTGAGAAAGTGTCCTAGTGGTTCACACACTAAGTGTATCCAGAAACGTAGTAAATTATATTAAATTTAAATTTAAGAATAAATATTATTCTTGGATTGTGGAATAATAATTATTCAAGTAAATTTGATTGTATATATTCAATCATGATATATTTGTGTTTATAATATGTGAGTCGGATTTTATATATTATTTAATTATTCAAAAGGTAATGATATAATATATATTTATTCACAAGTTTAGTTAATAGAGTAAAATAAATATTTATTCGAGTTACATGAATATTTAAAATTTATTTATTTATTCACAAGTTTGGTGTATATGATATTTATTTTTTATCAAAAAAATAATATTTATTTGAGTAAATATAATATTTATTCACAAGTTTAGTGAATATAATATTTTTTATTTGAACAAATATTTTTTATTATTCAAGGTTTGAAAAACTTTAAGAGTGAATATGTATGGATATAGTTGCACAAGAGCCTCATCCCAGTTGGTGAGGACTCGCTAGGTGCATCCAAGAGACCCGAGATCAAATCCAGGTGGAGGATTATTTCCGGGTACTATAGAAGACTGTAGCAGGAACTGTAGCAGGCACTGTAGCAGTACTGTAGTAGTACTGTATCAAAAACTGTTCGGTACTGTAGTAGTTGGAACTATTCATCCATCTGGGCCTTCGGGCCACCGGTTTGGTCCTCGGGTCCTGCAAGGCTTTAGGGCCACCCAAGGCCTTCGGGCCAGTTGATTCTCAAGGCCTTCGTGCCACCATAAGGCCTTAGGGCCAACCCAAGGCCTTTGGTCCACATGAATGCAGGCCCCAAACACACTACAAAAAAGGAGCAGCCCCATAAGAGGATTCAGAGCAGGTGCACTCACCAGAGTAGAGCCAAATGGATTGTCAGAATGAGAGGGTATTGCTATGCCATCGGTACCATCCTTTTCTTGCACGGGAATCCTAGCCAGACAGTCATGCAAAGGTGGAGAGATACTATCAGGATGTAGATGCTGGGAAGGGGCAGTTCCTTGTAGATAGTCTGGTTGAATTCCCTAAGACCTTCAGGTCATGTAATCTCCTAATCCTATGGGCCATGTAATCTTTGAGCCTACGGGCCTTGTAAGGGTTCCCCCTCATCCCTTGAAAGGGGGGTTATCCAAAATCAATAAAAATGAAGTCCTTTGGGCCATTCAAGTATGTATGGATATAGTTTAATGACCTAATGGAAATGATATGTTTTATTTAATATCATTTAAATAAATATTAATTTATTAAAATAAATGATATTATATTTTACCCATGTCATGAAAAATAATAATAATATTTTTTTCTTGTCGATGTGAAGTTTAACTTGGAATAAATAATATAAAAAGATCCATTATAAAATTATAATTATTTAACCCTAAGTATATAAATCAAAATATATAATTTCTATATGTGTGGAGAAATTGATAGATGTGTTGACACAAAAGTGACATTTTCTAGAATTCTCTCAATCCCTAAAGAGACATTATCCTTTCCTCCCTTTATCAATAACCTATAGAAAGAACAAGAAATTGTTTTTTTATCTAAAGTGAGAAACATGAAGCAGATGATCCTTCCATGCTAGCACATGGAACATTAGAAACACCATTTAGATATTTGTATACCACGTGTGGATACATATAGAGTAATATTCTATTAGATTATCCATTAAAACAACATCATGATAAGAGAGGTGATAGAAATTGATCAAGGATATTACCACAAATGAGGTAATTATATAGTCAAATTAATTATAAATTAAATTTTCATGATCATTTATATGATATTATAGGGTGTTCTCATCTACTTATTCAGATTTATCTATTGATGTTAATGAAAAAAAAATTAAGAAACTGCCCAATTCTTCTTTTGTGGCTCAAAACTTTTTCAGGGAGTATGAGTCTACACTACTCAAGACTTTCTAGGTAGAGATGATGAATATTTTAGTGTATCTTGTTGGTAGTATATTGTCATATAATAACCATAATAAGACCCAATAGGGGGTTAATTGAGTTATTTTAAATTTTTCTTCACTTAGAAAAAAAATATCCCTCTTTTGTTTATGACTGATATTTGTTATATCCATTAATAAAACATGAAATAAAAATAAAGGAATAAAATAAATGCACATAGAGAGGCTTATAGTGGTTCGGGTAATAGAAGTCCCCTAGTCCACCCCACCACCACTCTTATCTATGAGTGTGATGATTTTAAAAAGTCCAATATTTTTACCGGGAACTGCCATTTCTTTTCTCATGGACTGCACAACCAAGTGAAAGAAGTTGACACTTGGTACAAGAATAGAATATTTCAACCAGTCTCTAGAAAAGATTTAAAAACAATATCCTTAAAGGGTTATTTTACTATGAACCTTTAAAATTAAAGATAAAAACATAAATACTTTACATATTTCAGTTAACTGCTATAAGAAATAGCTGACAGACAAGAAAGATCTCCAATGAAAATAATATGAAGAGTAAGCATCTCAAGAAGAGTATTCTACTCATAGAAAATATTTATAAAAAAATTGATAAATAAACACTTTTTATTTCTTGTTTAAATATGGAAATATAGTGTCTTTATTGTTTCTTTGACAAAATAATTCTCTGTATTTTCTTGTTCACTTCAATTTTCATGCATAAGTTCTTGGTCACACACCCACACACACTTACAAATACATGAACCCCTTCTTATTTAAATTAAAAACATATGATTTATAGAAAAAAAGGATCAGTGACATGTCTTTATCCTTGAAATTCCTTAGAAACATTAAAGACAAATAAAATATATTTCTTTGTCTTCTATCTCAGTACTTGGCTCTTATTATATTCGATTTTATCTTAAAGAAGAAATTGGGAATTTAGTAATTTTAAAGTAGTATTAAAAACATCACTTGATTTCTTCAATGGTAATAAATACCAACTAGAATCATGATGAAGCCAATTTTCAGAATTGAATATATGTAACCAATTTTACTTCATGTATCCAAATAGCATCGCGTGGTAATTTTATTCACATTGTCAAATTAGATGTAACTGATTGAAATGATGCATCCATTTTCTTCACATAATTAATTCCCCAAAACTAACATAGTAAATTGAAGAAACATAGCCATTTTCACCATGTTGGAGATTCATGTAATCAATTTATGTATCAAAATACTCACATATGTGATTTCTCACATATAAGATTATTCTACGTAATTGTTTCATGTAGCTGAATGATCACATAAGTGATTTCGTGATCTAGGTGTTTTTACGTATCTATTTCCTTCATATACGTGATTGATCTACATAGCCATTTTCATCACATAGCCAAAACTTTCACGTAGCCAATTTTATAAACTTAGGTAGTTTTTATCCAAAATGTCCACAATCCTTACTTAAGGAAATCTATGGATTAATTCATAAGAATAAAATAAAACCCAATAAGCACACTTAGAAAAAAATATTTCACTAAATTATAAAGGGTATTTGAGATCATCAAAATCTAAAGTATATGTAATATATTGGATCACTGTTATTAGTCCAAAAATCTATCCTTTTTTTTATGATAAATGTAGAAGATAGGATAAAATTTAAAATGTGGTGTTTCTCCCCATTTTTAAAAGACTTCTCCCCTTATTATTATTTTAAATATTTTTTTAAGAGAAAAAAGTTCTCCCCCTTTTGTGTCATTAAAAAAGAAGGAAAATAAAGATAAATCACATGTTAATGTAGCATTAAGATTAATAAAATATTTTTCTGTAGTGAAAAAAGTTAATATGGAATTATGGAAAGATTGAAGTTCATTAAATGAAACAAAGAGATAAATAACATCATATGAAAACAATCGCTAAGAAAAACATGATAAATAAGAAAATAAGTAAGTATTTCATTAATTACTTAGAACTATAAAGAGGAATCAACCCAATACAAGTAAAAAACATCATTCAAGGAACCCATTTTGGTTTTGGTTGTGGTGCTTGTGAGGTTGGATTGGGTTTGGAGGTTGAAGTAGGTTTGGAGGTTGAAGGTGGTGACACTAATGGAACTAAAGGATCATAAACACCTTTTTATTCTATGTCAATTTTGTGATAAGTATTGGTCATATCTAGACTAAGAGGTATTATTCTCCTTGTATGATATAATCCTTTATTGCACATTTTGATCCTAGGAACAATATCAAACTTCTGAAACTCATGAATAAAAAGAGAGGACTACTTATGCATTTGAGAAACTGATGTTATGCCATTCCTGATAAACTTATTGAGAAGTTAAACTTGCCCTAAATAGAAACTTTAAAATTTACAAACAAAAGGAGTGAGAAGTATAGGTTCAATGTATGTATCTTAAATACTATAGGTAATATCCACAAGATCCTTTTTCATAACTATATTCATAGACGTTTTCATCTCTATTAGCCTACTAGGTAGGGATTGCATTTTTTATCCATGAAATTAACTTGCAATAACAAATTTTGAACAACTTCCTTATGATCCTTGAGAGAAGATATAAAAAGTGGATCACTAATGGTAGGTAAGGGTTCAAATGGTTTTAAAATGATAGGATTTTTTTATAAAACCAAATCCTTACTTGTAACTGGAACTCATTTTTCTGAGGAATCTTATGAAGATTCCTCTAATTCTAAATCTTATTTTGAATTTGATTTTGTCACTTTAGAAAGTTACATAATATTTGAATTGATTACCTTCATATTTTTTAAATTAATATGATTGTTTGTATTGGTAATTTAAATGACAAATGAAAATTTATCTCTTTCTTACTTTGAAACATCCAAATTTTCTTTTACCACATCCCTAAGAGATTTCTCAAGATGACTAGCATAGTCATTCATGAACATATATATGCCAACACTTATATTCTTAATAACTTTTTGGGTATCATGAAAATGTCCCAAAATATTATTTTTCATTTCATACAATAATATTAGATAAAGAATATCATCTTGGATACACTGAATATAAGAAGAAACATAACTTAACTCAAATATTATCTAATCAACTCTATTCTAAAAATCTAGAATAATTAGAGTTTATAAGGTAGAAGAATCTAAGGGATGGAACTTTTTTATAAAATCAAACTGACTAAACATATCAATATTTAAAGTGTGGAAAGTCACTTCCACCTCAATCCAAAAAGTTTTAATTTCATCAACTACTTCCTGAGACAAACATAATTACATGGATGAAAGATACTGAGACACATCCTTTTGAGATGAAACTAAATAAAAAATCTCACTAAACTCAACATTTATAGGTAAAAAATATTTCAATACAATTATCAAGGCTTTAATTTCCTCAAGTTCCTTAGAACTTACACTTGAACTAGCTCGAGTCACAGGTGGATCTGTTCAAAGACTATTGATTATTTCTGAGTGAGCAGCCAACATTCCAAACAAATTATTAAATTCTTATTTGGTGATATAGGACTCTTTTAGTTATATGATTTCATTTTTTTAAGAACATACTCCACTATTAAACCATAATAATTTTCTCTTACATTTTCATGATCCATCATTACTTTATTAAAAAACAATTTTTTTTAAAAGATTTCTAAACTCTTTCTAGCATAAGGAGCTACTTCATGAGTAGTTGAAGGAAAATACAGTACTGATTATGTATGAACACTCTTTTCAGGTTTCATAGACACATCATCATCCCTTATTCTATCAATAGGTGATCTAGGCAGAATCGGATCATTTCCCCCATGAACTTCCACTGACTCTAGACTTCTCTAAACTTTAGATATTATAGGCTCTGTTTGAGCTAACCTATCTTTAGAAAAGGTAGTTTTTGTATTAATAACTATCTCTATATACTAATTTGTCTCAGATAATATAGTAGCTTCATTTACATCTCGTCTTTGTGCATCCAAATCTTCTTGAATCTGGATAGACTGACCAACTGCAGGATTATTAACTGGAACTGAAGATTTAGTTCTTACTAATTTTATCTTCTATAATCCCCTAGAAAACATTGTCTCGATAGGTGTTGCATAAATAGTTAGTGAGGTATGAGATGAATCCCCCAAATTCACACTTTTCTGACCAACTGACTTCATAGAGTTCAAAGTATAATCCCATAAATATCTAACCCTCTTTAAGAGAACTGAAGATAGGGTATTAATTTTGTGACATTTCAATACATCACCTTCATTTAAATAAACTACTTTATTTTTAAAAAATAATGAAATTAATCTACCATAAGTATAGTAGTTTAACTTCCATTTTCCTTCCCAAAAATGATGCAGTAATCTCATTATGTATCTTAGAAAACTTAACTTCACATTAATAATCAGTGTGTACATCAAATAACTGTCTTGAAAAATAAATTTCTCCATCTCTATTGATCTTTATGTTATACCAATATAATAAACTTACATAAAACTTTCTACTATGTATATAACACTTTTATTGGATTATTTTCAAAAATAGAGGTTCCAAACAAAAACTTGAACACATATGTTAGACCGGTAAGCTTGTCCCAAAAATAATTTGATTAAAATAACATTCCCCCTCATGGGATAACAAATGATTTTATCCATCTCAATAGAATAAAATACTATTGTCTTTACTTTGATATTTGAAGTGATTACATCTTATATTTTATTGAAATAAAACTCAACATTTATCAAAAACTCCTTAAATTCTTCCTCAAAAACAAAACTTGACTTCTTTTTATCAAACACAAAATCCCATCCTTGAGAATAAATAGATTTATTTAATGGAATTTCAATTGTCTTCAACCACACCATATATATGGATTTTCCCAAAAAAGATCTTTTTCCAATTCCTTTTAATTTTGTATACAATCCTCAGCATCCATCATTAGTATTCTTCAACTTTATCATTTCGAATAAGTCATTTTAAGGTTAAATAGGGATTGAGAGGTCATAGATGATGATTCAAATTCAAATGAAGGTTACGTATGCAATGGAAAAATGATTGAGAGATGATTTTGTAATCAATCAAGTACCTAAATACCAATATTCTTACATACCCAATTTTGGTTTGGGGTTACTACCAATAGATAAATAAATAAAATAAATAAATAAAGAAAAAAAGAGTGAAATTTCAATTTTTACAATTTTAAATAATCAATCAAAATAAATAAGAATAAGTTTTCATACATTATTAAACTAAATAAAATAATAAAACATTCAATTTTAAATTTCAACAATAATAAAGATAAGAATATAAATTTCTTTAAATCGGAATAAATTAAAATACATTAAATATATTCAAAAAAAATAAACCCAATTCTATTTTAATAAAATAAAAATGCTCATGCACAAGGGGCTTAGTAAAAATATCTGCTAAATAAATCTCTATAGAGATAAATTCAAGAGAAATATCACCTTTTTGAGTATTATCTCTTAAGAAATGATTTCTTAAGTATATATTCTTTATTCTTGAATGATTTATCATATTCTTAAAAATATTTATATCACAAGTATTATCACATCTAATTGATACTTAATTATAATTGAATTCAAAGTCTATTAAGTTGTGTTTCATTTTCAACACCTGTGAACAACAACAACTAGTAGCAGTATATTCTGCTTCTATAGTATTTAATGAAATAGAGTGTTTCTTATTTATAGAATAGGATACTAGGGGTTTACCTAGAAAATGTAAAGTTATATAAGTACTCTTCCAATATACTCTAAAACCACTAAATCTAGCATCTAAATAGTATATTAAATTAAAATCATAAGTTTTTTGAAAAATTAAGGAAAGATAATTTGTTCTTTTTATATATCCTAAAATCTTTTTGGCATCTTTCAAATGTGATTCTTTAGGATTGGATTTAAATAGATCATAAAGACATATTGTAAGCATAATATTGGTCTACTATTAGTCAAATACAATAAACTCTCTATTATTCCTCTATAAATCATGTTGTAAACTGATTTCCAAGCTTCATCCAAGTTATGTTTTTCATTAGAACTCATAGGGGAAGTATGTATTTTACCACTTTAAATTACAAACCTTTTTAGTAAGTCTAGTATGTATTTTCTTTGATTTATCACATTCCCAAAGTATTTTTGATAGATTTAAAAACCTAGAAAATAATTTAACTCACACATAATTCTCATTTAAAATTATTTTTTCATGATTTTTTAAAATTCATTAAACACGTTTTTATTTTTAGAACAAAAGATTACAACATCAACATATATTTTCACTAACAAGATATCTAAAGATGAAGTTTTCTTAAACAAAGTAGGGTCTTCCATACCTACTAAAAATCATTTGATAAAATAAAAGAACTCAACTACTCATACTAAGATCTAGGTTTTTATTTAAGACCATAAAGTTCTTTGGTATATTTAAAAACTAATTTTGGAAAATAGATATTTTCAAAACAAGAAGGTTGTATAACATAAACTTCTTACATTAGAAAACCATTTATAATAGTAGATTTTATATCTATATTATATAATTTAAAATTCATATATTTTCACATATGTGTTTCTATTTTTAGTTATTTATTTGTTTGATTTTGGTTCTATGTTTATTATTTATTTTTTCCATGAGTTTTTGGTGAAAATATAGATTTTTTTCTTGACAGAAAGTGGCCCATTGTTGATGCATGGTTAGAGGAAACTGTGCACCCTCTTCCAGGAAACCATGCAACCAATTTCTATTTTGGGTAGTGGAGACCACATGGTTGTCACACAGTTTGGTAAACCATGCAGTCTAACCATATGGCTTGTTCCTCTTAGATAGTTAGGGGTATATGGTTGCTACATAGTTTTTCAAACCGTGTTAGAAAACTGTGTGACCTATCCAGGTCATTAAAAGTGTGATGTTACCTTTCTACCCTCTTCATATTTTAACCCCAAAAAATCCCATTTTCTTTTCTACTGGTTTGTATGACCCAAAAATATCCCCTCCCTTCCTTTATAAGCCTTATATTCTCTCTTTAGGGTTTCATCTATGGTTTTCTTCAAGTTTTATGGGTGATTCTTCGAGGTAATCTTCTCCTCTCTTCTTCCCCTTCCACTTTCTTCAATTTTCTCTTGATTTCCTCTTCTTCCTTGGTCTTTTGAATCTATGTTTCATGTTTATTTGGATATTAATTAATTTTATTGTTTTTTAAGGTTTCTATTGGTTTATCTTTCTTCTTATAACCTTCGTGGAGTGGTTTTGGGTTAGCATTTTTGAAGCGCTTGTGGTTTGAGGTAGGTTTCCATTTTCACTTTCCTATTAAACTTATTAATCATTGGTTTATTTATTTCCACACCTTCCTTGGATGTTAAATAAGAATGTATGATTTTTAAAATATTTTTTTGATATAAAATTAGTTTGTTTTTATAATTTTTTTGAATTATATGTTGTTGTTTTGTTGATCTATACATACCAAATATTTTATAAATTTCTTGGTTGTCCTTTTCAAATGGATTTTGGTTTTTAAAGAATTTTT
The DNA here is from genome assembly GCA_963277665.1 of Viscum album. Classification (NCBI taxonomy): domain Eukaryota; kingdom Viridiplantae; phylum Streptophyta; class Magnoliopsida; order Santalales; family Viscaceae; genus Viscum; species Viscum album. Next base: position 1,620,870,970 of record OY728163.1, on the reverse strand, counting down.
TGGATTAGTAAATGTATTTTTGAAATCTAAAATGGTGGTTTGGATTTCTGAAATTGATTTATAAATGGTTATGGACTTCAAAGTGGTGTGTGTTTTGTTCTTTGAAATTGATTTTACAATGTGAAGGAAATGTGTCGGTTTCCTTTTAGAAACATGTGATTTTCTAAAGGGTAGTTGAGGCATGTTTGGAACTTTTGTGAAATTGGTGGTCTAGAAAACTCTCTTAGGATAATCCTCTTGTCTTGGTTTTTTTTAATGTTGTGGGAGGGTCCCGTAGAGAAGCTCCCTTGTGATTAAATGGTTGAAAGGAAATAGATTGGTCTTTGGGGTGACTCGAGGGTGACTTGTTGTGTGTTTTTCTTGTGAATGATATATGTGCATGTGATTGGCTACTTGTTTGGAATTATTGTTTTACCCCAAATTTAGTCTTTACATGGGATCCTGGTATAGCTAATAGATTTTTGGCCAATGGTTGCTGCACTAGTTAGGATTTTTCTCTAGCTAGTGTCCCTTATCATGGACTTTAATTCACTTTGGGATAGTGCCCCTTGGTGAAACTGGGTAGGGTTTGATCGAGTGTTTGGGTGATAATTGATGACATTAGGTGAGGAATTTCTACAGGATGAGTCAAGATATGTAGTATGTTCTAGATTATTCCATTGTTCTCCCAGGTTCTCCCATGTCTGTCGGCACTTAGTTATCTATGGGTGGTGATTGAGATGCATGGTTGGTTTTTTACTCTTATACATTCTATTTTTCTATTTCCCTTCTTATGTGATTATTGTTTTGGATCTTTTTCATGGTGTATTTTTTTTAAAAGTGGTGTTATGGTTTTAAAAGGTTTATGAAAAGTGCTGAGAAAATGTTTTATACTCACCTTCCCTATTTTTAAATGAAATATCCATCATTATCCATTAAAATTATAATGTATTATTCTTGAAAAAGAACCTGGATTAAAATGAGAAAAAGGGAAATAGACCATGTTTTGTTTTAAAGTGGAAAATGTGTGGAAAAACTATTTTTTTATATTGTATTTCAAACCGAAAATTGATGTTTCTTTATTTAAATGTAATTCATTTGGAATATATTTTTTTGGACATGCCTACTGAGCTTTAATACTCATGCCTATTGGGAGTGACACTCAGGGTCACATGGAGACAGTGTGGTCATTAGGTTCAGTTTTGGTTTTGTTTTTCAATTAGTTTTATTTTCAATTTTTGTATAAATTATGTTTAGTTTGGTATTTCAATTTATTTATTTGGTCTTATATATTTGTATCTACTATTATATTTATTTATATTGGGTAAAATAATTCCCTTCATCTCACTATTGATACCCTGACACTAGTTTCCAGCCTTGTAGGATCGATAATGCCTCTTGAACCTTGCCACAGACCAACTTGGGTTATCGGTTTGGGGTCGACCTGGGTTGGTTTATGAAAAAAAGGTATCATAGGTTAGTTTCTTTATAGAAACTTACTTTTAGAGTGCCCTTTGTTATTTGGAATGTCATGGTAGATGGAATAGGACTATCAGAACTTGGGGTATATGTATGAGTGAGTGTCTGGCGAACACTTTATATAACAAACCTTGGGTTTCCATGGGAAATCAGGTTAAGTTTGATTTCTTTGGTTGTTTTGGTTTTTTTGGTGTTTGGAAAAATGAAAATGGGGCTGGTTTAAAGGTCTTGGTGAGCTATTAGGGCCTAGAAAGCCATGTGGATCCATGGATATGGTTCTATAAGACTCTTAGTAATATTTATGTGATTGGCATATGATCTCTAACCATATGACTAAGTCACCCATCGACACTAGTTTCCCCTTGTGAGTTGTTTTAGATCTTTCGTGATTTTTAATTTTTTTTTTTGAAAACCCTTATTTTGGAAATTTGTTTTAAATGAGAAGTAATTTTTGATAAAAATGAATTTTAATCAAATGATTTTTGATGGAATGGGATTTTTTTGGTTGATAAAAATATTTTAAATGGGATGAATTGGGTTTTTGGATGGAACTCACGGGATTTTTATTTATTAATGGAATAACATGGATTGAAATATAGAGTTTGAAAATGATTTTTGATTTATAATTTGGTGGTATTTTGAAAAAAAATTGTGAAATTTAAAAGTAGAAGTGAATTAAGGATTTGAAAATTAGGTTGAACATTTTATATTCAAAAGTGGAAAGGTTTTGTTTCACCTTTGGTATCATTATGATAACTCACATTTAGGGATGTGTGGAGGGTGGATAGTTGATGGATTTAGTGGATGAGTTCCTGAATTAGCATGGGAATATTCATGATAGTGAGGCTCTAAAAAATACCATTTGTGATTGTGCAACCTATCAAGTTTTTCTTTATTTTTAAAAATTGTTTTTAAGAGAAAAAGAAATTGTGATTTTTTTGTAATCGGTGGTTGTGTAGCTTAATTTATTATGTTTAGAGAATTTTTTATGTAGTGTTTTGATTTTAAGAACCCTTGTTGATGAATTGGTTTTGATTGAGTTTTTTTTCTTGTTGGTTAGTGTACACCCCCGCCAATTTTTTGATGGATGTTCAAGGTGTAGCTACAGGTGGTTCACTGTTAGAAAACTCTCTAGTTGATCAACCCATAAACTTCTTTCTTGAATTTTTGAAGTTGAATACTCCTCTCTTTTATGTTCAAGTTGGTCTTCTTTAAAAGGAATATTGGATGTCTAAAGTTGATAGAAACATAAATTTCCTTCAGTTTCATGAGTCTTTAAAGGTAATGTTTTCCACCTTTATGCTCTAAGGTCCATCCTGGAAGTGGTGGAAGTCATTCTAACAAACCAAACCTTGGTAAGATCTTAACTAGGAGTTCTTCAGGGATTCATTCATCCAAAATTATTTCTCTGAGGCAACGATGGTGAGTAAGGGGATGTAGATGTGTTGTTTATAGAAAGGTGATTGATCGGTGTTGGAGTTATTTTGTTATTTTGTGGATCTAGTTTCTTACCTTTTGGATTGGGTTGTAGATAGTTCCCTAAAGGCTCGACATTTTGAAAAAAGGATTCATCCTAATCTGTAGTTGAAGGTGTCAGAGTTTGGTAATATTATTCACTTATGTGGTGAAGAAATTTTTTAGGGTTGAAGCTCTTATAGTAGGAGTGCTTGAGGTGTTAAAATTTCCTCCATTATCTGGCAGTGATGAATGGAATGCTATTAAGGAGATCAGAAGGCAGTTGGAAGCTTTTGGTGCTAGTTGGAAAATTATAAGGCATCTAGATATCTCATCAGATTCCTCTAAGCACGGGATCATAGTCACTTGTAATGGTTCTGTTAGGGTGTTTCCAGGAAGCAATGTGGATCTAGATCCACCCATTTGGAAAACAATCATGCCCATGTGAAGGAGTAAGGTGCCATCTTAGGTTCAGTTTTAAGACCCTTTTTGTTTTAGTTATCCTTTTGTTTTAATGGTTGTGTCATGTGGTTATTTTTTGGTTTTGTATTTTATTTAAAATGTAAAAGTGGATATTGTAGATATCCTAATAACTTTTGTTTAAGTGGAAGCGTGTTTGTATTTTGGAAGTTCTGCATTTTTTCATTTTGAGTGTAGGTGTGTTCTATGGGTACCTTGTTCCTACTATTTCTTGTTAGGGTGAAAGAGAATGATGTGTGTGTGTATCTCTTGGTTTTGTGTAAGTGACTTGTTGGAGTGAAGTGAGTTCCATGGTGTTTCATGTTCCTATGGATCAACCTGGGATACTGTGTGGTTTCTTGTGGCACCAAAAGTGATAGTTATGATCAAGGGTTGTCAGTTCCTAAATGTGGGGCATAAGATTCTTCAACACATTAAGGCTCCAACCATAGGTCCCAGAGTGAAGCTCTTCATGAAGTAAGAAATCATAGAGGGTGTGGGGAACCTTGGATCATACATTTTCTCCTTTTTTGGGTTATAGGAAATTTAGATGTTCCTATGGTAGTTTTCCTTATCATTATAAGTTCCTCTTTGTTGAAAAAATCTTGGTGGTCTTACCCTCATATAATTCTAGGGGTTGTACCTTTTTGGATGTGAATCTCTTATTGGTTTTACTTATGTGGATAGTCCTTTTGATTCAATTTTAGTTTTAGTTCCACTCTTCTAAAGATGGTTTCATCTTATGGATATGATGAATCATGGTTTGGTTTGCTTATTAGTTTGGAGTTTCTCTTGGCACCCCCCCCCCCCTTGTGGTAGCATTGTTGGTCTGTGTGGTGAGTTCCCATGTTGGTTGGTCTAAGTTGGTCGATTCCTAAATGGTGTGGAGACCCACCATGAATCTTTTTGTGGTTTCTACTAGAGTTGGTTGGTGTTAGTTTATTTATAATAGTGTGGATTCTATTTCAGAACCATGTGTATTCATTTGGTTTCTTATACCTCTATATCTCATCAGTTTCTACCATGAAAAACATTTTGTCTTTCTGATTAAAATGATCTACTTCTAATTATGAAGATGAAACATCACTATAATCCTATGAATCACTCCATGTTTCCTTCATTGATTTATTAGATTTATTTTTATAACCAACATTCTTGAAGTATTTATTTTCTATATTTTTATCATCTTGAAGTTGTGGACCATCAGGCTTGATATTTCCAAGATTCTTACATACATAACAACTTACTTCCTTATAATTTCAATCTAAATTATTATATTTGTTGAAAGGTTTCCCTAAATCCTCTCCTCTATTTATAGAATTTCATGAATTTTCTATAAAATGAGAAATCTCACTATTTAAATCAGAAATACTTGAATAATTTCCATCATATGACTCATCTATATGAACTTATTTACACTTATTATCATACCTTGAAGTTAATACTTTTAAATTAGAATTATCCTTATTAACTAACCTATGTTCTCCATCTTCATCTTCCATATCTTCTTTATACATAATCATAATTCCAATATGATATTTAATTTTGAATATTTTGATATTTTTTGATTGACTGATAACAACTAAAATACTACTCCATGTTAGTGGTAGTATTCTAATAAAATTCAAATCCTGATCTGGTTCAAAAATAGGTTTCCCTAAATCAAAAACATTCATCATTATTTTTTTAAATATGCCATTCAAATATGTGATACTTTCACCATCTATAATTATAAAAGTTTCAAACTTTAATTTGGAACTATTATATCTTAGATCCCACACGTTATCTATTCCTTTATAAGAAATTGTGATTATAGTCTATGTTTCATAAGGAGTTTAACATCGAGAAACCATGTAAACTCATCCAAACATAATCCATTGATTATAAAATTCATATCTTTATAATTCAAATCACAGTTTTATTCAATTTCTACATCCCCAGTTTCTGGTACTATATTTGGAATTTCATAATGCTTTATGGATTTGAGATAAACCTTCAAACCAATGTTATTTAGATATATAATCATTTGTTCTTTTTAATATCCATAATTATCCCCATCAAAATAAGGTTCTATAACCGTAGGCATTCCTTATCTATTTTTAGTTAAATCATCCATTATTGAAGAGATGTTTATATTTTAACATTTTACTATTGAGAACTAAATAATCACTCCTCTAATACCAAATATTTTTAGAGACTGGCCATAATAATACTCAATAGAGGGTGAATTTAGTTCTTCTAAATTTTTATTCACTTATAAAAAAAATTCCTCTCTTTTTTATGACTGATATATGTTCTTTCATTTAATAAAACATGTTTCAGAAATAAAAGAATAAAAGAAACAACCACAGATAGATTTATTGTGGTTTTTGTAATAGAATTCCCCTAGTCCACTCCACCACCACTCTTCTCCATGAGTGTGATGATTTTCACTAGTCCAATCCATTTTTTCAGGAACTTATAGACCTTTTCCTAGGGAATGCATGACTGAGTGCAAGTAGTCAACACTTGGTACAAGCATAGGAGCATTTAATTGGGCTCTATAAAGGCATTGAAAAAAAATATCCCTAAAAAGTTCTTTTATCAAGAACATTTATAATGAAATATAAAAAAAGAAATATTTTACATTTTTCATCCCACAACTAATAAAAAAGAAGGATCTCCAAGAGAAAAAATCTTAAGAGTAAGAATATCAAGGAAAGTCTTCTAATCATAGAAAATATTGATAATAAACATAGCTAATAAATTAAAACTTCTTCTTTCTTGTTTACATAGAGAAATATATTTTCATTGATGAAGCTTTGAGAAAATAATTCTCTATATTTTCTTGTTTACTTAACTTTTCTAGTATAAGTCTGCACTCGCACACCCATAAACACTTTTAAATACATGCACTCCTTCTTATTTAAATTCACTACACATGATCCATATAAAACAGGGATTAGTGAAATTTATTTCTCTTTGAAATTCCTTGTAAATATTAAAGAAAAATAAAATATATCATCCTTGTCTTATGTCTCAGTACTTTATTCTTATTATATTCAATTTTATCTTAAAGAGGAAATTGAGAATTTAATAATTGTACAGTATCATTAAAAACATCACTTGATTTCTTTAACTATAATAAATAACAACTAGTATCATGATGTAGAAAATTTGTAGAATTGAATCCATATAGCCAATTTTACTTCACATGGCCAAATTTCATCACATAGGAATTTTATTCACATAGCCAAAGTTAATGTAACCTATGATGTAGCCATTTTATTCACATAAATGATTCACATAAATTAATTTATCTGATTTAAGTGATGTATCCATGTTCACCATGTAGGAATCATCAAGGGTGTGGGGAACCTTAGCTCATCTCTTGTATCCTCTGTTGGGGTGTAGGCAGTTTAGATGTTCTTATGGTAGTTTTCCTTATCATTTTAAGATTCTCTTTGATAAAAAAATCTTGTTGGTATTACCCTCATGTAATTCCAGGGTTTGTTCCCTCTCATATGTGAATCATTGATTGGTTTTCCTTATGTGGATAGTCCATGTGTATTAGTTTTGGTTTGAGTTACACTCTTCTGGATATGGTTTCATCTTATGGATATAATGAATCGTGGTTTAGTTCTCTAATTAGTTTGGAGTTTCTCTTGTCACCCCCCCCCCCTGTGGCATCCTGTCTTTTTAATACATAACTTTTCATTACATTTTACATACAGAGGATCTTTAAAGTCTAGTGTCTTGGAAATCAGGAACAATAAAACTTAAATACAACATAAAACATTCTTCTAATCCACTTTTAAAGCTTCATTATAAGATCATCCTAAGTACAATTACTGACTTTCATATCCTTGAGACATACATCAAAGGAAAGGGTGAGCAGAAGGCCCAGTAAGGCTAAACAAGGGAATCAGTGTACTTGTGATATCAATAAGAACTTGAATAACAACATAATGATATGAGAAATGGAAGTATAGGAATATCATAATTAAAATAAATTGAAACATAACTTGAATATGTGGCTAAAACATTTCATATAGACATTCACGAACATATCACCAAGGTCCATCCCCAAGGTGTCATAAAAATTACCAAGGTATCGTGAAACTTTTCATCTCTAGAGATTAAATCTTTACCCAATACATTGGAGCGCTATCAGAGCGTACCCTTAATATGTCTTTACTTTCATGTGATCCACATAGATCATAATAAAACATTTCATAAATAACCCATGGATAATAAAATAAATGGGTTTCATTTCAAGATTGTGACGTTTTAAAAGTTCTTAAAAAAAGATCAATATGTCATTTATAACCCATGGAAATAGAGTGAGGGTTATATATATGTCAAATATAGAATAAAATGAATAATATTTATATATTTATGAACACCCAAAGAAACTAAATAGTTCTGGGTATTAACATAAATAAAACCATAGAATTTCTGGAGAGAAAAAGAGAAATTTTGAGGCAAAATATCTGCAGCATAACGGCTATATAGCAAGGTTTTAGAAAACATTGAAAAGAGAGGGTACAAGAGTAACCCACTAATAAATAACTTATAATGCAGTATAAATACAGAATTAAATGGATATAAGAACATGATATGGAAATTTGAATGACATACCACATGAAAAGGAAACATGAAATAAAAGAGAAGATGTGATTCCTTTTAGAAAAAAATCTAGCAGCCTAACGGCGTCACATAAAAATTCAGAAAACAAATTGATGAGAGGGGAAAGGGTCTCTCAACAATTGGACATGAAATGGATAATAATTAGAACATATAAGAACATACCCTCAACAAATATAGATTGAAATTAGAAGGCACAACATAAAGGAAGTCATGACTTAAAATAGGAGGGTGAAATGATCCCTTACCTTGAAGAGTAACTTCAAAAGCTTGAAGGTCGGGACCTTGGGAGGATTGAGGGAATATTGGGAGGACTCCTTGGGTGGTAAGGAGACAATAACTTCATTGAGGAGGATTTTTAAATGAAAATAATGAGGGAAAGGCTTGTTATTTATAGGAGAAGTGAGGGGACAAGTCATTAATGGCCAAGGGACACCTCATCGATGGTATTGGAAAAAACATGGGCTTGCCCATGGTATTTTCCCATGGTATTTGCCACTTGGGACACCTAATAACTTTTTTTAATATTCATAAGTCGACCAGAAATATTACATAATAATTACATCCTTAATGATGTCATTAAACACCCGAAACTTAAAACTGTATTTTCACTATTCACCAAAAATTCATTTTTTTCAGAAAAAATCCCCAAAAATCACCTTAACCTAATATCGATGCTCGGAATTCAAAAATGAACTCCATTTTATAAAAATAATTTTCTAAATATTTTTAATTTAATTTTTAATTAAAAAACACTATTCACCTAAAAAAACTAATACTTGACTAATAATTTCTAAAACAGTCATTTACCTATTTTATTGAATCATATTACTTAATCAAGGTGCCTAAATTATATTAATACTTTCTTTAAGTTAGATTACTAATCTATTTGGTCACATTACTAATTCTAAGCGTAAAATCACTATTCATAATTTACTATTCACAAAAAAATTAAGTTGATCTTATTAGATTCTAAATTTCTTAATGAACACATTTCCAGAAGACCGTTTTTTGAAAATCAATACACATCATTAATTATTTAAGGTTTACATAAATATTTTAAAATATCCATTTTTTTCAAAATTCATCAATATACATCCTATATTTATTCAAACATCTGGAAAAAAACACAAACTTCACCATAGGAAGAAATCACAATTTTATTTATCTCAATGATTACACAAAGTAGCTACGGTCTCGTTACATAGCCCCTTATAACCCCAGTATAGGACCTAAGTGTAAGGTGTGCTAAGGTGAGAGAATCCGAGGGTGGATCGGCCAACATTGCCCGAGTAGTGATTTCTATAAGCTTGAACTTCTCCCGAAGGCGATTCTGCTCCAGCTTCACACGAAGAAGTTTGGATTGGGTTTGGTCCAGAGCAAAGCCCAGTGGTGCTACCTCCTTCCCAAGTTTCATCAGATGGGCTTCGATCGGCCGGAGACTACTGTATGAGGCCATCGAATCTTCTTTCTGTATTAATTAACCAAGACCACCTGTATTTAGAGACAACAATCGCAATATTTAGTTTCCAATAGTCATATTGACCAACGATCATATAACAATCAAAACCCAATGGTCTCATTTTAATTATACTCACATCATTAATTAAAGAAAATAGTTTTGTTGAGTATAAACTAAAATAACACACAAAATTAGGAAAAAAATCAATCAAAATTTTGGGTCGTTACATTCTTCCCCCTTAAGAAATTTCGTCCCTGAAATTTTAACTCGTATCCTCAGAAAAGAAAATGTGTGCGTACTTCTGCCTCATAGACTCCTCTGGTTCCCACGTGGCTTCTTCATATTTGTGGTTTCTCCACAACACCTTAACAAGGTGGGTAGTCTTGTTGCGTAGAACCTTGTCTCTACGATCCAAGATCTCCACCGGCTGCTCCTCATAAGAGAGGTCATGTTCTAGTTGTACCACCTTTGAGTTTAGTACATGTGAAGGGTCAGGTATTTACTTCCTCAAGAGGGATACATGGAAGACATTGTGAACTTGTGCTAGATTTAGAACAAGTGCAAGACGATAGGCCACTGCTCCCACGCGATCAAGGATTTCATAGGGGCCAATGTACCTAGGGATGAGCTTCCCTTTCTTCCAAAACCTCATGAATCTCTTCCAAGGTGAAATTCAAAGAAAGACCTTGTCACCGACATCAAACTCCAAGTCCCTTCGATGGTTGTTGGCATAGCTCTTTTGCCGACTCTGAGCAGCCTTAATGTGTTGTTGGATGGCATGGACTTTTTATGTCATTTCTTGCACAAGATCAGGCCCAAGAAGCTTTCTCTCACCAGCTTCATCCCAACAAGTAGGAGTTATACATTGATTCCCATATAGAGCTTCATAGGGTGCCATTTGAATTCTCGAGTGGAATCTGTTGTTGTAAGAGAACTCAACTAAAGAGAGATGTTGATCCCATCCACCCTTAAATTTCATTGAGCACATTCTGAGCATTTCCTTGAGTGTTTTAATAGTCCTTTCAGATTAGATATCAGTTTGGGGGTGATAGGTCATACTGAAATTCAATTCAGTGCTCAGAGCTTGTTGAAGACTTCTCCAGAATTTGGATGTGAACCTTGGATCACAATCAGATACGATAGAAAGTGGAACTCCATGCAGCCTTACCACTTCCTTCACGTAAATCCTGGTAAGTTGACCAAGAGAGAAATCTTTCTGGATAGAGATAAAATGGGCAGTCTGGGTGAGATGGTCCACAATAACCCATATCGCATTGTTTCCTTTGGAAGTTCCCAAAAGACCAGTGATGAAGTCCATAGTGATATTGTCCCACTTCCATGCTGGTATGGTTAGTGGTTGCAATGCCCCTTTAGGAATTTGTCGTTATGCCTTCACTTGCTGACATACTAGGAACCTTGAAGTGTAGTCAGCAATCTCCCTTTTTATATTATCCCACCAATAATGATCACGAAGGTCCCTATACATTTTTTTGCTTCCAGGATGTATAGAGAAAGTAGAGCTATGAGCTTCATCCATCAGCTCCTTCTTTATTTCCGGAATAGATGGAACACATAGTCTTGTATGAAATCTCAGTACACCTTCTTGATCAATATTGAACTCAGGAAACTTTCCATCCTTTATAGCCTCAAACTTCTATTGTAACAAAGGATCTTCTTTCTGAGCCTTCTTGATCTTCTCTAGTAATAACGGTTGAGAAATCGTTTGGCTTAGGGTTGATGTTGTCCCTTTCCTTATAATTCCCATGTCCAGATTTACTAGGTCATTGATCAAAGGGTCTTTTTGAATCCTCATCAGGGAAAGAACAACTGGGTCTTTCCTAGTTAATGAATCAGCAACTATGTTTACTCTACCAGGGTGATAATGAATTGAACAATCATAGTCTTTAAGAAGTTCCAACCATCTCCTTTGTCTCATGTTCAATTCCTTTTGTCTGAAAATATACTTCAAACTTTGATGGTATGTGTATATATCACATTTCTCCCCATAAAGATAGTGTCTCCATATCTTTAGAGCAAAAACGACCGCAGCCAGCTCCAGATCATGCGTACGATAATTCTGCTCATGAATCTTCAAATGTCGAGATGCATAAGAAATGACCTTGTAATTTTGCATGAGGATGCACCCAATACCTTTTATATATGCATCACTAAAAATAATGAATCCTTCTCCACTTGAGGGCAGAGTTAACACAGGTTCAGTAACGAATATCTTCTTCAGCTCTTGGAAACTTTCCTCACAATCCTTTGTCCAGATGAACTTGACCCCTTTTCGAGTTAACTTGGTTAATGGATTATAAATTCATGAAAAGTTTTTCAAAAACATCCTATAATATCCTGCTAATCCAAGAAAACTACAAATCTCAGTTATTATTGTAGTTTGAGGCCACTCCTCTACAAATTTTGTCTTTGCAGGGTCAAATGTGATTCCCTCATTGTTTACAATGTGTCCTAAGAAAGTGACTTGTTGTAACCAGAAATCACATTTACTGAACTTTCCAAAAAGCCTCTCCTTCCACAGAGTTTGAAAAATAACCCTCATATGATCTTCATGCTCCTCGCAACTTTTGGAATATATCATAATATCATCAATAAAAACTACCACAAAGTTATCATGGTAGTCCTTAAAGACTCTATTCATCAAATCCATAAAAATAGCAGGTGTATTAGTCAGTTCGAAGGGCATAACAATAAAATCATAATGCCCATATCTTGATCAGAAGGTAGTTTTTGGAATATCTTATTTCTTTACCCTCAATTGATGATAACCAGATCGAAGGTCAATCTTAGAGAAGAATTGAGCCCCACGAAGTTGGTCAAATAAGTCATCAATTCTTGGAAGAGGGTATTTGTTCTTCACTGTGATCCCATTCAGTTCTCTATAATCAATGCAGAGCTACATCGATCCATCCTTATTCTTCACAAAGAGAATAGGTTCTCCCCAAGGAGACACACTTGGTCGGATAAACCCCTTCTCCAAAAGATCTTGGAGTTGTTTCTTTAATTCCTCCAACTCCACATTTGACATCCTATACGGGGTCTTTGATATCAGATGATATCCAGGTATGTGTTCAATGGATAACTCTACCTCTCTTTCTAGGGGAGGTCCAGGCAACTCCTCTAGAAATACATCAACGTATTTCTGGATGATGGGGACATTTTCTATCATCAAACTCTCATCTCCTTCTTCTTCCTCACCGATCAACTCCATAAAGAAGGATATAGGGGGTTCTTTTAAACAAATATGAGGTTGATATATATCTCTTTAGAAGATAACTGTAGTTTTTTCATTCAAGGCTACTGATATTTCCTTGATTATGCAATTGATATTAGCATTATACTTTGAGATCCAGTCCATCCCTAGTATAATGTTGAATTCCAGCATAGGAATGACTACTATATTTGTGATAAGATTGTGCTCACTAAAGTAAATACTAGAGTTTCTAAACACTAACGATGCTTGGATAGTCCCACCAGGAGTCTAGACTGACAACTCTACTTTTAGAAATTCGGAGGTTGATTCTAAATTCCTTGAAAACTTGGAGGAAATAAAGGAATGCGTATAACCAGAATCAAACAAAGTACTTGCTAGATTTGAGAGGACAACAATAGTACCTGCTACCACATCATTTGGAGCATCGACTTCAGCTGTCGTGATAGTAAAAGCATGGCCTTGATCCCTTGGACTTTGATGAGGCTGATAGTGGTTCCCCTTCACTACCCTCGTATTTGGACAGTGATTGGAAAAGTGCCCATGTTGTCCACACTTGAAGCACTGGACATCAGGTAGGGCATGTACCATATTCCCCTTGTCGTTTGTGTTTGGAAGTTGAGGTTTCACCTCACCATGAAAATTCCTCACAATGTGGCCATCTTTTCCACACTTGTAGCACTTCCCACTCCCGATCAGGCAGTTCCCCAAATGCTTCTTCCCACATTTATTACACGTGGGAAGTTGCACTTTCTTTCCTCCTCTTCCCTGATCAAAAGTCCTCCCTAAGCTGTCCTCCATTGATCTCTTCTTGTCATTGGATCTATGAGAACACTACATCTCACCAAACTCTAGCTCGACTTTCATCACACTCCTCATGATATCCTCATAGCTATCATAATCTTGGTTGGTTAGATTCTTCCATAGATGAGGTCTCAGTCCACTGAAGAATCTATCAATCTTACCATTTGGATCCATGACAAAGCTAGAGGTATATCGTGAAATCCTTGTGAAGTTCATCTCGTAGCTTCCCACAGATTCATTCTCCTTTTTCTTCAGCTTGAGAAACTCCTTCTCCATTCTTGTTCTCATGGAATGAGGGAAATACTTACTAAAAAAGATCCCTCTGAACTCTTCCCACTCCATATCTTCAACTTCCACTCTTTGCCACGTGTTTTTGATCAGTTCCTACCCCTGATCAACTTCTCCCTCTAAGTGATAGACAGCTAGGGTGACCTTCTTTTTCTCTGAACAACATATCACAGAAAATATCTTCTCAATAGAGCTTATCCATTGCTCAGCAATCAATGGGTCAGTTGATCCACTGAAGTTTGGTGGTTGTTGGCATATAAAGGACTCAACAGAATGTTATTCCCTTCGTGGTGAGATCATCCTCTCAGCTTGATTTAAGTTATTACTCATAACTTGAGTCAGTTGGTTCATCATTCGCATGAATGTTTCCATTACGGCTTCCATTGAAGGTTCGTCAGCTCATGGTCCATTACGGTCACCATTTTCATGGTTCCTCCTATTGCCTTCCATTTTCTAAAAGAATAAAATCTTAGTGGGAAACTTGTTTCATTTATGAATCTTTTAACTATAAATGATTCTATGTCTTAAAACTTCATGCTTAAACAATTATATTTCTCTATAATTCCTTCATAATGATTCATAAAAATCTTGCGATTAACTAAACATAACCCCTGGGAGTGTCGTAACCAAGAGTGCATCAAGGCCCGTTGTCATGCACCAGTTCCCGTTCGAGTCTAGCTCAAAGCGGTGTTTTCAGTTTTTACACCTATGTACATTTGTGCCAGATCTGCCTCTACCTGCTCGTATCCAGACAGGGATGTATTTGTTTGATAAACCACTTACTCAATACTCACCAAAATACCAGGAAGTTTTCCCTATATTTAAACTTTTCTATACGGTTCTTCCTAAAGTTTTCATAGCCTAATTTCCATAAATAACTAAACTATCCTTTGATACCAACTGTGGCATCCCACCTTTTTAATACATAACTTTTCATTACATTTTACATACATAGGATCTTTAAAGTCTAGTGTCTTGGAAATCAGGAATAATAAAACTTGAATACAACATAAAACATTATTCTAATCCACTTTTAAAGCTTCATCATAATATCATCCTAAGTTCAATTATAACTTTTCATATCCTGGAGACATACATCAAAGGAAAGGGTGAGTAGAATCCCAGTAAGGGTAAACAAGGGAATTAGTATACTTGTTATATCAATAAGAACTTGAATAACAACATAAATATATGAGCAATGGAAGTATAGGCATGTCATATTGAAAATAACTTGAAACATAACTTGAATATGTGGCTACAATATTTCATTTATACATTCATGAACATATCACCAAGGTCCATCCCCAAGGTGTCATAAAAATTACCAAGGTTATTCACCAAGGTATCATGAAACTTATCATCTCTAGAGATTAAATCTTTACCCAATGAATTGGAGCGCTATCAGGGTGAACCCTTAATATGTCTTTAATTTCATGTGAGCCATATAGATCATAATCAAACATTTCATAAATAACCCATGGAGAATAAAATAAATGGGTTTCATTTCAAGATCGTGACGTTTTAAAAGTTCTTAAAAAAATAAATATGTCATTTATAACCCATGGAAAGGGAGTGAGGGTTATATATATGTCAATTAAAGAATAAAATACATAATATTTATATATTTATGAACACCCAAATAAACGAAATAGGTCTGGGTATTCACATAAATAAAACCATAGAATTTCCAGAGAGAAAGAGATAGAAATTTTGAGGAAAATTTTTTGCAGCATAGTGGCTATATAACAAGGTTTTAGAAAACATTGAAAAGAGAGGGTACAAGAGTAACCCACTCATAAATAACTTATAATACAGTATAAATACATAATTAAATGGATATAAGAACATGGTATTGAAATTTTAATGACATACCACATGAAAAGGAAACATGAAAGAAAAGAGAAGATGTGATTCCTTTTACGAAAAAATTCTGCAGCCTAACGGCGTCACATAAAAATTCAGAAAACAAATTGATGAGGGCGGAAAGGGTCTCTCAACAAATAGACATGAAATGGAAATTAATGAGAACATATAATAACATAACCTCAACAAATAGAGATTGAAATTAGAAGGCACAACATAAAGGAAGTCATGACTTAAAAGAGGAGGGTGAAAGGATCTCTTACCTTGAAGAGTAACTTCGAAATCTTGAAGGTCGAGACCTTGGGAGGCTTGAGGGAACCTTGAGAGGACTCCTTGGGAGGTAATGAGACCATAACTTCATTTAGGAGGATTTGAAAATGAAAATAATGAGGGAAATGTTTGGTATTTATAGGAGAAGTGAGGGAACAAGTCATTAATGGCCAAGGGACACCTCATCGGTGGTATTGGCAAAACCATGGGATTGCTCATGGTATTTGCCCATGGTATTGGCCACTTGGTACACCTCATGCATTTTTTTACTATTAATAATTCTACCAGAAAGATTACATAATTATTACATCTTTAATGATGTTATTAAACACCCGAAACTAAAAACTGTATTTTCACTATTCACCGAAAATTCATTTTTTTTCTAAAAAATCCCCCAAAAATCACATTAACCTAATATAGATTCTCTAAATTAAAAAATGAACTCCATTTTATAAAAATAATTTTCTAAATATTTTTAATTTAATTTTTAAATAAAAAACACTATTCACCTGAAAAAACTAATACTTGACTTAAAATTTATGAAACAGTCATTTACCTATTTTATTGAATCACATTACTTAATCAAGGTGCCTAAATTATATTAATACTTTCTTTAAGTGAGATTGCAAATAGATTTGGTCACATTACTAATCCTAAGCGTAAAATCACAATTCATAATTTACTATTCACAAAAAAATTAAGTTGATCTTATTAGATTCTAAATTTCTTACTGAACACATTTCCAGAAGACCATTTTTTAAAAATAATTACACATCATTAATTATTTAAGGTTTACATAAATATTTTAAAATATCTCATTTTTGCAAAATTCATCAATATACATCTTATATTTATTCAAACATCTGAAGAAAAAAAAACAAACTTTACCATAGGAAGTAATCATAATTTTATTTATCTCAAGGATTACACAAAGTAGCTACGGTGTCATTAAATAGCCCCTTATAACCCCATCATAGAACCTAAGTGTAAGGTGTGCTAAGGTGAGAGAATCTGAGGGCGGCTCGGCCAACATTGCCCGAGTAGTGATTTCTATAAGCTTGAACTTCTCCCGAAGGCGATTCCACTCAAGATTCACACGATGAAGTTTGGCTTGGGTTTGGTCTAAAGCAAAGCCAAGTGGTGCTACCTCTTTCCCAATTTTCGTCAGATGGGCTTCGATCGGCCCGAGACTACTGGATGAGGCCATCGAATCTTCTTTCTGTATTAATTAACCAAGACCACTTGTATTTAGAGACAATAATCGCAACATTTAGTTTCCAATGGTCATATTGACCAATGATCATATAACAGTTGAAACCCAATGGTCTCATTTTAATTATACTCACATCATTAATTAAATAAAATAGTTTTGTTGAGTATAAACTAAAATAACTCACAAAATTAGGGAAAAAAAATTCATTCAAAATTTCGGGTCGTTACACCCCCCCCCTTGTGGTAGAATTATTGGTCTATGTGGGGAGTTACCATGTTGGTGGGTTTAATTTGGTTGGTTTCTAAATGGGGGGGAGACCCACCATGGATCTTATTGTGGTTTCTGCTAGATTTGGTTGGTGTTAGTTTTTTTCTAATGGTGGGGAGTCTATTACGACCTCTCATGTTGGTAAATCAATTAATTCTACATTGTTGGCTTGGAACCATGTGGATTCATTTGGGTTGTTGGTTCTTATTCTTTCCTTATCATTGAAATTTGATCTTTTGAAGTATGCTCAATGGTATTGTTTGAAACAAAGTTGAAGGAGTTACAGTTGGAGTTTTCCATCATTTTTCAGGTGGTGGTTTTGGATTATTGGATCGTTCTGGGTAAGAGGCATAATTTATTTTTGTAATTGGAGGGTGTTTTCTTTGATTTTAGGAGTTGAATCATGTGAACATGTGAACCTTTTCCTTTGAATTGATCAACAGGATATTTTGTGTCTTTTTGGAGGTAGAAAGCATTATAGTGGGGAGAATTGTCATATATATGTTTCTGTTTTGATGTATTTCTTTGTTTGCTTTTGGTTTTATGTTTATTATTTATTTTTCCCATGAGTTTTTGGTTAAAATTTGATATTTTTTCCTTGATATCAGGTGGTGCACAGTTGGTGCATAGTTAGAGGAAATTGTGCACCCTCACCCAGGAAATCGTGAAACCAGTTTCTATTTTGGACAGTGGCGACCACACAGTTGTCGTAGGTTTTGGTAAACCATACTAGTTAATTGTGTGGATTATTCCTCTTATATAGTGAAGGATGAATGGTTTCCACATGGTTTTTCAAAACTTATAGGAAAACTGTGTGACCTGTTTAGGTCATTAAAAGTGTGATTTTACCTTTTTACCCTCTTTATATTTTAACCCCAAAACACCTCATTTCCCTTCTCCTGGTTCATGAAACCCAAATGAATCCCCTCCCTTCCTCTCCAAGCCTCATTTTCTCACCCAAGGGTTGTATATAGGATTTTATTCAAGTTTTAAGGATGATTCTTCAAGGTAATATTCTCCTCCCTTCTTTCTCTTCCTCTTTCTTCCATTTTCTCTTGAGTTCATCTTCTTCCTTGGTCTTATGGATATAGGGTTCATGTTTTTGGTGGTTTTAATTAGTGGTTTTTTTTTGGTAAAGTTTTATCTTGGTTATATTTCTTCTTGGAACCTTTTGGAGTTGTTTTGGTTTGGTTTTGTTGAAGCGCTTGTGGTTTGAGGTAGGTTTCCCTTTTCACTTGCCCTTTAAATTTAAGAATTGTTTATTTCTTGATTTTATCACCTTCTTTGGAAGGTAAATAGTGGTTTAATATTTTTATAATAATTTTTTGATGTTAAATGAGGTGGTTTTCATAATTTTTTTGAAGTATATTCTATCATTTTTTGATCTATTCGCAAAAAGTGTTTGATAAATTTCTTAGTTGGCCTTTTCCAGTGGGTTGTGGTTTTTCAAAGCATGGTTTGGATTTGTAAATGTATTTGAGACATCTAAAATGGTGGTTTTAATTTATAAAATATATTTATATATGGTTATGGAATTGAAATTGGTGTGTTCTTGGTTATTTAAAAATGGTTTTACAATGTGAAGGAAATGTGTTGGTTTCCTTTTGGAAATGGGTGATTTCATAAAGGGTAGTTCAGGCTTGTTTAGCACTTTTTTGAAATTGGTGGTCTTGAAAACTCTCCTTGGATAATCCTCTTTCCTTGGTTATGTTGAATTTTGTTGTAGGTCCATGCATAGAGGCTTACTTGTGATTAAATGGTTGAAAGTAAAGAGATTGATCCTTGGGGTGACTTGGGGGCGACTTGTTGTGTGTGTTGCTTTTGTATGTTATATGTGCATGTGATTGACTGCTTGTTTGGAATTTTGGTCTCACCCCCACTTTATTCATCACATGGGAACCTAGAATAGCTAGAGCATTTTTAGTCAACGGTTTTTGTACTAGTTAGGATTTATCTCTAGTAGTGGCCCTTAGTATAGACTTTTATTCACTTTAGGATAGTACCCCTCAATCAGACTAGGTAGGGTTTGATAGAGCATGTGGGAGAGAATTGATTTCATCAAGTGAGGCATGTGTATAGGATGAGTCAAGATGTATAGTATACTCTAGATTATTCCACTGAGCTCCTAGTTTCTCCCATGTCCTTCACCACTTAGTTATTTGCAGTAAATGATTAAGATTTATGCTTGGTTTTTTACTCTTATGCGTGCTGTTTTTTCATTTCCCTTATTATATGAGTATTACTGCTGCTCTGTTGCATGGTTTACTTTTATGAAAAGTGATTTGATGGTTTTCAAAGGTTTATGAAAATTTTTGAGAAAAAAAAATATACTCACCTTCCCTTTTTTTAAATAAAAATGCCATTATTCTCCTTTAAAATGTTAATGTCTTATTCTTGAAAAAGAACCTGGATTTAAATGAGAAAAATGGAAATGGACCTGGTTTTGTTTTAAAGTAGAAAATTTGTGTAAAACCTAGTTTTTTGTATTGTATTTCAAACCTGTATTTGATGTTTCTTTATTTAAAGGGAATGCATTGGGAAAAGATTTGTTCGGTCATGCTTACTGGGTTTTAATACTCACACTTATAGTTCTTTCTTATTTTTATATTTTGGTGAAGGTTATAGCTTGGTTTTAATCTCTATGGGAAATTATTGGTTTTGGTATCAGAGAGTGACCCTCAGGGTCACATGGAGACATTTTGGTTTTCAGGTTCTGTTTGGTTTTTATTGTTCGGTTAGTGTATTTTCAGTTTTTGTATAAATGATGTTTAGTTTGGTATTTATATTTATTTATTTAGCCTACTATATTTGATTTCATTTTTCTATTTATTTATATTGGGAGAAATAAGTACCTTCATCTCTCCTTTGATGCCCTGGCACTAGTTTCTATCCTGGAAGGATCGAGAATGCCTCTTGATCCTTACCACGGACCAACTCGGGTGAACAGTTCAGGGTCGACTCGGGTTGGTTTGTGACATATATTATGCATAGGATAAAAGAATATTAATGGATTATAGTCTAGATATTGGGTAAATGGTCTACTCATAGTCCATACCTTATTCCCAATTATAAGCTTTAGCTACAAGTCTATATTTATTCCTAGTTATTACACCATGATCATCTTGTTTATTTATAAAAACCCATTTTTCTCCAATAACAGGATAGTCATAGTTTCTATAAACTAATTCACATACCTTGTTTATTATGAACTAGTTTAATTCCTCTTGCATGGTTATAACTCAACTTTCATCTACCAAGGCTTCTTCTATAGTTTTAGGTTCTAACTAAGATAAAAAGGAATGAAACTCTACAAGATTTTCTATACTTCCCCTAGTTATAATTAATTCATCTAAACTTCTTATAATAGTTTATAAAGGATTGTTCTTAAGGATTCTAGGTTGTCTAGGTAACACACTTCCAGTTTCATAGGCATCCAACCTTTCTAGATTTGGTTCTAGAAAATCAAGTTCCAATTATTCATCATTTTTATTATCAAAAAGTGGTTCATATCTCATGTTTTCAAAATAATTACTTATTTCATCAATTTGAGTTACAATATAATCAAAATGATCACTTTCATAAAATTTCACATGATTTTATTCTTCAACAATATTTGATCATTTATTGAAAACTCAATATGATTTTGAAGTAGTAGAATATCCTAGAAAGATACTTTCATCATCTTTCAGATCAAACATAACAAGATTATCCTTGGTGTTTAGAAGATAAACCATACAGCCAAAAAGATTGTATCCACTATTGAATCTCTATTATTCCATAGGTCATAGGGTTTTTCTTTAAAATATGTCTAATTAGAACTTTTTTATAAAATAACAAGTTATATTCATAGCTTCAACCCAAAAATGATTAGGTGGGTTATATTCACATAACATTTTCCTAGAAATCACTTACAAAGTCATATTCCTCCTTTTAACAACACCATTCTATTGAGGTGTCCTGGGGGCAAAGAATATATGATTGATACCATTTTTTAAATAATAGGCATTGAACTCATGGTTTTCAAATTCTCCTTTATGGTCACTTACTAAATCAATAATTTTGGTATCTTTCTCTCATTGAACTGATTTTCAAAAACTTATAAAAATAGAACAAGCATCACTTTTAACACCTAAAAAGAAAATCCATGTAAATCAATAAAAAGCATCAATTAAAATATAAACAAAAAAATTTCCTCTAAGACTTGAAACTCTAGATATACCAAACAAATCTGTATGAATAATCTCTAGGGGTATATATATAAAAATATCTTTAAATTGTTTAAAAGATGACTTATGTTGCTTGGAAATTTAGAATGCACCACATTGATTCTTTTTATTCAATTTAAGTTGAGTTAAATATGAAAGAAAATTAATTTTTGGAAAATTTTCACAAATAATACACACTACAATGTCCTGATCTTCTATTCCATATCCATAATTCATTTTTTCATATTTAAAAAGTTCACCTTTTATCTACTCAAATAATTAAGATCTAGTGTATAAACATTCTCTGTTTGTGGTGCCTTAAATTTAAGAATTTTATCTTTAATAATAGAACATGAATTATTTGAAAAATAAACAAAATAATTGTTACCACAAAGTTGAGAGATACTTATCATATTATGTTTTCAACCATTCACATAGATAAATTTATTTATAATGAAAGATTTTGGATTTACAATAGGTCCAAATCCCATAATATTTCATTTATCATTATCACCAAATGTGACATGACCTACGTCTATCTTTGATAGAGTGAAAAATAGATAAATATCCACTCATATTCCTTAAGAATCCACTGTCCATATACCACATTTCATTGGTGTTCTTAGACCTCTGTATCTCATTGTTTTATGCTATAAAAAAATTTGTCTTTTTGATTAAAATGATATACTTCTAATTCTAAAGATGAAACATCACTTGAATCCTCTGAAGCACTACATGTTTCCTTTACTGATTTCTTAGCTGTATTTTTATAACCAACATTCTTGAAGTATTTCTTTTTTTGTATTTTTATCATCTTGAAGTTGTGGAAGGCTTGATATGTCTAAGATTATTATATACATAACATCTTAATTCATTATAATTTCTATCTAAATTATTATATTTGTTGAAAGGTTTCTTAAAACCTCTCTTCTATTTACATAATTTCTTGAATTTTCTATAAAAGTGAGAAATCTCACTATCTAAATCAGAAATAATTGAATAATTTCCATCATATGACTCATCTATCTGAACTTATTTACACTTATTATCATCCCTTTAATTTAATAATTTTAAAGTAGAATTATCCTTATTAACTAACCTAGGTTATCCAACTTCAGCTTACATATCTTCTTCATACATCATCATAATTCCAATATGATCTTTAATTTTGAATATTTTGACATCTGTTGATTGACTGATAACAACTGAAATACTACTCCACATTAGTGGTAGTATTCTGATAAAATTCAAAGCCTGGTCTGGTTCAATAATAGGTGTCCCTAAAGCAACAACATTCTTCACTATTTCCTTAGGTCTTCCATTCAAATATGTGATACTTTCACCATCCATAATTCTAAAAGTCTCAAACATTAGTTCGGAACTATTATATCTAAGAGCCCACACATTATCTATTCCTTTATAAGAAATTGTGATTATATTCCATGTTTCATGAGCAGTTTAACATTGAGAAACCATGTTAAACTCATCCGGACCTAATCCATAGATTATAAAATTAATATATTTATAATTTAAATCACAGTTTTATTCAATTTCTACATCCCAAGTTTTTTGTTCTAGATTTTGAATTTCATAATGCTTTATGGCTTTGAGATAAACCTTCAGACCAAGGTTATTTAGATATGTAATCATATGTTCTATTTAATATCCATAATTCTCCCCATCGAAATATGGTTCTCTAACCGTAGACATTCCTTCTCTATTTTCATTCAAAGCGGCCATTATTGAAGAGATATTTAGATTTTAACATTTTAATATTGATAGCTAAATAATCACTCCTCTGATACCAAATATTTTTAGAGACTAACCATAATAATACTCAATAGAGAGTGAATTGAGTACTTGTAAATTTTTATTCACTTATAAAAAAAATATTCTTCTCTTGTTTATGACTGATATATGTTCTTTCCTTTAATAAAAAATGTTTTTGAAATAAAAGCATAAAAGAAACAACCAAAAATATATTTATTCTGGTTTTGGTAATAGAAGTCCTCTAGTCCACTCCATCATCACTCTTATCTAAGAGTGTGATGATTTTCACTAGTCCAGTCTATTTTTTCAGGAACTTCCAGACCTTTTCCCAGGGACTGCATGATTGAGTGCAAGTATTCAACACTTGGTACAAGAACAGGAGCATTTAATTGGGCTCTATAAAGGCATTGAAAAAAAATATCCCTAAAAGGTTCTTTTATCAAGAACATTTATAATTAAAGGTAAAAATAGAAATAGTTTACATTTTTTAGATCACAATTGATAGAAAAGAAGGTTCTCAAAGAGAAAAAATCTTAAGAGTAAGCATCTCAAGGAGATTCTTATACTCATAGAAAATATTGATAATAAACTTAGCTAATAAATTAAAACTTCTTATTTCTTGTTTACATAGAGAAATAGATTTTCATTGTTGAAGCTTTGAGAAAATAATTATCTATATTTTCTTGTTCACTTCACTTTTCTAGCATAAGTCTGCACTCGCACACCCATAACCACTTTTAAATACATGAAATACTTATTTAAATTCACTACATGTGATCCATATAAATCAGGGATCAGTGACATTTCTTTCTCCTTGAAATTCCTAAAAAATAGTAAAGAAAAATAAAATATATCATCCTTGAATGTATCGATACTTGGCTCTTATTATATTCTATTTTATCTTAAAGAGGAAATTGAGAATTTAAGAATTGTGTAGTAGAATTAAAAATATCACTTGATTTATTTAACTATAATAAATACCATATAGTAGAATGATGTAGAAAATTTACATAATTGAATCCATATAGACGATTTTACTTCACATAGCCAAATTACATCACATAGGAGTTTGATTCACATAGTTGAAGTAAATGTAACTGATGACGTAGCCATTTTATTCACATATATGATTCACATAAATTAATGTATCTGATTGAAGCGGTGTATCTATGTTTACCACGTAGGAATCATCAAGGGTGTGGGGAACCTTAACTCAACTCTTGTCTCCTCTGTTGTGGTGTAGGCAATTTAGATTTTCATGTGGTAGTTTTCCTTGTCATTGTAAGATCCTCTTTGTTGCAAAAAATATTGGTGGTCTTACCCTCGTGTAATTATAGGATTTTTCCCTTTCAGATGTGAATCCTTGATTGGTTTTACTTGTGTGGCTAGTCTATGTGGATCATTTTTGGTTTGAGTTACACTCTTCTAAGGATGGTTTCATCTTATGAAGATAATGAATCATGGTTTGGTTTGCTACTTAGTTTGTAGTTTCTCTTTTCACCCACCCCCTTTTCTGTGGTAGCATTATTGGTATATGTGGGGAGTTTCCATGTTGGTGGGTTTAAGTTGGTCGGTTCCTAAATGACAGGGAGACCCACCGTGGATCTTATTGTGGTTTCTGTTAGAGTTGGTTAGTGTTAGTTGATTCCTAATGGTGGGGATTCTATTTCGGCCTCCTATGTTGGTAAATTGATTAATTATACATTTTTTTCTTGGAAAAATGTGGATTCATTTGGGTTTTTGGTTCTGATTCTTTCCTTATGATTGAACGTTGAGCTTTTGAAGTATGCCAAATGGTCTTGTTTGAAACAAGGTTGTAGGAGTTACAATTTGAGTTTTCCATCATTTTTTAGGAGTTGGTTTTGGATCGTTGGATCATTATGGGTAAGAGGCATAATTTATTTTTGGCATTGGTGGGTATTTTACTTTTATTTTAGGATTTAAATCATGTGAACATGTGAACCTTCTCCTTTGAATTGATCAATATGAGATTTTGTGGCTTTCTAGAGGTAGAAAGCATTATAGTGGGGAGAATTTTCATATATGTGTTTCTGTTTTGAGGTATTTCTTTGTTTTCTTTTGGTTTCATGTTTATTCTTTATTTTTCCCATGATTTTTTTTTTTAAATGTATATTTTGTCCTTGAAAGTAGGTGGTGCATAGTTAGCACACAATTAGAGGAAATTGTGCACCCTCGCCCAATAAATCGTGAAACCAATTTCCATTTTGGACAGTGGTGACCACATAGTTTTTGTGGGGTTTGGTAAACCATGAAGGCTAATTGTGTGGATTCTTCTACTTGGATAGTTAAGTATGCACGGTTTCCACATGGTTTTTCAAACCTTACAGGAAAACCGTGCGACATGTCTAGGTCATTAGAAGTGTGATTTTACCTGTTTATCCTCTTAATATTTTAACCCCAAAATGCCCCATTTCCCTTCTCCTGGTTCATGCAACCCAAATGAATCCCCCCTTCCTCTGCAGGCCTCATTTTCTCTCCCAAGGGTTGGATCTAGGGTTTTATTCAAGTTTTAAGGGTGATTATTCAAGGTAATCTTCTCCTCTCTTCTTCCTCTTCCTATTTATTCCATTTTCTCTTGAGTTCATCTTCTTCCTTGGTATTGTGGACCTAGGGTTCATGTTTTTTTTGGGTTTTAATTAGGGGTTTTATTTTTTTAAGGTTCCTCTTAGTTCACTTGCTTATTGGAACCTTTTTGGAGTTTTTTTGGGTTGGCGTTGTTGAAGCGCTTGTGGTTTGAGGTAGGTATCCCTTTTCACTTTCCCTTTAAATTTTAGAATCATTGGTTTCTTTCTTTTCTCACCTTTATTAGAAGGTAAATAGTGATGTGTGATTTTTAGAATAATTTTTTGATGTGAAATGAGGTGGGTTTTATAATTTTTTTTGAAGAACATTCTATCATCTTGTAGAGACATGCACACCAAGTGTTTGATAAATTTCTCGGTTGGCCTTTGCGAGTAGATTATGGTTTTTAAAGCATGGTTTGGCTTTGTAAATGTATTTGTGACATCTAAAATGGTGTCTTTCATTTATCAAATAGATTTATATATGGTTTTGGACTTTAAATTTTTGTGTGTTTGGTTATTTGAAAAAAAAATTACAATTTGAATGAAATGTGTTCGTTTCCTTTTGGAAATAGGTGATTTCTTGAAGTGTGGTTGAGGCATGTTTTGCACTATTTTGAAATCAGTGGTCTTGAAAACTCTCTTTAGATAATCTTCTTTCCTTGGTTATGTTGAATATTGTGGGATTCCCACACAAAGAGACTGCTTTGCGATTAAATGGTTGAAAGGCAGTAGATTTTTCCTTGGGGTGACTCAGGGGTGACTTGTTGTGTTTGTTGCTTGTGTATGATATATGTGCATGTGATTGGTTGCTTGTTTGGAATTGTTTTCTCACCCCCGCTTTAGTCTTGACATGGTAACCTGACATAGCTAGAGGATTTTCAGTCAACAGTTGCTATAATAGTTAATATTTTTCTCTAGTAGGGGCCCTTAGCATGGACTTTTATTCGCTTTGGGATAGTGCCCCTCGATCAGACCAAGTAGGGTGCGAGTGATCAAGTGGGTGAGAATTGATGCCATCATGTCATTCATGTGTATGGGATGATTCAATATGTATAGTATGTTCTAGATTATTCCACTGAGCTCCTAGATTCTCCCATTTCCTTTGGCGCTTAGTTATCTGCGGCGGATGATTAAGATGCATGGTTGGTTTGCTACTCTTATGCATAATATTTTTCCATTTCCCTTGTTATGTGATTATTGATACTACTCTATTGCATGGTGTAATTTTATGAAAATTGATGTGATGTTTTTCAAAGTTTTATGAAAAGTGTTGAGAAAATATTTTTATACTCACCTTCCCTCTTTTAAATGAAAACGCCGCCATTATCCTTTAAAATTCTAATGTCTTCTTCCTGAAAAAAGATCCTTGATTTAAATGATAAAAATGGAAATGGACCATGTTTTCTTTTAAAGCGGAAACTGTGTGTAAAAACTATATTTTTATATTTTATTTCAAACCTATATTTGATGTTTCTTTATTTAAAGGGAATGCATTAGGAATAGATTTGTTCAGGCATACCTACTGAGTTTTAATACTCACGCCTATAGTTCTTTCTTGTTTTTAGATTTTGGTACACCTTGGTTTCAATATCCATGGGAAATTATTGGTTTTGGTATCGAAGAGTGACCCTCAGGGTCACATGGATACATTGTGGTTGTCAGGTTCAGTTTTGGTTTTGTTGTTTGGTTAGTTGTATTTTTAGTTTTTGTATAAATGATGTTCAATTTGGTATTTTTATTTATTTATTTGGGATACTCAGTTCGTTTTCATTGTTCTATTTATTTATATTGGGAAAATCATTCCCCTAATCTCTCTATTGATGCACCGGATCTAATTTCCATCCTGGGAGTATTGGGAATGCCTCTCGAGCCTTAACACGGACCGAATCGGGTGACCAGTTTGGGGTCGACCCAAGTTGGTTCGTGACATATATGATGCATAGGCTAAAATAATCCCAATGGATTCTAGTATATATATTGGGGAAATGTCTCCTCATAGTCTATACCTTATTTCTGATTATAAGCTTTAGCTACAAGTCTAACTTTATTCCTGGTTATTACACCATAATCATCTTGTTTATTTATTAAACCCCATCTTGTTCCTATAATAGGATAGTCATAGGTTCTATCAACTAATTACCATACCTTATTCCCTATGAACTGGTTTAATTTCTATTTCATGGATCAAACTTAACTTTCATCTACTAAGGCTTCTTCTATAGATTTAGGTTCTAACTAAGATAAAAAGGCATAAAACTCTGAAAGATTTCCTATACTTCCTCTAGTTCTAATTACTTCATCTAAACTTATTATAATAATATCTAAAGGATGGTTCTTAAGTATTTTAGGTTGTCTAGGAAGAACACTTTTCGGTTCATAGGCATCCAACCTTACTAGATTTTGTTATAGAAAATCAAGTTCCAATTATTCATCATTTTTTTTATCAAAAAGTGGTTCAGATCTAATGTTTTCAAAATAAATACTTACTTCATCAGTTTGAGTTACTTTGTGACCAAATGATCACTTTCATCAAATTTCACCTATGTGTATTCTTCAACGATATTTGATCATTTATTGAAAACTCAATATGCTTATGAAGTATTAGAATATCCTATAAAGATTCTTTCATCATCTTTTGGATCAAACTTACTAAGATTATCCTTCGTGTTTTGAATATAAACCATACATCCAAAAAGACTTAAAGTATCCACTATTGAATTTATATTATTCCATAGATTATAGGGTGTTTTCTTTAAAATAGTTCTAATTAGTCTTTCCTGATTAAAATTATATAATTCTTATTCTTTGGGTTTTATGGCGGAGCCTCTGAGCGGCCTCTCTCTCGTTTCTCCCCCGAGCTAGGGTTTCTTCGGCGGCGTTCTGGCGGGGGAGGCATGCGCACTGCTTCTCCGGCGTTGTCTCCCCCTCCCCTCTTTCCTTCCTTCCTCCCCTCCCCTCTTTTCCTCTCTTCTTATTCCTCACGTTCCTTTTTCCCCCCGTCTCTCACTCTTCTATAATCGTTCTTGACTCCCTGTTGAAGCCATCGGTTTTTCCTCTGCTCTTCCCTTCCAGTTACCGAGTTTCCAACCCCACTATGGTCCGATGCGTTGGTTTTATCGGGGAGGTTTGGGATGTGTAGGTTGAATCGTGTCGGTGTCCCAGGAGCTCGACAACGTTCATGGTGGATTCGAGAGTCGGGGTTGCTATTTCCGGGCGAGGACGAGCTTCTTCGTGGAGACCCCACTGCTTCAAACTCTGCTCTGGCTTCTTTCTCCCTCGCTGCTCTCCCTATCGGTCTGTTGTGGTGGCTTCAAGAGGCTTTTGGATGTGTTGTTTGTTCGGTCGGCAGTTTTCCAGAAGGCGCACCCCTTCGTCATCTTTGATCTGTGTTGAAGCTGTTTCAGACGTTTGTTGCAGTCTGTTTCATTGGAATGGGTTTGTTCTACACTGGTATGCATGTGGTTCGATTTGTTTAGGGATGTTGGGTCTCCAAAGGTCATGGCGTTTCTAGGTTCTCATCGATGGATGGGGTTTGTTTCATTTTTGTGCATGATGTTTGTCTCGTATGGTTTGATCTCGAAGGAGGTTCAGGTTCATGGATTTCAGTTCAATTCGAAGGTGAATTCGTGATTTGATGATGGCGAGGTTGTTCGGTTTCTCTGTGGTTTGCTGTTCGGATTTGGTCCTCTACGACGATGACTCTGACGCTTCTTGTGTTGGATATGATGAATATGTTCTGTGGTTTTGTGAACGATATTTCTGTGATCTCAAAATTTTTGGTGTGGTGTTGGCGAGGGTCAAAGACGACGGTCCAGTGACCAAGGAGGCGATGGATGGACGTTTGGTGTGGATGACAACGGCGTGATGATGACGATGGTGCTGTAATGATGTGACGACGCCCGTTTCCCGGGCGGCAGCGTGATTTGTGGGATTTTCTTGTTTTTGAATTTCGAATATGGGGTCTAGTTTGAATTTTGAATCTGTAAGGTGTGATCGGTTTTGTACGGTTCCCACTTTTCCCTGAAAGTGGCTTTTTCATGAAAATAACAAAAATAAATGATTTTGAGGTCTAATTAGAACTTTGTTTATAACATAAAAAGTTTTATTCATAGCTTCAACCCAAAAATGATTAGGTAGGTTATATTCACATAACATTGTCCTAGAAATATCTTGAAAATTCATATTCCTCCTTTTAAAAACATCATTCTATTGAGGTGTCTTGGGGGCAGAAAATGTATGATTGATGCCATGTTTTAAACAATTGGCATTGAACTCATGGTTTTCAAATTCTTATTCACGGACACTTATTATTGAAATAATTTTGGTATCTTTCTCTTTTTGAACTGATTTTCAAAAACTTATAAAAATTGAACAAGTATCACTTTTAACACATAAAAAGAAAACCCAAGTAAATCTAGAAAAATCATCAACTAAAACATTAAAAAAATATTTTCCTCTAAGACTTGAAACTGTAGATGGACCAAAAAAATCCATATAAATAATCTCTAGGGGTCTAGATATAGAAATCTATTTAATTGGTTTAGAAGATGACTTGTGTTTCTTTCCCATTTGGAATGCATCACATTTCTTCTTTTTATTCAACTTAAGTTGAGGTAAATCTGAAACTAAATTCATTTTGGGAAATTTTCACAAATAATACACATTAAATTGTCCCAATATTCTATTCCATATCCATAAATTATTTGTTTTAGTATTTAAATAGCTCACCTTTTTTCTACTCAAATAATTAAGATCTAGTGTATAGACATTCTCTATTTGTGGTGCCTTAATTTTAAGAATTTGATCTTTAATAATAGAAAATGCATTATTTGAAAAATAAAAAAAATAAATTTCACCAAAAAGTTAAGAGATACTTATCAGATTGTGCTTTAAACCATTCACATAGAGAAATTTGTTGATAATGACAAATTTCGGATTTCCAGCAGGTCCAAATCCCATAATCTTTCCTTTAGCATTATCACCAAATGTGACATGACCTCCATCTATCTTTGATAGAGTGAAAATTAGATAAATCTCCACTCATATTCCTTGAGAATCCACTGTCCATATACCATATTTCATTGGTGTTCTTAGACCTATGTATCTCGTCAGTTTGTGCCATAAAAACATTTTGGATTTCTAATTAGAATGCTCTGCTTCTGATTTTAAAGATGAAACATCAATAGAATCCTCTTAAGAACTCCATGTTTCCTTCATGGATTTCTTAGCTTTATTTTTATAACCAACATTCTTGAAGTATTTATTATCTTTATTTTTATCATCTTGAATTTTTGAACCATCGTGCTTGATATGTCCAAGCTTCTTACATACATAACATCTTACTTCCTTATAATTTCCATCTGAATTCGTATATTTGTTGAAAGGTTTCTTAAAACCTCTCCTCTATTCATATAATTTCTTGAATTTTCTAGAAAAGTGAGAAAGCTCACTGTCTGAATAAGAAATACTTCAATAATTTCCATCAGATGACTTATATATCTGAACTTATTTACACTTATTATCATCCCTTTGTATTCTCCTTCTTAACTAACCTATGTTCTCTAGATTCAACTTCTATATCTTCTTCATACATCATCATAATTCCAATATGATCTTTAATTTTAAATATTTTGACCTCTTTTGATTGTTTTATAATAACTGAAATACCACTCCTCCTTAGTTGTAGTATTCTGAGATCTTTCAAAGTCTGATCTGGTCCAATAATAGGTGTCCCTAAAGTGGCAACATTATTCACAATTTCCTTAAGTCTTCCATTAAACTATGTGATACTTTCCCCGTCAATCATTCTAAAAGTGTCAAACTTTAGTTTGGAAGTATTATATCTGAGATCCCACACATTATCTATTCCTTCATAAGAAATTATGATTGCAGTGCACATTTCATAAGTTGTTTGACATTGAGAAACCGTGTTAAACTCATCTGAGCCTAATCCAAAGATTATAAAATTCATATCCTTATAATGAAAAATCATAGTTTGACTCAGTTTCTACATCCCATGTTTCTGGCTCTATATATGGAATTTCATAATGCTTCGTGGCTTTGAGATAAACCTTCAGACCAAGGTTATTTAGATATATAATCATATATTCTTTTTAACAGCCATAATTCTCCCCATCGAAATAAGGTTATCTAACCGTAGACATTCCTTCTCTATTTTCATTCAAAGCGGCCATTATTGAAGAGATATTTAGATTTTAACATTTTACTATTGATAACTAAATAATCACTCCTCTGATACCAAATATTTTTAGAGACTAACCATAATAATACTCAAGAGAGGGTGAATTGAGTACTTATAAATTTTTATTCACTTATAAAAAAAATCTCCCTCTTTTGTTTATGACTGATATATGTTCTTTCCTTTAATAAAACATGTAGTGGAAATAAAAGGATAAAATAAAAAACCATAGATAGATTTATTGTGGTTTGGGAAATAGAAGTCCCCTAGTCCACTCCACCACCACTCTTCTCCACGAGTGTAATTATTTTCACTAGTCCAGTCCATTCTTTTAGGGACTTCCAGTCCTTTTCCTAGGGACTGTATGACTGAGTGAAAGTAGTCAACACTTGGTAAAATCATAGGATCATTTAATTGGGCTCCATAAAGGCATTAAAAACAATATCCTTCAAAGTTTCTTTTATTAAGAACATTTTCAATGAAAGATAAAAATAGAAATAGTTTACATATTTCAGCTCACAACTGCAAGAGACGGTTGAAAAAAAAAAGAAGGGTCTCCAAGAGAAAAAAATATTAAGAGTAAGCAATTCAAGGAGAGTCTTCTACTCAAAGAAAATATTGACAATAAACCCAGTTGATAAATTGAAACTTCTTCTTTCTTGTTTACATAGAGAAATAGATTTTCATTGTTGAAGCTTTGAGAAAATAATTCTATGTATTTTCTTATTCACTTCACTTTTCAAGAATAAGTCGGCACTCGCACACCAGTACACACTTTTAAATAAATGCACTCCTTATTATTTAAATTCACTACACATGATCCATAGAAAATAGGGATTAGTGACATGTCATTCTCCTTGAAATTACTTGTAAATAGTAAAGAAAAATAAAATATATCATCATTTTCTTATGTCTCTATACTTGGCTCTTATTATATTCGATTTTATCTTAAAGAGGAAATTGAGAATTTAAGAATTGTACATCAGCATTAAAAACATCACTTGATTTCTTTAACAATAAAAAATACCAACTAGTAGGTGATTGATCACGTATTCTTTTACTCCACATAACTATTTCATGTAGTTGAATGATCATGAAGGAGATTTTGTAACATAGGAATTTTTATGTATCCATTACCTTCACATAGGTGATTGATCTGTTGTACCTCTCATTCCCCTCGTTGTTTGATTTTCATGATCACAACCACCTTATTGTTTATCTAACATTGTTTTTAAGTGTTGTGGATGATAGGCACAAGATTGCCAAAGGATTGGCCCAAGAAAGCTGGCAAATGGACTGAATTGCAGTCCACCGGCCAACCGGTGTGATAGCACCGGCCAGCCGGTGGACCTGGCAGAGGCATTGCCCACTGCCAGGTTCCACCGGTCAGCCGGTGGCTCTGTCACCGGCCAGCCGGTGGCAACCTGATGCAATAGTGAGACCTACTGTCTCACCACCGGCCAGCCGGTGGCCTTCTCACCGGCCAGCCGGTGGCTCCTGGGCAGAAGCACTCTCCACATTCCAAAACACCGGCCAGCCGGTGGAGATGTACCGGCCAGCCGGTAGCCCAGTCAAACTAGCCGTTGGCTTTGACCAGTCAACCCTCTTTTGGCCTCCAACGGCTCCGAGGCCTTTTCCAACGGCTCCAAAGCCCTCCAACGGATACTTGAAGGTTCTTAGCCTATAAATAAAGGACTAGGAGGCACCGGAACTTCACCCAAGCCACCGGACACATTGTTGATCATTTTGGCGAACCTCCGGCGGATTTCCTCAAGGAACCCAACGTGCTCCAATCCAATTCCACATCCAAGAGCACCATCAAAGAAGCTTGGAAGCGGCCTTCAACATCTCCAATCAATCAAAGGCGCCCAAGACTTCCTCAAATACGGTTTTTATTGTTTTATTTATTTTGAGCTTTAAATTTGGGTTTGTGCCTACAAACCCCAAACTCTTTCTTCCTCCCCTTCTTTTGGGTTTCACATCACCACTAAGGTGTGAAGAGGTTGTCAAGCTTTCCTTTAAATAGCTTGAGACATAGGTGAGCTATCCTTCACCTGTAAGAAGGATAGTGGGTTCTTGCTAAACCATTAAAAGCAAGTGGGTTCTTGCTAAACCATTTCAAAAGCAAGCTGTAATAGGTCCTAGTGCTACCTCAAAGCCTAGTGGGTTTCTTGCTAAAACCATTGAAAAGCAAGCGGTAGGAATCTCTCAACGGTTGAGTTGGGAGCGGAGACGTAGGTCGGGTTTTGGCCGAACTCCGTTAACAATTTCTTGTGTGATTGCCTCTTTTATTTCCGCTGCATTCTCTACTTTGATTTTAATTTGTCAATCATTTTTTAAAAAGGCAATTCACCCCCCCTCTTGCCATCACTCCCGTTTTTCTCCGACCCAACAATTGGTATCAGAGGGAGGTTTTGAATAATTCTCTAACCGGTTTCAAATTAAAGATCCTATTTTTTTTTTTATGGCTTCTACCGCTTCTTCCTCTCAATCCTCCGAAGGACATTCTTTGGATCGTGCTCCATTCTTTGATGGAGCCGATTATACTTTTTGGAAAACCTGCATGTCAACTTTTCTCAAAAGCATTAGCTATCCTATTTTTAGAATTGTCATGCATGGTTATACTCTCTCTAGTAAAGATGAATCTCAATGGACCCCCGTAGACATTGCAAATTTCGAGCTTGATGGCAAAGCCATGAATGCTCTACATTGTGGGTTAGATCGTTATGTTTTTGATTGTATTTCTTCTTGCACATCTTCTCATGATATTTGGAAGCTTTTAGAACTTACCCATGAAGGCACTAAGAAGGCTCAAAAGCAAGAACCCGACAACAAGCAAGAACCCGATGAAAAATCCGTGCCCAATTGCCCACTCCACAAGAAAAGGGCCAAGAAAAAGGAGAAGAAGAAGGCTTCAAAGGCAACATGGAGTGATAGCTCCACCTCTTCATTCTCCTCCTTCTCCTCGAGCGACCAAGGTAAAAAATGCCTAATGGCAAATCATGAGGTATCATCTTCCGACTCTTCTTCCTCGTCTTCCAGTTCTTCAAATTCTTTTAATCATTTATCATATGAAGAACTCCAACATGCTAGAGACCAATTAGAAAATGGTTTTCATGAACTTTCTTCTAAATTTGTTTCTTTGAAAAAGAATTTCAAAAAACTTTCCTCCGAAAAAGAACAACTTCTCAAAGAGAAGGAGGAACTCTCCCTAAAAATCCAAAATTTCCCAAATGTTGATTCTTTGGAATCAACCATCAAGGACCATAGAGAATCCTTAGCTAAGTTCACCCAAGAGGAACAAAATTTAAACAATTTGCTAGGTTCCCAACGCATATCTAGGACCACCCAAGGGCTTGGCTATTCCAAGCAAGCTTCCTCCTCCCATGCACCCACTGTTTTTGTAAGGGGGAGCTCTTGTTATAAATTTTGCAATTATTGTAAAAAACCCGGGCACCTCATTTATGAGTGTAATTGTAAAAATGCCCGGTACGGCCAACCCAAGTCTATTTTCTATTCCGACGAATTTTATAGGAGAAGACCCGCCATGAGACAAGTTTGGATTGAAAAATCCCTTCTTGCGAGTCTCTCCGGGCCAAAATTTATTTCCTTTCCCCGGTGATTCATTGTTTTTATTTAGGGGGAGAACTTTCTAAATTGTTTTCAAACTTTGTTTCAAAACTCTCAATTTCAAAATTTCAATTGGTTTTTTGATTCAAAACTTTCAATTCAAACTGTTATTCAAATTTTCATTTCAATTTCAAAAATCTCAATTGATCTTTCAATTCTCATTTCTAGTTTTTCAAACTCTTTCCCTCAATCAAATTTTTATGCCCCACGCTATTTTGATAATCACAAAGGGGGAGAAATTTCTCGATTGATTGGGGGAGAATCCTTTTCATCATGCTTAGCATTTCCTTTCAATTTCAGTTTTTTACATTAATTGTTTTGGTGATTGTGATCATCAAAATAGGGGGAGATTGTTGTACCTCTCGTTCCCCTCGTTGTTTGATTTTCATGATCACAATCACCTTATTGTTTATCTAACATTGTTTTTAAGTGTTGTGGATGATAGGCACAAGATTGCCAAAGGATTGGCCCAAGAAAGCTGGCAAATGGACTGAATTGCAGTCCACCGGCCAACCGGTGTGATAGCACCGGCCAGCCGGTGGACCTGGCAGAGGCATTGCCCACTGCCAGGTTCCACCGGTCAGCCGGTGGCTCTGTCACCGGCCAGCCGGTGGCAACCTGATGCAATAGTGAGACCTACTGTCTCACCACCGGCCAGCCGGTGGCCTTCTCACCGGCCAGCCGGTGGCTCCTGGGCAGAAGCACTCTCCACATTCCAAAACACCGGCCAGCCGGTGGAGATGTACCGGCCAGCCGGTAGCCCAGTCAAACTAGCCGTTGGCTTTGACCAGTCAACCCTCTTTTGGCCTCCAACGGCTCCGAGGCCTTTTCCAACGGCTCCAAAGCCCTCCAACGGATACTTGAAGGTTCTTAGCCTATAAATAAAGGACTAGGAGGCACCGGAACTTCACCCAAGCCACCGGACACATTGTTGATCATTTTGGCGAACCTCCGGCGGATTTCCTCAAGGAACCCAACGTGCTCCAATCCAATTCCACATCCAAGAGCACCATCAAAGAAGCTTGGAAGCGGCCTTCAACATCTCCAATCAATCAAAGGCGCCCAAGACTTCCTCAAATACGGTTTTTATTGTTTTATTTATTTTGAGCTTTAAATTTGGGTTTGTGCCTACAAACCCCAAACTCTTTCTTCCTCCCCTTCTTTTGGGTTTCACATCACCACTAAGGTGTGAAGAGGTTGTCAAGCTTTCCTTTAAATAGCTTGAGACATAGGTGAGCTATCCTTCACCTGTAAGAAGGATAGTGGGTTCTTGCTAAACCATTAAAAGCAAGTGGGTTCTTGCTAAACCATTTCAAAAGCAAGCTGTAATAGGTCCTAGTGCTACCTCAAAGCCTAGTGGGTTTCTTGCTAAAACCATTGAAAAGCAAGCGGTAGGAATCTCTCAACGGTTGAGTTGGGAGCGGAGACGTAGGTCGGGTTTTGGCCGAACTCCGTTAACAATTTCTTGTGTGATTGCCTCTTTTATTTCCGCTGCATTCTCTACTTTGATTTTAATTTGTCAATCATTTTTTAAAAAGGCAATTCACCCCCCCTCTTGCCATCACTCCCGTTTTTCTCCGACCCAACAATTGGTATCAGAGGGAGGTTTTGAATAATTCTCTAACCGGTTTCAAATTAAAGATCCTATTTTTTTTTTTATGGCTTCTACCGCTTCTTCCTCTCAATCCTCCGAAGGACATTCTTTGGATCGTGCTCCATTCTTTGATGGAGCCGATTATACTTTTTGGAAAACCTGCATGTCAACTTTTCTCAAAAGCATTAGCTATCCTATTTTTAGAATTGTCATGCATGGTTATACTCTCTCTAGTAAAGATGAATCTCAATGGACCCCCGTAGACATTGCAAATTTCGAGCTTGATGGCAAAGCCATGAATGCTCTACATTGTGGGTTAGATCGTTATGTTTTTGATTGTATTTCTTCTTGCACATCTTCTCATGATATTTGGAAGCTTTTAGAACTTACCCATGAAGGCACTAAGAAGGCTCAAAAGCAAGAACCCGACAACAAGCAAGAACCCGATGAAAAATCCGTGCCCAATTGCCCACTCCACAAGAAAAGGGCCAAGAAAAAGGAGAAGAAGAAGGCTTCAAAGGCAACATGGAGTGATAGCTCCACCTCTTCATTCTCCTCCTTCTCCTCGAGCGACCAAGGTAAAAAATGCCTAATGGCAAATCATGAGGTATCATCTTCCGACTCTTCTTCCTCGTCTTCCAGTTCTTCAAATTCTTTTAATCATTTATCATATGAAGAACTCCAACATGCTAGAGACCAATTAGAAAATGGTTTTCATGAACTTTCTTCTAAATTTGTTTCTTTGAAAAAGAATTTCAAAAAACTTTCCTCCGAAAAAGAACAACTTCTCAAAGAGAAGGAGGAACTCTCCCTAAAAATCCAAAATTTCCCAAATGTTGATTCTTTGGAATCAACCATCAAGGACCATAGAGAATCCTTAGCTAAGTTCACCCAAGAGGAACAAAATTTAAACAATTTGCTAGGTTCCCAACGCATATCTAGGACCACCCAAGGGCTTGGCTATTCCAAGCAAGCTTCCTCCTCCCATGCACCCACTGTTTTTGTAAGGGGGAGCTCTTGTTATAAATTTTGCAATTATTGTAAAAAACCCGGGCACCTCATTTATGAGTGTAATTGTAAAAATGCCCGGTACGGCCAACCCAAGTCTATTTTCTATTCCGACGAATTTTATAGGAGAAGACCCGCCATGAGACAAGTTTGGATTGAAAAATCCCTTCTTGCGAGTCTCTCCGGGCCAAAATTTATTTCCTTTCCCCGGTGATTCATTGTTTTTATTTAGGGGGAGAACTTTCTAAATTGTTTTCAAACTTTGTTTCAAAACTCTCAATTTCAAAATTTCAATTGGTTTTTTGATTCAAAACTTTCAATTCAAACTGTTATTCAAATTTTCATTTCAATTTCAAAAATCTCAATTGATCTTTCAATTCTCATTTCTAGTTTTTCAAACTCTTTCCCTCAATCAAATTTTTATGCCCCACGCTATTTTGATAATCACAAAGGGGGAGAAATTTCTCGATTGATTGGGGGAGAATCCTTTTCATCATGCTTAGCATTTCCTTTCAATTTCAGTTTTTTACATTAATTGTTTTGGTGATTGTGATCATCAAAATAGGGGGAGATTGTTGTACCTCTCGTTCCCCTCGTTGTTTGATTTTCATGATCACAATCACCTTATTGTTTATCTAACATTGTTTTTAAGTGTTGTGGATGATAGGCACAAGATTGCCAAAGGATTGGCCCAAGAAAGCTGGCAAATGGACTGAATTGCAGTCCACCGGCCAACCGGTGTGATAGCACCGGCCAGCCGGTGGACCTGGCAGAGGCATTGCCCACTGCCAGGTTCCACCGGTCAGCCGGTGGCTCTGTCACCGGCCAGCCGGTGGCAACCTGATGCAATAGTGAGACC
Organism: Viscum album; assembly: GCA_963277665.1. Classification (NCBI taxonomy): domain Eukaryota; kingdom Viridiplantae; phylum Streptophyta; class Magnoliopsida; order Santalales; family Viscaceae; genus Viscum; species Viscum album. The sequence continues at coordinate 1,620,831,726 of OY728163.1, read as the reverse complement.
TACTGTCTCACCACCGGCCAGCCGGTGGCCTTCTCACCGGCCAGCCGGTGGCTCCTGGGCAGAAGCACTCTCCACATTCCAAAACACCGGCCAGCCGGTGGAGATGTACCGGCCAGCCGGTAGCCCAGTCAAACTAGCCGTTGGCTTTGACCAGTCAACCCTCTTTTGGCCTCCAACGGCTCCGAGGCCTTTTCCAACGGCTCCAAAGCCCTCCAACGGATACTTGAAGGTTCTTAGCCTATAAATAAAGGACTAGGAGGCACCGGAACTTCACCCAAGCCACCGGACACATTGTTGATCATTTTGGCGAACCTCCGGCGGATTTCCTCAAGGAACCCAACGTGCTCCAATCCAATTCCACATCCAAGAGCACCATCAAAGAAGCTTGGAAGCGGCCTTCAACATCTCCAATCAATCAAAGGCGCCCAAGACTTCCTCAAATACGGTTTTTATTGTTTTATTTATTTTGAGCTTTAAATTTGGGTTTGTGCCTACAAACCCCAAACTCTTTCTTCCTCCCCTTCTTTTGGGTTTCACATCACCACTAAGGTGTGAAGAGGTTGTCAAGCTTTCCTTTAAATAGCTTGAGACATAGGTGAGCTATCCTTCACCTGTAAGAAGGATAGTGGGTTCTTGCTAAACCATTAAAAGCAAGTGGGTTCTTGCTAAACCATTTCAAAAGCAAGCTGTAATAGGTCCTAGTGCTACCTCAAAGCCTAGTGGGTTTCTTGCTAAAACCATTGAAAAGCAAGCGGTAGGAATCTCTCAACGGTTGAGTTGGGAGCGGAGACGTAGGTCGGGTTTTGGCCGAACTCCGTTAACAATTTCTTGTGTGATTGCCTCTTTTATTTCCGCTGCATTCTCTACTTTGATTTTAATTTGTCAATCATTTTTTAAAAAGGCAATTCACCCCCCCTCTTGCCATCACTCCCGTTTTTCTCCGACCCAACAATTGGTATCAGAGGGAGGTTTTGAATAATTCTCTAACCGGTTTCAAATTAAAGATCCTATTTTTTTTTTTATGGCTTCTACCGCTTCTTCCTCTCAATCCTCCGAAGGACATTCTTTGGATCGTGCTCCATTCTTTGATGGAGCCGATTATACTTTTTGGAAAACCTGCATGTCAACTTTTCTCAAAAGCATTAGCTATCCTATTTTTAGAATTGTCATGCATGGTTATACTCTCTCTAGTAAAGATGAATCTCAATGGACCCCCGTAGACATTGCAAATTTCGAGCTTGATGGCAAAGCCATGAATGCTCTACATTGTGGGTTAGATCGTTATGTTTTTGATTGTATTTCTTCTTGCACATCTTCTCATGATATTTGGAAGCTTTTAGAACTTACCCATGAAGGCACTAAGAAGGCTCAAAAGCAAGAACCCGACAACAAGCAAGAACCCGATGAAAAATCCGTGCCCAATTGCCCACTCCACAAGAAAAGGGCCAAGAAAAAGGAGAAGAAGAAGGCTTCAAAGGCAACATGGAGTGATAGCTCCACCTCTTCATTCTCCTCCTTCTCCTCGAGCGACCAAGGTAAAAAATGCCTAATGGCAAATCATGAGGTATCATCTTCCGACTCTTCTTCCTCGTCTTCCAGTTCTTCAAATTCTTTTAATCATTTATCATATGAAGAACTCCAACATGCTAGAGACCAATTAGAAAATGGTTTTCATGAACTTTCTTCTAAATTTGTTTCTTTGAAAAAGAATTTCAAAAAACTTTCCTCCGAAAAAGAACAACTTCTCAAAGAGAAGGAGGAACTCTCCCTAAAAATCCAAAATTTCCCAAATGTTGATTCTTTGGAATCAACCATCAAGGACCATAGAGAATCCTTAGCTAAGTTCACCCAAGAGGAACAAAATTTAAACAATTTGCTAGGTTCCCAACGCATATCTAGGACCACCCAAGGGCTTGGCTATTCCAAGCAAGCTTCCTCCTCCCATGCACCCACTGTTTTTGTAAGGGGGAGCTCTTGTTATAAATTTTGCAATTATTGTAAAAAACCCGGGCACCTCATTTATGAGTGTAATTGTAAAAATGCCCGGTACGGCCAACCCAAGTCTATTTTCTATTCCGACGAATTTTATAGGAGAAGACCCGCCATGAGACAAGTTTGGATTGAAAAATCCCTTCTTGCGAGTCTCTCCGGGCCAAAATTTATTTCCTTTCCCCGGTGATTCATTGTTTTTATTTAGGGGGAGAACTTTCTAAATTGTTTTCAAACTTTGTTTCAAAACTCTCAATTTCAAAATTTCAATTGGTTTTTTGATTCAAAACTTTCAATTCAAACTGTTATTCAAATTTTCATTTCAATTTCAAAAATCTCAATTGATCTTTCAATTCTCATTTCTAGTTTTTCAAACTCTTTCCCTCAATCAAATTTTTATGCCCCACGCTATTTTGATAATCACAAAGGGGGAGAAATTTCTCGATTGATTGGGGGAGAATCCTTTTCATCATGCTTAGCATTTCCTTTCAATTTCAGTTTTTTACATTAATTGTTTTGGTGATTGTGATCATCAAAATAGGGGGAGATTGTTGTACCTCTCGTTCCCCTCGTTGTTTGATTTTCATGATCACAATCACCTTATTGTTTATCTAACATTGTTTTTAAGTGTTGTGGATGATAGGCACAAGATTGCCAAAGGATTGGCCCAAGAAAGCTGGCAAATGGACTGAATTGCAGTCCACCGGCCAACCGGTGTGATAGCACCGGCCAGCCGGTGGACCTGGCAGAGGCATTGCCCACTGCCAGGTTCCACCGGTCAGCCGGTGGCTCTGTCACCGGCCAGCCGGTGGCAACCTGATGCAATAGTGAGACCTACTGTCTCACCACCGGCCAGCCGGTGGCCTTCTCACCGGCCAGCCGGTGGCTCCTGGGCAGAAGCACTCTCCACATTCCAAAACACCGGCCAGCCGGTGGAGATGTACCGGCCAGCCGGTAGCCCAGTCAAACTAGCCGTTGGCTTTGACCAGTCAACCCTCTTTTGGCCTCCAACGGCTCCGAGGCCTTTTCCAACGGCTCCAAAGCCCTCCAACGGATACTTGAAGGTTCTTAGCCTATAAATAAAGGACTAGGAGGCACCGGAACTTCACCCAAGCCACCGGACACATTGTTGATCATTTTGGCGAACCTCCGGCGGATTTCCTCAAGGAACCCAACGTGCTCCAATCCAATTCCACATCCAAGAGCACCATCAAAGAAGCTTGGAAGCGGCCTTCAACATCTCCAATCAATCAAAGGCGCCCAAGACTTCCTCAAATACGGTTTTTATTGTTTTATTTATTTTGAGCTTTAAATTTGGGTTTGTGCCTACAAACCCCAAACTCTTTCTTCCTCCCCTTCTTTTGGGTTTCACATCACCACTAAGGTGTGAAGAGGTTGTCAAGCTTTCCTTTAAATAGCTTGAGACATAGGTGAGCTATCCTTCACCTGTAAGAAGGATAGTGGGTTCTTGCTAAACCATTAAAAGCAAGTGGGTTCTTGCTAAACCATTTCAAAAGCAAGCTGTAATAGGTCCTAGTGCTACCTCAAAGCCTAGTGGGTTTCTTGCTAAAACCATTGAAAAGCAAGCGGTAGGAATCTCTCAACGGTTGAGTTGGGAGCGGAGACGTAGGTCGGGTTTTGGCCGAACTCCGTTAACAATTTCTTGTGTGATTGCCTCTTTTATTTCCGCTGCATTCTCTACTTTGATTTTAATTTGTCAATCATTTTTTAAAAAGGCAATTCACCCCCCCTCTTGCCATCACTCCCGTTTTTCTCCGACCCAACATGATCTACCTATCCTTTTTCATCACGTAGCCAATTTTCCAAACAAGGCAGTTTTTAGCCAAAATGTCCAGAATCCTTAATTAAGGAAATTAACAACAGGATTTATAAGAATAAAATAAAACCTGATAAACATTCTTATAAAAAAGATTATCAATAAAGTATGAAGGGTATTTGATATCATCAAAACCTAAAGTATATGGAATATGTTGGATCAACATTAGTAGTCCAACATAGGAGTCCATCAACACTAATGGGAGAGTGTCTATCCAAGGATCTTGGGTCAAGAAAAGAGGTAAGACTCTCTCATTTATGATTCTTTGGTTGTTTTTCATATGTACATGTAGATTCTAATTCAAGAGAAAATCTTGATTCTAAGTCCAAAGCATGTTTCTTTTTTTATATGACTTTGAAGAGTTTAGATATCACTTCTAGAATGGTGAGAGAAATAAGATCATCAAAAATTAGAACATGATATTTAATGAAGGTTTCATGTACTTGGACCATCATGTAGTTAAAGCTGACAGCTGGAATAAAGAATTGGGGTGTTGGGAGAAAGTTGATCTTAAAGGTTCACCTAAACATGTGACAATAGAACTAGTGGAGCTAACTCCTCAAATATGGTTAAGGAAATCAACTATAGTAAGAAGGGAAATGTAGTGGTATTCCTCATCCTTATACTATTTTTTATTAACAATGTAATGAATAATTTTGTGATGCCTTTACCTTTATGGTATTAACCTTCAAATCAATTTTATATTTCATTCTGATATCCCTTATCATAGATTCTTCTTCAATGCAAAGAATTTTTTGTAATTGTTCCAAGGAAATATCATCACCCTTCTTATAAATAATTTATAGAATTCTTTCCACATATTTATAAATTTAGAAATAATTACACGCACATGGAAAGTTTTTAGTATTTCTATCTTGAGGGTATGAAGCTCATTTTCAATGGCTTGAAGTTCATGTACCTGTTCCAACAATGGATTGTTATCAACCATATTGAAATTAAGATGATTTTCAATAAAACCTTTTCGTGCCTTAGCAAAATGATCCTATTGATGAAACCACTAACAATAACAGGGGTTATTTTTTATCTAACCTGAATGATAGAGTTCATTAATCCTTCCTTTCATAGGAAAATAGAATTATAAATGAATGTAACAAGCCTTATATGATTTTAAGCACTTATATAATCAGTGTTAACATAGAGATTCATAGGAAATCAATCCAAGTTAACAGTGTACCTGATAAAGTCCATGCTCAGGATGAATCTGAAAAACATGATGGTATTGTCCCTAAGCCTGACCTGCTGAAAGCATAATCAGAGTCTACACTGAATCACAAGTTTCCAATATGTCTGGTCAAATTCTTCTTCATATGAATGAAAAATATGATGGAAGAACCAACTCAATAGATAAAGTTAGAAACGAACTGCCCGAATAGGTTAAAGGTGTAAAATGGGACAAGACAGCTACCACAAGTACCTCATAGGCAGCCTTGGTCAATGAGGAGGAATAACATCATTTCCTCCTTCAACCAATTAAAAATCTTGAAGTCACAAACACTCAAACTATGGATGAAAGACAGTGTACCGATAAGGAGGATTTCAGTGATCAACTATTAAGTCTTTCATCAGATATTTTTTCCATTGTCTCTTCTTTGCAAACTGAGGATTTCTTGATTGAACTCATATCCAATTATCTAAATGTGGCCATATAGTTGGATTTGTCTTGTTCAGATGGACCCCAACCGATGTTTTCCATAGAACAGGAGTCTTTCTCACTGCATGTTCAACAGGTATCTGAAACTTCATTAGGTGACACACCTATTAGGAATTTTATGAAACATAAAGGCATAACCACAGCACATTCGGGTGTTGATGCTAGCCCCAAAGGGCCTCTGTCTGCTCCAGATCCTAAGAAGGATGGGTTGACCAGAAATTCAAAAAGAAACAAAAAGGTGGAGGTTAAAGAAAAGGGGGATTACACCCCCAGAATAAGGTCAAAATGAAGACCCTCTTCTGGAAATTCTAGGGCATAGCCAACCCTGGAACTGAAGGTTCCTTAAAGATACTTGCAGGTAAATATAAACCTGACCTAATTGGAGTGGTTGAACCAAATAAAACTCTCTCCAAGAAAGAAACTTATATTATTAACAGTGGTTATCAACTTCTGTGAAAAACTTGGGCCTCCTCTACCCATGACAGGCTCTGGTTACTGGTTCACAGCACTATGGAAAACCCCTCAATTATCCAAGAAGGGGATCAGCTCATCACCTGCTGTTTCTCCATATCTAGCAAGAAAATTTTCTTCATAGCTGTCTATGCTACAATAACTATATTGACAGGATATCTTTATGGATGAAAATAAGGGCCTCTCTAGCTTTATCACTGAGCCATGGGTTATTATTGGAGACTTTAATTCTATCCTTCATGCATATGAAAAAATCAGACCTGTTTTCAGCTCGGCCTCCATCAAGGAGTTTAGTTCCTGTGTTGAGGAAGCCAATTTATCTGAAGTTGATCTTCTTGGTGCTAAATTCCCATAGTACATAAGGAATCTTAATGGAATGAAAGCGATCAGAATCGATAGAGCTTTTATTAATGATGTATCAATTGGAAATTGGAGATCCATTTCATGTGTCAACCTGGAAAAACAAAACTCTGATCATCATCCCAATTTGGTGAGTTTTATTGGAAATGATAAGAGGCATCCCATTCCTTTTAGTTTCAATAATGCTTGGAATTCCTTTCCAAAATATAATCAAATTGTTCAAGACACTTGGACATCTTCTGAATGTAATGAAAACCCACTTGCTTGCATCTCCAAATTAAAGATTCTTAAGGCTAAAATGAAGGAATGGAGAAGGAAAAGTTTCAACCACCTTGATGAAGAAATTGATTCCCTTTAATGTTATCTTCACTCTCTTCAATAAGACATCACTAAGAATAATTTCCCTAGAGGAATCTATCAAGAATCAGGGAAGTATTCCAAGTTAAAAAATATCATCAAGATAAAAGACAATATTCAAAAGGATATATTCAAAGTCAGGTGGCTTAATGATGGAGATAGAAACACCAAGTTCTTTAATGCTCTCCAAAGGGATAAAAAGGACAATAAGCATCTTTCCCTCCTTAAAGATGGAGACCAAATTCTAAATAAAATGCAGGCCCTCGCTAAACACATTGTTTCTTTTTATGAGAATCTTTTCAATGGCCCACGAAGGAATGTGGAATTAAGGGAAGGTATCATTACAAGGTTAATCACTAAGGAAGAAAATATGCTTCTCACCTCCACTCCTCTAGATATTGAAATTAGGGAAGATGTATTTGGTCTCAACAAGGGAATCTCACCTGGACCAGAGGGATTCACCAACCATTTCTTTCAACACTATTGAGACGTCATCCAGATTGATGTTTGCAAATTGGTTAAACATTTCTTCAAGGGTGGATCCTTCACTCAAGGATTTAATGCTCAATTCATTTCCCTCATACAAAAAGTAGAGAATTCAAGTGACATCAGCCAATTCAGACCATTTCCTCTTGTCGAAATAATACATAAAGCGATTTCAAAAATTCTTGCCAGCAGACTTTCTCGAATCTTGAAAAAAATCATTTCCTAGAATCAATTTGGATTTGCTAAAGGGAGGAACATTCAGGACTGTTTGTTAACCACCTCGGAGTGTGTGAATCTCCTTAGGAATCCCATCAGGGGAGGCAATATTGTGCTCAATCTTGACATCAAAAAATCCTTTGATACAATAGACTGGGGTTTTATTAGTAATGGTCTCTCAAGATTTGGTTTCAACACAAGGTTCATTTGCTGGATCAAAGCCCTGTTTGGGTCTTCCCACATTTCAATTTTAATTAATGGATCCCCATAGGGATACTTCAGGTGCTTAATAGGGGTGAGACAAGGATACCCCCTCTCCACTATCATTTTTTCTATCGCAAAAGACTATCTCAATAGTCTTTTCCTTCATATGGTGAACAATAGTGACTTAAAAACCACAAGGGTGGAAAAAGGTATCTCTTCTCCCTATCACATCTTTCTTATTGGTGATATTATTATCTTTACTCAGGGAGATAGGAGGAATATCAAAAGTATCAAGAAGTACCTTTTTCTCTATGAAAGGGTTTCAGGCCAGGAAATAAGTTGGAGCAAGTCATTCATATACTTTGGAATGAATATCCCAGCCTCCAGAAAAAAATTTATGATCAATGCACTAGGAATAAGGGAAGGTTGTCTCCCTTTTATCTATCCTGGTTTTCCCATGTTTTGGGGAAGACCCCTTGCATCCCACTTCATCAATTATTTGAGCCAGGTTAGAAGAAATCTAGCCTCTTGGAAAGGTAGATCACCTCTAAATGGCAGGAAGAGCATTCCTTGTCAAGCATGTGACTGTTTCTAAACTGGTATACTCATTCAAGGTGTACTCTTGGCCTACCTCAGTTATTAAATCCATTAACACATTGATGAGAAACTTCGTTTGGATTGGAAGCATTCTAGAAAGAAAAATTGTCACAGCTTCTTGGAAGCAATGTTTCTTTCCCAATGCTCTTAGAGGCATTGGTATCAAAAATCTAGCTCTCTTCAACTAGTCCCTATAAGCTCAATTCATTTGGAAGCTTCTCAACAATAAATCAGACTCTTTGGGATTCCTCAGATCCAAATTCCTTTCCAAATTGATAATAGGGAATAGAAGCTATATTGAGTCCTCGATATGGCCTGGTCTAAAAATATTCTTCCATAAAATCTATATGCACTCACATTGGCTGGTCAGCGCCAACTCCTCACTCAAATTTTGGAAATACAACTAGGCAAGAGCCCCCCTTATGAACCTAATCGATTCTATTGATCAAGATATTGATTATAAAATATCAATTAAAGATCAAATGTACAACTTGGATGCTATACCAGATGACATAAACTTGGTTGTCTAAAGTTATGACTTTTTAAATCAGGAGGACATGCTTATATGGGAACCGGCCTCTAATGGGCTGTTTGACTCCAAGTTTACATTGATTTGGATACTCTCTTTCAACAAAATTCTTGTTGATGCTAACCTTCAACATGTTGGAATTTTTCTTTTCTCAAGATGTGTGCTCTGCCATTAACACCGTGAGGATGTTTATCACCTGTTCACATGCTGTCAAACTACCTCCTCATTATAGTAAGCATTTTTCGATATTTTTTAGGCTCATCCTCCATAGGCAGACTCTATTAAGGAATTCCTGCCAGCATTACTTAGCATTCATATGTTCAAGAAGCTCACAAATCGTTTCAAGGTGACCTGTGTAGTGCTGGTGTACATCATTTGGAGAGGAAGGAACAAGGACATTCATGAATAGAATCCCTTCAACACTCATTCCTCCCTTTCTGAAGTCATGGTAGCAGAAAATAATACAAACACACTATAAGAGGATCATTGTAGAAACTCTGTGAAGGATCTCACGGTGCTGAGGTGCCTAAAGGTATCTGGTAATTACCCCCACCTCTTGGCACACTTGAAGTATTTTGGTCCCTCCACCACTTTGCTGGCTGGCTAAAATGAAACTCATATAGTACTTCAAGGGGAAATCTCGAGCCAGTTGGTTTTGGAGTGGTCTTCAGGGATTATAATGGGTATGTTATTGAACACCATCATGGACCTTGTGGCTTTGCAATGGCCTTGGAAGCGGAGATGACTGGGTTGATAAATGTTGTCTGCATGGAAAATCAAAGGAATTGGAACAACATCTTATTGGAATGTGACTCCACTATCATCATGCAGGCTGTCATAACTGGACATATACATCTTTCTTGGAAGCTGACAGTGAAATAGATCAAGTTCCTCTAAAATTATCATCAATGAACTATATCACCACACATGTTTTTCGCGAATCAAACTTTCTTGTTGATGCCCTTAAAAATAAGGAAGTGAATGAGGAGGTTTGTATATATTCTAAAAATCGCCCTAGTAATTTTTTACCTATTTTACAAAGGGATAAAAGTAAAGTACCTTCCTTCATACTGTTGTAGCTTTTCTCTTTATTTATTTTAAGAGCTGTTATGCTCACTTTTCCCAAAAAAAAACTCCCCCTAAAATAAAGCATGCATCCTCATCCACTCATGAAGGTAGTAATTATAATCACTCTTCTACCAATATCTCCATGGTTTCTGGTGATTGTATAAGAAGGAATACCACATAACCTCAATCTTCCAGCTTTCCTGATCAATCTCTTCACCAGGTGGTTGCAGAGGGTGATGGAAAATTCATTAAAATCCCATCTTACACTATCATACTAGACAAGACCTCATATACATGTGAATTTAGGAATCCAGATGATACTCCACATGAAATTTATGTGATTTTTAGTGATAATCATAATAAAGACATAATTTCAAACTTATGATTTGGAGGAAGCCAAAATTTTCAGTAGTGGAATGCATGAGGGCAGCATTGAGAATGTTGCAATGGATGCCCAAAATCTTTCTGCTCATGATTCATATGATCAAAAGGAGGAAGTGGGTTACTCTAGTTCAGAAACATTATACAAAAGGAAAGATGTAAAGTTCACTCAATGAAGGCACAAAGGCAGTGGCCATCATAAAATCAACTAGAAACAAAAGTTCTGGTGGTAAGAGGAAAGGGATATCCTGTTCCAAATGAAAGTTTAAATAAAGAAACTTTTTTGGAATTGTCAGGGCCTGTCCAACCCTGATACAATCATCTCTATTCAGATATTTATTAATAAGTATAAGCCTGATCTACTTGTTCTTTTGGAATCGAAGAGAATTTTCTTTGAGGGGATTGCTTCACTTGATAAGATGGGCTATTAGATCATAAATACAAATCAGTCTAGAAATAACATCAAAAGAATTTAGGTATTATCCCATTCAATTATTGATGGAGTGTCTTCCATCAATGATTTAGAAAAGATGGTAAATCTCAATTATAATTGTTTGGTTATGAAACATTACTTCTCTTTTATATATTCTTACAATGGTTATCAAGAAAGAAGGGATTTATGGCAGAACATTCAGGTGCTGAGTAGCTCAGTAAATTGTCCATGGACTCTTCTTATAGATTTCAATTCCATTCTAAATCTAGATGAGAGGCTTGGAATGTTTCACTCTTCTAATTCAAGCAGAGATTTTAGGGAATGCGTTGAGAATAGCAACCTGTATGATGTTAATTTAGTTAGTGCCAAGTACACTTGGTATAAAAAATATATTAATAAAGTGGTGGGAAAAAATTGGACAGGGTTTTTGTTAATGATATGTATCTTGAGTCTTGGGCCTCCATTTCCTGCACTACACTTGCAAAACTGAATTCAGACCATCGCCCTGTTTTGAAAAAACATGTCACTGGAGAGGTTAAACCTGCCTTTCTGTTCAAATTCAATAGTGCTTGGTCCTTGCATCCTGATTGTAAGAAATTAGAATAGGATACATGGAATTCTTTAACTTTTAAGGATGATGATTTGGAATGTCTTTAAAAGATCAAAATTCTAAAGAAAAAGATGAAAGCTTTGAGTTGACAATGCTTCAGTCAAATGGATGAAAATATTTTTCAGCTTGAATCCCTGCTTCACATCATCCAGGAGAATGAAATTGTTGGTGATTTCTCCATAGGTCTTGGGTTGTGTTGAACCCTGTTTTTATTATTCTGGGTATTTCCGAGTCCCACGTCGGAATACCCCTTTATGTATTCCGTATTTTCAATCTATAAAAGAAAGTTTATGCCTCACCTTGAGGTGTGGAGATTACCTCTTCTACATGGTATCAGGGGGAAAATAATATTTCCCCCGGAATTTCTTTTTTTTTCCGCCTCTTTTTTTTCTCCACGGCGCCCCTCCTAATCAGCCTCGCCCCCAGCGACGCTCTCCTCTCCTAGCGGCAACATCTTTTGTCGCCTGAGCATGCGGCTATCACGCGCCCCTCCCCGTCCGGCCCCGCCCTCCGCAGCGGCGACTCCCGGCCCGCTCTTCCCAGCGGGGATCCCGGCCTGCCCTTCCCTCGGTGTATCCCGGCCCCGTCTCGTCACGAACTCCCGGCCGCCCCTCCTCATCCAAGCGCATTCAGCCAAGGTCGTGGCACCACCTCCTCCCAGTCGTGCTTCTGCCTCGCCCGTCTCTCTCCGGCGAAACTCCTGCTCCACCCGTTGTCGCCCCCACAGTCCCGACGCCATCACCCTCCTCGTCCAGACACGCGCCCAGTCACGCCTCTCGCTTGGCCTCCATTCCCGAAGGACCTATCCCCAGCTCCTCTCCCAACGGCTAACCAGTTTCCACCGGCTCCGCCTCTCCCAGCGGCATCCTCCAGGACGATCGGCCCTCCCTTCCCGGCGTCCTCTCGGATCCCTTTGCGCGCGGCACTCACCAGGCGGCTCTCTCCCTGTGCGCTACCTTAGGCGGCTCCCTCGCGACGTCACCGGCAACCCGCCGCCTCTACGCCATCCCTCCTACGCCGATGCCACCCCTCCACCGGCGGCCTGATTCACCAGCAGCTCCCTGCGCATCCTCTTGGTTCCTACGTCGGCTCCCATAGGTGCTTCCGGCTCCCGACGTTGCCCGCCTTCTTGCAGCCGTTCATCGCGGTTGCGGTCCGACGCCTCAGGTGGCCTCCCAACTCCATCTGCGTCTGGCAATAACCGGATCAGTAACGCCCTCCCGCAGAAATTCCCGCATCCCTGCGGTCTCCCTGGCTGGTCAGCCCTCGTCGGCCCGCCTCCCTCCGCAGTCTCCAGCAACCTCTTCCCGGCTACTGGATCCGATGCGGTCTCCCGACCCCCGCCCTCCTCAGCGGTCTCTCGGCCCGCCTCTTGCGGTTTCCCGACCCCTGCCTAAGCACCCGTCCTCATCTCATCGAGCGCCAACCTGGATGCTCGACTCCGGTGCGTCCGAACATCTCACTAGAGATTTTGGTGTGTTCCCTACCTACCATCCATCTACTAGTGCTTCTCCAATCACTGTTGTCAATGGATCAACAATCTCCATTGCTGGATTTGGCACGTGCCATATGACCCCGTCGATTAACCTGTCTTCAGTTGCTCACATTCTTTACAGTCAGTTTAATCTTCTCTCCATCAGCAAACTCACCAAAGATTTAAATTGTGCTGCTATTTTTAAATCATCGGGTGTTGTTTTTCAGGAGCGGTCGACGAAACGGGAACTTGGTCGAGGTCATTTGTGGGTCGGGGTGTACATACTCGATATCCCACAACCTATTGTTTGCTCATCCACCTCATCCTGTGCCCTTGACCTTCATTCTCGCCTTGGTCATCCGCCGACTTCCATCCTACATAAGTTTTTCCCCCAATTTAGTCCTAACCTTTCCTTCCATTGTGAACCCTGCAAGTTTGCAAAACATCATCGGGTGACATATGTTCCTCGATTGGACCCGCTTGCAGTGAATCCTTTCGATCTTGTTCATTCCGATGTATGGGGTCCTTGCAGGCTTCCTAGCCAGCCCGAGTTCCAGTATTATATTACCTTTATCGATGACTACTCCTGCATGACCTGGCTCTACCTTCTTCGTGATCGGTCTGAAGTGTTTTCTACATTTTAGACCTTCTACAATGAGATTCATACTCAATTCTCAACCTCTCTGAAATGCCTCTGCTCCGACAATGGATGGGGATATTTATTCACTCCCCTTCAGCAGTTTCTCAAGAATAAAGGCATTATTCACTAGACATCTTGCCTCGATACACCTCAACAGAATGAAGTGGTCGAGTGGAAACATCGCCATATTCTGAAGACTGTTCGTGCCCTCCTATTCCACATGAAGGTGAATCTCAAATTTTGGTATGATACTATCCTGACTGCTGCATACCTCATTAACTGTCACCCTTCTTCTATCCTTCAAGGGGAGACTCCTTTTCGGACTCTGTTCTCCTCTCTCCCTCCTCACTCACTTCCACTGCATGTCTTTGGATGTCTCTGTTATGTCTGTGACACTCGACCCGGTCTCTCCAAGCTCTCTCCTAAATCACTCCACTGCATATTCCTCAGTTATTCCCGCACTCAGAACGGATATCGATGCTTCTCTCCAAACCTACAGCGGTATATCATCTCTGCTGACGCCTCGTTTATTGAGAGCTCTCCCTTTTCACGTCCCTCTCCCCATCTAGACACTGACATTGATGATTGTCTTCCTCTTATCATCCTCCCTCCACTGGTGCCTCCCCCTGCTGTTGATCACCATTTTGGTACAGTCTACTCTCGTCGCCTATCGACTATACCCCTGTCCCGGCCGAGGACACCATCATCCCCGCATCGTCCGATGCTCCTGCCCCGGCACCAGACGATTTGCCCATTGCACTGCGGAAAGGTACTCGATCTTGCCAACGTACTCCTCTATTTGTATCTTCATACAGGGATCTGTCAACTCTGGAGACAGTATTTATTCCTCGCACAGTTGGTGATGCAAAATCTCACCCGGGGTGGCTAGCAGCAATGCGGGATGAATTGCAGGCTCTGGAAGAAATCCATACTTGGGATCTTGTCCCCCTTCCAGCAGGCAAAAAGGCGGTTGGCAGCAAATGGATTTACACAATCAAGCTGAATCTCGATGGCACTCTCCATCGACTCAAAGCCCGCCTTGTGGCAAAGGGCTTCGCGCAGACTTATGATATTGACTATTTTGATACCTTCTCTCTAGTTGCCAAGATGGCCTTCGTTCGATTATTCATCTCTCTGGTCGCCCATCATCATTGACATCTTCATCAGCTGGATGTCAAGAATGCATTCCTCCATAGATTTCTTGAGGAAGAGGTTTATCTGCAGCAGCCCCCGGGATTTTGTGCCTCCGGTACCGAGTCTCAAGTATGTCAACTCCGTCGCTCTCTTTACGGCCTCAAACAGTCTCCTCGTGCTTGGTTTGGCCGATTCAGCACTGTCGTCACCGATTTTGGGCTCTCTCGCAGCATGAAGGACCACACAGTGTTCTACAGGACAACATTCGCTGGCTGCATCCTGTTGGTCGTTTATGTGGATGATATCATCATCACCACCAGTGACTCTGATGGAATCACCCACCTCAGGGGGCATCTTCACCAGCACTTCCACACTAAGGATCTCGGTCCTCTCACGTACTTTCTAGGCATCAAGGTCTCCTATTCTCCGAACACCATCTTCCTCTGCCAAAGGAAATATGTGTTGGATATTCTGCAGGATGTTGGGATAACACAGACCACTGCTGTGGACACTCCTCTGGAGCCTGGGGAATGGTCTCTCTATAACTCCTCAGAACCGTATTCACACCCAGAGCGATACCGTCGACTGGTGGACAAACTCAATTATCTCACCATGACTCGTCCAAACATTGTCTGCGCTGTTGGAAAAGTGAGCCAGTTCATGGATCATCTGACCACCTCTCAGTGGGATGTTGTCATCCGCATCGCCAAATACATCAAACGAGATCCTGCCTGTGATATTCGCTACTCCCAGCATGCTCATCTGAATATTGAGGTCTTCTGTGATGCTGATTATGCTGGTTGCCTTGCTACCTGGAAATCTACTTCTGGGTTTGTCGTGTTATTGGCAGGCAACCTCATCTCTTAGCGCAACAAGAAACAGACTGTTGTCTCCCGCTCCAGTGTGGAGTCTGAGTACCGATCCATGGTCACCATCAATACAGAGATCATTTGGCTTCAACATCTCCTCCAGGAGCTTGGTTTTCCTCCGCAGACATCT
The DNA here is from genome assembly GCA_963277665.1 of Viscum album. Classification (NCBI taxonomy): domain Eukaryota; kingdom Viridiplantae; phylum Streptophyta; class Magnoliopsida; order Santalales; family Viscaceae; genus Viscum; species Viscum album. Next base: position 1,620,816,269 of record OY728163.1, on the reverse strand, counting down.
TCTCACATCTGGTGTGACAATCAGGCAGCCACCAAGATTGTTTCGAATCCCGTCTTCTATGAACGCACGAAGCATATTGAGGTAGACTTCCACTTTCTTTGCCACCACCTGGAGCACGATCATGTCAGTTTTAGTCACATCCCGACGGCGGACCAGCTTGCTGACATCTTCACCAAAGGCCTCCCAGGGGCTCGCCTCACCTCGCTCAGTTCCAAGCTGGGCATCCACAGCATCTACGACCCAGCTTGAGGGGAAGTGTGTCTGGTCTTTCTTTGATGTTATCTTTCTTTTGTGGGACTCGTGTTCCAAGCTGGGCATGTCCAGCTTAAGGGGGAGTGTTGAACCCTGTTTTTATTATTCTGGGTATTTCTGAGTCCCACATCGGAATACCCCTTTATGTATTCTGTATTTTCAATCTATAAAAGAAAGTCTCTGCCTCACCTTGAGGTATGGAGATTACCTCTTCTACAGGTTGGAAAATGTCATCTCTCATGATCTCAATAACCTTTTATGTAACGACCCACCAATTCTCATTGGCTTGAGAGCTCAAGAGTCATTACTAGGCCTTAAGCGACATCCCCAGAACGCCAAAGGCTGGCAATAAATGCCGAAGGGTTTCAATGCAAGTGGGGGACGATTTACCATTTGAGAAATAAACCAACCAAACCATCACTAACAACCACTATATGATGCATGTTAATCCAACAACCAACACATGCATTACCAAAAGAGAACTGCACTGTTCCACCACAAATACAAACCAACACAAAAAATCATAGTACCAAGCGGAAGACTAAACAAAAGACCCAAAACAAGCCGAGACACTCTCAACGGCTCCACACCGAGCTCCATGCACCAAGCGCCACCACATCTCCCAAGCATCACCACGAACCACTATCAATAAGATGTTTTTCCTTTACCTGTGTCCCGGAAGATGACATCTGCAAAAAAACCAAAGTGCCAAAGCAGGGGTGAGTATAAAACTCAGTAGGTTTTCCCCAATGACTTCCCTACTCACGTCACTAGGATAGAAGAGTTAGCCACATTTATATAAAAACATTTTCTCAAAAGCAGTTTATATCTAAATATAAACAAGTTTCTAAAACCATTCATACTCAAAAGCATCCAAGTTCAAGTGAAATCAATTTTCCAACAAGTTATTTTTCCAGAAAAATAACCAAACAAGCTTTCGAACCATTTCACAAACATCCCGTTTTGGCATACCCAACCATTTCACAACCCGTGAAATCAACCATGCATGTTTCGTTATGACAGTTTCATACTCATGAGCGGTTTCTCGTCGATCTACCAAGTCGTCACAAGGTAATTGTTTCCCCTGTGCCATTACACCTTTAGCACCGAGCACAAGGTCATATTTCAATCAAGCCTCGTACTTAAAAGTCTCATGTGCCATTAGACGTTTGGCACCGAGCACAAGGTCCTATTTCAACCAAGTCTCGTATATGCAACATGAACACACACCACACATTCACAACAATCATGTCAAAACCATCCTTTCAATAAAACATCTTTTATTAAAAACCATTTCCATCAAAACCAAGTGTGTTCGACCAATTCAAACCATTTCAATAAAACCGTGCTTTTATTGAAAACCAAAGAATGAACCAATTTCATCAAATCATTTCAATACCAAACCATTTCAATAAAACACCCTTTTTTTATTGAAAACCCATTTTCATCAAACCATTTACCATTCCGGTAAATCCATAATTTAAAATCAACATTTTAAATTCAAGAAGCCAAATCACTTTGCACAACAATTTACCAAGATTTCACAATTTCATCAAAACCATAAATTATCACTAAAGAAGATTTATTCCATGCTTTGCACAATCAATTTCATTCAAACAAACCAATTTGAAACTAAGTCAATCAATTCTAACAAGAGGAGTCGAGAGTGAAGTCACCTACCTCAACAGATTAGGCGAAACCAACCAACGGACGAAGAACGCCAACGAAACCGAGTCAACTACTCCCCAAAACCTCCTTAGATTCTTTCCCCTAGTACCAACAAAACCAAAACCCGACTTAAAAGTCATCCACTACCATAGATCTACCCACCTTGGGCGTAGATCTAAGGATCCATCAAGAGGGAAGAAGGAGATCTAAGAAAACTAAACGAAACGAGACTTACCTCGATCAACCGGCCTCTAAACGCCAAGGCAACCCTCCGGATCGCTTCCAAAACGCCTGGTAAGTGTTCTCCCACCTTCACCAGAGAGAAATCCCGAGGTAGGGCCGTCTAGGAGCAAAAACGAGTGGGTTTAAAGATAAAATGGATTAGATCCTTAAAAATAGAATCTAAGTTGGTCTGCACGGTTAGTCAAATCGTGCGCTAACCGTGAGGTAGTCACCGCTTGGAAGGGGTGCTCCGCACGGCCTCCTCGCACGGTTTTCCCAAACCGTGCGCACACCGTGCGGTCTCCTCTGTCCAAAGTGACCACCCCTGCACGGCTTCCGCATGGTTTGGGCAAACCGTGCGAAGCCTGTGCATCACCACTTTTTGCCCTATAACACTTTAAAAGTCTCCAAACTTTCTCAACCATTCCTCATATGCTTCATGTACTTAAAAAGCATAAAACAAGGGTTACTTACCAGAAACCGAGGTACTACATTTTAAATCTGAAACAAGGTATGCAAAGAGAATCCTTCAAAGTTTAATGAATTAAAGAGGGTGACCAGAATACCAAATTTTTTAATTCTCTTTAAATTTTCAGGAAACATAATAGACCTCTTTCCATTCTCATTGGTAATGGGTAACTTCTTGATAAAAGACAGGACTTGGATTCTCATGTTGTCTCTTACTACAAGAATTCCATTGATGGTACCAACTCTTGTACAGACCTAATGGATGATATCATTCCTAGGCTTTTCAATAGTGAGGATAATTCTTTGCTTTCTACTATTCCTCTTCAATTTGAGATCAAAGATGTTGTCTTTGGCCTCAACCATTGCAGCTCACCTGGCCAAGATGGGTTCACAAACTCTTTCTTCCTAATTTATTGGGATATTATTCATGTTGATGTTTTCAGGCTTATCAATCATTTTTTTCAAATGTGGTCAGCTGACATAAGGCATTAAGGATAATTTTCTTGCACTCGTTCCTAAAGTGGATAATGCAAATGAGATATATCTTTTCAAACTTGTGGCCCTTATTGACACTATTTACAAAGTTATTGGAAATATTCTTTCTAATAGGGTTTCCATCATTGCTAACAGGACGGTTTCTTCAAATCAGATTCATTTCATTAAATACTTATCAATGGATCTCTTGGGGGCTACTTTACATGTTCTAGATGTGTAATACAGGGTTATTCACTCTGCCATTATCTTCTCTACCGCTGAACATTACTTGATAAGGCTCCTTCTTAGCATGGTTAAGGAAAAAAATCATGCCTATCAGAGCTAGAAGAGGCCTTGATACCCCCCTTCATTTATTTTATACTAATGAAATTATTCTCTTCACTCAAAAAATAAAAATTGTAGAATGGGAAAAAAGGAGACCGGAACCCCCAAGGTTTTTTTCTAAAGGAGCCCTTGGGGTGTATTTATAATGAATATTAAAAACCACACCGGACCTCAAGTCCGATGTGGGATGCAGACTCCAACACTCCCCCTCAAGCTAGGTGTACCTAACTTGGACACATAATGAAAAGAAAGCAACAAAACAAACGCTAACACTCCCCCTCAAACTGGACATGCCCAGTTTGATTACAAAACCAGACGAAATAAAAAGAACGCTCCAAAGGCTGCTGCTCCCCCTCACGATCGAAGCTCCTGCGCAGGATGATGGATGGATGATGTCGTGGGCGCAGCAGATGAAACCACTCAGATCGGCTAGTTGACGGAGCGCCAGGAATGCCGCACTAGTGGGGCCGGTCGATGAAACGCTGGGAAATCCAAACTAGCACCGGGAAAACCGCACTTGCGGGGCCGGCGACGGGAGGCGGGGATTCCGCAGAATTGTTGCAGGGCTGGCGGCGCCAACGGGTCCAAATCCTAGGTGGTCGAGGTGCTGCGCCAGCGAATGGACGTGTCGGCGGACAAAGATGCGGCTGCCGGGAGTCGTCGGGAGATGCCGGCGAGGCGGGGATGCCGCAGGAGGTGCCGGAGAGCCGAAACTGAAGGTGGGCAGCCGCAGGGAGAAACTGGAGCCGGCTAGCTGCCGGAAGAGAAGAGCAGGAGGAGGCCCGCGAGGGAGCAAGATGCGGGAGGCGGTCGCGCGAAGGAGGGAGTCGCGCCGGGAGCCGCGCGAGAGGAGGGAGGCGCGACGGGAGCCGCGTACCAGGGAGGGAGAGGGCCGCCGGGAAGGGGAGCCGCCGGGTCGAGGGCGGTCCGTCGGGGCGAGGCCGAGGGCGATCTGCCGCTGGGACGAAGGGAGCCGCGTCGGTAAGGAGAGTCGCGCGGAAGGAGGAACCCGCGTACGGGGTGCCGGGGCGTCGTCGAGGGCGGGGCGTCGGGCTGAGGGCAGGAGGCCGGGAGGCACGCCGAGAGAGAACGCCGGGAGGGGAGCCGCTGGGGCTGGGCGCGCGCACGGCGGGGCTGGCCGGGAGCACCGCTGGGAGGGATCGCCGCTGGGAGGGAGCGCCGCTGAAGAGAGGGCCGCCGGGAATGGCCAGGCCGGAGAGGAGCCGGGCGAGAGAGCTGCCGGGATAGGGGGGGGCCTGCCGGGAATGGCTAGGGTGCAGGGTAGTTGTAGGGAAGCCGCTGGGAGACGGGCCGGGGAGCGCCGGATCGGGCGGGAGCCGCTGCTGTGAAGGGAGCCGCTGCGGAGGGTCGGGCACAGGAGGCGGGCTGCCGGAGGAGGAGCCGGAGGAGGCGCATCGGAGGAGGGCCGGCGACGGGAAGCCGCGGGAGAGACCCGCGGAGGGGACCCGCGGCCGAAGGAGACGCCGGGATTTGGTCGGCCGCGCGGGAGGAGGAAGCCGTCGGGGGTTGCGAGGGAAGAACGCCGAGGGAAGCCGCAGGCAAGGCGGGGCCTGGCGCCGGGAGAGATCCGCTGGGAGGGGAGCGGCGCCGGGAGAGAGGGCCACCAGACAGGGAAGCCGGCTGCGCTGGAGGGAGGGGAGGGGCGACGGCAGAGCTGGCCATGGAGGCCGCCGCCCCCCCTTACGGGGAAAAGGAAGGAAACCCTAGAGCAGGGAGAAAAAAAAAAGATGGGAGGGAGGGGTCGGGTTTAGCAAACTCCCTCTGATACCATGTAGAATGGGAAAAAAGGAGACCAGAACCCCTAAGGTTTTTTTCTAAAGGAGCCCTTGGGGTGTATTTATAATGAATATTAAAAACCACACCGGACCTCAAGTCCGATGTAGGATGCAGACTCCAACAAAAATAAATAACATCAAGAATTCCCTCCATTATGAAAAAGTCTCAGGGAAAGAGATCAGTTAGAAAAATTATTTCTTATATTTTAGAAAGGGAACCCCTACAGCTAGAAAAGTTGACATCGATCATTAATGCACTAGGAATCAAATAGGGTTTTTTTCCTTTCAACCATCTTGACGTACCCATTTTTTCAGGAAAACCATGTGTCAAACATTTTTCTCACGTTTTCATCCAAATTAAAAAATCAGTTGGCATCTTGGGAAGGCAAGACACTAGGTATGGTTAGTCTTGTGAAAGCTGTGATTGTGTCAAAATTTGTCTACTCATTTATGGTTTATAAATGGCTATCTTCCCTCATCAAAAATATCAACACATCCATCATGAACTTTTTCTAAAGTGGAACCGTTCTTTAGAGATGACTTGTGACTATTTCATGGAAACAATGTTGTCAACAGGTTGAATTTGGAGGGCTTGGCATTAAAAATATTTTCAAATTTAATCAATATTTATAGTTTGACTTCATGTGGATGCTCATTAATGAGAAATCTGAGGCTCTTTATTTTATGAGACGCATATTTTTAAGATGGCTTAAAACTGGGAATTTAAAATACATGGGTTCTTCCATTTGTCCTACTCTTAAGGCCCGAAGGGCCCGACGGCCTTCATTTTTATTGATTTTTGATAACCCTCCTTTCAAGGGAATCCTACTCTTAAGGCTTATTTTTCCATTATTATAGTTAATTATCATTGGTTGGCCAACTTCAAATGTTCCCTCAATTTCTAGTTAGAAAACAGGATAGTTATGCCTCTTAATAATGTTTTAAATTCTCCTAACCCATCATTTGACACAAATGTGTCGATCAAGGAGAAAATAAAGACTTTGCAAAAAAAATCTACTGAAATAAAGGATATTGCCATGAATTGAAATTTTATCAATGGTGATGATACTCTTGTATGGGAACTTGCTTCCAATGAGAGACTATCCTCAAAGCTATTCTACCAAATGGTTGTGTAGGTCATGCTATCAGCTCGGCTAAATGCTTGATCAAATGTTGGATACTTCCATCCAGGTTTACCCTTTCATGAAGGATCATGCGCTCCAAGATTCCTACGATGATTTTCTATATCTTTTTAGCATCAAAAATTGCTCAATATGTGTTCTTTGTAACCAGCATCGAGATGACATAGACCACCTCTTCCATAGTTGTGTTGCTTCTACTGCACCATGGACAGCATTGGTTGAATTTTTCGAGGTCACACTCCCCTGTACAGCCTGCATTCGGGATCATATTATTGCATGTGGTAAGGTTTTTCTATACCATCATATGCTGAATCTTTTCATTGTTTCCAAAATGGAACTCATCCATGTAATATGGACCATCTGAAACAAACTAGTCCATGATAACATACCCTTCTATCTACAGTCAGTGCTGGTTTGAATTATTTTTGCTGTGAAATATGAAAATGTGATTCAGAATGGTTTTTTTATAACTCTATTAATGATTTTACCATGATTAAGCATCTTGGAATTCTAATTAATTATCATCTACCTGCTGAAAACTTAGAGTTAAAGTGGATTCATCCATTCCTAGGCTGGATCAAATGTAACATAGATGGAGCTTCAAAAGGAAACCCAAGTCTTCTGGATATGGTTCCATTTTTAGAAATCATTTTGGTTGCAGTGGCATGCCTCTATGGTCCTTGAGGAATCAAAATATCTCTTGATTCTAAAATGCTTGGCATAATTAATGCGGTCAAAATGGAACATTAATGTTCTTGGATCAACTTATGGCTTGAATGTGATTCCACCACTATTGTGCAGGTTATCAGAAATGGAACCATTCATCTCTCTTGGAGGTTGAATGTCAAGTGGACCAACTGCATGAACTCTCTCTCGTACAAGAATTATATCATCACACATGCATATCATGAAGCAAACTTTTGGGCTGATGGGCTTGCTAACAAAGTTATAACTTCTACTGAGTTGACCTTTCTCAATGATGTCCATGATGAGCTCTAATCCTTTTTGCAAAAGGATTATTGTAAAAAAACTTAATTTCTTCTACAGTAATTTTTTTTCTTTCAATAAAATAGGTTTTTCCTTATTGTTAAAGTTCTCACTCTCTCAAAAAAAAGAATAATTTTAATAAAAATTCGAGATATATTTAAAACAACTTACAATATAGAAGAAAACTTAAAAAGAAAACCCAATAATATAACATTAGAATCAAAAGCACACCAAAATTCCTTCTATTTCCTTCACTAAATCTATATTAAATAGATATATTCAAAAACTTGGGTCCCCCCAGTTTTCCAATCCATGTAAATTTATTAGGGTTGGAATATGCGGGTGGAAATTGTACTCTCCCACCCTTAAACAAAAATCAGTTCAAGTTTTTTCCTTTTTCTTGATGCTCAAAAATGTCATTCTAGATGAATAAATTTCCATGGGTCATAGAAGAAAAAAATGTGGCATGAGATCTCTTCTACAAAATAGTAAAATTTTACCCAAATTAAATTATAAATTATAATTTTATGATTAAAATTGTGTGTTTTCATTCTAGTCCATGAAAACTGGCCCATAATTTTAACTTCAACTTGGACCACATGGATCACCTTTTGATTGAAAATTAACTTTTTATTAAAATAAAAGGAGTAGAATCCAGATTCAAGGAGGTCAAAAATGATGTCGCCGAAGAGCATCACCCCTAACAATGATTTTGCAATCATTTGGAAAGGATCCATAATAAAAATATAAAATGGTACTCTCATTTGGGTCTCCATTGCTTACTAAAATATCTGGTGCATAGTTTCCTTCTCTCCATGTGTGAGAAACCCCAATATTCTGATTAGTAATCATCCTACATTTTATGATAAGATAGATCAAATCCCATGGTGTACTTTCCTTACTATGAAGAAAATCAACCAGCTCTTTGTAATTTGATTCAACCTCTGATATGATAATGTGGTAAAGTCTGCACAAGGTTAGTCCACTAATCATAGCCCTTAACTCTGCTCCCATGGAGTTTTCAAGACCATATAAGGTGCTAAAACAAAAGATAACTGAACCTATACTATCTTGCACAATCTCACTCCCCGTCTCATTACCCTTTCCAAACAAGATCCATCCACATTAAGTTTCAGCCCGGTGTTTGGTTGTTTCCAGCAAACCCACCTTCACTGGTTGTTCCTTTCTCTTCTGCATTGAGAATAACCCTTGGGATAATATTCCATAGAGAAGCTGAAGCATCTCCGACGTGATTGATAACTCCTAGTTCCACAACCAATGATTTTACTTAGATCTTCATTGATAAATGATAATAAAATTTTCCTTCTCGCACCTTGTTTTTGGCCTCCCAATAACCCAACACCCTACAGCAAAAAAACATACTCCATGCATTTTCCTCTGCGTCATTTTAGCCAGCCCCAAGGAACCAGGATTTAAAGAACTCTAAAATTGACTCCCTAAAACCAGAAAGGCCCATGCAATGACCAAAAAGGTTCTAGATAGCCAGTGCCCAATCCCCTCTGAAGAAAAAGTGCTAAGACGATTCCAGTTTCGGAGCTGCACAACACCAGCAGCGAGAAGCAAGAACGAACCCTTTCTTATGCACATTTTTTTCAATAGAAAATCCATAGTTCCCCAAACACCAAACCAAGAAGTTCAACTTCAAAGGGATCTTCATACACCAAATATTATCTGCCCACTCATCATGTTCACCTCTAGCATGTATCATTGCTCAAAATTCATGGCTTATGAACCATCCAGATTTGGAAACAAAAAAAATGCACCTATCTGGATCATTGCTCATGATGATATTGTCATAGGTAGTCCATTATTGGTGATCCATAATAGAATTAATAAAACCAGGAAACATGCTAGCTTCCCTAAAGGAGATTTATTAAACTAGACATCCTGGAAAAAATAACAGATCATCGCCACAATTATTCTTCCAGAATTTAATCTCTCCACATCCCACCACCTAGTGAACCTTCCCTTCCAGCATCTCCAAATGATCAATCATACACTGTGTGAGTCCTGACAGCCACCGTTCACGATCAGCCCATACCCTCTAGTCATCACCCAATCTATTTCTCATGAACCTCGCCCAAAGATAATTCCTTTCAATGATTTCCCACACAAGCATGGCCTGCATGCCTTGCATGGCTTTGGAGATGCTTCATAGGTTAACTCCACCTTCTTCAATTGGCTTGGCCATTATTTTGAATGACACCCAATGAAATATTTCACTTTGGTTAGAATCCCATATGAACATTGTCATAATTTTCTCAAGCAACTCCATAGTCCCTTTCGGTGCCTTAATGGTTGGTAGAATGTGCATTGGTATCGAGGTCAGAACACTGTTCACCAAAGTCGTGTAACCTCCAAATGAAAGGAAATGGTTTTTTTAGTTACAAATGCACCCCTTGATCCGATTGATGATGCATTAAAATAATCCCTTCTTGGTTCTGCCATCTAAAATAGGATCACCAAGATACTCCATCAGGAGATGCCTCCTTTGAATGCCCAGCTTGTTTTGAATAATCCTACTGAGCCTGTGCAGACATTTTTTAGAAATGTACAGACTACTCTTCCCCTGGTTAGCTAGTTGTCCTCCTAGGTTTCTGTAGGAGATTAAAAGAAAGGAACCGAACCCCCAAGGTGTTTTTCCAAAGGAGCCCTTGGGGTGTATTTATAATGAATAATAAAGACCACACCGGACCTCAAGTCCGATGTGGGATGCAGACTCCAACACTCCCCCTCAAGCTAGGTGTACCTAGCTTGGACACATAATGAAAAGAAAACAACAAAACAGACGCTAACACTCCCCCTCAAGCTGGACATGCCCAGCTTGATTACAAAACCAGACGAAATAAAAAGAACGCTGCAAAGGCTGCTGCTCCCCCTCACGATCGAAGCTCCCCCGCAGGATGATGGATGGATGTTGCGGGCGCAGCAGATGAAACCACTCAGATTGGCTGGTTGACGGAGCGCCAGGAATGCCGCACTAGTGGGGCCGGTCGTTGAAACGCCGGGAAATCCAAACTAGCACCGGGAAAACCGCACTTGCGGGGCCGGCGACGGGAGGCGGGGATTCCGCAGAATTGTTGCGGGACTGGCGGCGCCAACGGGCCCAAATCCGAGGATGTCGAGCGACTGCGCCAGCAAATGGACGTGCCGGCGGAGAGAGATGCAGGTGCCGGGAGGTGCCGGGAGATGCCGGCGAGGCGGGGATGCCGCAGGAGGAGGCCGGCGAGGGTGCAGGAGGCCGGGAGATGGCGCTTGAAGTTGGAGGAGGCCACCTGCGTGGAGCGGCCAGCACGGGTGGAGGCCGGTTGCTGGCCGGAACAGGCCGGATCTGCCCGGATCTGCCCGGAACAGTCCGGATCTGCCCGGATCTGCCCGGATCTGCCCGGAACAGTCCGGATCTGCCCGGATCTGCCCGGAACAGGCCGGATCTGCCCGGATCTGCCCGGAACAGGCCGGATCTGCCCGGATCTGCCCGGAACAGTCCGGATCTGCCCGGAACAATCCGGATCTGCCCGGAACAGTCCGTATCTCGCCGGAAATCTCTGGATCTGGCCGGAGCCGGCCGGAGCTGTCCGGATCTGGCCGGAAATCTCTGGATCTGGCCGGAGTTGGCCGGATCTGGCCGGAAAAAGAGCCGGGAGGTTGCGCGGAGGACCGGCGACGGGATGCGGGAGGCCGCCGGGAGCAGCAGGAGGCCGTCGGGAGCAGCCGGGAGGCGCAGAGGAGCAGCGGGGGCCGTGGGGATGGAGCGCCGGCGGGGAGGTCGCGATCCGGGCAGAACCGGGAGGTCGGCAGACGAGGCCGTCGCGCGGGGAGAAGAGCCGCGAGCGATAGAGAGGGCCGCCTGGAGAGGGCGGCGCGGGAATGTGCGCAGGAGGAGCGGACGCCGGTGGGGAGAGCCTGCGCGCCGGGGAGGGAGACCCGAGCGGGTAGGGAGCGCCGACGGGGAGGAAGAGCGGCGGGCGGCGGTGGGGAGAGCAGTCGCGCATGGGAGGGAGGGAGGGCCTGCCGGGAGGGAGGCCCTGCCGGGAGGGTGCAGGCCGGAGACGAGCTGGGCAGGGCAGAGGCGGAGGGGCGGCGGCGGTAACCCTACGGGGTCTTGAGGCCGCCGCCCCCCGGACGGGAAACCCTAAAAGAAGGGATAGGAAAAAAAAAAAAAAAAAGGAGGGTGGGAATGGGGGTTCAAAAAACCTCCTCTGATACCATGTAGGAGATTAAAAGAAAGGAACCGAACCCCCAAGGTGTTTTTCCAAAGGAGCCCTTGGGGTGTATTTATAATGAATAATAAAGACCACACCGGACCTCAAGTCCGATGTGGGATGCAGACTCCAACAGTTTCCATATACTTCCATGATTTTTTTGAAACCTTTGATGGAATTAAGCCCACAATTGATGAAGAAAAGGGCATCATCAGCAAACATCATATGTAAAAATCATACCATCCACAGACTTGGCCTTATAAGGTAGGGTATCCACCTCCTCCAAACAACCTTTTATGTTACTTAAAAGAGCATCCTGGGATAAAATAAAAAGGCTTTTAGATATAGGGTAACCTTGTCTTAAGCTGTGCACAGTCTTGAAAAAGCCAAATCCTTTGCCCATTAAAGAGATGGAAATCCATGGGGAGGCAAATCACCTGAGAAACAGGTCACAAACCCATTCTTTGAACCTGAATCTCCTCATGAATTTGAAAATGAAACTCCATTCTAACTTATCATATTCCTTGTCCATATCCATTTTGATGATAATATTGGATCCGAGTGTCTTTTTGTTGAAATCATCCACCATTTATTTTTCTATCCCAACTGCACCTTAAATACACCTGCCTTGAATAAAGCCATGCTACTCCTCCGATATCAGTCTCGGAATACCCCATTTAATCTTCTGTTTATGAGGCATGCTAGAATCTTGTAAGAAAAATTACAAATACATATAGACAAGTATTGGTTGATAGTAGTAGGATTTTGAATAACTGACACCACCCGGGAAGCTCACACCACCCTCGAAAGCACCCCCACCTTTAAAATAATCCTAAACTACTTCCCTAACATGCACCCTGATTATATCTCATGCATCCTTGATGAAAGATCCAGGAAATGCATCCAGCCTAGGAGCACTTTCTGGTTTCATGCTAAACACTACCTCCTGTATTTTTTCCTCCTCCGGAATAAGTTCCAGCTCCTCATTATCTTTGTCTTCCACCAGCATTAGGATGCACTTGATAAAAATCTCCACCCCTATAACCTCATCTTGTCTATGCCCGTTAGAAATCCTTAGCCCTGCCAGAAGACCCTCAAAGTGATTCAGAGCTAGGTTCCCTGCTACCTCAAGATCCCCCGAATATGACCCATCTTCTAGCCTAAAATTGACCGTCCTGGAAACACTCCTTTCTTTAATGCAGGCCTCAAAAATAGTAGTGTTACAATCTCCCTCCCTTATCCATAAATACCTTGATCTTTACCTACAAACCCGCTCAATATCCAGCATTTTTTCGCCCAGAAGGTTCTTCTTCTAATACAGGGAGATAAAAAAGGCATCATCCCAATTCACCTGCAGCCTTTATTCAAGCCTATCAATTTACATTTTCAGACGCACCAGGTTGGTATCAAAAAATTTCCTACTATAATTCCTCTCCTGCAATTCTTTTCTCAAGCTCTTTAGATGAAGGGACAACCCCACCTGAGTGTTACCCTCCACCAGTTGCATTCAGGAGCTATTAACCGTCTATAAAAAGACCTCAGTCCGTGGCCAGTTGCTTGAATAAATAAATTGGTCTGATCTTTGTATTTCCTTCTTTAAACTCACCACAAGGGGAGAGTGGTCTGAAAAATACTGACTTAGGTGCGTAACAGAAAAACGAGGGAAGTAATCCATACTTTGCAAGTTGGAGAGGCATCGATCTAGCCTATATCATATACACCTACTCCCTTTATGATTATTTCAACAATTATGTATGCTCCCCGAGAATACTAGATCCATCAAACCAGAAGCCGCTATAAAATCTCTAAAATCCTAAATGGCATTTGGAGAAAAAAGCACTCTGCCATTTTTCTCAGTAGCATCAACAATAGTGTTGAAGCCCCACCCACAAACCAAGAAAGACCCCCTGTATGAAAGTTGTAAAGGTGCTTCCACAAAGAAACTCTATCTGTAATCTCACATTTTCCATAAAATAATGAAAAAATAAAATTGGTACCCCCTGATTTCACCCTCATGGAAATGTGATGAGTTGCATGGGTTTTCATGAATGTACTCAAACAATCTCACACTCCTTTCCAAATAAGATATCAGATACACATTTTTTTGGCTTCTAGAATAACAATAATGGAGATATATGGACGATGAGATTCACTAAAAACAAACACACTCTTTGCTCGAACGCCTAGTCCTCTGGAGTTCCATGTCAAGATGGACGTCATTGTACAGTAGAAGAGATGTCCTTGAGGCCCGAAGTAGAATCAGTCCTGGATCCTAAGAAGATGGAGGGGGTTTCTTTGGATCTTGAGCGAGTTATATGACCACTATTTATCAGTGAAAAATGAACCTTTGAAATAGAAACCTCCTTGAGATCAAGGGAATCTGAGATGTCCACCTTGTTCTCCAGGTACTCTAGAACCGCAAAGTGATTGGGTGTGCACGCCAAAGAAACCTGGTGAACCAATGAAATCTACATTGTAGGTTTGGAAGAAAAAATAAATTTCTCCATAGAAGCATGGTTTTCAAGACATCTTTCCTCCCCTCCCCCTGAAAAGAAGATGGACACACTGGAAGCATGGGGGAGACAGGCGACTCACCTTTAGGATGAACCACCTTTTCCGACTCATTCTTACCAGGATAACCAGACTTTGAGGTCGGAGAAACCATATTTTTTAGGGTGAACCCTTGAAGCGGGACCTGTTCTAAAATTCCCTCCATAGATGATTTTCCAAGAAGAAAAAACTCCCTATTAATTGGGTGCTATGATCCTACAATTTCAAATCCATATCATGAACAGAGATTGTTTTAAAAGTTGTTAAAAAATAGGCTGAGATTATTTCATTTTTAAAAAAGTATAAACCTGATGATAAATGAAGTTTAACTTGTAAAATAAATTCATATCAATTTTTATGAACAATGAAGCATATGAATATTCTATAATAAAAAATGAAAAATAGTCTCTTTCAGTGACAAATCACACCCCCCAACTTAATGTTTTCTTGTCCATAGAATATTACTTACTCACAAATATCAAAATTAAAATCCATTTTCCAAACAAATTTTAATATACAAGGCTTGCTATTGACATCTTACATCAAACAATCATGAAACCCATCAAAATATATTAAAATAAGCCAAGTGCGTAATCATTTCCTAGCTCCAAACTCTTTCCTCTGTTCAAATTCATCGTCACCTTTTATCTAATTCTAATTAAGAATTAAAATGTGTCATGCATCATAAAAGACATGGGGATTCATTTTCACTCAAAGAAGAATATAGAGAATCACATTTCAACATTAAGATAAGTATCAATTTTTTTATTTTTTTATTTTTTTATTTTTCTATTTCTAAACGTGCATCTTTTTCCACGGTAATTAAAATTATGCTCAATAAATTCAACAGCTATAGTGATACTTCATCAAAGAATCTCATGCAATATGACCTTAGGTCATCAAGTGAGTCTCATATTCTCAAGCATCATCTTGGGTTCACTAAATCATTAAAAATTTAAACTACAACAAAAAGATATAGAATTCCTAACCCTGGGTTAAAAAAACTATGGATTCACAGTCCTTAGGTGTCGGATTCCACGCATTAAGTCAATCCATTGCTCAACGTGAAAATTTAATTATTTTTTATAAATTTTAAATTTTTACTATTTTTTTGGATACTCATATTAAACATAAAATGATCAAAAAACCTATGTTTTTTACATATAGATCTCAATAACTCAAAATCACACCCCGCAATCCAAAGGATGTGAATTGTGGCATTTTGTTTAAATGGATGAAAAAATATATAGTTAAAAATTACATCATACAACCAAGCTTACCAAAATTAATGTCCTTAAAATTAAACATATTTAAGATTAGAATCAAGGTATACAAAATTATTTTATATTCGGTTTTAATTTTCAAAAATAATCATAACATGAAAGGATATAAAATTTTAATTTTCTACTGATACAAAATAAATTATTTTCACCCCCCAACATAGAATGGAACTAACCTTAGTGTAACGGCCCAAAATTTTGTAAATAAAATTCCTTTTGTGGTTAAATAAATGCCTTATTAAGTAATGAAGTTGTAAAAAACACATGGAATCACTACCACAAAACGGGGCAAGACCAGCGCCACACTTTTATCAGCGCTAACGAAAAAGCGCTGATAAAGGGGGTACCTTTATCAGCACTAAAAAAAGCGCTGATAAAAGTACCCCTTTATCAGCGATTTTTTTAGCGCTGATAAATGTACCCCTTTTAACAGCGCTTTTTTAGCGCTGTTAAAGGTACCTCCTTTATCAGTGCTTTTTCGTTAGCACTAATAAATGGGAGTCTTTATCAGCATTTTTTTTAAAGCGCTGATAAAAGGTCCACTTCCAAAAAAAATCATTAAAAAACATATATTAATATTTTAAATATATATATATATATAGTTATATTGATATAAATATAATATATATTTTTTAAATATATTTTAGATAAATATAAATATACAGTTACACTTAATATATAAGATATTTAGTGAGAATGACTTATAAAAAAATTAAAAAAAAATATTTTTAATTAATAATTTGCTAATTATTATGAAGTAATAGTCATTTAATAAGAATTTGAAAACTAAAAAAATTAAAAAAAGATCCAAAATATGTTGAAAACGCAACTCGAACTTCAAACAGCCATAACTTTTGATCCGGGTGTCCGTTTGAGCTCTACCACATATCAAATCGAAGCATGCGACGATCTCTACGTCATTATTATTTAGGGGAATTGTGTTCAAGGTTTTTTCGAGGCCAAAAAAGGCCCAGAAGGCCTCCAAAACTGAGTTTTTAGTCGGGGTACCCTGATTTTTTAACATTTTGTGGATTTTCAGCCTCGTTTAAGGGGGTATTATTGGATTTTTTTGGTGGGGACTGAATTTATTCCAAGGTATTGCATTCATATTGATATTATGTCTTTGAAATTTTATCGTTTTTTATAATGCACTGGTATTTATAATCAAATATATAACAACATATACATATTTTTTATATATTCACAGATAAAAATTTAATTATAAATATAAATAATAAAATATATTTACATATAAAATATATTATCTTTATCTAAATAATAACTAATATCCATTTTATTTAAAAAACAAATATATGAATATTTATATACCTATATATTAATCTAACTATATATATATATATATATATTAATATAACTGCATATATATATTAATATTACTACATATATATATTAATATCACTATAAATATATATATTAATATCACTATAAATATATATATTAATATAACTATATATATATATATATTAATATAACTATATATATATATATATTAATATATATATATATATATATTACTATACGAATAAATATAACTAAATATATATATAGAGAGATATATATTAATATAACTATATATATATATTAATATAAATATATATTATTATACGAATAAATATAACTATATATATATATATATATAGATATCATGAAATGGAAAACAAATCAAAATAGAGGAGTGGTAAGGGCTTAGGCGCGCAGGGGGGAGGTCTCGAGTTCAAAACCTGGTAGAGGCAGGGGCACGCGTGCATGGATAAATATGGGAGCTAGCGTTGATAAAGGGTGGAGGGGGTGCGTGGGGGCGCTGGAGGGGGGCGGAAAAGCGTTGTAAAAGGGGGGGGGCCTCAAGCGCTATAAAAGCCCCTCTGATTGGCAGGATTTTTTTATTTTTTTATTTTTTTAGTTTTTTTAATTTTTTTAATTTTTTTAACTTTTTTAATTTTTTTAACTTTTATCAGAGCTTTTAAAAAAGTGCTGATAAAAGGGGTCCTTTATCAACGCTAAAAAGAAAGCATTGATAAAGGAAGCGCTGATAAAGGGTCCTTTTATCAGCGCTAAAACAAAGCCCTGATAAAGGACCCTTTTATCAACGCTTTGTTTTAGAGCTGATAAAAGACCCCTTTTATCAGCTCTTTTTTTAGCACTGATAAAAGGTGTCGTTTTCAACGCTTTTTGGAGCGCTGATAAAGGGTACCCCCCCCCTTTATCTTCGCCGGCTTTAATAGCGCTTTTCTAGCACTGATAAAAGGGGGGTTTTAGCACTGATAAAAGGGGTATTTGTAGTAGTGAATTCCTTGGCTTTTGGGAATATTATATCATATTGGATTTAAAATACCATTAAGAATCATAATTTTTGATAATATATCCATTGAATAGTGATCTTATGATAAGGGTTATAACAAATCCAATTGACACAGACAAAGAAAGTGATGACCTTGACCAGTAGGATTGTACCCTATGAAACCCATTTATCGAACCTTCTAAAAGAGATAGGATCTCTGTGATTTGACCTTAACCAAGTCCAAGTTGATATTCAATAACTAAAGCATGGGTAAAACCGTTTATGGTAGAAGTTCAAGCTCATCGATATCATGGCTCAAACCATGTTTGTTGAACTACCCCAAGAAAATCTTATCATCACACACCATACCCTTAGGGCAATCGTTGGTACAATGAAGGGATATGTATCTCACCCCTAACATCATGATTATATATTTTCTATTTTCTATGAAGTAATGATTATATTTATTCCTTATTTATTTTACTTTATAAATTGTTAAATACTGTGTAGTGTCCCTAACCCGATTAGCCACCCGAACAGTGCTTTCGGGATGGGTGCCACTAGCCTTAGGCGCACCTCCCCAAATTCCAAAGGCTACCGACTAGCAGCGATGGTGTGAAGAGGGTAAGTGGGGAGGATATACCCTCAAGGAATGATACAGAAACGGTCCAAGTATGTATATATATATAACATGCAGTGGAACGAAAGGCTCAGCAAACTCAAACCAGGACCACGATTGATCGAAGCACATTCAATATCAGATAAATAGTGGAAGAAATATATAACATCAGTAACATAATTTAATAAACATCCAAAGATACCACTTTTAGTAATTTTAAAAAAAGCATGCATACATGTAAGGTCATACATATAAATATCCAAAAACTGGTCACCAATGGCTGACCAGAAGTACAATACATATATAGGCATGCTGAAATAGAAAAAGGAAACTAAAATAGGAAACACCAGCTTATGTGGGAACCTCAAGGTCCCCTGCCATCCATCCATGCCTACTCAAACTAGGATCCAGCTCTAGAGCCCAAACCCTTACCCAAACATAGAAGCATAAAGTCAACACGCTTCTCAAAGGTCTCTTATAGGGTGTGAGAATGTGTCTCGGTAGGACACCACCCAAGTTTACATACCCAACATAAGTGTTTAAGTAGGTGTGAACTATAGTAAAATAAAATAGCACATGTCTAAAAAAACACAGACTTCCCTAATGATCAACAACCACCAGGAATCCATCAACTACCTCAGAAAATGCTGGAATATCTATAGAGGAGAGGACCCATATCCCATATCCCAAGGCATCCCCTTAAGTAGAAAATCCCAGGTGAACCCTCAAGTTCCACCTACAAATTACCAACATGGCACCCCGTGCCTCCTGAAACCTCATGTCTCAAACAAATCACTGATTTCCCGAAGGCATGCCTAAGAAAATAGAACCCTGATCCCTTGGACCCCTACTCGAAATCACTCATCAGCTTGTAGCCCGACGTCGGAAGCCACAAATATGCCTGTCCTCAAATAAAAATCATTGTAAACTCATAGCATGAAGTCTCAAGGAACAATGATCTTTGTCCTCACAAAACAGTCCAGACCCAATGGCCCCAATACAACGAGCCTCATTCCCCAACCAATAGCCTCAATGCTATCATCTAAGGGCTCCTCACCTTCTCTGTGGCTTTCTATGGAAAGCACCCCCGAACCAAATACCTAAGCCACACTACTGGGGGCCTATACCCACATGAGTGGTCAAAACCACCTCATCACTGAGCCAACCTGTCTACACATGACTCCAATTGGCACTTTGTCCATCACGGGTAAGAGGCAATCACCAAATTTAATACCTAAGCCACATATAACTGGCACCTTGTGCTCCTATGACCATTCCACTCAAACCTAATGACCATGCTATCCAAAATCACAGGCCATGCCCTCAACCTAACATCATCACCACCTTAACTGACACCCATAACACCCAATCTTATGATCAACATCACTCAAGTAACCTTGGTCAAGCCCAACCTGATGACCAAGGTCACCACAGTCCTGATGGCCATGCCACCTCAATCCCTTGGGCATATCCTTTAGTGATACCAAGGATCAAATCTCATGCAATACATCACAAGAAGATCATATTTATAAATCAATTCATTGTGAACTAAAAATTTAATTTAATTTAATTGAACAACTCAATTCAAATGATATAATTCAATATAATATAATTGAATATCTCAGATTTGAATAAACAAGCCGATTTAATTTAAACAATTCCGATTAAACCCAGAATGCACCTTGGACTAGCTACCCAAGGTGGTCAATGACCTCTAACCTGGTCTTACATGAGCGAATAAGGTTTGGTCATTCCTAACAACATCCCTTAAGGTCATATAATCAATTTAACATCAAGTAGCAGGGTCTCTCTCATCTACCCATCGACACACTAAAAGATGAGCCTCCCAAACATCCATGAAAATGAAAATAAAGGTATGCACTACGTTCCTTGGACTCATAGACATAAGAAAATTCGGTATTATCCCCTAACTCTAAGTGGTTTGGAAAAAATCAACATTTTCATCGAACACCCTGAAAATAGGGGAAATGGATCAAACAGATTTAGCATTATGTGAGGCAAGATAAAATAATAATATAGATATGAGATAGGGTAGACTCATCGATTCACTTCTAACACACCTGGAATCTTAAAGAATGGATCACCGATGAAGGAGATGGATCAAAATGAAGAGGGGTAGGAAAATAGAGGAAACCCTCCTGCTATGCGTGACCCATAAGAGAAGAAGGGGGAAAATATGGAAAAATAAAGAAATGAAAAGAATGGAGAAAAGGGTAATTTTATGAATTTAATGAGGATGCATGGTTAGCTTGCACAGTTTTCCAAACTCTGCAGAAACCATGTGGGCTACAATGCATAGGTACTGCCTAAGCGCCGCAACCCGTGCGGCTTGCCACATAGTTTTCCATAACTGTGTGCAAACCACGTTGAAGACTCTGTAAAAACAGAAGGCATTATCATATGACCATGAACCACACATGCACGGTTTCCCCAAAACCGTGATCAGTGAAAAAAGGGGACACACAGTTAGCTGGAAGAGGCCACACAGTTTGCCCTAAACCATGCGCCTTGACCTGCAACTCCAAAACTTTCCCTTCAGGCCTTTGATGCACCCAAAACCCATCCAAACACCCAAGTCACTCTACAAAATTCTAAACCCATCCAAAAAATGATATTGGGTTGATATAAAACTCTTAATTGAGTTTTGATGATCGAAAAAGAAAAAGGAATACCCACTAATTCACAAAATTTAAAAAGGGAGAGGTTTTCGATCCGATTTAAAAGATCGAGATATTACAATCTCCCTACCTTAACATAGCTCATCCCCAAGATATCAAAAAAATCTTGGAGATAGTATCAAACATACCCATCCCATTTAAAATAACCTAGACTACCTCGGTCTCAAGGTCATAGGTCGACTGCCTCAAGGGGGTGCCCCACCTTAGGAGTGACCTACCTCTGTCTCATCCCGGCCAAATATTTAAACAAATAATTGGTCCAAAACTAAATTCCCAGACTCAGAAGTCCTCATGTGATGCATCATCACTCTTGAACCTCATTAGGTGATCCTATGTCATACCATACACCCATCAGTATCCTACACTGTATTGGTTCCCACCTCATGCTCGTGTCACACATAGAACCATTGAGGTCCTACATCTCAATAGATATTCAATTCAGTATCAGTGCCTCACACCTCGATCAAGTCCCACATCATAATGATGCTCATATTATAGTGCAAATCAAGTAACATGCATCTCCTCTATTCCCCAATTCCATCACATATCAATAGTACTACACCCAATAATGCTCTGATTTCATCACATCTCAATAATCCTACATCCAACGATGCTCAAATATAGAACCCAGTTCCACGCACCTCATATATATATATATATATCATATTGCACCCGAGCCAGTGCCAGCCTACTAAAAAGAATCTCATTAGTCCAAAAATATAGCTTATGAACCTCGTGCAATCAAAACGAACATACCTCAAGAGGTCATTCCAAAAGAAAACAAAAGTACAGCTACACCCATGGTGTACCTATAAGATTCATTGGCTCACTAGCCTACTCGACTCCTAGAAACTCCATGGAATGCACCTAGATTGATGCTCGGATGCTTGATGTCTAACCTCCCTACAGTGTTGCACCAGCCATCTACAACTAACCCCACTACCGGGTCCTACTATCTCTACCATGACCTCTGTGTGCAACAGAAGCTCAGCTACCCTCACCTGGTACTAATCTCGATCTAACCTCAGAACTCTAATTCTATCCTGGTTCCTGAATACTGACTGTCCGAGAAGTCTTCATGTAGAACCTCTCTAGATGCTTGACCTCCCCACATACTCAGAACTCCTTTAGAGGCTGATCACACTGAGTCCGTACATGTCATAACTTCCCATACTAAAATAAAAACATAAAAGACCGACTCTGAGGTGGTCTAGATGAGTCCTTGGCCTGACTACCTGGCTGGAATTCATCCTATCCTCACTTCCTACTATCTGAAGTGTTGGAGTTGGTGGTCTAGAACCAACTAATTTGTGCTTTATTCATTAAATAAAAGCCTTATCACATCTTGATTGTTCTTCTGCGTGACATGTCATATGATAATGTCCTAAGGACATCTGTTGCATTAAAGGGTCGTAGCGGATCCCTGCTATGATGAGAACCCGGAAGTGCCATAGATGATATTATTTGAGGGACACAAATAATACAGGTCATTAGGAGTGAGGACTCATAAAACTTTGAGGCACCTTCTCATAGTGTGCGCCCTTGGTAATATCCAGGAGGATATTATGAGAACGAGACCCGCCAGTAGGAAATTCACATTTCATAGTGTCATTGGATGTTCCTATCTACGGACGTGACTTTAAGATTATTATTAATGGGTATTACAACTCTCGAACTTAGATGTATTGACGAAAACTGTGACGACGCACTATTTGCAGCGAGGTAGGATACGTTGGGTGCGTCACGAGTAATATCGCATTAATATATAATGCGAGAAAGGATTTGTCCCTTCCGTTCCATAACAGAAGTAGATATCTCAGGCCCTTTGATGGAATTTATACAGCCTAAATAAATCCATGACCATGGTAAGGTATGGGCAAGTTCAATTCCGGGAAGTCAAAGAAAGAATAATCAAGCACATGGGTTGATGTCACTAGCATGAAACCCGCTTGATTGGAGATATCGAGACAAAGGGATTATATTACACGGTAAGCGTTTGTAGAAGGTGACACATCATTGCGGCATTAACTTCTTTCTCTAAGGGTACCTTGGCGTATTGCTAGACGCTAACCTTGGACTTTAGGCAGGCTCAGCCTAATGCCACTGAGAAAGAGGCCTAGAGGGTCACACACTAAGTGTGTACATGTATCTCAGTTAAATATTAATTTAACAAGTTATATAAATATTATTATCAATTGTGGTTTAATAATTATTTAAGGATGTCTGATCGCATTTATTTTGACACTAGTTATTCAAGATAATATATTGTGGAAGAAATAATATATATTTATTAGCGAGTAATGCAGTTACATTTATTTAAGAAATAAATAGACATTACTCAAGGTCTAATAAATATGGTGGAGAAAAATAAATAAAACTGAAAAATAAAATTACACGCCATGTATATTTATATATACACGCCGTGTAGTTTATTTTTCGGGATTCGTGAGAAAATATTGTTTATTTAATTAAATGATATTAAATGTAATACGTTGGACGCATGTCAAGTAATAATGATGGTCAACTGTCATTACTAAGACATGGGGTATTGCTAAGAATTAAATAAAATGATTAAATGCTTATGAGGAATTAATTATTTTATTATTCTAGGTATTATAAATCCTAATTACATTATTCTCAAGTGGTTAGCCATTGTTGTGCACAACGGATTTGGAAATACTCTCAAGCCAAGAGAGAATTCCCTTTCCACCAAGAACGCCCTCAAGTTACGAGAGCAAGATCCTCCACCGGATCAAGGCGGTCGAAGGCGGACATCGCAAGCGAAGGTTATTCCGCGCTAGCACCCAGAGATCCCTTTGGCGACGTCCGGAGATACGTGACACATGTGTGGATCACCGCCAGAGGAATCCTACACTTGGATTCTACGATGCAACGACGGATCACCGAATCGTGACTGGACACATCAACAAAGAAAGAATTCCAACAAGGTAATTATTATGCATAATTTAAATTAATTATAATCAACATATGATGATCCTCCTCAAGGGTTCTGGGACTCTTCTTTTCTTTTAATTCTTAGTTCTATTCTGAAGATTCAGCGTTTTATATCGTGACGGATCTCGGATTGAACGTTGTTGTCACGACCCGTCCTCGGGGCCCGTGCCGTGACTACCCCAAGCCCGCCTTCCATAGGACAGGGGCTGGCGACTAGCACCAAGGCGTAAATCCCGGTAAAATGGGAAGGCATTGCCTTTGTAAAGTAAACAATCACACAGAGTACAAGCGGAAGAAGTAAACACTAAGTAAAAACCGAGTACAACAGTAAGTGTGGAAAGTAAAAAGGGGCCGGAAATACAAGCCCAAATGTAAAGTACAACTCGAAGGGAAAACAGCAACTGAAAAGTAAAGCTACTACGCCGAGCTTTCCACTGGAAATCCCACCTGAAGGGTGGGTACAGATAGCTCCTCTGCTCCTCGGGTCCCGCCGTCTGCTCCGAGTATGTCCGCCCAGTGGTCCACCTTCGGGTACCGCCTCGTCGTCACGTCCACCTCTGGGTACCGTCTCGTCGTGAGGTCCTCCTCCAGGTACCATCTCGTCGTATAGTCCACCTCCAGGTACCATCCAATCCTCGAACACTCGGCCTCTGTCAGCACTGCCCGTCGTCTGCAACCAACACAACGAGGTGCGGGCATAGCCCGTGCAGGGGTGAGTATAACGATACTCAGTAGGGACCCCAAGACCTTCAAGGTCTCACTAAACCAACAAGGATAACCACAAAGAAGATCTCAACAGATAACCTCTACTTAGATATATGCCCATACATATACCTAAGTTATCAAGTAACCCATCTCAATCATGAGGAAACACAAGGATTGTGAAATCAATGGATAACCACTACCCGGTTATATGCCCATACATATACCTAAGTTAGCAAGTGACCCATCTCAATCATGAGGTAAACACAAGGTCAAAAGTCTCAGCTCAACCAGGATTTTCATTATCGAAACCGTAACTGCTGAAGAGCTCTGTCTCTGGAGTGTACAGTGGTCCTGTCACGACTCCGAGGTACTGCTCACTAACCTAAGACTGCTGAAGAACTCCACCCATCGAGTACTGTGGGCCAGCTGCTACGACCAAGCGCTCCCATGTGCCGCTACAACCAAGCGCACCTCTGTCGTGGGTCTGCCGCTACAACCAAGCGCTCCCATGTGCCGCTACAACCAAGCGCACCTCTGTCGTGGGTCTGCCGCTACAACCAAGCGCTCCCATGTGCCGCTACAACCAAGCGCACCTCTTTCGTGGGTCTGCCGCTACAACCAAGCGCACCTCTGTAACACACCGAGTCGTTCGATCAACAGTCGTCGGGTCTCAGCCAGCTACACGGTCTCCGTACTCCGCACGCTCGTCACTGGGAGGGTCCGCTCCACGAGCTACAGGTCGATACTCCAAGTATCTCAAAGTCCCATGAAGAAGTATCTCAAAGGACCGCCACGTCATAGGGGTCTCAACGCAACAGACGGCGCGTCAATCGGACGCTCGGTCTGTGAGTTATTAGCCTTTTCGTCCCAGGGGCCCGGTTGGTTTCGTGAGCGAACCAAACCCGGCCGTATCTCAACTGTACCCCGAACTCTCATAGGGTAAACTCATAGGGACCGTTTCTCAGCGCGATCACCAACGTCGCTGACGGTTCGTCAAACGGACGTTCTGTCAGAAAGATATCAGCTTTTCCGTTCCAGGGGCCCGGTTGGATTTCGGTGCGATCCAACCCGGCCACTATCCATCTGCATCCAAAACTCGGGCGGATGATGCCAAAAGTTCCGTATCGTCAATAGGAACGCAACGCAATAGACGGCGCGTCAATCGGACGCCTGGTCTGGAAGTTATTGGCTTTTCCGTCTCACACCCACCCTGGGAAACTTCCGAGGAGGTCACCCATCCTGATCACTACTCTAGGCCAAGCACGCTTAAATATGGAGTTTTAACCACGTAGCCTCCCGAAAAGGAAGATGTACCTTGAGTATAGTATACCGAAACGGCCGTCTCGATCCAAGGATCGCGTTGCCGCTGACGGCGAGTCGTTTGGAGGCCCGTAGCCCAAGATACGGGCATTTGACCAAAAGTGGTCCGAAACTGGGGGTCTGGACCCGGGCCGACCCGGCCCGACCCCCCCTGGTCTGACCCGAACCGGGTCAGCCCGAACCGGGTCGTCCCGACCCGGTCCGGCTGGACCCGGCCCGGCCGGCGGCGTGACCCGGCCGGCGGTGCGGCCAGCGCGTCGTTCGGGTGCCGCGCGCGGGGGGCAAAGCCCCCCCCTTTGTGAAACCGCGGCCCCTTAATTGGGGCCGCTTGAAGACCCGACCATGGGAATTAATTCCCCCGGTCTCCACTGCCCGGCCAGCCCGTACTGGCCGGCCGGTTTCGCCACCAAGGACCGGCGACGGCCGGTCCTTCCTTCGCCGACACCGGCGGCCCGGTGCCGGCCGCCGGTCATCTTGCTCCGCTGCGGCCCGGAACCGGCCGCTGCCTATGCCGTTCGGCGCGATGCGACGGCATCGCTTCCCTCCGCCGCGGCCCTGATCCGGCCGCGGCGCCTTTGACCTTCTTCGACGCGACGCGACGACATCGCGTTCTTGGATTTCTTTCCACGGCGCGGCGCGACGGTGCCGCGCGTATCTTCCGCAATAAATCTTGTGGTGCGACGGCACCACGTTTTCTCGTATCATCCTCAAGATACCATCACGAAAAACAAAGGAGGAGGGTCGACCGTGTTTGTGTGGTCCGACCCCCTCGCGTTATTCAATAACAAAAAGGGTTTTAATCCACGATTATCACCAAGTTTGTATTCACGAACAATTAAATAAATAAACCCCTACCTCGATTCAGATACGGTGCACGTCAACAACCCGCGGAAGACGAGCGTCGCGGAGGTCGGGCGTCGCGGGGAAAGAACGTCGACTCCGTTGTCGTCGAGGTGCGTTCGAAGGGGAAACGTCGTTGGAAGAAGACGTCGCGTTCTTCGGTGGAGATGTTCTTCGTTGGAGGTGTTCTTCGCGTTCTTCATCGATGTTGAAGAAGAAGAAGACTTAGCCTTTTCTCTCCCAAGTCTCCACCACAAGAACAACTAACCCCAAAATAAAATAATCCTCCCACTTATTTTATTAACCCAATATAGGTTTTGAATTTCAAGAGTTTGAAAATTCAAAACCCATATTGAACTCACTTAAGTTATTAACATAAGATGTTATAAAATTAAGGAGGTGTTAAGTTATCAAAACTTAAATGGGGGGTTTAGAGGGGTTAGGAATGTTAAGGAATTTGAAGAGGTGGGGAGGGGTTTGTGTGGGCCCCACCCTTTCAAATATCCACACATGAGAAGTTGGATGGATGTGGGCCCACCACCAACTTCCCATGGGAGAAGTTAACAACTTAACATGAAATAAAATTGATTTAACAATTTTATTCACTTTTTTAATAAAACCCCAAAAAATTAACTTCTTCTCCCGCACAAACGCAACTACGGTAAAGGTTCCCTTAAGGAATTACCGGCGTTGCGAGTTCATCGGTGCAATCGGATTTCAATTCCGAGCACCGGTTCAAAAGATAGAAATTCCCGCTCGCTCGTTCACTGAACGTAACCGAGGCAAACTTCGGAAATTAATTCCGGGCACACCGGGCCTCGGAATCAGGCGCCGTCAGAAACTGCGTTCTTGTAAAATTCCAAAGAAAATTAAGAAAAAAATTTCCTTGAAATTTTCAGGTCTTTACAGTTGTTTAACGTTAAAATTAAAGTTGGGCAAACCCACCAACGTGCTTCCGCTACGCCCGGAACCTACAAGTGGTATCAGAGCGGGTCATATCGTTGATTATAATTATTTAGTTTTTTGTTGGTAATTTATGCATTTAATAATTTATTTATTTCAATTCAAGTTTAATCGTTCTGGAAATCTGAATATCGAGATCTATTCCTCCTCCCTTGTTTCTCATTCACCTCACAGAAACGAATTTTTCTTTTAATTTTGATTAAAATAAAACAAAGGAACTCATCCGGAGGAGCCAAACATTTCTGGCCATATAACACCAGAATACACGGCGTGTATTCGTAAGTACACGCCGTGTAGTCTAGGTTCAATGCATTGACTGATCCGCCAAATCAGGCTGTGTATTGGATTTTTTTTCTAAGAATTTAAGACACTGTGTGTTGACTAGAAATAGGTGGCACACAGTTTCTGGAATACACGCTGTGTGGTCCAATGAACACGGCTTGTAGTCCCTTCGGGTTAGGGTTGGGTCGTGTACTCCGTACACGGCCTGCCCGGCTGGAAACCGTGTAACACAGAAACTACACGGCATGTGTCCCACTATACACGTCGTGTACTCCAAAAATTTCCGAAGTACATTAACACGCCCTGTCCCCGGGCGTGTACTTCGGATGTACGGTGAAGAAAAGTACACGCCGGGTAGTCGGAACTACACGCCGTGTACTCACCCAAATTACGCAGATTTATTAAAATTTATTATTATATTATACAAACCCTTGAGACGTGTACCATGGTGCAGGCATAAAGCTGAGGTACAACACGTGATAGGTGTTTTGTATATATGTGTTTAATTTAACATCTGCGTAATAAATGGGAATTCACCGGGTTTCCTCCAAGGTACAAGTTACGTACAAGGATAATTTTAAATGAATTTATTTGTTTAAAATTATGATGGATGAGAATCTCAAGGAAATTCAGAAAAAGGGATTTAAGATATAAGGATTGATTAATTAAAGATAATTAATTGATTCGAGCGTGATTTATCTTAAACAAGAACGATTAAAGAATTGAATGCTAGTTTTTTATTTATGTGTAAATATCGTTGCATGTATGGATGATCATGAGCTAGACTGAGACCTTTGTATGTGAATGGTTTATTTTAATTTATTTATTTAAATTAAATTTGATGGCCTGCGAGCCATCTCCTCATTAATATGTAGGGCATGCGCACCTAAGGATTCTTTTATGTAAAAACCCCTTTTACCCCTCACCTGCGTGTGAGATAAATCCATATGTAATGGATGGAGCTCCCAAGCTAGTGGAGGCGGCTCAAGTCAGGATCCATGGTGAAACAATCCAAGGAGATACAAAGGTGGACAGGTGGAAAGCTATAAACACGAACCAGAAAGGTTCAAGGTGTTTCTCCCCTAGGTCTTGGGTTAGTTTATCAACCGCTAGATAAACTAACCAATAGAAAAGCTAATGATCATGCCATTTATTTTATTTCTGTCAGTTGCATAGTTTATTTATTGTGGGTGTGTTGTCACGATCACACAATTAATGAATTAAACGAGCATGCAAGATGGAACTAAAATAAAACCGGCTTATATGTAAATATTATCTTAGACATGGTTAATCACTTAAGTATATCCCACTTAATATTAACAAGCATGTAATCAAAGATAATAAAATATAAATTTATGTATAAGGATAAAATCCCTCAAAATAAATATTAAGTCGGCATAGCCTTCCATAATCTTGGTTAGAATCGAACCATAGTTCAAAGTGTTTGACCAACCCTAGTTGGGGTGCTTTCAATTATCGGGGAATTCCAATTCAAGGTTTTGGGTTGACTTGACTTGGTTCGCATCAAGGGTTGACTGCCACAGCAGGACTTGGTGTGACCAAGAGGCAAAGGTTGAGGAAATCCAATAAAAGGATTTCAGGATTGGGGAGTCCACTCAGCGGATCAAGGAGATGCGAGTTAATGCAGTTGGCATTTGGAATTCCTACCTAAAACCCTTCAAGTTGTTTGACCAACCCTAGTTGGGGTAATGCGAAGGGCAATATGGATCCTTGCGACTAGAATATTCACGCAATAGAATATTCCAAAGTCAATGGTGAAGGCTATTGGATTTCGATAAAATAGTGGGAGACTAATAAGTATTAATTAATTTATTTGTCTCAATTTTTGTAATAAAGTACTAAAACTTTGCTCATCTTAATTTGTAGAAACGGAAAGAAAATGACTTCAAACATATCATTGTGCACCATACTTGAAAAAGAAAACCTTCTCACCAGCACCAATTTCTAAGAGTGGCAGAGGCATTTACGCGTCATCCTTCGCCATAAAAGGAAATTATATGTGCTGGAAGAGCCTATTCTAGTTGCGCCTGGAAAGAGTCTAGTGATGAGGAATTATCTCTCTACATGAAACACATGGATGATGCCACAGATGTCCAGTGTTTCATGCTATCATCCATGTCTAATGAGCTCTTGAAGCAACATGAAAACATGGACGTGTATAGCATGATGTCTCACCTTAAAGATCTCTACCAAGAGAAGGCGATACAGGAGAGGTATGAGATCTCCAATGCTTTGTTTACCACGAAGCTTGGAGAGTCTATGCCAACCGGGCCTCATGTAGTCAAGCTTATTGGATACATTGAACGCCTGGACATCTTAGGGATTAAATTCCCGGATGAGTTGCGTACAGATCTCATCCTATCATCACTTCCCAAGACCATCTCTAGCTTCATTGTCAACTATAACATGAGCGGCAATGAGAAGAGTCTATCAGAGCTTCTGACCTTGATTCGCCAGGTAGATAAGGACATGGGGCGTGACAAACCCGCGGTCCTTATGGTGAACAAGAAAAGGAAGGACAAGGCAAAGGGGACAAAGACTTATAAACGGTCTGAAGCCCCCGAGCACCGTCCCTCCAAGAAGGGGAAGATCTAGAGGCAGGGCAAGGAACTGGAGGCAGTGTGTTTTTCATGTGGCAAGCAGGGCCACTGGAAGAGGAACTGCACCCAGAAGTGTGGGGACGCTAAATTTGTGTTTGTTATCGAGTGCAATCTTTCTATTTATACACATTGGGTATTAGATACAGCTTGTGGGAATCACATCTGTATTCAAATGCAGGAACCAAGTAGATTTAGAAAGATCGACAGAGGAGAGGTGGATCTTCGAGCTGCCAATGGCGCAAGGCTGGCTGTATTGGCTATTAACGACTACCACCTCTCATTGCCAACTGGGAAGATTTTGGTTTTACATAACTGTTATTATATACCTAGTGTTACCAAGAACATAATTTCTGTATCTTGTTTGGATATGGATGGATTTTTTTTCAAATTTGGAAATAAGGGTTGTCTCTTTTATAAGAACAATGTATGTTATGGTATGGCACATTTAAATAATGGTTTTTATGTATTGAATTACGAAAACCAAGTTTTGTCAATCGATAACGAAAAAAACTCACATGACTCATACATCACCCAGTTATGGCATCACCGCCTTGGTCATGTGAACGAGAAGCGTTTGACAAAGCTCTGCCAAGATGGCTATTTAGACTCTACTGAGATAAAACCACTTGATAGATGTCACGCTTGTTTACAAGGAAAAATGACTAAGCCGCCTTTTGGTGGACAAGGTGAAAGGGCCACAAAGCTTCTAGGATTGGTACACACGGATGTGTGTGGACCATTTCCAGTAGAAGCTAGAGGTGGATATTCTTACTTCATTACTTTTACTGATGATTTGAGTAGATATGGCTATGTCTACTTAATGAGGTATAAGTCAGAGTCCTTAGTGAAATTTAAGAAATTCATGAATGAAGTAGAGAATCAGCTTGGTAAGAGGATAAAGAAGCTTCGATCGGATCGAGGTGGAGAATATCTGAACCAAGAGTTCATCGATATTCTATGGGAGTCTGGGATTCTATCTCAGCTCACTCGTCCTTATACACCACAGTGGAATGGTGTCAGTGAAAGGAGGAACCGCACCTTGTTGGACATGGTGAGGTCGATGATGAGTCATGCGGATCTTCCATTATCCTTTTGGGGATATTCATTACAAATTACAGCATACACATTAAACCGAGTACCAACTAAGGCGGAAAATGGAATTCCATCCGAGTTATGGAATGGAAGGAAACCCACTTTGTCGCACACACGTGTATGGGGATGCGAGACATTTGTTAAGGCCTTCTCAGGAAACAAACTAGCACCCCGGGGCACGAAGTGTATCTTTATAGGATATACTAAGGAAATGAAAGGATATTACCTATATAACCCTCAAGACAAGAAAGTGACTGTCGTCAGACAAGCCGTCTTTCTTGAGAGGGAACACATCCTCAAGAAGGATAGTGGGAGCAAGATTAACTTCGATGAAGTTGATGCTCAAGATACACAGGAGTTGGTACAGGAACAAGTTCCACAGGTCCCCGTGGAAGAGGTTCCAGAAACACAAGTATTGCGTTGGAGCTCAAGAGAGGTAAGGGAACCAGAGAGATTTGGTTTCCTAGTCACCGAGGACGGTGAATCATTATTGTTGGACAATGATGAACCTACAAGGAAGTAGTAGAAAGCTCAGAAGCTGCAAGATGTCTAGAAGCTGTGAATTATGAGATGGATTCCATGTATCAGAACCAAGTTTGGGTTCTGGTCAATGAGCCAGTTGATGTAAAGCCTGTTGGATGCAAATGGGTATTCAAAAGAAAGCTGGACATGGAAGGTCAAGTTAGCACCTATAAAGCAAGGCTAGTGGCTAAAGGATTCAGACAGCGTCAAGGAATCGACTATGATGAAACCTTCTCCCCAGTTTCCATGTTTAAATCCATAAGAATCATACTTGCCATAGCAGCTTACCATGACTACGAGATTTGGCAGATGGATGTCAAAACAGAATTCCTTAACGGGAACCTTCAGGAAGATGTCTATATGACACAACCAGAAGGGTTTGTGACACTAGGTGAATCCAAACGGGTTTGCAAGTTGTAGAAATCCATTTATGGATTGAATCAAGCATCTAGGTCATGGAACATTCGATTTGATGAATCCATAAAGGAATTTGGTTTCATTAAGAACGAATGTGATCCATGTGTTTATAAGCGGTTTAATGGGAATGCGGTCGTCATCCTAGTGGTATATGTTGATGACATATTGCTTATTGGAAACGACGTACCAGCCTTACAGTCAGTTAAGGACTCGTTGAACAAGTGTTTCTCCATGAAGGACTTAGGAGAAGTATCCTACATTCTAGGGATCAAGATCATTCGTGACAGATCCAAGAGGCTGCTTGGACTAAGTCAGGATACATACATTGACCAGATACTAAAGAGATTTAGTATGAAAAAATACAAGAGGGGATTGGTTCTAGTGTCACATGGCTTACATATTTCTAAGAAAATGTGTCCCCAAACACAACAGTATAAAGATAGAATGATCAAGATCCCATACGATTCGGCTATAGGATCCATAATGTATGCCATGTTATATACCAGGCTTGATGTTGCCTATGCACTGAGCATGGTAGGAAGATATCAAGCAGATCCAGGAGAACAACATTGGACTGCTGTTAAGACTATCCTTAAGTATCTGAGAAGAACTAAGGATATGTTCCTGGTGTATGGAGGAGACAAGGAGCTTGTCATCAGAGGGTATGCTGATGCTGGTTTTCAAACAGATCAGAATGATCTGAAGTCGCAATCTGGATATGTTTTCTATCTCAATGGAGGAGATGTGAGCTAGAAGAGTTCAAAGCAGCCAGTTGTTGCCGATTCTACAGCGGAGTCTGAGTATATAGCGGCATATGATGCAGCCAAAGAAGTCGTCTGTATTCGGAACTTTGTCCAGGAACTTGATGTGGTGCCTAGAATTAAAGATCCCATTACAATGTATTGTGATAATACTGCAGCGGTGGCTCTTGCAAAAGAACCAAGGTCACATCAACGGACAAAGCACATACTCCGGAAGTATCACCTCTTGAGGGATTTCTATCAAAGGGGTGAAGTTGCAGTGAGCAGAGTGTCCACGGAAGAGAACGTGACAGACCCCATGACTAAAGGCCTATCTCAGTAGAAGCATGAATATCATGTGAGAGCTAGCGGGTTAAAGGTTGTTAGCAGTTGTCTCTAGTCCAAGTGGGATTATGTTGGAGTTAGTGGTCTAAAACCAACTACTTTGTACTTTATTCCTTAAATAGAAGCCTTATCACATCTTGATTGTTCTTCTGTGTGACATGTCATGTGATAATGTCCTAAGGACAGCTGTTTCATTAAAGGGTCGTAGCGGATCCCGGCTATGATGAGAACCCGGAAGTGCCATAACACTGTTCTTGAATGTATGTTCTATGGTCGGATGATATTATTTGAGGGACACAAATAATATAGGTCATTAGGGGTGAGGACTCATAAAACTTTGAGGCACCTTCTCATGGTGTGTGCCCTTGGTAATATCCAGGAGGATATTATGAGAACGAGACCCGCCAGTAGGAAATCCACATTTCATAGTGTCATTGGATGTTCCTATCTGCAGACGTGACTTTAAGATTATTATTAATGGGTATTACAACTCGCACATTTATATGTATTGACAAAAACTATGACGACGCATTGTTCGCAGTGAGGTAGGATAAGTTGGGTGCGTCACGAGTAATATCGCATTAATAGATAATGCGAGAAAGTATTTGTCCCTTCCGTTCCATAATGGAAGTAGATATCTCAGGCCCTTTGATGGAATTGATACAGCCTAAATAAATTCATGGCCATGGTAAGGTATGGGCAAGTTCAATTCCGAGAAGTCAAAGAAAGAATAATCAATCACATGGGTTGATGGCACTAGCATGAAACCCACTTGATTGGAGATATCGAGACAAATGGGTTATATTAAACGGTAAGCGTTCGTAGGAGGTGACACGTCATTATGGCTTTAACTTCTTTCTCTATGGGTGCCTTGGTGTGTTTCTAGACGCTAACCTTGGACTTTAGGCAGTCTCAGCCTAATTTCATTGAGAAAGAGGCCTAGAGGGTCACACACAAAGTGTGTCCATGTATCTCAGTTAAATATTAATTTAACAAGTTAAATAAATATTATTCCGGACTGTGGTCTAATAATTATTTAAGGATGTCTGATCGCATTTATTTTGACACTAGTTATTCGAGAGAATATATTGTGGAATAAATAATATATATTTATTAGCGAGTAATGCAGTTACATTTATTTAAGAAATAAGTAGCCATTAATCAAGGTCTAATAAATATGGTGGAGAAAAATAAATAAAACTAAAAAATAAAAGTACACGCCGTGTATATTTATATATACACGCCGTGTAGTTTGTTTTTCGGGATTCGTGAGAAAATATTGTTTATTTAATTAAATGATATTAAATGTAATACGTTGGATGCATGTTAAGTAATAATGATGGTCAACTGTCATTATTAAGACATGGGGTATTGCTAAGAATTAGATGAAATGATTAAATGATTATGAGCAATTAATTTATTTTATTATTCAAGGTATTATAAATCCTAATTACATTATTCTCAAGTGGTAAGCCATTATTTTGCACGAGGGATTTGGAAATACTCTCAAGCTAAGAGATAATTCCCTTTCCACCAAGAACGCCCTCAAGTTACGATAGCAAGATCCTCCATCGGATCAAGGCGGTCAAAGGCGGACATCGCAAGCGAAGGTTCTTCTGCGCTAGCACCCGGAGATCCCTTTGGCAACGTTCGGAGATACGTGACACACGTGTGGATCACCGCTAGAGGAATCCTACACTTGGATTCTACGACGCAACGACGGATCACCGAATCGTGACCGGATACATCAACGAAGAAAGAATTCCAACGAGGTAATTCTTATGCATTAATTAAATTAATTATAATCAACATATGATTATCCTCCTCAAGGGTTTCAGGACACTACTTTTCTTTTCGTTCTTCATTCTATTCTGAAGATTCTGCGTTTTATACCATGACAGATCTCGGATTGAACGTTGTTTAACATTAAAATTAAAGTTGGGAAAACCCACCAACGTGCTTCTGCTATGCCCGGAACCTACATGAAGTATCTACATTGACATCACCTAAAGCCATCACTAGACTCAAGTAAGACATAACCTTTAGGTTTCCCTTAGTTATGAGCACCTGGTTTACTTCCTTTGATAATAAGTCCAACCAAAAGATGTTTACCTGTACTCAACATACATGTTGTAATCCATCCTCTAAGTGTATCACCCTTAAGGTTTCATATCTCGCCATATCGGCTTTAAAGAGAGAAAATTAAGTAAACATTGATGTATAGTCCATGATGAACATGTCACCCTACTAAAGGCTCAAAAACTTCTAAGTTATCTCTTCCCTCAATGTCTCTAATAATAAGTGCTTGAAGAACCTATCCTAGAAGGACATTGAGGCTAGGTTCTTTGATCAATTTTTCTTAGAGACACTGAGGGAAGAGATAAATCTAGAGTTTTTGATCCTTTAATAGGATGACATGTCCGTCATTGACTATACAGAAATGTTCCCTAAATTGTATCGATTTGAACCTGGTATGGTGAGAGGCAACACCTTGAGGGTGAGGTGCTTTGAGGATGGTTTACAGAATTCCATTTGGGTATAGATAACCATATTTAGGTTGGAAACATTCTCAGAGGTAGTGAACTAGGCACTCATAGTCGAGGGAAACCTGATGGATAGGTCTTTCTCAATCCGAGTGATGGATTCAGGTGATTTCAGTGGTGATGCTATAGATATGAGGAAGTGAGGCTGAGAGAGTTCTAGTAGGGAATTCAGGACAAGGGATCATCCAAACCACCTCAAAGTGGATCTTTTATGGTTTTCTTTTAGTGTGGGAAGCCAAGATATGTCCTGACTCAGTCTGAGTGTCCTCCAAAGGAGTGTTGGGCATGTGGGTAGGTCGGTTATCTTGATAGGTTGTGTAGGAAGACTTCTCAGACAACCAATAGTCAAGGACCTAGACAAACTTGGGGTTTTGAGGTCGGATCAGGATCAGTACCAGGTGAGGGTATCCAATCTTTAGCTACACACGGAGTTCGTGTTAGAGATAGTGGGACCCAGTAGTGGGGTCAGTGGCTGGTGGCTGGTGCAACACTGCAGATAGGCCAAGCTTCAGGAATCTGAGCATTAAACCAGGTGTATGTTGTAGAGTACCCAGGTTCTGAGAGGGTTGGTGAACTGATGAAGGTTAGAGGTACAATGTGGTCATAACTGTACTTCAGTTTTCTTTTTCCATGGCCTGTTGAGTCATGTCTGTTTTGTGTGCATGAGGTCAACAAGCCATATGTATGGACTAACCAGATGATGGTTAGTAGGTTAGAACCATATTAGGTTTGATATGATATATATATATATATATGAGTTTTTTGTCACCAGGCTCTATATTTGAGCATCGTTGGATGCAGGGTTATTGAGATGTGATGGCATCGGAGAATCATTGGATGCGGGGTTCTTGAGATATGATGGCATTAGGGAATTGAGGAGATTCAAGTTACTTGAGGTGTGTTGGCATATGGGAATCAGTGTGATTTGGGACTTGATTGAGGTGTGAGTCACTAAGACTGAATTGATCATCTATTGGGATACAAGACCTCAATGGTGTCATGTGTGACATGAGCATGAGGTTGTCACTAATGTGGTGTGGGATGCTGATGGGTGTCTGGTATGAAATGGGATAACTTGATGAGGTTTAGGAATGAAAATACATCACAGAGGGACTTATTAGTCTGGGAATTGGTCGTTGGACCAATTTTTTGTTTGAATTTTGGTTCGGGATGCGACCGGGTAGGTCACTCCGAATGTGGGGATCCCCTTGAAGAAGTTGACTTGTTCCCTTGAGACTGGGGTAGTTTGGGTTATTTTAAAAAGTATGGGTATGTTCAGTACCATATCTATGATTTATTTGATAGTTTTAGGATGATCTATGTTAAGGTGGGGAGATTGTAATGTCTTGAGTTTTTTAATCAGGTTGAAAACCTCTCCCTTTTTAAATTTTGCAAATTAGTGGGTATGAATTTTTCTTTTTCGATCATACGAATTCAATTTTAAGTTTTATGGAAACCCAATATCTTTTTTTTGGATGGTTTTAGAGGCTTCTAGATTTCCTCAGGTGTTTGGATGGGTTTTAGGTGCATCAGAGGATCAAAGGCCAAGTTTTGGAGTTTCAGGTCAATGCGTGCAATTTGGGGCAAATTGGGAGACCTCTTCCAGCTAACGGTGTGGCACCTTTTTCACTGAGCATGGCTTGGGGGGAACTGTTCATGTGGGGTTCATGGCTATGCAGACATGTCTATAGTTTTTTTATAGGCTTACACACTATTTAAGTACGGTTATGGAAAACTGTATGGCAAGATGCACGGGTAATGACACTTAGCCAGTACCTATGCACTGTAGCTCACACGGTTGTCGCACAGTTTGGAAAACCGTGTGAGGTAACAATGTGTCCTCATTAAAGGTGTACAATTTCTTTTTTCCCTTCTTCCTATTTATTTATTTCTCCTTATTTTCCCTCCTTCTCCCGTGGGTCGTGAACAGTAGGAGGGTTTCCTCCATTTTCCTCATCCTCTTCATTTTGATCCACCTTCTTCATTGGTGATCCATTCTTCAAGTCATCAGGTGCATTGGAACTGCATCAGTGAGTCTCCCCTCTACCATGTCCCTCTTCTTATTTTCTATTTCATCATGGAGCACTAAATCCATTTAATCCATTTTCCCTATTTTTAGTGCATTCAATAGAAACCTCATTTCTTCCAAACCGCTTGGAGTTAGAGGATAATACCAGACATGCCTACATCTACGAGTCTAAGGTAGGTGGTTCATACCTTTATTTATGTTTTCACAGATTTTTGGGGGTAAGTATTTTAGCACGTTGTTAGGTAGATGAGAAAGACCCTGATGCTTGATGTTAAATTGATTGTATTACCTTAAGGGATGTTGTTGGGCATTCCCAACCCTTATTCTCTCATTTAAGGCCGTTTTAAAGGCCATCAACCACCTTCAGTAGTTAGGTTGGGGTGTGATCTGGGTTTAATATAATTTTTTTAAATTAAATTGTTTTTTATTAGAATATGAGATATTCAATTCTGTTATATTGAATTATTTCATTTGAATTGAGTTTTTCAATTCAATTAAATTGTGTAACACCCCAAGTTTTTCTAAAAATAAATATAAATGCATGGAACTTTGTTTTAAGTAGATATTTATAACTAGCCTTTAAAACATAATTTTTCCCACTTATATGTTTTGAATTTCAAGAAACTATCATCTACAATTGTGTTCAGTATGTTATTTGGTGTCTATTGGAACCAACTTGTTTTTTGGTGAATAGTAACATGCCCTTATGAATGGTAATATGACCCTAATTAATAGTATATTTTTTTTCTTAAGTCTTTAAGATAATAACATCTTGGTTAATTTTTCTTCGTGATATAGAAGTAGTTATAGAATTAGAATTGTTAATTTTTGAATTAAGTATGCTTTGATTTAAAAATTAAATTAATAATATTTAGAAAACTATTTTCAAAAAATGGACTTCTTTTTTGAATTCTACACATCGAAAAATGGTTAGGTTAAATTTTTGGGATTTTTATAGAAATTCTTTAATTTTTTATGAATAGTGAAATGTGATAAAATACTGTATAATCAAATTATCAGTAAAATTCACTATTTATAACATCATAAGTGATGAAAGGCCACTTGGTTTGAGCTCACATTACATTGTTACTATTTTAGGTCACATGAACTAATACTATTCATAATCTTGGGAAAAATATTATAATAATGATTAAAATAATGGAAAATACCTCCTCTCCTCCACTATAAATACCACCCTCACTCCCCTCTTCTTCCCACACCTCTCAAGCCTTGATCCATGCCTAATTTCTGCCCAATACTCCTCAAAAAAATCTTCCCCACATCCTATATCTACTGGTCTCACCAAAAGACCAAAACCAAAGCCCTTAAGAAGGATCTCAATGAGAATAGATCAAGAGGTAAACATCCTCTTTTATTTTCTTTCTTTTCTTTCATTTTATGTTATTCTCTTCCTTTACTTTGGATCATGTTGGGATATTTCATTCCATATCTCCCCTTACTGTCCATATTATGTAAGAGTGATTAGATATCACTTTTCTCTCATCAAACTATTTTTATGAAATTTTAAGAGACGTCGTTAGGATGCCGAATTTTCGTGAGAAAATTTTGAAGTTTTATTTTATTTCATGATTCCTTTATTTTATTCTTATTTCCTAAAATTCTCTTAACCAAGAGGCATGAAAACTCCATAATCTTGTATATTCTTGATTTTTTCATGTTCATGGTAAATTCATCATCAATCTTCTTCTTTTCCCCCACTTGTTCAAGGAATTAAAAACATTGTTTGTGATGTGTCAAATTACCGACATCGTGGACGATGTGATTTCAATTTACTTTAATTCCTTAAAGTATGGTCATGAAACCATTTTTATGGTTGAAACAGGTTATAATATATCTATTATGTCTCATCAATGGTTCTGTAATTCTTTTGTACACATGGTTTTAATTTATAAAACAAAATGAGGTCATTATTATCAAAGAACCACTAAAATGATCTAAACGAACATCATTAATGTTTTAACTTATGAATCATCCTCATGTAAGAATTAAAAATGATAAATGGTATAATTTATGTTACTGTATATATTTAAATACTAATCCATTCCAATTCTGGAGTTTCACTTCCAATCGACAAGAACATCCACCATGAACCAATCATGGAAATCATGTAAAGAACTCACCAAAAAACAGTGCAAGGAGCAATATACTAACAATTAAAGGGTGAAATGATGTTATGAAATGATCATATAAGATTTTATAAACATGAAAATATTTCTGTAAAATACTAATAATACTCTTTTAACCATTATACAATAATTTTAAATAAGTTTTAAGTAATACAACCCCGAGGTAAGGGAATTCTTAACCCGATTTCCATTCTTTGGGTTAACCTTCTACTTCGTTATTAATGTCGTATTAAAATTTATTGTGTGATGGTTTTTTCTTATATAAAGTTTATTTATGTCTAATTATAGTTTATATTCATATTCCATCCAATCTATTAAGTTTCACTTCAATTATATGATATTTATAATGGACTTTCCTTTTAAAATCCTCTTTTAAAATTTTGTTTTACAAAATTCAAAAGCAATATTTTTATTCTATTATTCATGTTGTATGATTATGTTTTAGTTCTTGGGAATTGTTTATGATGAATTTTGAGACCTATATCTCTCTCCAATGCATTGGGTATGTGTAAGTTGGAGGTCGGTCGTATGGTTACTCCATGTGTAACTATGATGGTTACACAAATTATAAGGTAGCCGTGAGGGTTACAAATTATAAGGTAGCTGTGAGGGTTATAAGATTATGTAAGTAATTCCCCAAGATAAATTTATGATTATATTTATGTTTTCATGTTTTGTGTGGATATTGTGTAAATCTCATGTTACACAAAGTAAGTATATATATGGGTGACAGGCATGTTATTTTTTGAAAATGCTTTCATACGTTACGAGTATTCATGGACTAATGTGCTCTTTCCTTATTTTTGATCCCTTACTGAGATTTTGTGCTCATCCCAAGTTTTTAAATGATTTTCACAGGTTAATGGATGTGTAATACAAAGAATTAAGCCATGTTAAATTTTGAATAAATTTCAAGGAGTCATGTTTATGTTTTAATATTTTATATCTTGAAAAAAAATGGAAACTGTTTTTATGGTATCCACTCTGTAATAATGTGTAATGTTATGAATGAATTTTCCCAATTCTCTAAATATCTAAACTTGAAAAGATCCTCAATGTAAAAGGAAGTGTTTTCTTGACTAAATTCAACATTATGTATGTAATAAGGCCGGGTCCTTATAGTTGGTATCAGAGGATGATTTAGATACCTTTTGGGGTTAGGATGATGTTAATAGAATAACATAAATGATTTTCACTCTATGTTTAATTTGAAATGTTATAGAATTTAAAGATTACCATGTTGCTTCATCTAAGATAATTTTTTCAGAATGGTTGTCTGTAGAAGGAACTGGGATACTAAAGAAAAGAGGCACCGACATAATGATATCCTTCCAGATCTACAGCCCAAAATGGTAGGGATTGGAACCAAGCAGTTTGTGACAATAATGGATCAGCTAATGCAGGTAATAAATGGTGGTGACATCCATGAAATAGAATAAATAGAGGTACCACAATGGAACATGACAATAGTGGAACATTTTATGAGATAACACTCTCATGATTTCAATGGATCTTCTGACCCATTAGTAGCTGAAGGATGGATTAAATCCCTTGAAAAGATATTCGATGTTATGGGATGTTCATACAATCAAAAGAAAAGTCTTTCCATTTATCATTTTGAAGGGGAAGCTGATCAGTGGTGGTCAATGGTAAATAATATCAGGGGTAGAGAGGATTTTGATGCCTTAGAGTGTGATGAATTTAAAAGTATTTTCCTTGAAAAATATTTTCCTAGGGTGGTGCAACTTAGGATGGAGAAACAATTCATTGAATTGAAATAGAAGGGGGAATATTCAGTGGATTTGCATGAAGCTAACTTCACCCGACTAGTGAGGTATGCTCTATATCTTATTCTAGATCTTGATAGCAAAATCAACCGCTTTTACTCAGGACTGAAGCCAAGGTATCGAAGGTCATTGG
Organism: Viscum album; assembly: GCA_963277665.1. Taxonomy (NCBI): domain Eukaryota; kingdom Viridiplantae; phylum Streptophyta; class Magnoliopsida; order Santalales; family Viscaceae; genus Viscum; species Viscum album. The sequence continues at coordinate 1,620,773,804 of OY728163.1, read as the reverse complement.
CCTCCCGTGAATTCAAAAGTTATGAGAAACTTTTCCGATGTGCTAAGAGGATAGAGATGGAGTTTTCTGATGATCATGTTAATTTTGGAAATAAGGAGAAGAAGAGGTATAGATGGCAAGTTATGGGTAAGAATCAACCAAAGAAAACTGATGGTAAGAAAATTCAATTTCTAGTTTGTGAAAAGTGTGGAAAGAAACACCTTGGGGAATGTCTTAGCAAAACTGGGAAGTGTTTTAAATGTGGTAAGGTTGGACATATTTCCCGAGATTGCAATGAAAATGATCCTAAGACTAATCATGACAAGCAGACTGTAAAGTGTTTTAAATGTGGTGAGATGGGTTATTATGAAAATGCCTACCCAAAGAGAGATCTGAATGATGCAAAGAAGACAGACTACAAGCAGAAAGGTGTAGTGAGATCATTTGCGACTACGTCAGTAGATGTCAGACCATCCAATGAAGTTGTATTAGGTACTTTGTTTGTTCACTCAGATTTTTCTAAAGTTTTGTTTGATATAGGGTCTACACATTCCTTCATCTCTGAGAAATTTTCTGGTAAATTGGAAATATCACCTCAACAAATGAGACCCAAACTTGTTGTTAAAACACCAGGGGGAAATATTATTGCAAAGAGGAATTATAATAATCTTTCTATTGTGGTATATGGAAAGACATTACCTGAAAACCTTGTTGTTTTACCCTTAGTCGAGTTTGATGTTATTCTGGGAATGGATTGGCTTTCTGTTTATCATGCAAAGATTGACTGTAAAGATAAATAAGTTGTTTTTCAAAAAGAATTTTTGTTTTTATACAAGAACGAACCCATACAATTGATAACATATCAAGAAATTAATAAACTATTGAAAGATAGAAATGAAAGTTATCTTGCTCATATTTTTGAAAACAAGGGAACTATTCAAATTAATGATGTGCCAGTGGTAAATGTATACCTGGATGTTTTTCCCAATGAGTTACTCGGTGTCATACATGATCAGGAAGTCGAATTCATAATTGACTTAGTTCCTGATGCTAAGACAATTTCAAAACCCCCATATCTTATGGCTCAAATAGAACTTCTTGAATTGAAAAATCAGTTGCAAGATTTTCTTGACAACGACTTCATTCGTCCTAGCACTTTACCATGGGGAGCCCCTATTTTGTTTGTTAAAAAGAAAGATGGTTTCATGAGACTTTTCATTGATTATAGAGATTTGAATAACATCACTGTTAAATACAAGTATCCTTTTCCTCTTATCGATGACTTGTTTGATCGGCTCTAGGGAGCTCAGTACTTTTCAAAGATTGACTTGAGATCCGGATACCATCAGCTGAAGGTGAAGGATGATGACATCCTGAAAACCAACTTTCGTACTAGATATGAGCATTATGAATTTGTTGTTATGCTGTTTGGATTAACTAATACAACTTCTATATTCATGAATCTTATAAATAGAGTATTTCATGAGTTCTTGGATAATTTTGTGGTTGTATTTATTGATGACATTCTGGTATTTTATAAAAATAAAGAGGAGCATAAAAAACATCTAAGGGTTGTTTTACAAACCTTAAAAGAAAATAAACTGTATGGAAAATTCAGAAAGTGTGATTTTTGGTTGCAACGGATTTCTTTTCTTGGGTACATTACAAATAAGGATGGAATAACAGTTGATCCTTCCAAAACAAAGGTGGTTGATTAATGGACAAGACCCACAAATGTTATATAGATTCGTAGTTTTCTTGGGTTAATAGGTTATTACTGACGGTTTGTTAAGAACTTTTCACGGTTATCTAGCCTGATAACTAAGTTAACACGAAAAGGGGTTAAATTTGATTGGAAAGAAGAATGTGATGTTTGTTTTTGAGAATTGAAGAAGAGATTGGTGAATGCTCCAGTTTTGGCCTTACCTTCCCGAAATGGTGAGTTTGTCATCTACCGTGATGCTTCTTTAAAGGGAATTGGTTGTGTTTTGATGAAGAATGATTAGGTAATTACTTATGCTTTAAGATAACTAAAACCTCATGAGTTAAATTATCCCACACATGATTTGTAATTGGTAGCTATGGTTTTTTCTTTGAAAATTTGAAGGCATCATTTATACAGAACCAAATGTCAAATATATACTGACCATAAAAGTTTGAAGTATATATTCACTGAAAAGGAATTAAACATGAGGTAGAGAAGATGGATTGAACTGATAAAGGATTATGATTGCACGATCAATTACCATCCGGGAAAAGTAAACAAAGTGGCAGATTCCTTGAGTCGGAAACATCATGCATAATTAATTATATTACGTTTGGAACATGATCCCTTGATTAATGATTTGATGAATTTTGGATTAGAAGTTGTTGGTCTAGGGAATACATCTGTTTTGTTTCAGGTTTCAGTGCAGTATTTGTTTTCAGACAGAATTAAGCAATCATAGAAGGAAGACCGTGATTTATATAAAAGGTAGAATTGGTTAAAATGGATAAGTTTCTAGAATTTAATCTTGATAAAAATTATGTTTTTAGATTTGGAAAAAGGTTGTGTGTGCCTAGTGATTCTCAGTTGAAGAAATATTTGTTGTTTGAAGCTCATATTTCTCCATTTTTGGTTCATCCTGGAAGTAATAAGATGTATAGAGATCTTTGAGAGTATTAATGGTGGGATGGAATGAAAAGGGATATTGCTAATTTTACCATGAAATGTTTGACATGTCAGCGGGTTAAAGCAGAGCGGTAGTTACCGAAGGGGATGATTTATCCTTTTGTCAGTGCCAGAGTGGAAGTGGGAAAATGTATCCATGGACTTTGTGGTGAGACTACCTAAGAAATCTCGAGGTAACAATGAAATTTGGGTTATTGTGGATCAGTTGAAAAAATCTACACATTTTCTTTCTATTCAAGATACAATGTCTTTGGATCAACTTTCTCGATTGTACCTCAAGGTGATTGTCAGGTTACATGGAGTTCCTATTTCCATTGTATCTGACCAAGATCCCAGGTTCAATTCTAACTTTTGGAAGGGACTTCAGAATTCATTGTTCATAGAGTTAAATTTCAGTACATCTTTTCATCCTCAATCAGATGGGCAGTCAAAACAAATGATTCATACTTTAGAAGATATGTTTCTTTCTTGTTCAGTGGACTACCAGGGAATTTGGGATCAACATATTTCTTTAGTTGAGTTTTCTCATAATAACGGTTTTCATTCCAGTATACATATGTCACCTTTTAAGGATTTGTATGGAAAGCAGTGTCAGACTCTAGTGTTTTGGGATGAAGTCGGTGAAAGAAAGTTGATAGGGCCATAATTAGTGGATGAAGTGGCTGAGAAAGTGAGGATAATTCAACAACACATGAGGAAAGATTAGAGCAAGCAGAAAAGTTGTGCAGATAATATAAGGAAAGACTTCTCTTTCGAGGTAGGTGACCATGTTTTCCTTAAAATATCTCCTTGGAAAAGTGTGGTGTGTTTCAGTAAGAAAGGGAAGCTAAGTCCATGGCTCATCGATCCTTTTAGAATCTTGGAGAAAGTTGGAACAGTTGAATACCACGTAGCTTTGCCTCGGAGTTTGTCTCAGGTACACAATATTTTCCATGTTTTTATGTTGAGAAAGTATGTGCTAGATTCATTACATGTCTTGATCCCATAAGCAGTTCAGCTAGAAGATAACCTTTCTTATGAAGAGAAACCAGTTCAGATTTTTGATCGAAGGGAACTGGTATTGCAGAATAAGGTAATCCACCAGGTAAAGGTTTTGTTGATAAACCAAATGGTTGAATAAGCAACATGGGAGTCTGAAAATGCAATGAGGGAAAAGTACCCTCAGTTGTTTAATAAGAAAATAAAATTGTGAGGACGCAATTTCTAGAAGGTGGGGATAATGTAACACCCCAAGTTTTTCTAAAAATAAATAGAAATGCATGGAACTTTGTTTTAAGTAGATATTTATAACTATCCTTTAAAAAATAATTTTTCCACTTCTATGTTTTGAATTTAAAGAATCTATCATCTACAATTATGTTCAGTATGTTATTTAGAGTTTATTGGAACCAACTTGTTTTTTAGTGAACAATAATATACCCTTATGAATAGTAATATGAATAGTAATATGACCCTAATGAATAGTATATTTTATTATTATTTTATTTTCTTAAGGATTTAAGATAATAACATTTTGGTTAATTTTTCTTCGTGACATAGAAGTAGTTATAGAATTAGAATTGTTAATTTTTGAATTAAGTATTCTTTTATTTAAAAATAAAATTAATAATATTTAGAAAATTATTTTCAAAAAATGGACTTAATTTTTGAATTTTACACGTCAAAAAATGGTTAGGGTAAATTTTTGGGATTTTTCTGAAATTCTTTAATTTTCGATGAATAGTAAAATACGATAAAATACCGTATAATAAAATAATCTGTAAAATTCACTATTTATGACATAATAAGTGATTCAAGGCCACTTGTTTCAAACTCACGTGTTAGTGTTACTATTTGAGCTCACATGAACTAAGACTACTCATAATCTTGGGCAAAAATATTATAATAATGATTAAAATAATGGAAAATACCTCCTCTCCTCCACTATAAATACCACCCACACTCCCCTCTTCTTCTCACACCTATCAAGCCTTGATTCATGCCTAATTTCTTCCCAATACTCCTCCCAAGGCTCTTCCCCACATCCTAGAGCTACCGGTCTCACCAAAAGACCAAAACCAAATCCCTTAAGAAGGATCTCAAGAAGAAGAGATCAAGAGGTAAACATCCTCTTTTATTTTCTTTCTTTTCTTTCATTTTATGTTATTAACTTACTTTCCTTTGGATTATGTTGGGAAATTTCATTCCATATCCCCCCTTACCTTCCATATTATGTAATAGTGGAGATATGTCCCTTTTCTCTCATCAAACTATTTTTATGAAATTTTAAGAGACATCGTTAGGCTGCCGAATTTTTGTGAGAAATTTCTGAAGTTTTCTTTTATTTCAAGATTCCTTTATTTTATTCTTCTTTACTCACCTCCTCTAAAACAAGAGGCATGAAAGATCTAGAATCTTTAATATTTTTTATGTTCTCATGTTAATGGTAAATTCATCATCAATCTTCTTCTTTTCCCCCACTTGTTCAAGGAATTGAAAACATTGTTTGTGATGTGTCGAATTACCGACATCGTGGACGATGTGATTTCAATTTGGTTTAATTCCTTCAAGTCTGGTCATGAAACCATTTTTATGGTTGAACTAGGTTATAATATATGTATTATTTCTCGTCAATGGTTCTGGAATTCTTTTGTACACATGGGTTTTATTTATAAAACAAAATGAGGTCGTTATTATCAAAGAACCACTAAAATGATCTAAACGAACATCATTAATGTTCTAACTTATGAATCATCCTCATGTAAGAATTAAAAATGATAAATGGTATAATTTATGTTACTGGATATATTTAAATACAAATCCATCCCAATTCTAGAGTTTCACTTCCAATCGAAAAGAACATCCTCCATGAACCAATCATGGAAATCATGTAAAGAATTCACCCAAAAACAGTGCAAGGAGCAAAATAATAACAATTAAAGGGTGAAATGATGTTATTAAATGATAATATAAGATGTTATAAAAATGAAAATGTTTCTATAAAATACTAATAACACTCTTTTAACCATTATATAGGAAGTTTAAACAAGTTTTAAGTAAGACAAACCTAAGGTAAGGGGATTCTTAACCCGATTTCCATTCTTTGGGTTAACCTTATAATTCATTATTAATGTGGTATTAAAATTGATTGTGTGATGGGTTTTGATTATATAATGTTTAATTATTTATAATTATAGTTTATATAGATATTTCATCCACTCTATTAAGTTTTAATTCAATTATATGATATTTATAATGGACTTTCCTTTTAAAATCCTCTTTTAAAATTCGGTTTTACAAAATTCAAAAGCAATGTTTTTATGCTATTATTCATGTTTTATGATTATGTTTTGGTTCTTAAACATTTTTTATGATTAAGGTTGGGACCTATATCTCCCTCCAATTCATTGGGTATGTGTAATTTGGAGTTCGATCGTATGGTTACTCCATGTGTAACTGTGATGGTTACACAAATTGTAAGGTAGCCGTGAGGGTTAAAAATTATAAGGTAGCTGTGAGGGTTACAAGATTATGTAATTAATTCCCCAAGATACCTTTATGATGATATTTATGTTCTCAAGTTTTGTGTGGATCTTTTTTAAATATCATTTTACACAAAGTAAGTATATATATTGGTGGCAAGCATGTTTTTTGAAAATGCTTTCATACGTTACAAGTATTCATGGACTAATGTGCACTTTCCTTCTTTTTCATCCCTTACTGAGATTTTGTGATCATCCCAAGTTTTTAAATGATTATAAAAGGTTAATGAATGTGTAATATAAATAATGAAGCCATGTTAAATGTTGAATAATTTTCAAGGAGTCATGTTTAAGTTTTAATGTTTTATATTTTGAAAAAAAATGGAAACTGTTTTTATGGTATCCACTCTATATTAATTAGTAACTCCTCAATGTAAAAGGAAGTGTTTTCTTGACTGAATTCAAGATTATGTATGTAATATGGTCGGGTATTTATAAATTTAATTTTTCATTCATAGTGAATTGATTTATATATATGATCTTCTTGTGATGTATTTCATGAGATGTGATCCTTGGGATCATGACTGGCTCACCCTGAGGGATAGAGGTTGTAAGAACCCGGTTCTTGTTCTTGAGGTATGAGTTTCTTCTTTTCCTTTTTACTTAAGTGTTTTTGATAAAATAAGGAAAATGGGGAAAAATCCTAAATATTGTGGGTACACACCGTGTACTTTTCCACACACCATGTACTTTGGCCGTGTGGGATGAGTACACAGGGCGTGTAGACCTGTCGGTGATGAAGGGTGTAAACACTAACTACACGCTGTGTAGTTAGTATTTACACGCCGTGTAATCGGTCGACAGGTGAATATTAAGGTGGTAGAAGCAACCGACAGTGGAGCGACAGTACACACCATGTACTTAGGAATACATGTTTTGTACTCATGTCGACAAATGAATAGTGCGGCGGTGAAAAGTAGCTGCTAGAGGAACATTTAAATGATGAAAAGTAAACACCGTGTAATTGAGAGTACATGCCGTGTAGTTTGTTTTTTTCGCTTAAAACGGGCAGTAGCCTCCTCTTTTGATAGAGGAATCTTATAACATCGGAGGAGCTCGAGAGAGGATTCCGGACCTTGGAGGAGCTCTCGATCGTACACCAAAACTCGGATTCTTCTGTCGTCGATCTTGTTGGAACCGCATGGGTAAGATATTCCCTCTCCTTGATCCCTTCTTACCAATTACTTTCTGAGGGGAAGTTATTTTGAGGTTGAACTTGTAGTTGTTTATCCCAGATCTACTCCATTCTTAGTTGTTTCATAAGGCGTCATTCGCGTATATCGATCAATGGAGATCGAGGTAGGTGATCTGATGTTTAATTCCAACTGTCATGTGATTTTTGTGTACCGTTATGCCACGATCCCATGTTCGAGGTGTCGTGTGGCCGAGGCCTTAGTTTAATAGATATATAGAATTGCATATATAATCTTTTAATAAATATAAATTACTGTTTGGGATCATTGCTTAGATCCATGTCCACCCCGTGGGTGCGTTCTCCCTGTTTAGCTATTTGGCTAGGATACCTGAGGGTATGCCATATCTATAAAATGTTTTAAGTTTTCTTGAGAGGAACTTATATGAATTACTTATTGTGAATTGAGCTCATCTCGGTTAACTGTTTATCCTGAGGGAAGTGTTTTTTTATCCTAATGGCATTATTCTATTTAGCCTGAGGGTAATGTTTTATATGTCTGAGGATAGTACTTCCATTCCTGAGGGAAAAACCTCGTACCTGAGGGAAATATTCATTATGCCAGAGGGAAATCACCTGAGGGTTTCGATTCTGATTAGCCTGAGGGAAAGGTACTGTTTAGCCTGAGGTAAATGTTCACTTGGATATTCACTGTTGTGTTTTCTTGTGTTATACCTGCCAAGCTAAAGCACAGGATTGGTATTGTTATTACCTTTTATTTGTTAGATAGCCTATTGTGGTTTTTGTTGTGGCACTGTACATGATATTGTTGGCCAAGGGTGGGTCTTAGGAACTTACAACTCTGTTATATTGAATTATTAAATAATAATTAAATGGAAATGGAACTGGTAGAGATAGTTACTTTTGAGTACTGCCTGGTTTACTGCATTTTACTATTGCACACTACTGTTGCACATTTTTCACTGTCAGTTGGGCACGGGCCTTTGGTGGTTGCCTACTGGGATTTATTTCTCACACCATGTTTGGGTCATGTCTTGGGCCCAAAAAGATTATATTGCTACAGGTGTAGATAAGGGCAAGGTTCCATATATAGGTACTTGATTTTGCGGAGGAGTAGGAGAGCATGAGACTGATCTTAGGCTTGCGATGCTGCTGAGTTTCTACTGCACTGTTTTGTTTTGATTTGTTGTAATTGTATTGTATTTTATTTGATTACAGTGTATTCTGTTTGACTACTTTCGTAGACATAGGACATATTGCATTATCATATATGTATGACTTCTAGTTATCTTTCCTTCTATTGTCCATTTTTGCTTTATATTGTTTACTGCTTCGGCTGTTGTATGTTTATATTTATTTCCGTTGTGCTACACTTTGACAAATGATGGAATAGTTTCCCAACTATCAGACCTAGGCCCACACTGCTAGTCGGTAGCCTCTGTCATTTGGGGAAATGCGCTTGAGGTCATGTGACTAACTGGGTTCGAGGCACCCATTGAGTGTCACCTGGATCCGGGACGTTACAAAGTGGTATCAGAGGGGTTATTTTCTTTGACTTACTATTTAGAGCCTATAGTTAGAGATAGGAAAGAATTGGTATTTGTTAATAATCTGTGCCTGGGAGTAGCTAACCTATGTATAGGGAAAATCCAATTTACCTCATGTTGCAATTTTTCTGATTTTTCAATTTTACAGTTGATTTAATTTCACCGTTAGGTGACACACTTGTGATATGCTGTTATATTTTTATACTTGGGTTCTATTTAGTCGTAACTCGATGAGATGAGGGTATTCCATCACATGAATAATTTAGGCACATGTTAGAATCACATGCCATGCATAGTTTCAATGCCATATAGGTGCATTAGAAATTGCATGTTGTTTTGATAGATGTTGTGCTAGTAAATGTATGCTATTGTGATAGATGCCTGGATAAAATACCTGCTATTTGATAGGGTATTGTTATGTGAGGTATTGTAGAATAAACACAAAACTTTGGTTCTTGAGGAGTATGGGCCCTCATTGACCGGAATTTGGTGGATCATTGACCTGTTTACTTTATTATAACATGTATAAGATGCCAAGAATTGATTATTAGGGAGTATAGGCCCTCACGGATCAGAACTTGGCACTTAGGTGTTGGTTTAAGTGTTTTTCTGGGATCCAGAGAAGTTTCTAAGGCTTACTGTTTGGAAAAACCCAGAATACACGCCGTGTAGTTTTGATTACACGCCATTTAATCTTCTGTTCGGGAAGAAATGGAAAAAAATTAAGTACACTCCATGTACCATAAGTACACTCCATGTAGTTTCTGACTGTGTCATGGGATATGTAAGTAGAAACATGAGTTGGGAAAACTCTAAGGGTACACGTCGTGTACTGGTTTTACACGCTGTGTTGTGTGGACCATGTGTCCACCCGTGTAACTAACAACACGGACGGAGGAAATCTTTGTTTATACATGTCGTGTCCATGAAGAACGCGCCATGTAGTGTAACCTAGGAATCCGGCCGTGTAACTAACAACACGGGTCAGTGTGATAATTTTTTTTACATGCTGTGTCTATCTGGAACACGCTGTGTAGTGTGAGCAGTGTGTCCGACCATGTCTCTAACAACACGGGTCAGTGAAGCTCGTCTCGTACACGCCGTGAACTTGAGGGACATGCCGTGTAGGTGTACATGCTATGTGTGGGTGTAACACACTGTGTATTGTTAGCCGAGTAGCCGACCGTTTCACTAACAACACGGGTAGTTGGAATCTAAGCCATATACGCTGTTGCTGTATGGGACACGCCGTGTAGTTTGAGCTGTGTACCCAGCTGTGTCGCGGACAACACGGGTCAGTGAAGCTCATCCAATACACGCCGTGTAGACCTTATACACACCGTTTAGTCTCGTTCAAATGGGAGTCGTGTGACAAAGCCGTGTAGAAGGAGTCGGGAAGGGGAAGAAAATTCAAGTACACACTGTGTGTGTGGACAACATGCCGTGTGTTTGGGGTGTTACACAACTAGTTTTGGCAGAGTACATGCCCATGTGAAATACTTGAGGGAACACGCCATGTAGTTATTATACATGTCGTGTAGTCTTGTTTTGTAAATCTTGAATGTTTTCTTTCCCCTGTTCCCTTCTTATACTCCTTGTTTTTAGTCCTTGATGATCTTAATCTAAGGCGTGTGTTTGACCTTGTAGAGTCATGCTGCCGAGACGACCACATGTTGTTCGCCAGGAGAGAGGAAATGAGTATACTCCAGAGATTGTAGGCCATAGGCTACTTATGGATCCTCTAGCAGAGCCAGATGCGGAACCGACCATTATATCAGACACAGGCACGGATGCGCAGTTCCGTGAAGGCTTCATGCGGTTCATGCAAACCTTCCAGGGATAACCGCCAGCTACCACATCTATGGCAGAGCTGACATAGATATTCTAGCAGTAGAATCTTCCTATGTTTTCAGGGGATGGAGAACCACATGCTGTGGAGTCTTGGATGAGTTCTATGCAAACTATTTTCGAGCATCTGGAGACATCTCCTGGGTGGAGGGTCAAGCTCTCTACATACATGCTGCGTGATTCCACTAAGAGATGGTGGGATGTTACCACCCAAACTGAGTATCACCGGGACATGGCGTGGGAAGATTTTTATGTGGCCTTCTATGACTTTTTCTTTCCGGAGACGCTGAGGGCAGATCGATCTTGAGAGTTCATGAATCTGCAGTAGGGAACTATGTCAGTGATGGACTATTCTGCCCGCTTCACTGAGCTACAGTGCATCGCACCTATTCTGGTGGGAGATGAGGTGTTGAGGGCTCAATGCTTTGAGGATGGTATTCGTTATGACATCTGAGCAATGGTGAATGTTTTAAAGATGCCTACAGTACATGCTATTGTGAACCAGGCACTGATTACTGATTGGAACCTGCGGGAAGCTAGTGGTGCAGGTCAGGACAGTTCGATACCATTTTCAGGTACTATTCCTACCGGTAAGAGGAAGAGGTAGATGGATTTCTCTCAAAGTGGCCGTACTAGCCAAAGGAATTCTTTAGGTGGCCTAGTGATGTGCTAACATTGCGGTAAAGAGGGGCACAAGAGACCTCACTGTCCACGTGACCCAGCGGAGTGCCGAGCTTGCGACAAGATGGGTCATCTGCAGTGCTTTTGCAGGGCGTTTCCACCATTGGCTAGTGAGAGGGGTTCTGTACATACTCCGCATGTGGGAACATGGCCAACATCTTCTTACCAGTCAGGGAATTGTGATACGTCGGGACATTCAGGCCGAGGTGGTGGTCATGGTCGTGGTATCTAGACACCAGGATCTCAGAGACAGCAGGGCAGGTCAGCTCAGGGTAGCTAGGCTATGTCACAGGGCCGCGACACTGGGAAGGCATATGCAGTGCAACAGACCCAATAGGAGAAGTATCCCGGACCTTCCACTATTAGAGTTACTATTCTAGTTGCTTCTATTTTTCCTTATATACTTTTCGATACAGGTGCTACACATAGATTTATATTTGTTCCTGTTGTGGAGAGCCTTGGGCTCTGTGTTTCTTCTTCTTCTGATATTATGACGCTAGACACTCTGTTGGGGACTAGAATGGCAGGTGTGCGTCATAGTAGGGAGTGCCCCCTATAGGTTGGTGGGTGTCACTTTCTATGGGAACTCTATGTCTTAGAGATTACAAGCTATGATTTCATTCTTGGGATGGACTGGTCAGTAACCTTTCAAGCCTTTTTATATTTCTATTGTCATAGGGTGAGTTTCACGTCACCAGAGGGTGGATAGTTTCTATACAAGGGGGAATGGGATGTCCAGGAGAGCCAAGCTGGACCCGAGCATCGTGGGCGAGGTGGTGTGACAACATAGATTGTGAGTTTATATCTGGATGACTAGGGAACTTGTCAGAAGGATTTCCCTCCTGTAGTTGATCGTTTCAGGGATGTCTTCCCGAACAACTTTTTAGGTCTTCCTCCGGAGCGAGAGGTGGATTTCTATATTGAGCTAGTGTCGGGAGTAGCACTGGTGTCCATTCCTCTTTATAGGATGGCTACAACCGAGTCACAGGAGCTCAAGAGGTAGTTGGAGGAGTTACAGGCAAAGGGTTTCATCTGACCCAGTACTTCCCCTTGGGGTTCGCCTATCCTATTTCCTAAGAAGGCGGATGGAACCCTCAGGCTTTTTTTGGATTATCGGAAGATGAACTAGTTGACGGTCAAGAATCAATATAACTTTCCAAGAATTGATGATCTTTTTGATCATCTTTGAGGAGCACGAGTGTTCTCGAAGATTTACTTGATATCCAGATATCATCAATTGCGTGTTATACCATCTGGCATACTACTTACCGCTTTTCGGAGAAGATATGGTCTATATGAGTACTTAGTTATGCCATTCGGACTCATGAATGTGCCAGAAGTTTTCATGGCTCTGATGAATCATGTGTTCCACCCATATCTGGATTCTTTTTTGGTAGTATTCGTGGACGATATCTTGGTGTACTCTTACACTCAACCCGACCATACTACCCATCTTGAGATCGTTCTGAGTACACTGAGTGAGCATCAGCTATTTTCTAAGATCTCAAAGTGCCACTTTTGGATGGACCAGATACACTTCATGGGTCATATTATCTCATAGGCAGGAGTTGTAGTAGACCCAGAGAAAGTGAGAGCAGTAGTTTCCTAGGAGAATCCTAAGAACGTGTTTGAAACACGGAGTTTTTTGGGGCTAGCTGGTTACTACAGGAGTTTTATACAGGACTTCTCCCTCTTAGCAGTGCTGTTGATGGGATTGACTAAGAAGGGTGTGAAGTTCATTTGGTCAGAATCTTGCGAGACAACCTTTTTGGAGCTGAAGGGAAGGTTGAAATCAGCACTAGTACTGATACTTCCAGATCAATGGAAGAGCTATACAGTTTACTATAATGCATTAGGTATTGGGTTGGGAGCAGTGTTGATGCAGGGTGATCGAGTAGTTGCGTACGAGTCTCAACAGTTGAGGCTACATGAGAGGAATTACCCGACGCATGATCTCTAGTTGGAAGCTTTTGTTCATGCGTTATGCTATTGGATACATTATCTCTGGGGAGAACATTTTGTGGTTTTTATAGACCACAAAATCCTCAATTACATATTTACCCCGTGTGACCTGAATTTGAGACAACGAAGGTGGGTTGAATACCTTCAGTCCTTCGACTTTGAGCTTACCTATACACCTGGTAAGTGTAACGCAGTTGCTGATGAATTGAGTAGGAGGACTCAGATACAGGCAGTGCTGGAGGCCAGTGGTGAGTGGAAGCTTATGAATTTGTTCTCTGAGATGCATTTGGGGGTGCACGATAGTCAGGGGAAAACCTATCTTTCTTAAGCTATGACTTATACCCTCCTGAACAGAGTGAGGATGAGATAACTATCAGATTCAGAAGGCCTAGTTCTACAGGAGTCAGTGGAAAGTGAGGACCCTCCTCCTGGTTGGACGATAGGCGATGATGAGGTAATATGTGTCCATGGACGAGTGTGGGTTCCAGAGGATATACGCAAGGAGTTGATGCAGGAGTTTCATGATTCAACTTGGGCAGTACATCCCATATTTACCAAAATGTATTGTGACTTGAGACGCCAGTATTGGTGGCCGGGTATGAAACATGAGATAGCTGGTTTTGTCACAATATGTTCCAACTGTCAGCAGGTGAAGGCGGAGCATCAGAGGACAGCCGAAATATTACAACAGTTACCTATTCTGGAGTAGAAATGGTATGATGTCGCGATGGACTTCATGACCGGGTTGTCGAGGTAATCTCGAGGCAATGATGTTGTGTGGGTTGTTGTGGATAGACTTATGAAGGTAGATCACTTTTTGTCGATCAAGGATGTAGAGACCCGAAGCTTATCGTACATGGACATTACATTAATTTTGCGGAATACTTAGTACATAACAAAAATACACACACAAGGATCGTAATAGTTTAGTGTCTTTGGAAACTCGGAACGTAATCTTCTAATCGTGGTGAAAGATCTTCAATATCTCCCATAAAGATCTTTCCTTACCTAAAAACCTTTCTTTATATCCTGGGGAAAAGAAAACATAAAAGGGTGAGCTCAAATGCTCAGTAAGGGTAAACAAAAGAAATATCAATCACATCATATACATAAGAACATAGCTTTTGGAAATCTTAACCTGCAAAAGAGCTCATAATATCATAACATGGGATAAATCATAGAAGTGAAAATGAGATCCCCATAATCATAACATAAAACTTGAAACTTTGTGGCATGCACACATAATCATGGAAAATCATTTCTTGTTAGTCAAGACTCATTGCCAAGACTATCTTAGTGGACAAAGTCCCTTTCTGAATCGAGTAACCCTCGTTTCAGTCCTATTTCACTGAACCGGTATAACCTACCGTTCCAGCCCTGTCTATCTCATGAGATATAAAATCTTTACCCAATGCATTGGAGGGAGATATAGGTCCCACCCATCTTATAATGAATCCTTTCTTATGTGTGCCACATAATCATAAAACATACATCATCGCATAACACATGTAACAAAAATGGGATTCTTGAAACATCATGACATCATAAATCAATTCATATAAGATAAAGGAATTCATAAAAATAATTCCATCACAACATGATAAAATCAATGTAATAATAGGGATAAAAACAGAACCCTTTATTATCTTAGATGGAAAATAATTTTGATAAAACACTTGAACTCCATTCTTGAGGAAAATATCCTTTCTTCTTCAAAAACATTTTTCCTTTCATAACATGTCATACCAATTTAAAATAAAAGAAGTTGATTAAAAATAAACTTGAAAACTTGTAAAGGAAGATTCTTGGAAATAATGTTTTAAAAATCCATTCATTCCGTATAAGTTAAAAAAAACATTCTTCGTACTTTTGTCGGGAAAGTCAAAAAGTACCTCGTATGACAAAAGATTCCTTTCATAGATATTACTAAAAACTCACCGAAGGGTAAAAATGGATTTAAACAATTGTAGGTGGATGGAAATAATATTACATATTGATGAAACATGGATGTGGATGATAAAATACACCCCAGTAAGTACTTATGAATAAACAATCTCGGATAAAAATGAGATTGTGATATTTCCCTTACCTTAGGTCCGACTTGCTTTGTAAGTGTCCGAAGCTCCTGTATAATGGTTTAAATAATGTCATTGAATTATTAAAGAATCATATTCATTGTTATGATATCATATATGGTTTACTTATGACATTATATTACCCGCTCTTTTGTAAATTCCATGTTAAAGAAGCGTTTTGGGTAAAATCGTTTCATTTATCGTAGGTGTTTTGACTTGTTGTTCTTGACATCATTATTACTTATATCATGATTTACTCACTTCCAGAATATAAAATATGATTTATATATCATATATATTCAGTATATATATATATAAAATGAAAAACACCGTTCATGGAGACGGTAGTCCGTACGTACGCATGAACGCTGTTTTCCTTTCCTTATTGTCTTGAAATGGAAGTAAGTAGATGACATATATATGTATATATATACATAAATCCAGTAGCTTTATAATGTCATATATTTCATTATTATTTCTTATATATACATTATAATCATTCTTAAATGGTTAACATGGAGAATGAATCTCATCGCGTCGTGGAGACGGTAGTCCGTACGTACGCACGAGCGATGATATCATTTCCATAAATATTGAATTGAATTGGAGTGGATTATACAATATATCAGAATCAATATGATGTTTTAATAACTATGTATAGTTATTCTTTACACCATTATACCCATCCATGTAAGGTGGTGGTGGAAAATAGATTACACCACGGCGTGGAGACGGTATTCCGTACGTACGCACGCGCGGTGATTTCTTTTTCCGTAGGATGGATAGATGGTGAAAAAGGGTTGTTTCATACTTATAATAACATATCAGTATATGAGTGATACTGATGTTATTACTTCATAATGAAACAACCTAAGAAGAAGAAGTGGAAGAAGAAATAAAGATGAAAGAATTGGTAACGGTAATTACCTCTTCTTTGAAGTGCCTCTTTGAGACCTCCTCTTAGGGCACTAAAATTGGTCTTTGAGGAAGACCAGAACCTCTAGGATGTTTTTATGGAAGTGGAGAAGAGATTTTGGCAGGGTTTTGCCGAGCTTGAGTGCTCAAATTGGTGTGAGGAGGAGGGAGAGGAGGTGTCCTTTTATAAGGGAGGAGAGGGGCACCTTAGGAATACCTCAAAATATTATTTTATTTTAAAGTCAAAATCGGTTTATAATGGTTCCAAAGGGTCTTATTTCGAAGATAAAGTGGGGATGGGTCGAAATCCTATCAACAAATAATATTTAGACAAGTTTAGGGTATTATTTTAACCTTATCAATTAGATTTAACTCTAAGTTAAATAATTTAACTTTTACTGTGTCTTTTTGTTTTCTTTCACTATATGGTTAATACACTTACTATAACATGCCAAACGAACCCCAAATTGTTTATTATTAATACATATATCCTTATCTAAGTCATTTGGCCTAACCTTAGATTTTTAGGAATAAAATAACAATTAATAATATAATATTTGATTTAAAAACTATTTTGTGTCAATTTTGACACTATTTGATATATGATTTTTGTGAAAGTCATAACAGAATTATATGTTCGAACCAAGTTGATTAAATCAACATTAATATATCATAGTAACCTAGAAAATTAGTGGAATTCATAAAAAGTCTCAAATTACATTCATTTTAGCATTTATAACATCAATTATGTTAATATTTCCTTAAAAAGGGTAATTACTGCATCATCATTGTGTCATAAATAAATTAATTTATTTAAAGTCTAAAAATTATAAATAAAATATAATTATGTAGGAAATATTTTTATCTTTCTAATGAATATTTACAATCTAATTTATCTTATTTATAACCCTATATTAAAAATGTTTTAGTAAATAAACTTTGATTTTAACTCTTTTAACTCTTCTTTGAATTAAATTAAAATAAATGTCCTAATCTAATCCAAGTGGGCCTAAATGATAATATTTTACACCTAAGGTTGTTTTTGGTCGAGATACACTTGTCCAATAGAATTAGGACATGTGTTAGGGTAATATTAATATCATTCTTACCCTTAATTACCTTATTTACTTTTAACCGTGGTAAATAAAAGTAAAAAGTTACTATTCACCAAAAATTATTTTCATCTCATTGAACCACATTTTACTTACTGACATCAACCGTGTCTCTCAGATTTTTGAAATTCCATTCACAGAAGCGGTAAAATTAAGTTTTATGAAAAATTCAGTTTTTAACCTACCACTTAGTGGTTTCACTATTCATCAAAAATTGAAAGTTTTCAGAAAAATACCAAAATTTCATCCTAAGCTATATTTCATATTCCAAATTCAAAAATGAAGTCTATTTTACCAGATTCATAACATAGAAGTTGAATTAATTAATTTTATAATTAAATCCCACTGTTAAAACAAATAGCGTGTTTTTAAGAAATAATATCTACCAAAAGATTGACACTTGATTATGTCTGGTTTAAATGTGAAATTACATCCAATGACCAACATTGTATTAAATTGTAAAAATATATTCTAAATATACTTTAAAACCACTCAAATTAATGATTTATCACTATTAATTATTTCGATTAAAAAAATTTGTTTTTAATTATAATTTAGTAATTTTCACTATTCATAAGAATATGAAAGTTATCCGAAAAGTACCAAAATTTCACCTTAGGCTAAATTCGATACTCCGAATCCAAAAATGAAGTCCATTTTAAAATTTCTAAAATTTAAAAAGTGGTTATTACTATTCATAATGGATAGTTTTAATAATATTTTAATAGCATATCATTGTTTCGTGAAACTCAGTATTACGTACCACACACGCTATCGAGGAAGGTTGCGATTGCGTGTAATGCAAGGCAAGTCAAGGATGCGTGTTGTGCAAGCTCCTTTTGGTGTAGCGTACAACACAAGACATTAGTGAAATAAAAAAGAATATTTTTCATAAAATCTCGGGCTGTTACATTCTACCCCCCTTAAAATGAATTTCGCCCTTGAAATTCGTCGGGGTTATAAATAGTTTACTATTCAAAAGTTTCTTTAATAGAAACCCACATCGTAAAAAAGAATACCAAAACTTGGCTTTAAAAACTAAAGTATGAAATGTAACGATTACCCAAATAAACTAATCACTGGGTTTCTACATAGGTGAAAATATGGATATGGAAGAGAAATATAACCATCATGTTCTGATGGAGAGTGGTAGAGAACATGGCTATGGAAAAGCTAGTAATCACAAATCCATAAATTTGTGACGATCTAAGGTACCATCTGATTCATCAGGTATAAGAGAACTAGGACAACATTTTTGGTTTTCAAGATCATTTCCCTAAAGTTAAAGAATTTGAATTAGAATAAATACTTACTTTATTTTGGTACAATCTCACTGTTGTTCGTGCCTTTAACAATTTCCACTTCATCTCTTAAATAAATGAAGTTGAATTTGTTATTCGTGAAGTGTTAGCAGATCATGTGATAGAATGACGGGTCATTCCATCTGTCTCAAAAGGTTAGCAAAATTTATATACATAAGTCGATCTATAGTGGGATTAATCATATATGGTTCCTAAAATGGGCTTATACTTCATATATCATACTGCTTAATATAATAACACTAGTTTCTACTAAACAGGGACTTCCTGTAGGTCAGTGGTAGGCGATAAAGGCCAGTCGCACTTCGGTTGTGGGTTCGATTCCTACAGCCTTGTCCGAAGCAATGGGCTGTCGCCTGTCCTTCAGGTTGTCCTTTTTCTAAAACTACGTTACTATAACATCCCATCAATAATATCGAAAAAAAACAAACAATACTAACTTGTGTCCAACATAATCCATTCCAATCTTTAGGCTTATCCATAATACTGCAGTCGACTCTCATAATATAGTGAAAACGATTACCAGAGATTTAACACCATCTTCGATCCCCATATATCATAAGATATGTTTTATTGGTCACATTCCAAACATTCAAAGTCTTTAATCGTGTATTCTCTTGAATACCTTAGTTAAAATATGAATGCAGTTAAAAGTTAACACTTTCCACATACCAAAATCCTCAAAATTATATATACTCAAACCATGATATCACTTAGTCCTTATATCAATCATGAGCTCATGAATACTATTAAACATTTCATTTTCTCGTCTTCATTATGCGCATATCATCTTATTTCCAAAAAATATCTCAATCACTTTGAATACCACATCAATAAATATTGCAATACTCAATGATACAACATTATTTTGGAATCCCATTACATAAACACTTAATCATTCCACCACATCGTTGTCATATTCAACATTGCCAACAGTGATCGCATGTGATTTCCCTTTGTCCTTTGCCTTCAGTGGTTGCTCATGTTGATCATCACTAACCCTTGGATTAGGGCAATTATTAGCATAATGCCCCATTTCCTTGCACTTGAAGCATTGAAGTGTTGGCGGTGCGTTCTCTGCAGTGTTTGCTTTATTCACATCATTAGAAACCCTTTTTCCATTACTTCGACACTCAGCTGCTCGATGACCTTCTTTTCCACACTTAAAACATTTTCTAGTCCCTTTAAGACAATCTCCACCGTGCTTCTTTCCACACTTTGTGCATAAGGAAACATTCATATTCTTTTCACCATTATTCTGAGATTTCTCC
The DNA here is from genome assembly GCA_963277665.1 of Viscum album. Lineage (NCBI taxonomy): Eukaryota > Viridiplantae > Streptophyta > Magnoliopsida > Santalales > Viscaceae > Viscum > Viscum album. The sequence continues at coordinate 1,620,753,750 of OY728163.1, read as the reverse complement.
TTGAACTCCATCTTTCGTTTCTTGTCAAAACCATGAGATGGATATGTAACACCAACTTCCATTTCTACCTTGATAGCACAACGCACAATTTCTTCATAGCTACTGAAGTCTCTTATAGCTAATGCCCTTCGAAGACTTGGTTTTAAGCCACTGAAAAATCGATCAACTTTACTTTCAGGTTGGATGATAATTCCAGAAGCATACCTTGCAAGTCTTGTAAAATTTGCTTCATAGGTACCAACAGATTCATCGTCCCTTTGCTTCAATTCAAGAAACTCTTTCTCCATATTTGTTCGAAGAATACGAGGGAAGTACTTACTGAAAAACAAGTTCTTGAACTCGTCCCATTCCATGGACTCAATTTCATCTCTTGGCGTCGTATTCTTGATAAGATTCCACCATTGATCAGCTTCACCTTCCAAACGATATACTGCTAAGATTACTTTATCATGTTCAGAACATTGAAGAACTGAAAATATCTTTTCAGTAGTACTGATCCATTGTTCAGCCACAAGTGGATCAGAAGACCCACTGAAAGAAGGTGGACGTTGCCTCATGAAGGACTCAATAGAATATTGTTCCCTTCTCTGCTCATTTGGAAGTCCAGAATGATTCATAGCTTGTGTAAGTATAGCAATAAGATTTTTCACTCCCTCTCCCATAACATTTGTTTGTTCAGGAGGGCAATCATTGCATTGTCCATTGCATTGATCAACACGGTTCCTTCGGGTTCTAGCCATCGTCTAAAACCCAAAAAGAATAGTGTGAGAGGCAAAAATCATTCTAGGGAAAACAACATAATAAAGGGGGAGTACCTTCAATATCCAACATCTTAGGTTTAATTCTATGATCGTTAGCGTAATTATATTACTATAACCTATACGTATACTTATCCCTAGGGACATCCCTAGACATACCTTAGAAATATCTCTAGGGATCTCACTAACGTTTTCGCATCCTAGTTTCCAAAGGTTGACTAAACCTTTCCTCTGATACCAACTGTAGAGACCCGAAGCTTATCGTACATGGACATTACATTAATTTTGCGGAATACTTAGTACATAACAAAAATACACACACAAGGATCGTAATAGTTTAGTGTCTTTGGAAACTCGGAACGTAATCTTCTAATCGTGGTGAAAGATCTTCAATATCTCCCATAAAGATCTTTCCTTACCTAAAAACCTTTCTTTATATCCTGGGGAAAAGAAAACATAAAAGGGTGAGCTCAAATGCTCAGTAAGGGTAAACAAAAGAAATATCAATCACATCATATACATAAGAACATAGCTTTTGGAAATCTTAACCTGCAAAAGAGCTCATAATATCATAACATGGGATAAATCATAGAAGTGAAAATGAGATCCCCATAATCATAACATAAAACTTGAAACTTTGTGGCATGCACACATAATCATGGAAAATCATTTCTTGTTAGTCAAGACTCATTGCCAAGACTATCTTAGTGGACAAAGTCCCTTTCTGAATCGAGTAACCCTCGTTTCAGTCCTGTTTCACTGAACCGGTATAACCTACCGTTCCAGCCCTGTCTATCTCATGAGATATAAAATCTTTACCCAATGCATTGGAGGGAGATATAGGTCCCACCCATCTTATAATGAATCCTTTCTTATGTGTGCCACATAATCATAAAACATACATCATCGCATAACACATGTAACAAAAATGGGATTCTTGAAACATCATGACATCATAAATCAATTCATATAAGATAAAGGAATTCATAAAAATAATTCCATCACAACATGATAAAATCAATGTAATAATAGGGATAAAAACAGAACCCTTTATTATCTTAGATGGAAAATAATTTTGATAAAACACTTGAACTCCATTCTTGAGGAAAATATCCTTTCTTCTTCAAAAACATTTTTCCTTTCATAACATGTCATACCAATTTAAAATAAAAGAAGTTGATTAAAAATAAACTTGAAAACTTGTAAAGGAAGATTCTTGGAAATAATGTTTTAAAAATCCATTCATTCCGTATAAGTTAAAAAAAACATTCTTCGTACTTTTGTCGGGAAAGTCAAAAAGTACCTCGTATGACAAAAGATTCCTTTCATAGATATTACTAAAAACTCACCGAAGGGTAAAAATGGATTTAAACAATTGTAGGTGGATGGAAATAATATTACATATTGATGAAACATGGATGTGGATGATAAAATACACCCCAGTAAGTACTTATGAATAAACAATCTCGGATAAAAATGAGATTGTGATATTTCCCTTACCTTAGGTCCGACTTGCTTTGTAAGTGTCCGAAGCTCCTGTATAATGGTTTAAATAATGTCATTGAATTATTAAAGAATCATATTCATTGTTATGATATCATATATGGTTTACTTATGACATTATATTACCCGCTCTTTTGTAAATTCCATGTTAAAGAAGCGTTTTGGGTAAAATCGTTTCATTTATCGTAGGTGTTTTGACTTGTTGTTCTTGACATCATTATTACTTATATCATGATTTACTCACTTCCAGAATATAAAATATGATTTATATATCATATATATTCAGTATATATATATATAAAATGAAAAACACCGTTCATGGAGACGGTAGTCCGTACGTACGCATGAACGCTGTTTTCCTTTCCTTATTGTCTTGAAATGGAAGTAAGTAGATGACATACATATGTATATATATACATAAATCCAGTAGCTTTATAATGTCATATATTTCATTATTATTTCTTATATATACATTATAATCATTCTTAAATGGTTAACATGGAGAATGAATCTCATCGCGTCGTGGAGACGGTAGTCCGTACGTACGCACGAGCGATGATATCATTTCCATAAATATTGAATTGAATTGGAGTGGATTATACAATATATCAGAATCAATATGATGTTTTAATAACTATGTATAGTTATTCTTTACACCATTATACCCATCCATGTAAGGTGGTGGTGGAAAATAGATTACACCACGGCGTGGAGACGGTATTCCGTACGTACGCACGCGCGGTGATTTCTTTTTCCGTAGGATGGATAGATGGTGAAAAAGGGTTGTTTCATACTTATAATAACATATCAGTATATGAGTGATACTGATGTTATTACTTCATAATGAAACAACCTAAGAAGAAGAAGTGGAAGAAGAAATAAAGATGAAAGAATTGGTAACGGTAATTACCTCTTCTTTGAAGTGCCTCTTTGAGACCTCCTCTTAGGGCACTAAAATTGGTCTTTGAGGAAGACCAGAACCTCTAGGATGTTTTTAGGGAAGTGGAGAAGAGATTTTGGCAGGGTTTGGCCGAGATTGAGTGCTCAAATTGGTGTGAGGAGGAGGGAGAGGAGGTGTCCTTTTATAAGGGAGGAGAGGGGCACCTTAGGAATACCTCAAAATATTATTTTATTTTAAAGTCAAAATCGGTTTATAATGGTTCCAAAGGGTATTATTTCGAAGATAAAGTGGTGATGGGTCGAAATCCTATCAACCAATAATATTTAGACAAGTTTAGGGTATTATTTTAACCTTATCAATTAGATTTAACTCTAAGTTAAATAATTTAACTTTTACTGTGTCTTTTTGTTTTCTTTCACTATATGGTTAATACACTTACTATAACATGCCAAACGAACCCCAAATTGTTTATTATTAATACATATATCCTTATCTAAGTCATTTGGCCTAACCTTAGATTTTTAGGAATAAAATAACAATTAATAATATAATATTTGATTTAAAAACTATTTTGTGTCAATTTTGACACTATTTGATATATGATTTTTGTGAAAGTCATAACAGAATTATATGTTAGAACCAAGTTGATTAAATCAACATTAATATATCATAGTAACCTAGAAAATTAGTGGAATTCATAAAAAGTCTCAAATTACATTCATTTTAGCATTTATAACATCAATTATGTTAATATTTCCTTAAAAAGGGTAATTACTACATCATCATTGTGTCATAAATAAATTAATTTATTTAAAGTCTAAAAATTATAAATAAAATATAATTATGTAGGAAATCTTTTTATCTTTCTAATGAATATTTACAATCTAATTTATCTTATGTATAACCCTATATTAAAAATGTTTTAGTAAATAAACTTTGATTTTAACTCTTTTAACTCTTCTTTGAATTAAATTAAAATAAATGTCCTAATCTAATCCAAGTGGGCCTAAATGATAATATTTTACACCTAAGGTTGTTTTTGGTCGAGATACACTTGTCCAATAGAATTAGGACATGTGTTAGGGTAATATTAATATCATTCTTACCCTTAATTACCTTATTTACTTTTAACCGTGGTAAATAAAAGTAAAAAGTTACTATTCACCAAAAATTATTTTCATCTCATTGAACCACATTTTACTTACTGACATCAACCGTGTCTCTCGGATTTTTGAAATTCCATTCACAGAAGCGGTAAAATTAAGTTTTATGAAAAATTCAGTTTTTAACCTACCACTTAGTGGTTTCACTATTCATCAAAAATTGAAAGTTTTCAGAAAAATACCAAAATTTCATCCTAAGCTATATTTCATATTCCGAATTCAAAAATGAAGTCTATTTTACCAGATTCATAACATAGAAGTTGAATTAATTAATTTTATAATTAAATCCCGCTGTTAAAACAAATAGCGTGTTTTTAAGAAATAATATCTACCAAAAGATTGACACTTGATTATGTCTGGTTTAAATGTGAAATTACATCCAATGACCAACATTGTATTAAATTGTAAAAATATATTCTAAATATACTTTAAAACCACTCAAATTAATGATTTATCACTATTAATTATTTCGATTAAAAAAAGTTGTTTTTAATTATAATTTAGTAATTTTCACTATTCATCAGAATATGAAAGTTATCCGAAAAGTACCAAAATTTCACCTTAGGCTAAATTCGATACTCCGAATCCAAAAATGAAGTCCATTTTAAAATTTCTAAAATTTAAAAAGTGGTTATTACTATTCATAATGGCTAGTTTTAATAATATTTTAATAGCATATCATTGTTTCGTGAAACTCAGTATTACGTACCACACACGCTATCGAGGAAGGTTGCGATTGCGTGTAATGCAAGGCAAGTCAAGGATGCGTGTTGTGCAAGCTCCTTTTGGTGTAACGTACAACACAAGACATTAGTGAAATAAAAAAGAATATTTTTCATAAAATCTCGGGCTGTTACAAAGGAGACCTTCAGTGTTGACGAGCTCGAGAAGTTGTATATCCGAGAGGTAGTACTCCTTCATGGGGTCCCTTGTTCTATTGTTTCAGATAGGGATTCCCATTTTACGTCTCATTTTGGGTAGAGTTTTCAGAGGGCCCTGGGTACACAGGTGCTTTTGAGCACAGCTTACCACCCTCAGACTGATGGCCAGTCAGAACGTACAATATAGGTGCTAGAGGACATGCTGCATGCATGCATCCTAGACTTTGGGGGCTCTTTGGAGAAGCACATACCCCTGGTCGAGTTTACTTACAATAACAGTTTTTAGGAAACCATTGAGATGACACCTTACGAGGATTTATATGGTAGGCCATGTCGATCACCTTTGTGCTGGTTAGAGGCAGGTGAGGCAACTTTACTAGGACCATGTCTCGTGCAAGAGACTTGAAAGCAGGTCTAATTGATTCAAAATCGGATGGCTACTGCACAGTCTCATAAGAAATCTTATGCTGATTGTTGCATACGACCCTTGGAGTTCGTGGTCAGGGATCAGGTGTTCTTATGTGTTTCACCGAGGTTGGGACACAGGAGGACCAGGAGACATGGTAAACTTTCACCGAGGTATGTGGGGCCATTTGATATTCTGGAGAGAGTCGGGCCGGTTGCCTATCTGTTGAAATTACCATATAGGTACTAGGCCATGCATGATGTTTTTCATGTATCTCAGCTGCACCGTTATCGCTTAGACTCGTCTCATGTTTTTCAGCCTGAGGAGGTTGAGCTTCAGGCCGATGCATCCTTGAGGAGCATCTGATTCGTATTTTTTATAGGAGCACGAAGGTTCTTTGAGGCCGGTCAGTTCCTCTCGTATGGGTGTTATGGCAGCATGGCCGAGTGCGGGATGAAACTTGGGAGCGGGAGACCGACGTACATGCTTAGTGGCCGAAGTTGTTCTGAGCTTTATCTTCACCACCCTTGGAAGGGAAATTCAGGGATGAATTTCTTTTAAGGGGGAAGTTTGTAAGAACCCGGTTCTTGTTCTTGAGGTACGAGTTTCTTCTTTTCATTTTTTCCTTAAGTGTTTTTGAGAAAATAAAGAAAATGGGGAAAAATACAAAATTTTGTGGGTACACACCATGTAATTTTCCACACACCGTGTACTTTGGCCATGTGGGATAAGTACACTGGGCATGTAGGCCCATCGACGATTAAGGGTGTAAAAACTAACTACATGTTGTGTACTTAGTATTTACACGCCATGTAATCAATTGGTGAGTGAATAGTAATGTGGTGGAAGCAGCCGCCAGCGGAGTGACAGTACACACCTTGTACTCAGGAATACATGTCGTGTACTCATGTCGAAAAATTAATAGTGCAGTGGTGAAAAGTAGCCGCCTTATGAACAGTTAAATGATGAAAAGTACACGCCGTGTACATGAGAGTACACGCCGTGTACATGAGAGTACACGCCGTGTACTTGAGAGTACACGCCGTGTACTTGAGAGTACACACCGTGTAGTTTGTTTTTTTTTCTTAAAAGGGGAAGTAGCCTCCTCTTTTGACAGAGGAAGCTTAGAACTCCGGAGGAGCTCGGGAGAGGAGGCTGGACCTTGGAGGAGCTCTCGATCACACGCCGGAACTCAGATTCTTCCACCGTCGATCTTGTTAGAAACATGCGGGTAGGAACTTCCCTCTCCTTGAGCCCTTCTTACCAATTATTTCCCGAGGGGAAGTTATTTGAGGTTTAATGTGTAGTTGTTTATCCTATATCTACGCCATTCTCGGTTGTTTCAGGAGGCTTCGTTTGTGTATATTAATCAGTGGAGATCGAGGTCGGTGGTCTGATGTTTAATTCCAATTGTCATGTGATTTTTGTGTACTGATGTTCGATGAGCCCATGTTCGAGGTGTCGTGTGGCTAAGGCCTTAGCTGATTAGATATCTAGAATTTCATAGATAATCTTTTAATAAATATAAATTACTGTTTGGGATCATTGCTTGGATCCAGGGCCACCCCGTGGGTGCGTTCTCCCTATTTAGTCATTTGGCCAGGATGCCTGAGGGTATGCCATATCTATAACATGTGTTAAGTTTTCTTGAGAGGAACTTATATGAATTGCTTATTCTGCATTGGGATCAGACCGATTACCTTTTTATCCTGAGTGAATTAGTTTCTTTAGCCTGAGGGAATTTTTCTATTTAGCCTGAGGGCAGTGTTTCATATGTTTGAGGATAGTACTTTTGTGCCTGAGGGAAATATTTGTTATGCTTGAGGGAAATCACCTGAGGGTTTCGATTCTGATTAGCCTGAGAGAAAGGTACTATTTTTCCTGAGGAAAATGTTCACTTGGATATTCACTGTGGTGTTTTCTTATGTTATACCTGCCAAGATAAAGCACAGGCTTGGTATTGTTATTACCTTCTATTTGTTAGATAACTTGTTGTGGTTTTTATTGTGGCACTATACAGAAGATCGTCGACCGAGGCCGGGTCTCAGGAACTTACAACTCAGTTATATTGAATTGTTAAATAATAATTAAATGGAAATGGAACTGGTAGATATAGTTACTTTTGAGTACTGCGTGGTTTACTGTATTTTACTATTGCACACTACTGTTGCACATTTTTCACTGTCAGTTGGGCACGGGCCTTTGGTGGTTACCTATTGGGATTTATTTCTCACACCCTATTTGGTTCATGTATTGGGCCCAAACAGATTATATTATTTCAGGTGTAGACAAGGGAAAGGTTCCCTATAATGGTACTTGATGTTGCGGAGGAGTAGGAGAGCATGAGACCGAGTTTAGTCTTGCGATGCTGCTGAGTTTCTGCTGCACTGTTTTGTTTTTCTTTGTTGTAATTGTATTTTATTGTATTTTATTGCAGTGTCTTATGTTTGACTACTTTCTTAGACATAGGACATATTGAATTATCATATATGTATGACTGCAAGTTATCTTTCCTTCTATTGTCCATTTTTGCTTTATATTGTTTACTGCTTCCGCTGTTGTATGTTTATATTTATTTCTGCTGTGATACACTTTAACAAATGAGGGCATAGTTTCCCCACTATCAGACCTAGGCCCTCACTGCTAGTCGGCAGCCTCTGGAATTTGGGGAAATGCGCTTGAGGTCAGGTGACCAACTGGGTTCGGGGCACCCGTTGAGTGGAACCTAGATCCGGGACGTTACAGAGGTGGCATGGACATCGGGACTAAGGTGTTGTTGGTTTTCGGGTTGGGCTAGGTTACTTGAGTGATGTTGATCACATGATTGGGAATCGTGGATGTTGGTTAAGGTGGAGAGGCCATCAGGTTGATGGCATGTCTTGTGATATTGGATAGAATGGTCATCGTATTTGAGTTACATGGTTGTAGGGGAATTTCATGTCTATTGGATGTGCCTTAGGTACTAAATTTGGTGATTTTCGCTCCCCCATGATGGATTAAGTGCCAATTGGAGTCATTTTCACATAGGTTAACTAATTGATGAGGTGGTTTGACCACTCATGTGGGTAGAGGTCCCCTATAGTGTGGATTAAGTATTTTTTTTTGGTTGTTCTTGCCATAGAAATCCATGGGTAAGGTGGGGAGCCTTAGGATTATAGAATTGAGACTATCGGTTGGAGGTTGAGGCTCACTGTATTGGGGTTGTTAGGTCTGTACTATTTTCGGAGGAAGTAGATCTTCTTTCCTTGGAACATTGTGCTATGATATGATAGTGATTTTTATTTGAGGACAGGTGTCGGTATGCCTCCTAATGTCAGGATATGAGTTGATGGGTGATTTTGAGTAGGGTTCTGAGGGACCAGGGTTCTATTTTCTTGGGAATTCTTTCGGGATGCTGGTGATTTGTTTGAGACAAGAGGTGTTAGGAGGCACAAGGTGCCATGTTTATTATTTGGAGGTGTAACTTAAGGGTTCACTTGGGATATTCTACTTTAAGGGACATCTTGGGCCATGGGATAAGGGTTCTCTCCTCTACAAAAATTATCGTGTCGGTCGAGCCAGGTGATGGATTCCAGGTGGCTGTTGAGCACCAGGGAAGTTCGTGTTTGTTTTGCACATGTGTTGATTTATTTTAATATAGTCCACACCTACTTAAACACTTATGTTGTTTATGAACACTTGGGTGGTATCCTACTGATAAACATTCTCCCACCCTATACAGTCCCTTCAGGATGCGTGTATACTTTATGTTTCTATGTTTAGTTAAGGGTTATGGATCCTAGTTTAAGTTAGAATGGATGGATGGCATGGGACCTTGAGGTTTCTACATCAATTGGAGTTTCCTATTTTAGTTTCGTTTTTCTATTTCATCATGTCTATATATGTATTTTACTATTGGTCATCCTTTAGTGAATCCTTTTTGGATATTGATATGTATAACACGACATGTATGCATGATTTTTTTAAAATTGCTACAAGTGGTATCTTTGGATGTTTATTCATTTTTGCTACAAATGATATATATTTATTTTTCTATTTATCTAATATTGAATTTTCTTCTTCTAATCACGGCTCTGGTTCAATTATACCGAGTCTTTCCTTTCGCTGCATGTTATATATATATACTCAAACCATTTCTATATCATTCCTTAAGGGTATAACCTCTCCATTTACCCTCTTTACACTCTTTCTACTAGTTGGAAGCCTTTGGTGTTTGGGGAGGTGAACCTAAGGCCATTGGAACCCATCCTAAAATCAATGTTTGGGTGGCTAATTGGGTTGGGGATGCTACATAATGAGTTTGATAAAAATTATATTGCAATACGATAAAACTCAAATTATATTTTTGGGTCATAAGAAATTTCAATTAAGAAATTTATTTTGAAGAATTCATGAATTTCAAAAATTAATTATATTTTAATAAAATATTATTATTAAATAATATTTATTAATTACATTTTATAATATAATTTTATGAAGTCAAAAATATTTTTTTTATAGGTTTTAGAAAGATGTCATTATAAAAAACTAATATTTTCAATAAACATGGGTTTTGATTTAAAAATATAAATTCTCATATATATAGATTTAGTTTGATAAAATAAATATTAATTTTGGATTTAGAACATTTAAATTATCCAATGGTGAATTTTTCATAATTTACCAAGACAGTCTAATTTTTAGGTAAAAATTAAATATGTTATAAATATATGATATGTATTATGACATCATAATGATCCAAAAGTGATGTAATATGTTACATAAAATATATCCATGACCAAAATATATATTTTTCCATTAAAATAATCTTTTTAGGTAATTTTATTAATTTTATAAAACCTTTATGAATCCTCCAAAACCTATACTATATATTAAGTTTTAAAATCAATTCTTTATGAACATGACTCACTTCCACATCACCAAGGGTAACATTTTAATGATTTTAGTTATTGAAATTATAAAATAAATAAAAAAAATCCTATTTTTCATAAATTATATTCAAAAACTATGGTAAGGTTTTTGTTTTTGATTACTTTATTATATAGAGTCCAAAACCTTTTTTTAGGAAATAATAAAGAACTCCCCTCCATTTTCTTATATAAACTCATCCAGTATCTCATTTATCTTCTCTAAAAAAACTTATATCACATCCTTAATCAGTAATTAACTCTCTAGAACCATCCCAATATTCCCCCAATCTCTCAAGAATCTCCTCTCAATATTTTTGAAACTCCCTCTCAAGGTAATGGATCCTATATTTCTCCTCTTTATTCAAGAACCTTATTTATTTTATGCCTTTTTATTTCCAATTCCTAACATTGTGATATGTTTTTCCACATCCCACATAATTTCCTTTTGACTTAAAAATTATGAGATACTCATTTCTCTCTCATTAAACCATTTTACTAATATTTAAGTATTGTCATTATACTTCCAAAATTTCACTGTTATTTTTCATTCCAAACAATTGTGAAGTAAATTCCCATACCCATTTACACTCAAGTGTATTCACCTATATGTACCTATACTTCTTTCATTAGGTAATTATATTTATTTAACCCACACTCATAAATCATGGGGTCAATAAAGATGAAATAATTTCTTATATAATATGATCTATGTGGTGGACTTATGCATGTACATGATATGATAATGATAGGTTCACCCAAAAAGCACTCCAATGAATTAGGTAATATTATGTTTTAATATCATGATATCCCATGTAAGGTTCATAGGATTTTATCCTAATAACATTATTTTATTATGTCTTGGTGGTTAACCTTTACTTATTCTTATGATTCCATGTTTTAAGTTGTTTTATCATTCCCATGTTTCCTTTATTCTATCATGTTATATCATACCTCATTGTATTTGATTATGATTATAACCTTTTATGTTACATTATTATACCTTTTTTCCCACATTTACTACTTTACCCTATGCTATTATTTGTTTATTCCCTAACTAGTCTTTATATCTCACCCCTTTATTATGTACGTCCCAAGGTTATCCCATACAGTTTTACAGGAATGATGGATTTTATGATAATATTAAGTAAGTTTTAAATAAAGTCATTGTATCCTTATTTTATGATGTTATGTTATACAACTAATCTCCCAAACTATCTAGTAATCTTGATCTTCTAGGTTTTATTAAGTTAAACTTTATTTAATAAATAATGAATTAATGTGTAATAAAGATATGGGTTGTCATAGTTAGTATCAAAGGAAAGTCTATTTATTTTTTGGATTATGATTATAAAACTCTAGTAAAATCATTAGTTATAATACTGAACATAGGAAAACATCCCTAAAATTGTGGTAAATTATAGAGTAAGTGGTTTCCAAGGAAATACATCTCTACCTAGAAACTACAAGTGGATGTGGATTTTGTACAAATGTACCTAGGGGTAATAAACCTGAAAATTATGTATTGAGCTAGACTCTACCAGGACCTGGTGAATGACAATGGGTCTTGTTGAGAAACTATTTTTACACTCCTGATTGATATGATTTGGTAAATTAAAAAAATAATTACAAACAATTATTAAGGGAACAAAATATTCTTATAATATTTTATGTTAGGAAATAGATCGTGGATAACTTAGATTGAATATTATAAATTCATAGGTTAAGGAAAGTATTTCATTTACGATTGGTACCTTTAACGTTTATAGTTTCCCTTTTATTTGTTTGATAATTTAAAAATTATCATCCATAATTTTCTATTTATTCTAGTAAATGGCTGGAAATAGGAGGAACTAAGTCAACAACCAATGTAAGGGGCAATGTGATGATGGTATGAATGAGATGCCCAGCCTCATGGGATAAGGAATCACAAACTTCATGACTATACTTTCTCAACTGACTCATGTTTTGAACTAAAACCTGACTCAAGAGGAATTACCAAGTCCCCTAAGAAAGAGAGAGTTTCAATTGAGACCATCATGTGACAAAGGCCTCTGAATTTTAGTGGATCTTATAATCCCTTATTTGTGTAATAATGGATCAAATCCATTGAAAATACCTTATCCATCCTTCAATGCTCTAGTCAAGAGAAGGTCGTACTGGTTTTTTATCATATGGAAGGGGAAGATTATCGTTGGTGTACATTTTTCAAGAATAAAAAGAATAAGTAGGATATTAGAGTGATGGAGTGGAATGAATTTCAGAAAATGTTTTTTGATAAATATTTTCCTCACACTCTCTAAATGGAAATGGAGAGGGTCGTCCTTAGCCTTAAGAAAAAGGACAACGAATCTATCAAGGAATATGAGAAACATTCACAGGACTTTAATGATACACCTTAGGATTTTTTGTTAACCCCAAATATAAATTTTACCTCTTCTTTGGTGGATTGAATCCAAGCCTGTAAAAATCCTTGGAAATTTGGAACTTTTTCATTTATGAGGAAATTGGTTGATGTGCCCTCAAATTCAAAATGGAGATAAGTGAATATCAAGGGTATCATTGGGATAAAAAGTGAAATTGTAGGTTGATTATAGTGGTGTGATGGATAAATATAACGATGTTAATAAATTCCATTATCCCACTTGTCAAAAGTGTGGGATTAAGCACCTCATAAATTTCTTTAAGGGGATGAGGAAATGTTTTAGGTGCAGAAAGGAAGGGAATTTAGATCATTATTGACTATGGGAGAAACCCACAAATGTGATGGAAGAGAGTAATACTCTAGTTAACCCTCATCTTATTGTCCAATGTTTCAACTACAAGGAAAAAATAAACTATAAAAACCACTACCCTAATCCAAGGGTTGTCGAAGATAACAATGCCAACAACCTCTAAGGCAATAAGGGAGAGAATATTCCATCAAAACTACATAGGTGGATCCCAAAAACTAAGTGGTGATAGGTATACTAGTTATTAATTCAAGGATAGTGAATTTAATTTATGATTCTAGTTATACACATTATTTCATATCACACAAGTTTAGTAGAACTATTCAAACACCACCATGAAGCATGAAAGTAGAGCTGTCGTTGAAAATGGAAAGTGGGGTAATTATTTTATACCAAGTATATAACGACTCCCCTATCTAAAATTTTGGGATGAACTTCCCATAAAACCTCATGATACTTAATTTAATTTAATTTAATGAAATTCTAGGTATAAATTGGATTTATTTATATAAATACTACAATTTTTCAACAAAATAAAATCACTCACCATATCACGAATCGTCTTTCGATTATATACAAGTGAAATGAGGAGGGTGAATCTTCTTTATTAAAAACATCTCAAGCATGGATATTATTTCCCTGTGATAAATCATATATTTCTTGAATGATTGAGATCATAGAAAATATTGTACTTGAATACATGCTCATTATGAGGGAATATGTTGGTGTGTTTCTTGAAGAATTGTCTAGTCATCCTCCAAGCAGAGAGGTTGAATTTTCAATCAATCTTATACCCAAATCTTTGATAATATCCAAGACTCTGTATAGAATGGTTATTTTTAAACTCAAGGAAATTCATAAAAACTATATTAAATTCTAGATAAAGGGATTGTATGCCTGAGTGATACATTGTAGGGTTCACTAGTCCTTGTTATCAAGAATAAGTATATGTCAATGTACCTATACATTGATTATCGTTAGCTCGACAAGATCATGATAAAGAAAAACTATACTCTTCCATAGATTAATGATTTATTCAATCAACTGCATGGAGACCAATATTTCTCTAAGATAGATCTTTGGTGGGGATATTATCAAGTAAAGGTGAAGAAGGACGATATCCCTAAGAAATCTTTTCATACAAGGTAAAAGCACTATGAGTTCATAGTGATTCCATTCAGACTCACTAATGCTCTAAAAATATTCATGGATTTTATGAATATATTCTTTATGTATTACCTAAATAAATTTTTGTTTGTACTTATTTGTTATATTCTTATCTACTCCAAAATAAAGGAGGAGCATGGGGATATTTTGAATAATATACCAAGGACCCTGAAAAAATAAAATATGTATGAAAAGTATAGTAAATGAAAAATCTAATTGAAGTAAGTAACTTTCCCGGGGAATGTCATCACTATAAAAGGGATATATGTGGATCCTTCAAAAAATAGAGTCAATTGAAGGATGTCTCAAACCAAAATCTGTGATGGAAATCCAAAGTTTCCTTGGATTATCCGGGTACTATCATCTATTTGTGAGAAACTTATCAAGATTTTCAAGACCTCAAACCAAGATAACTTGTAAGGGAGTTAAGTTTTATGGAATTATGAATGTAAGTAATGTTTTAAATAGATGAATAAGAGGATAATCACTAAACGTGTTCTCACATTACCCACTAGTGGGAAAGGATTTTTGATATACAATGATGCATCTAAAAAGGGATTCCGATGTGTACCGATGCAGAATAAAAAATTTATAGCCTATGCCTAAAGCTAGTTGGAAGCTCATGAGAAGAACTACCCAACTCATGTTCTAAAATTGGATGCAATGATCTTTGCATTAAAAATTTGAAGAATTATCTCTTTGGGGAGAAGTGTGATATATTTATAGACTATAAAATCCTCAAGTATATATTCACACAAAATGAGATTAATATATTCCAACATAGGTGGTTATATCTAATCAAGGATTATAATTGATCAATCCATTACCATCCTATGAAATCAAATAAGGTGTCATATTCTCTGAGTATAAATTATCTCACAACTCTTTCAGTGATGAGGATTAAAGGGGCTCTACTTTTCCTGACATGCAAAGGATGTATTTAGGAATAATAAAAAGACATTCATCCTACCTTTCTAAACTAACAACTCAAACATCCATTCTTGATAGGATCAATGTAACACCCCAAGATTTTTTGAGTTTTTTTTCTAATTAATTTAATATTTTTTATATTTTTCATTTCATGCAACACTGAATATAAATTTTGTTATATGAAAGAATTAAGTGTGGCTTGTGTTATATGCAACACAAAGTCAAGATTGTGCTACACACAACACTTAGATTGGCTTTTGGTACAGAATACACTAGTTTTATATTGTGTTACACATAATTTATTGTTCCTTTGATAGCTTTTGTAACATGCAAGGCTGAGTTTTACCAAACTATAATATACTATTAATATTATTATTAAAATATTATTAAAATTACTACCTAACAATTGGAATTAAAGTTATGAACAAGATTAACTAAATTGTGGAAATATTATTTACACATGTATATAAAATTAATCCTTTGGTTATCAATTACTAAAAGTGAATGTAATAACTACTTGAAAATAAAGAAAATACTTTTCTAAGAAAACTATTTTTCTATGTACAAACACAATTTTACCACAATAAATTAAACAAACCGCTTTTGATTAATGTTTTAAATAATATATATATATATATATTATGTTAAATCAATATTTTTTATACTCATCCAATATATTTTATAAGTATAATATAAAAATAAATCCAATTTTATGATTAAAAATATGTATTCTTCTAAAAGGTAATTTTACCACCTTTTAATGGTGAACACATTTTAAATTTGATTTTTAAAAATTTCATAAATTTTATTTGACAAAATAAACTTAATTTTTTAAATTAAAAGATAAAAATTATATTAGGGTGAATTTTTTGAATTTTTCTGTGAAGTTTCATTTTTTGATGAATAGTGAATAATATTGAATTTTAATTCCAAACTACTTTTTCATATAATTTATTTATAAGAATAAATTATATTTTTTTATTGGTTTTAAAGTTCAATTATATAAATTATAAATCAGTTAATAAAATTTATTTAATTATAATCAATTTCACATTGAAATTGGATATAAAAACTTACCAAACTTTTGAACATTTTTACTTTAAAAACCTACTTTATCGTGCCATCTCTGAGATTAAATTTGAATTAATTTTTACCACTTTTGTGATTAGAATTTATAATAATGGATTCTATTTTTATAATCATAACAATATATAATTTAAAATAATTTCAACTTATTTTTTGAGAAAAAATATTAGTAAAATTAATTAAAATTAATTAATTACAACGATTAAGAGGAAAATTAACTTCACAAGGGACTGAACCTTACAATTAAGGGCCAAAATGACATAGAAACATGTAAAAAAGACATTATATTTCTATATTTTGAACCTATACTCCCTTATATTGAATTGAGTACATTATTGGATCCACTTGACATAGGAAAAATATGAGTGGAATTCCCTTTTCAAAAATTTACAAGAATGCCACTCCTCCTCCATTATAAAAAGACACTTGACCCTCACACTTATTAACACATATCAAGACCCTTTTATTTCCCAAAATATTCTCAAATAATCTCCCAAAATACCTAAATTAATCCTAGAATCACCTATTTTAGTATAAATCCATCCAAGGAATCCCTTTGGAGCAAACCAAAAGGAGTTATCCAAATAAGAGGTAACATCCTTCCTTAGGATTCTTTGTATTATATTCATTATCCACCCCATAAAATATTATTATTTCATGATTATATAATAAATTCATTATCCTAAATATACTTATATGTTATTATTCTTATTTTTTTTCTTAAACACACACGCACTTCCATTTAATTGGTAATGAACTTACTGTTCTTGTGTATGGTGAACTACCGCCACATGAAATGATGTTGTTCATTTTTCTTTTACCACCTCTCATGGTTGGGAATTATGATGGAAACTATATTTTTATATTATATATATGATATTTATGATTTCTTTATGATTCGTTAATTATTATATAAAATATACCTTCATTCTTTCCATTTTGTGTAAATATGATAACTTCGTTTGTGGGCGTGTGGACTACTGCCTCCTCAAAGTGATGTAATTAGTTTACACTTTACGTAGAATATATTAAGGATGGGTTTAGTAAATGTATATGATATATATTACATAATAATTCTACTATAATTAGTATATATATACATATATATATATATATATATTTCATTTACTTTATTTCTTTTAAAATGATAAATAAATGGAAACAACATTCATGTATACGTACGACCTACCATCTCTAAGAAAGATGTATTTAATTTAATATTTCTATATTTTATATATTATTATAAATATTTATATAATAAATATATATTATATATACATAATTTTTTACATTCTTGAAATAATTAAATCATGATCTAAGTAAGTGGATCAAAAATAACAAGTCAAAACACGTATGATAAACAAAGCATTTATTACCTGAAACATTACTTTAACATGAAATTGTTAATAAATAGGTAATATAAAGTCATAATTGAATCATATATGGTATTAGATATTATCACGAACCAGACCGGGTACCTTGGTAACCCGATAACCGAGTCGACCCAGATATAGCCCGAAGGGAGTTCCTGATCCCCACGGGTTGGGTACTAGCACTTGACATCACACAACATGCAAGTGGGAAGGATTTTTCCACCAACAATGAGGAAAAAAAGAAACAAGAAAATATGCATAAAAAAGGAAAGTCCACTTGGATTAATGTACCAGAATACAACAAGGCATAAAAATCCCAAAACATTACAACCCAAGTAAGAAAATAGGGAAACACAACCCAAGTCCTGGAGGACACAACTCACCAAGACTGAGGGTCAACAGCTGGATCCACCTCCAAGTAATTATTTCCCCTTGCTAAAACCTAGAATAAGGAAGTCTACAAACACCCGAAGGAAAAAGTAGGGTGTGAGCCTAATCCTAGTAGGATTCCACCAAAGATTCCATAATAGATACCAAATATAGATTATCCAAAGAAAATCTTTCAATTTTCAAATAAACAGGTTTGGAAATTCAAAAGAATATTTAAAAAAACATTCTATACATTTTCAAATGATCGAAATAAATATTTTAAGAAATGATTTTACAAATGATAAAATATTTCTAAAATAATGGCTTATGTAAAACGTTTATATAAAATAGTTTATATAAATTCAGAAAGCATGTAAAACACTTTTAAAATATTGGCAAACATTTATATCTCAAATATAAATAAACAAGCGAGAAACATGGTTATCTGCCAAAACGTATGACAGTATTAACCAACTATAGGATTCTACACACTCTATGTGAACTCAGCAAAATGTGTATACACACACGAACCTATGACACTGACCAAAGGAGACTCATCACCAACCCATTAGGTATGTAACCTGACGTAAGTATGTTTTAGAATGTTGTCGTAGCTTAGAGTGTATCCAAATAACTCACTAACTATCTAAGGCTTGCATGAACTCTTACATGATAGGTGAACTAATTTAAGACTGCTTAAAAATATGATCAATACCATTCTTCCATTTCAAAATTTCCAATTTCTTTCCATTTAAAACCAAAATAGGTTTTATTCAAAAACATGCCTTTTTCACAAGATAAAACCACTGGGTTTCTATCAAATCATTTTAAGCCATTTCACCCATTTTAAATACATTCAAAACCAATTCCTTCCATAAATAATTTATCTCCACAATTAAATTAAACAATTTAGTTGAAATCATTTCCATTAAATCCATAATTTAAATCAACCATTTTCTATAAACACACCCAATTCAATGTAATCATGGTTTTCTAAATTTCCATGCCAAAACCATTTCAAATATCTCAATTCACTAGAATCAAGTTTTTATCAATTTAATTGAAAGCAGATTTGAGCAATTGAATTTAAATCAATAATTGAAATAAATCAAGCAATACAGGGATAATCAATTTGGCTAATCAGAACAGAACCACCTACCTAAAGGTTGTCGATGTCAGTGAAAATGATAATCCATCTAGTGTGGTTCAATACACCTCCTCACAACACTATTATCATAAGTGTCAAAACACCAATGCTCTACGTTCATCAAGGGTTTCTAGAACCAAAGCATCTATTTTATTTCACAAGTGAAATATTACATGCAATTACATTTTATCTCTCCTAGATAATCTCTAGAATATCATTTTATGTTAACACATGGAATCACAAGAAATATCCATAAGAATAATTTTAAACCTCATTTGATAATGATATACCTCTATTTTATTTCTTAAGAAAATAAAATATTACATACGATTACATTTTCTCTCTCATAGATAAGTTTCAAAATACATATATATTATCACATGTGATAATATTATTCTATCTCCCATGGATAATTATAAAATTATCATTTTTATTATCACATGTGATGATAGTTTATCTCACAAGGATAAGTTTCAAAATACATATATATTATCACATGCGATAATATTATTTTACCTCCATTGGATAATTTTTAAATTATCATTTTGATTATCATGTAATTATGTATTTAAACTAACCCATTTAAAATGTGAAAAGGCATATTAATCAAAACCTTACTTCCTTCGAAACAAAAGTATGATTTAGATTATTATTGTCGATATGAGTCCAACGAAACAAACGGTGTGTAATTCTGACCAATAACATAAAAGTTATTGAAATTAGAATACTGGAAAAAAATAAGTAAATAAAATAAAATAAAATAAAAACATAACCTGGATATCAAAGTTGCGTAGCACCTCAAACCAAAATATGGAAGGATGATCCATGAAGCGGTTCAGCAGAGAGTTGATCGATCATGCTGAAGAAGGTTTCAGGGTTACTCGGACTCAATGGGATCGATCCATGGTGAAAGACGATTTTTTTGGGTATGTATAACCTCATGCACATATTCATACCCTTAACTAAAACCCAAATCTCAATCTCCCATTTTATCAAGAGTTTCAACCAAAAATTAATGATAGAGTCATTAATTTCTCCAGACTATTGCATTACAATAGAAATATATTGAAACAGATAATAAATGGAAGCTTTTGGATTTCTACGACGGTTAAAAATGGATGTCCATGTGTTTATTGAAGAAGATGAATAGCATACTCTGTTTTTTAATAATTAAATTAATATAATATAATTAATTATTTAATGTAATTATTAAAAAACTTCAATTATTTAGCGACATGATCAAACTCCCATTACTCATGAAATTTATACCCTATCTAGGATAAACACCCTGTTCCGGACACAACGGTTGTCTTAGATTTCTCAAATGTTAAACCGTTTGAGAGATATTAATGATTTATTAATTTAAAATCGTAATAATTAATTCATTAAAATAAAAGAAGTTTATGCGAGTGAGGAATCTAAACGCCCGACACTAACAAATGGTATACCCCATCTAGGGTAAACACATCATTCCAGACTAATCAGTGGTCTCAAATTTCCCATACAACGCACCATTTTTGATATATTTAATTATTTTAAATAAATAATATATTAAATATTATTTTATAAATTTAACTCACAAGTGAGGCATCTAAAAGTCTTGTGCCTTCAAATGTTATACCCCTCCTAGAGTAAATACCATATTTTGGTCATAAAAGTGGTCTCATATTTCTCAAATGACGCACCATTTTGGAGTTATTAAAATATTTTGAATAAAAAGTGTGCACATAAAAATATTCTTTTTAAAAAATTTATTATGTATTCGCCGAGCCTTTGTGGGTCTCAAGATCTCGTACTTACTTAGGGTTTAACTCAGAAAAAATTTAATTGAATATTCCGGTGTATTAATTAGGTGTTTTACCATTCCACGACGTGTTTAACAAAAAACAAAACTTTTCACTGATAAACCATTTTCCCCATTTAATGTAATAATAATTTTAACACAATAAGGTTTAGAAATACCTGAAACGGTAACAGGATGTTACAACCTCCCCACCATCTGAACTTTCTGTCCCTAGAAATCCTATGAAGAAGACTTCACATAAAAAATACAATGCCACTTTTCTCTCATTAGTGCCTCCCTCTCTCATGTCTAATGAAAATCAAAACCATGCTACCATAGCACACAGACTAGAGGTATCTTCCTCCCACGAAGTACCTTGGTCTCAGAATCAACAACCCTAACTGGTCGTTTAGTCACAAATAAATCAGGTTTAATCTCAAGATCACTCTGGCTCAAAATGTGAGATGGATCATAGTGATACTTTCATAGTTGTGATACATAGAACATATTATGTATCGACGTCAGTTGTTGTGGTAGAGATAGATGGTAAGCAACTTTAACTACCTGATCAACAACCTTGAAAGGTCCCACAAAATTAGAAGCAAGCTTCCCTTTCCTCCTAAGCCGTCGATGACCCAACCGGGGTGAAACATTCAAGAATATATGGTCACCGAAACTGCTGCTTCAAGTCTTAGAAAGTCTTAGTACTTTCTGGATGCACAACCCATTGTAAAGAATGGAAATCACCTATTATATCCTCCCTTCTTGCTAATGGTGCAATATACTAGTTTCTATAACACGAAACAACCTCTTTGGAGAATGACCATTGGGTATCAGTCTCCACCATAAAGAGAGTCGCTAATGCTTACGGAATTCATCAATAAGCTTTTGTTCCTGATGAATCATCTCGAGAAGAGAAGATGTTATAGAAACATTAGATTTCATGGAATAGAGAACCAATTCCACCCAAGGTGACACACTTGGGTGAATAAAGGCTTTCTCAAGAAGATCAGACAACTAAGACATTAGTTCTTTCAATTCAACTGGAGTTATTTGGTAAGAGGGAAAATAAACTGGTTGAGTACCAGACATTAATTCAATATAAAACTCAACCTCCCTTACTGGTAGAAAACTAGAGAATTAAAAAGGAAACACATCGAGAAACTAAATAATGACTGGAGGGAGATCAAAAATCATTGAATCTCACTCTAGATCAAAATTAAACACTGATATCACTTTCCCCAACTCTGGATAATAAGGTCCGACTCTGCTCAACCTTGGGTCACATTATTCTTGAAGGACAAGAGGCACACCACTAGGTGTAGTAATATAGAACCATTGAAGATAACAATAAATCTAGGATTTATTAGCAATGAGAAAATCCATCCTGAATATGTTGTTAAGTGATTTCAAGTCAAGTACAAAAAAACTCCAAGAAAGTTTTACAACTGATAGAGAGAAGACACAAGAGGGATTACAGAGACCCTTATCTCTCTTTATACCAAGGGGTATAGTAATACCTATTGCACAAGATAAAATCTCCATAGGAAGATTAATAAGATTAATGGTATGGGTTAAAAAAATGAGTGAGATGCACCAGTATAAAATGGATCAGTCACTAAAGATGAAGCTATTGTAATGATACTTATCACGGTCATTGGACTTGTATCAGCTTCCTCTGGAGACTTTTCCACTGCATGAAGAAGATTTTTCTAGTTTCCTATGGCTGGAACCCTTTTTTACGTGAATAATTTGATTTCCCCATAGTTTTTGGAGGTGTTTATGTTCCTATTCTACAACGTGGAGTAGAGAAGTGATGGAAAAATCTCTCTAAGTTACCTAAATGTCTGTAGGGGCTACATTTCTTGGGTGCCTCAGTGAAAACCCTCTTAGAATGTCCTAGTTTTCCACACTTATATCAAGTCAATCAACTCTCTCCTAGTGCTATAGGAGGTCTGGAATGACTCTATCATCGAGAACCGCTACGAGAGTCATTACAATTCCTCTTTCCTTTAGAGGAACTCTTGAGAAAAATTTCTAAGAGCACCCCTAGGTTCCACAACTGGAGCTTGCATGGGGACTGGAGGATTCACTCACTAAGGTTCAGTAGTAGCCCATTCCTGGATCCGATTCACACATTTTCTCATAGGTATGATGTTACAAAACATCATTAGACAAAAAGGAAGATATTATATTAACACTTAGACAAAGTAACAAGATAAAATATTCTCAATAGATGGAACAAAAAAGATTTGGATCTCACTCTATATGAATCAAAATAGGGAAAAGACTGAAACTATAACAAAAGAACTCTTTCCCTAACCACCCATGGTGACTTAAGGTTCATTGTGGTGAGATCTGGCTAGGTACTTAATAAAAACTACCTCCTAAGTCACAACAAGAATACTCAAATGCATACTTTCATCAAGGCAAGATGTTTACCCTCCCTTTAATACCATTTTGTCACGAACCACCCCGGGTACCCTGGTAACCCGATAATCAAGCTGACCCTAACATAGTCTGAAGGGAGTTCCCGATCCCCATGGGTCGGTGACTAGCACATGGCATCACACAACATGCAAGTGAGAACAATTTTTCCAGCAACAACGAGGAAGAAAAGAAACAAGACAGTATGCATAAAAAAAAGAAACTCCAATAGGAGTAATGTACCAGAATACAACAAGGCATAAAAATACCAAAGAATTATAACCCAAGTATGAATATAGGGAAACACAACCCAAGTCCTGGAGGGCACAACTCACCAATACTGAGGTTCAACAGCTGGATCCACCTCCAAGTGATCCTTTCCCCTTGCTCGAACATGGAAGAAGGAAGCCTACAAACACCTGAAGGAAAAAGTAGGGTGTGGGACTAAGCCTAGTAGGATACGACCAAAGATTCTATAATAGATTCCAAATATAGATTATCCAAATAAAATCTTTCAATTTTCAAATAAACAGATTTGGCAATTCAAAAGAATATTTAAACAAAAAATGCTATATATTTTTAAATGATGGAAATAAATATTTTAAGAAATGATTTTACACATGATGAAATATTTCTAAAATAATGGCTTATGTAAAACGTTTATATAAAATAGTTTATATAAATTCAGAAGGCATGTAAAATAGTTTTACAAGATTGACATACATTTATATCTCAAATATAAATAAACAAGCGAGCAACATGGTCATCTGCCAAACGGTACGATAGTATTAACCATCTATAGGATTCCACACTCTCTATGTGAACTCATAAAAATGTGTATACACATGTCCCTATAAAACTGTACAAAGGTGACACTTCACCAACCCGTCAAGGATGTGACCCACCATAAGTATATTTTAGAACATTGTTGTAGTGTAGAGTGTATCCAAATAACTCACTAACTACCAAAGTCTTGCATGCGCTCTTACATGATGGGTGAACTATTTTAAGACTGCTTAAAATATGATCAATCTCATTATTTCATTTCAAAAGTGAGAATTTATTTCCATTTAAAACCAAAACAAGTTTTATTAAAAAACATTCCTTTTTACAAGATAAAACCACCGGGTTTCTATCAAATCACTTTAAGCCATTTTCACCAGTTTGAAATCCATTCAAAACCAATTCCATCATTACACAATTAATTTCCACAATTAAATTCAACAATTTAATTGAAATCATTTCCATCAAATCCAAAATTTAAATTAAACAATTTAAATCAGCCAATTTCCATAAACACACCCAATTCAATGGAATTGGGGGGTTTCCAAATTTCTATGCCAAAACGATTTCAAATATCTCAATTCACTAGAATCACGTTTTTATCAATTTAATTGAAAGAATATTTGATCAACTAAATTTAAATCAATAATTGAAATAAATCAATAAATACAAAGATAATCAATTTGGATAATCAGAATGGGACCACCTACCTCAAGGTCATCGATGTCAACGACAATGATAATCCACCCAATGTGGTTCAATACACCTCCTCATGAAATTATTATCGTAAGAATCGAAACACTAATGCTCGAAGTTCACCAAGGGTTCCTAGAACCAAAACTTCTATTTTATTTCACAAGTAAAATATTACATGCAATTAAATTTTCTCTTTCCTAGATAATCTCTCTATTATCATTTTATGTTAACACATGCAATCGCAAGAAATATCCATAAGAATAATTTTAAACCTCATTTGATAATTATATCCCCCACTTTTATTTCTCAAGGAAATAAAATATTACATGCGATTACATTTTCTCTTTTCTGGATAAGTTTCAAAATACATATATATTATCACATGTGATAATATTATTTTGTCTCTCATGGATAATTCTCAAATTATCATTTTGACTATCACATGTGATGATAGTTTATCTCACCAGGATAAGTTTCAAAATACATATATATTATCACATATGATAATATTATTTTACCTCTCGTGGATTATTCTCAAATTATCATTTTGATTATCACGTAATTATTTATTTAAAATAACCCATTTAAAATGTAAAAATCATATTAATCAAAACCTTTTTTCTTTTAAAAAATAAGTGTGATTTAGATTCTTATTGTTGATACGAGTCCAAAAAAACAAATGGTGTGTAATTCCGACTAATAACATAGAAGTTATTGAAATTAGAATATTACAGAAAATAAGTAAATTAAATAAAAAAACATAACCTGGATATCAAAGTTGTGCAGCACCTCGAACCAAAATATGGCAGGCTGATCCATGAAGCGGTTCATCGGAGAGTTGATCGATCGTGCCAAAAAGGTTTCAGGGTTACTCGAACTTAATGGGATCGATCCATGGTGAAAGAGGATTGTTTTGGGTATGTATAACCACAAACGCATATTCATACCTTTAACTAAAACCCAAATCTCAATCTCCCATTTTATCAAGCGTTTCAACCGAAAATTAATGAATGAGGCATTAATTTCTCCACACTATTACATTGCAACAAAAACAGATTGAAACAGATAATAAATAGAAGCTTTTGGATTTCTACAATGGTTAGAAGTGGAGGTCCGTGTGTTTATTTAAGAATATTAATTGTATACTCTGTTTTTTAATAATTAAATTAAATTAATATAATTAATTATTTAATGTAATTATTAAAAACTTCAATTATTTAGCTACATGATCAAACGCCCATCGATCATGAAATTTTTACCCTTTCTAGGATAAAAACCTCGTTCCAGACAGGACTTTTGTCTCAGATTTCTCCAATGATGAATCATTTGAGAGATATTAATGATTTATTAATTAAAAATTAGAATAATTAATTAATTAAAATAATAGAGGTTGTTTTTGCGAGCGAGGCATCAAAACACCCAACTCTAACAAATGTTATATTCCATTTAGGGTAAAAACATTATTCCGGACCAGTCGGTGGTCTCAGATTTCCCATACGATGCACCATTTGTGAGATATTTAATTATTTTTAATAAATAATATATTAAATATTATTTAATAAATTTAACTCACGAGCAAGGAATCTGAAAATCTTGCACCTTTGAATGAAATACCCCTCCTATGGGAAATACCATATTTCAGAAATAACAATGGTCTTCGATTTCTCAAACAACACACTGTTTTGGAGTTATTCAAATATTTTGAATAAAAAGTGCACATTTAAAAATATTATATTTAAAAATTTTATTTCATCTTCGCTGATTCTTTTTGGGCCTTGGGATCTTATACTTACTCAGTGTTTAACTCAGAAAATATTTACTTGAATATTTTGAAGTATTAATTGGGAGTTTTACCATTCCATGACATGTTTAACAAAAAAACGCAACTTTTCACTGATAAACCATTTTTTCATTTAATGTAATAATAATTTTAACACAAGAAGGTTTAGAAATACCTGAAATAGTAATTGGATGTTACAAATATAATAATATGTTTATTTGGTATATATATAATAAACTTATATTTATTATACGATATTTTTTAATATGTTTGAAGAAAAGTCAAGACTTAGGGTAAGGGAATTTCATTTCACTTTTTATTTCTGTGAGATACATGTCATATTCACCACTCGATTCTTTTGTGTGGTGTATATACTTCTATATGAAAAGTTATATCATTAATTTCCTTTATTTAATTATTTTAAAAGCTTTAATTTATGTTATTCTTTCACGGGGATCATGATTCTAAAGTTACTCAAGTAGTAATGGTTTTCTCATCTCACTTTTATTTCTATGAGACTTATGCCTCATTCACCACACATTTCTTCTATGTGGTGTATATAGTGACCATGAATGTATTATATGATTATTATAATTAATATTTATGGGTATTTACATATCCATTTTATGATATCTCTTTCATAGGTTTTATGTTACAAAATTTACTAAATCAGTAAAGTAATTTTTTCTCAATTTGCATTCTTTGGGATAATTGTCGTGTTATTCACCTATATTTTTATATGGGGTGTATATACTGCCTATTGACATGTCATATCATAAATATCCTTATTTTAATGATATTTTAATATTCATTTGATTTTATTTTTTTAGGGAGATTATGATTCAAAGTTACCAAAGTGGTAACAGTTTATTGTTACAGTCTCATCGTTTATTGAGATTATTTAGGATTATGCTGACATTGATGAAATATTATGATTCATATCTCAATTAAACTTGTGATTTTTCTTATCCTATGATTATAAATAATATATTAATGTATTAGAACCACTTCCCACTCTTTTTTTCTTAATATTATTAAGAAAATGTTTTTTAAAAAATATGACTTTATTTTTCATTTCGGTCGGAAATCTATGTTTTTCAAATCTATGTTTTCTAAAAATGTTTTAAAAATGTTTTAATATAATCTTATGATATTTAAATTAAATGTTTACCCATGTTTTACCTTTATATAAAACTATTTTAAAAGTAATATTATAATCATTTTCTGATCAAGTCACTTTTCTAAACTTTTAAGGTGAAAAAGGAATGTTCAGCATGTACAGACTTACCCATATTCACGACCATCATTTACTTAAAGATTAATTTGTAAGTTTACAAGATTATTTTTAAATAATATTGTTTCTTAATATTCTATAATTTTTTTTAATTTAAAGTGGTTTTTAAATAAAAATGTTTTCAATTTTTTTTTATGTTTAAGAAGTGTTTTAATTGATCTTCAAATCTTCCTTTATATGTTTTCAAAAGGTTATTTTTATGGGAAAGGATTTTAATGATTTTAATATTTAATTTTTATTTTTCAAATCCATTTTATAGAAAAGTGTTTTCAAAATTAATTTAAGACTTATTTTTAGTTTTTAAAAGTATTTTCAAAGAAATAGGTTTTCAAAATGTTTTTAAGCTTTCATTATGAGTTTTCAAGGTGTTTTAAAAGAAAACTTTCTTCATTATATTTTCAAAATTACTTTATAATTTTTCAAATATATTTTAAAATAAATTTTTTTTCAAAATTATATATGTTTTAAAAAATGTTTTTTCACAGTAGAAAATATATTTTCCTTAAGAAATGTTTTAAATAAAATTGTAAAGCATTCTTTATAAGAAAAGTATTTTGAAATGGTTTTATAAAAAGTATTTTAAATTAAAAGATATTTTCTTTAAGAAATGTTTTATGTGATATTTCAAAACAATTCTCCATATAAGATGAAATAATTTGAAGTATTTTATGCTTTACTGGGGATATGATCCAGTAATACAATTCATATTATTTCTTGAATGGTTTGTGTTTTAATGGAATAATGTTTATGAAACCCATTTCTCTTCCATGGGTTATATAATTTTGAAACCCTATTCTTTTAATAGGTCATTCTTTGATGAAATGATTATGGGACTAATCTATTTTCCATAGGTAATGACAATATTAAATGTTTATGATACCCATTTCATTGCATGGGTTATGATATGATGTTTATGAAACCCATCTCTTTTTATGGGTTATGATATGATGCAAGTTTTATTGTCTTATAGAACATGTATGAATGGTTTTATTATGTGATGGTTGGGAACTATATCTACCTCCAATGAATTGGGTAATGATTTATATCTCAAGAGATAATGATGGAAAACAAGTTGATGGGATTATCCAAAATGGTAAATAGGTGTGTCCTGACCCACTATGGGAAGATGGGGAAAACCAATCCGCTATGGGAAGATGGAGAAACCTAATTCACTATGTAAATATGGGGAAACTATATCCAATATGAGAATATGGGTAAAACTATCACTATAGGAAGATGGGGAAACTAGATCCCTTATAAGGAAAAGACTGCAACTGGGGATAGTGGTGTGTCCCACCCAGTAGGTGTAGTCCCCGTAAAGTGACCTGATATGTTTTTGGAAACAAGACTTTACTTATAGGGAATGATATTACATGTTTATGTGTTTTCCAAAAATTCTATATCTTATTCCTATGATATGCTCACATGATTCATGTTCTTTATTATCCTGTGATTCATGTCTTATGAACTGTCAATATTTATACCATTTATCATGTTTATGATCTTTTATATGCATGATATGATCTTAAAATGTTATTTCCATGTTTTAGTTCCCTTATATTCATGTTATGCCTACATATTTCCTTTATTTACCCTTAATGAGCATTATAGCTCACCCATTTCTTATGTTTCCTTTCCATGGGTGATGAAGAAAGGTTTTAAGTAGAAGTACAAAAGGGGAAGATCTTTGTGGGAAACATTGAATATCTTTCCCTAAGTTAGAATATTTTATTCTAAGTTTCCAAAGACACTAAATTATTATGGTCCATAGGCATGTACTTTTGTAATGTGATTAATATTCATAAAAAATGAAGTAATATCCATGTATGTTAAGCCTCAGTCTCTATAGTTAGTATCAAAGGAAAGGTTAAGTCAGTCTTTGGAAACTAGGATGAGAAAAATTTAGTGATATCCCTAGGGATATTTCTAGGTATGTCTATAAGGATGAGTCTAAGTATGACTTAATGTTTATGAAATTGTCTTGGGATTTTGGTAAAGGATTGAGTGAGTGGTTTCCTAGAAAATCTTCCATGTTAAGATACTGGAAATGGATGTGGCTCTGACACAGATGTACCTAGGGGTAATAACTCTGAAAAGGTGCATCAGGACTAACTTGAGTGTAACCTGGTACATGAAAATAAGCATTGCTACACACCTGGTTTGACACCCCTGGGGGATATTCTTTAGGAATTCACAAAATCTTTTATGAACAATCATTAAGGATTTAAATAGAGGATAAATATGAATAACCTAGGATAAACCTAAGGTGTCATAGATTAAAGAATTATGTGTCGTGATTTAGGCATCCTATAAGTATTTTTTTCATGATTTTTGGGTTTCTACTATGATAAGTGATTCTCACACTATGATTTCTGGTTTTAGTCAATGGTGAGAACCAGAAGGAACCAGGTTAACATTGAATGTCATTTACAGTTTTCTGATGATTAGTCAAATGGGATGGTAACTAAAGTAAATGATTTTGTGATCATTCCTAGCCATTTTTTTGAAACATGATTAACAACATGTACCTTAACCAACTCTTAGTTTCACTAAAGAATATAAGGAAGTATTTTTCTGAGATTTTAGGTAATGGAGACCATATAGGAAATAAGAATCAATTTCTGTTGTGTTAAGAATGTGGGAAGAATCACCCAAGTGGATGTATTAGAGGAACAAGAAGATGTTTTGACTATGGAAAATAAGGACACAAAGAAAGTAACTATAAAGGAAAAAAATGAAGGATTCGGTTAAAAAAATGGATGGTAATATTGGACTCCCTAAGACATTGTAAAATGGCAAATTATTTTATTGTGGAATGAATGGTCATTATGAAAATAAATTTCCTAAGTGGAAATCTCCTAAAGAGAATTGGAAAGGTGGTATGAGTAATGGTTATTTTTATGATGATGATGATGATGATGATGAGGCTACAAATGAAATGTGAAGGTAATGAGGTATTAAGTAATAGGATGATGTAAACTTCTTATAGATTAAGGATAAAGTGGAATAATCAATGTTTTTATGTATTTAATTATGATATGTAAATAGTGAAATATATAAGGATTGTTCAGTTTATGTTTTTTCACTAAGTATGTACATGAATATTTTGAATGATTATTATAGAGTAGAAATTTTATTTAATAGAAAGGTGATGTTCATGGAAAAAACATGATTAAGGGAAATATTGTAACGCCCCGACCCCAGTTACCCAGAGTCGGTGCATTATTGCGTAACATTGGCATGATCAAAAAATATCAAGTCTCGAAAGAACGATTAGTTTAGTAGCCTTGGAAACACTAGATACATTCATAAATGTTACATTACATCATAAAGTGAAAAAATACAATAACAAAGTCTCCATAGTCCACACTCATATCCTCTTTTGACTATCCCTGCAGGTCATTCATACAATACTTCTTCACATCCTGGAAAATATTAAAACATTGAAAGGGGTGAGCTCAGATGATCAGTAAGGATAACAATATTGCAGAAGCTTTCGTAAATAAACATTAACATTTAAGTCAGTGTATAACTAAAAGAAAAGCCTTTTTAAACTTTAACTTCAACATAATTTGGAAAAAATAAATTAAATAATGCCATTTACTTACTCACATGGATATTCTACTAATAGAATAATCACATGCAATATCAATAACCACTTTCATAATGATGGAATGTATAATGCCAGACTATCATAACCACGTAGCCAAGGCCTCATTCCAAGACCAAAATTAAGATTTTGTCAAGGCCTCGTGCCAAGACACTAGTTTGTCTCATGAGACCTACTGATGCATCGAGGAGCTATAGCGGGCTCCACCCGTCACTTATTAAGTCCAATGCATTCCTCATATGAACAGGTTTAAACATATCATAAACCATAACATAATCGTATCAAATAAAACATGCATAAAGGAAACATAAAATGTACACATTTCAATCACAAGATATCAATACAACACATTGATATAATAAAAACACTTTCAAAACCATTTTCAATACCAAAATAAAAGAAAAGTAAAACATGGTATTTATTTTTCTTTTAAAAAAAAGTTATGGCTTGTAGAGGAAGCCGAGACTCAAATAGTGCTCATGGAGGCGGAGAAGTCGTTGTCGCTGCATACGTATGACAAGAAAAACATTCCTTTTTGTCGTTTAGTAAAATGCTTCGTATAAAAAAGATTCCTTTTGAATAAACGTAAAAGTCAAAGGGGTTTATACACCGTATAAAACAAAGTTGTGTATAAAACAAAATATGCCCCAATGAAAGGAGATTGAGACGAAGTCCTTACCAAGATCATTTTTTTAAATAAAATAGATCTATTATGTTTATTCAATATAAGTACATATAAATAAAGTACAAATTCAAGATAGGACATAATAATATCATAACATAATTTGAAAGTAGGAGATTAACCCAAAGAATGGAAATTGGGTTAAGAAATTCCCTTACCTCATGTCCGACTTGACTTGACCGTTCTTTAACCTCCTGAATAATAAACTAGAGTTAATTTATAATCTCTTAAGAACCTTTTTCAAGTTTATTATTCCTTTCATATCACTTATTACCATGTTATAAACATTATGTAATTATTTATGTTAATAACGGTCCTTTTGTCGATCTTTGGTACTTGAGTCAAAAATAAACTTCTTAAAATTACAAGTTGTTCATGTGGTAAAATATCCATTATATCTATAATTATATTCATGATCTAGATATTATATAAATCATATATATCCATTATATACATTCATTTATAATATTACATAACATTTAGAGGTAAGAAATGAAATGCATCGTTCATGGAGACGGTAAGTCGTATGTACGCATGAACGCTACTTTCATTTCTATTTCATATTTAATGGAATGATGTTATAATTATATAAAGGTATAATATAATTCCATTATAATGTATAATACCATTTACTCCATCCTTTATATATCCCACATATGGCATTAACGATTCAAATCACTTTGAGGGGGCGGTAGTCCGCACTTCCTAAAATGAAATTATCGCGTTTACCCATAATAGAAATCATAAATTATGCCATAAATTAGAAATAAAGAAGTATAAGGAAAACATAAAAATAATATATATATCATATATGAAAATATTTTCATCAAAATGGCCACCATTAGAGGTGTTAAAAGAATATTGAACAATCATCATTTCGTGAGGCAGTATTTCGCCACCCACAGAAACAGTATGTTATTTAACCATTAGATGAAGGTGTGTGTGAGTGTAAACAAAATACTTATCATAACAACATCCTATTATATTGTATATACTGGTGTTTTTACAAAAGAAAGGAATAAAAATAGTTTAAGTGGTTGGAGAAGCAAAATAAAACAAAACAACATTAGAGAAGACATTACCTTAAAATCGGGTAACTCTTTTTGATTTGAGCCAAAGGCTTCCTTGGGAAGACTTCTGCCCAAAGTGAGGATTCTAATTGTAAGGGAGTGAATTTGATAGAGTATTTGGTCAGAGTTTGGCCAAGCCAAAAGGCTTTGAAGGTGTGAGTAAGGTGGTAGTGGTGGGGGCCTTTTATAAGAGGAGAGAAGGGGCACTCTTGGAAAGATTGAAATATTACATTATTATGAAATTATTTTTCAGATTCTAAAGGTCCCACACTTATATATTTAGAGGATAAGGTGATAAGGGTTCTAAATATACTCATCCAATAGGTTTTTGAAAAGTTTAAGTCTTAGATTTTACATTATCTTTTCATTTTATTTAAATCGTTAATTAATGAGGTAATCACTGCATCATCATGGTGTCATAAATAATTTAATTTATTTAATGTCTAAAAATTATAAAACAAATATCATGATGTATTAAATCTTTTTATCTTTCTAATGAATATTTATAGTCAAAAATATGACTTGTATAACCCCATTTAAAAATTCTTTTAGTAAAACAACTCTTGTTTGTGACATTTTTATTTTACATTAAATAAAAATTTATTTATGTCATTTTCCTACCAAAGTGGATCCATGGGGTCCCCAAGTTGACCCATGGATTGTCTTGGTCGGCCATGACACATCCAATAGTGGTAGGACAAGTGTAAAGGCCATTCCATATTTTTATAATACTATTTTTACCTTAAATTTCACTAATTACCTTTAATCGCGATTAATTAAACTTAAAAGTTACTATTCACCAAAAAATTATTTTAATCACATTGAAACACATTTTACTTCCTAATGAAAACCATGTATGTCAGATTTTTGAAAATCAAATCACAGAAGTGGTAATGTTTCATTTAAACGAAAAATCAGTTTTTTAACTACCACTTAGTGGTTTCACTATTCATCAAAAATTGAAGTTTTTCAGAACAATGCCAAAATTTCACCCTAAGTTATAATTGATATTCCAAATTCAAAAATGATGTCTATTTTACAAAATTAAAAACATATAAGTTTCATTAATTAATTTTATAATTAATTCCCGTTGTCACAACAAATAACGTGTTTTTAAGAAACAATACATATCAAAAGATTGACAATTGTTTATGTCCAATTTCAAAGTGAAATTAATTCTAATGACCACTATTGGATAAAATGGTAAAAATATATTCTAATTATACTTTAAAACCTCTCAATGGTATAATTTATCACTATTAATTATTTTTATTAAAAAATTTGTTTTTAAGTAATTTTCATTATTCAAAGCAAATTGGAAGTTTTCAGAAAAATACCAAAAATTCAACATAGGCTAATTTCGATATTCCGAATCCAAAAACTAATTCCATTTGGCAAGATAAAATTTATAAAATTTCAAAAATTAGGTATTACTATTCATAACGGCTACTTTGATTGGTTGTGTTGTGTGTTACAACTCGGAGTTGCGTACAACACACGCTACTGTATTATTCAAAGAGAAGTGTACCATGGAAGCTTGGGGTGTTACATTCTCCCCTCCTTCAAATAATTTCGTCCTCGAAATTTCATATAATATCACTGTGTAAAAAGACTCGGGTGATTCTTCATCATAAGTTCCTCGAGTTTCCACGTTGCCTCCTCCATCTTATGGTTTCTCCATAGAACTTTTACCAGATGAGTCGTCCGGTTTCTTAGCACTTGTTGTCTTGTATCAAGAATCCTGACGGGCTCTTCGCAATAAGACATATTGGGTTCCAGTTCTAATTCCTCATAGGTGAGTACATGCGTTGGGTCAGGCATGTATTTTCTCAACAGTGATACGTGGAATACATCATGAACTTTGGAGAGACTTGGCGTCATTTCCAAACGGTAAGCTACAGCCCCAATTTGTTCTAGAATTTCGAGGGGTCCAATGTACCAGGGACTCAATTTACCCTTCTTACCAAAACGTATAACTCCCTTCCATGGAGATACCTTCAAGAAAACATGATCTCCTACCTGAAATTCTAAATCCTTCCTTCGGTTTTCGGCATAGCTCTTCTGCCTACTTTGAGCTGCTTTAATGTGGTTTTGGATTACTTTCACCTTTTCCATCGTTTCCTCCACCAGTTTTGGGCCTACAAGTTTTCTTTCACCAACGTCATCCCAACAGGTGGGTGTGCGACATCTCTTTCTATATAATGCTTCATATGGTGCCATCTGAATACTTGAATGGAAGCTATTTTTATAGGAAAATTCTACCAGAGGTAAATATTGATCCCACATTCCTTGAAAGTCAAGTGAGCATGATCTCAACATGTCTTCTAAGGTTTGAATAGTTCTTTCTGATTGTCCATCCGTTTGAGGGTTGTAAGCAGTGCTCAAACAAAGTTCAGTATCCAAGGCCTTCTGAAGACTTTTCCAGAATCTTGATGTAAAAAGAGGATCACGATCCGAGACAATCAATAGGGGTACTCCATGAAGTCTCAAAACATCATTAATATACAATCTTTCTAGACGTTCAAGTGGTAGATCTTTACTTATAGCAAGAAAATGTTCTGACTTCGTGAGACGATCAATAATGACCCATATTGCGTCATTTCTTCTAGGAGTCTTTGGTAGTCCCATGACAAAATCCATTGTAATATTATCCCATTTCCACTCAGGTATGGGAAGAGGTTGCAATACTCTACCAGGCAGTTGCCTTACAGCTTTCACTTGCTGACAAACCATACATATTGACAAAAAATCAGCAATCTCCCTCTTCATGTTGCCCCACCAAAAATGTCCCTTTAAATCTCTATACATTTTGGTGCTCCCAGGGTGTATAGAGAAATTTGAGCTATGAGAATCATCCAACAATTCCTTCTTTAAATCAGGTATATCGGGAACACAAAGTCTCCTCCCAAATTTCAAAATTCCATCTTCATACACAAAGTCACTCAATCGCCCATCATTCACAGCTTTAATCTTCTTTTTCAACTCTTCATCATTGGCCTGAGAACACTTTATCCTTTCTAGTAAAGATGGTTTGTTAACCATTTGAATTTTTTTTGATGTTTCACCCTCCATGGTGATTCCCATATCCATCTTTACTAGATCCATGAAAATAGGATCCCTTTCTACTCTCATCATGTAAAAAACTCCATGATCTTTTCTACTCAAAGAATCTGCAACCTTGTTTGCCTTCCCTGGGTGGTAGTGTATTGTGCAATCATAATCCTTGAGTAGTTCAAGCCATCGCCTTTGCCTCATGTTGAGTTCTTTTTGTGAGAAAATATATTTCAAACTCTTGTGATCGGTATATATCTCACATTTTTCACCATAGAGATAATGTCTCCATATCTTCAAGGCAAAGATTACAGCAGCTAACTGGATATCATGAGTAGGATAGTTCTGCTCATGAATTTTTAGCTGTCGTGATGCATAAGAAATAACCCTATCATTATGCATAAGGACACAACCAAGTCCTTTCATTGATGCATCACTATAAATAATGAACCCATAATTCCATGATAGTAGAGTCAATATAGGAGCGTTGAATAATATTTTCTTTAGTTCTTCAAAACATTCTTCACACTCTTTTTTCTAGACAAATTTAACCCCTTTACATGTGAGCTTCGTTAATGGGTTAGCCAATCAGGCAAAATTCTGGACAAAACGTCGATAATAACCTGCCAAACCAATAAAGATGCGTACCACAGTTATACTCATCGGTGCTGGACATTATTGGATTGCCTTGGTCTTAGAAGGATCAATGGAAATTTCATCCTTAGAGACAATGTGGCCAAGAAAGGAAATCTCCTGAAGCCAGAATTCACACTTGCTAAACTTTCCATATAATTCATGCCTTCTAAGAGTCTTCAAGATAATGCGCAAGTGATTTTCATGATCTTCGTAGATTTTGGAGTACACCAAGATGTCATAAATAAATACCACCACAAAATCATCTAGATATTCATTGAAAACTCTATTCATTAGATCCATGAATACAGAAGGTGCATTAGTCAATCCAAAAGGCATTACTGTAAACTCGTAATGCCCATACCTTGTTCGAAATGCTGTCTTTGGAATGTCTTCCTTCTTCACACACAACTGATGGTATCCAGATCGAAGGTCAATCTTTGAAAAGTATTGAGATCCATGCAATTGGTCAAATAAATCATCAATGCGAGGTAGTGGATACTTGTTCTTTATTGTTATAGCATTGATCTCCCTGTAGTCAACGCACAACCTCATAGATCCATATTTCTTCTTAACAAAAAGGACAGGGGCTCCCCATGAAGAAACACTAGGGCGAATAAATACCTTATTACTCAATTCCTCTAGTTGTTTCTTTAGTTCAACTAATTCCATGGTGGCCATCCTATAAGGGGTCTTCGATATAGGCCTTGATCCAGGAATTAAATCAATGGAAAAATCAACTTCTCATTCTGGAGGATGTCCAGGTAAATCTTCTGGAAACAAATCTTCATATTCTTTCACAATAGGTACATCCTCTATTTGAACATTCCTTTCCCCACCCTTAGTCATTTCATTCTCTTCCTCCCCTATAATTGAATTTATTTGAGCTATTGGGGGTAGGTCTAAATAAGAATTAGGTGGCGACGATTCTGCTCTAAAAATAAGGTGTTCCTTATCATCATCATCAAAAATAATAAACTCCTTCTTCTTACAATAAATCTTTGCATCATAGTCCAAAATCCAATCCATGTCGAGGATTATATCAAACTCAATCATTGGTATGACAATGAGATCAGTGGATAAAGAACAGTTGTGTGCTCTAATGGGGACTGATTCACAAAACTTTGTTGCAATAATACTTCTCTTAGGAGTTTTGACTGATAATTATCTTGTTAAATCAAATTGGAAATATCTAATTTTCTTAGAAAACTGGGAAGATATGAAACAATGTGATGATCCAGAATCAAATAATGCATTTCCTAAACTTGAGGAAACCATTAAATTACCTGCCACCATGTCTTTCGGAGCTTCAACCTCAACAGTAGTGATACCATAAGCTTGGCCTTGATCCCTTGGACTCTTCTGAGGTAAGTTGCCCTGACGCTTAAGACATTCATTTTCATAATGTCCCATCTCTCTACAATTATAGCATTCCACATTGATAGAAACTTTCTTTCCCTTGCAATCATGAGCTTGGTGTCCTTTTTCACCACACTTGTAACATACCCCCATTCCCTTAAAGAAAGTACCAGGGTGTTTCTTTCCACATTTACTACTGGACTGATATTCAACTCTTCCCTTATTCCCCTTATTTCCATTTCCAGATTTATCAGAAGATCTCTTCTTTTCTTACTTTTCTTTAAAGTCATAAGACTTAGAGAATTCCTTTTTCATCTTGATAGCACACGAGACGATATCTTCGTATGACGAGAAGGTTTGTGAGACTAATGCTCGACGGAGAAATGTTTTTAACCCATCAATGAAATGATCAATCTTACTTATTGGGTTACGTATATAATCTGTAGCATGCCTCTCTAACCTTGTAAAGTTAGCCTCATACTTTGCGACATTCTTATCCTCCTTTGGCCTCAGACTCAGAAATTGCCTTTCCATATCTGCTCGATGGTCATGTGGAAAGTATTTTTCTAAGAAAATATCTTTGAACTCTCTCCATTCCATATTTGATACTTCTTCATCTTCCTTTTTGTTTTGAATCAGCGACCACCATTGATCGGCATCTCCAGTGAGGCGGTAGACTGCCATGACAACCTTCTCCCTTTCGCTACTCCCCAAGGAATGAAATATTTTTTCTAAGGAGTTTATCCATTGATCAGCTACTAATGGATTTGTACCCCCATTAAATGTTGGTGGTTATTGCCTCATGAAGTGGTATAACATTGATCATCCACGTTGCGGATCACGGTGCTCCATACGAGTAAGGTTATTATTCATAACCTGAGTGAGTTGTCCCAGTATGGGAATAAGTTGATCAGCACCAGTTGTATCTCCAGATCCACAATAATTATCTTGAGCAGGAGGGCAATCCCTACATGGAGTGCGTGCATTGATACGGTTTCCATTCCTTCCACTAGATGCCATTTCTAAATAATGGCATAAACTAGATTAGTTTATGAATCAAAATACATAATTCCATACTTGTAAAATACTTAACATAAATTGAACTATTTATGGATATAATTCATAAAAAAAATTTCTTTGAGGAAGTATATACTCATAACCCTTCATAGTGGTTTGTAAAGAAAATGAGAATTATCCTAAGCATATCCCCCGGGAGTTTCATAACCAAGAGTGCAGTAAGGCCCGTTGTCGTACAGCAGTTCTCGTTCGAGTCTAGATCAAAGCGGTGTTTTCAGGTTTTACCCCTAGGTACATCTGTGCCAGAGCCGCCTCTACCTGCTCGTATCCAGACAGGGATGTATTGCTCAGAAAACTCACAAAATCTCTACAACAAAAAAATTCTAGTAAGTTCTTCTATACTAATCCTCAAAGTCTATCTTTGGGCTATGTGCTCTAATCAGAGTTTATCTAAATCTAGCTACCAAGGTTAGTACTAAACTGCCTCTGATACCAACTGTAATGCCCTGACCCCAGTTACCCAGAGTCGGTTCATTATTGCGTAACATTGGCATGATCACAAAATATCAAGTCTCGAAAGACCGATTAGTTTAGTAGCCTTGGAAACACTAGATACATTCATAAATGTTACATTACATCATAAAGTGAAAAACTACAATAACAAAGTCTCCATAGTCCTCACTCATATCCTCTTCTGACTATCCCTACAGGTCATTCATACAATACTTCTTCACATCCTAGAAAATATTAAAACATATGAAAGGGGTGAGCTCAGATGCTCAGTAAGGATAACAATATTGAGAAAGCTTTCGTAAATAAACATTAACATTTAAGGCAATGTATAACTAAAACAAAAGCCTTTTTAAACTTTAAATTCAGAATAATGTGGCAAAAATAAATTAAATAATGCCATTTACTTACTCACATGGATATTCTACTAGTCGAATAATCACATTCAATATCAATAACCACTTTCATAATGATGGAATTCATAATGCCAGACTATCATAACCACGTAGCCAAGGCCTCGTTCCAAGACCACAATTAAGATTTTGTCAAGGCCTCATGTCAAGACACTAGTTTGTCTCATGAGACCTACCGATGCATCGAGGAGATATAGCGGGATCCACCTGTCACTTATTAAGTCCAATGCATTCCTCATATGAACAGGTTTAAACATATCATAAACCATAACATAATCGTATCAAATAAAACATGCATAAAGGAAACATAAAATGTCCACATTTCAATTACAAGATATCAATACAACACATTGATATAATAAAAACACTTTCAAAACCATTTTCAATACCAAAATAAAAGAAAAGTAAAACATGGTATATATTTTTCTTTAAAAAAAAGTTATGGCTTGTAGAGGAAGTCGAGACTCAAATAGTGCTCACGGAGGCGGAGAAGTCATTGTCGCCGCATACATACGACAAGAAAAACATTCCTTTTTGTAGTTTAGTAAAATTCTTCGTATAAGAAAGATTCCTTTTGAATAAACATAAAAGTCAAAGGGGTTTATACACTGTATAAAAGAAAGTTGTGTATAAAACAAAATATGCCTCAATGAAAGGAGATTGAGACGAAGTCCTTACCAAGATCATTTTTTTAAATAAAATAGATCTATTATGTGTATTCAATATAAGTACACATAAATAAAGTGAAAATTCAAGATAGGACATAATAATATCATAATATAATTTGAAAGTAGGAGATTAACCCAAAGAATGGAAATTGGGTTAAGAAATTCCCTTACCTCGTGTCCGACTTGACTCGACCGTTCTTTAACCTCCTGAATAATAAACTAGAGTTAATTTATAATTTCTTAAGAACCTTTTTCAAGTTTATTATTCCTTTTATATCACTTATTACCATGTTATGAACATTATGTAATTATTTATGTTAATAACGGTCGTTTTGTCGATCTTTGGTACTTGAGTCAAAAATAAACTTCTTAAAATTACAAGTTGTTCATGTGGTAAAATATCCATTATATCCATAATTATATTCATGATGTATATATCATATAAATAATATATATCCATTATATACATTCATTTATAATATTACATAACATTTAGAGGTAAGAAATGAAATGCACCGTTCATGGAGACGGTAAGCTGTACGTACGCATGAACGCTACTTTCATTTGTATTTCATATTTAATGGAATGAAGTTATAATTATATAAAGGTATAATATAATTCCATTATAATGTATAATACCATTTAATCCATCCTTTATACATCCCACATATAGCATTAACGATTCAAATCACTTTGAGGGGGCGGTAGTCCGCACTTCCTAAAATGAAATTATCGCGTTTACCCATAATGGAAATCATAAAGTATGCCATAAATGAGAAATACAGAAGCATAAGGAAAACATAAACATAATATATATATCATATATGAAAATATTGTCATCAAAATGGCCACCATTAGAGGTGTTAAAATAATATTGAACAATCATCATTTCGTGAGGCAGTATTTCGCCACCCACAGAAACAGTATGTTATTTAACCATTAGAAGAAGGTGTGTGTAAGTTTAAACAAAATAATTATTATAACAACGTCCTAGTATATTTTATATACTTGTTTTGTTACAAAATAAAAGAATAAAAAGAGTTCAAGGGGTTGGAGAAGCAAAATAAAACAAAACAACATTAGAGATGACATTACCTTAAAATCGGGTAACTCTTTTTGATTTGAGCCAAAGACTTCCTTGGGAAGACTTCTGCCCAAAGTGAGGCTTCTAAGAGTAATTTAGGGAATTTTAGAGAGTGTTTGGGAAGATTTTGGCCGAGCCAAAAGGCTTTGAAGGTGTGAGTAAGGTGGTAGTGGTGGGGGCCTTTTATAAGAGGAGAGAAGGGGCACTCTTGGAAAGATTGAAATGCTACATTATTATGAAATGCTTTTTAGGATTCTAAAGGTCCAAAACTTATATATTTCAAGTATAAGGTGATAAGGGTTCTACATATACTCATACAATAGGTTTTTGACAAGTGTAAGTCTTAGATGTTACATTATCTTTTCATTTTATTTAAATCGTTAATTAATGAGGTAATCGCTGCATCATCATGGTGTCATAAATAATTTAATTTATTTAATGTCTAAAAATTATAAAACAAATATCATGATGTAATAAATCTTTTTAGATTTCAAATGAATATTTATAGTCAAAAATATGACTTGTATAACCCCATTTAAATTTTTTTTTAGTAAAACAACTCTTGTTTGTGACATTTTTATTTTACATTAAATAAAAAGTTATTTATGTCATTTTCCTACCAAAGTGGCTCCATGGGGTCTCCAAGTTGACCCATGGGTTGTCTTGGTCGGCCATGACATATCCAATAGTTGTAGGACAAGTGTAAAGGTCATTCCATATTTTTATAATACTATTTTTACCTTAAATTTCACTAATTACCTTTAATCGCGATTAATTAAACTTAAAAGTTACTATTCACCAAAAAATTATTTTAATCCCATTGAACCACAT
The DNA here is from genome assembly GCA_963277665.1 of Viscum album. Taxonomy (NCBI): domain Eukaryota; kingdom Viridiplantae; phylum Streptophyta; class Magnoliopsida; order Santalales; family Viscaceae; genus Viscum; species Viscum album. Next base: position 1,620,710,736 of record OY728163.1, on the reverse strand, counting down.
TTTACTTCCTAATGAAAACCATGTATGTAGGATTTTTGAAAATCAAATCACAGAAGTGGTAATGTTTCATTTAAACGAAAAATCAGTTTTTTAACTACCACTTAGTGGTTTCACTATTCATCAAAAATTGAAGTTTTTCATAACAATGCCAAAATTTCACCCTAAGATATAATTGATATTCCAAATTCAAAAATGATGTCTATTTTAAAAAATTACAAACATATAAGTTGAATTAATTAATTTCATAATTAATTCCCGCTGTCACAACAAATAGCGTGTTTTTAAGAAACAATATATATCAAAAGATTGACAATTGTTTATGTCTAATTTCAATGTGAAATTAATTATAATGACCAAAATTGGATAAAATGGTAAAAATATATTCTAATTATACTTTAAAACCATTCAATAGTATAATTTATCACTATTAATTATTTTTATTAAAAAGTTTTTTTTAAGTAATTTTCACTATTCAAAGCAAATTGGAAGTTCTCAGAAAAATACCAAAAATTCAACATAGGTTAATTTCGATATTCCGAATCCAAAACTAAGTCCATTTGAAAAGATAAAATTTATAAAATTTCAAAAATTAGGTATTACTATTCATAACGGCTACTTTGATTGGTTGTGGTGTGTGTTAGAACTCGAAGTTTTGTACAACACACGCTACTGTATTATTCAAAGGGAAGTGTACCGTGGAAGCTTGGGGTGTTACAAAGATAAATCTTAATATATTCCTTATGTTAAGATAATCTTGTTTTAATAAAGATATATTGGATATGAATAAGTAAATTGGATGGTACTGATTACCTTGAAACTAATTAAGGACTTGTTGACAAGTTGTTTATGTTATCATTGATGAAGTTTGTAACATTTTTGGATTTAAGGAAATATACAATATAATTTGGAATATGAAAACATGCATGTTTTCAATAAGTATTTATGGTAATTCAGGTCATTACCATGTTTCAAAAGAATACATGATGAAAGTATTCACATTTTTGGTGTATGACAGATAAAAGCTACTATATGATATATGGGGGATCAATGTTAATCTGATTTTGAGAAATTTAGTGACCTTGTTTCTAGATTTTTATAATTTTATTTTCCATACGGGTTATAAGGTTATCCATTTATGGGATGGTTTATGTTAAAATTTAGATAAGGTTTCATATATTAAAGTATTATCTCAACATATGAGGATTTATGCATATTGGATAACTTGTGATAACCTTTTTTTGTGATAAAAATAGATGGAATGACCTTTCATTCTATTCATGGATCTCATGATCTGTTAATACTTTAGAAATGAAAAATTAATATTCATTTTTTGGAATAAGAGATGAAGTGGAAGTTGATCAAGGAACAAAAAAGGGTAAGGTTTTTCTAAAATCCTGTGAGTATATCGTTTCATGAAAATTAATAAACTTTAGGAAAAGGGATATTGAAACCAAAAAAAATATCCTAGTACCTTCATTTCCAATGAATTAAATGGATCCTTAGATAATCACGGATTTATGGATTTTTGATTGTTATCTTTCTTCTAACCATGTTCTCTATCACTCTCCATCATAAATTTATAGTTAGATTTCTCTTCTATGTCCATGTTTTCACTTGCCACCTATGCTCTCCTATGTGGAAACCTAGTTATGTGTTACTTTGGGTAATCATTATGTTTCAAACTTTCCCTTTTTAAAATAAGTTTTAGTATTAATTTTTACGATGTGGGTTTTTATGAAAGGAACTTTCAAGTATTAAACCTTTGATAACCAAGATGAATTTTGAGGACAAAATTCATTTTAAAAGGGGGTAGAATGTAATACCCAGAGATTTTATGATTTTTTTTCAAATTAATTTAATATTTTTGATATTTTATATTTCACAAAACACTAAATTTATATTTTTTTATATGAAATCACTAAGTGTGTATTGTGTTATATGTAACACCAAGTCAAGATTTCACTACACGCAACACTTGGATTAAATTTTGTTACATTCAAAACTATGTTTGGCTTGTGTTACACACATTGATGAGTTTCTTTGATTTCTTTCATAACACACAAGGATGGGATTTACTGAACTAAAATATTTTTTTTATTATTAAAATATTATTATAGTAACCACCTAGATGTTGGGAAAGGTTTCCCCCAAATATACAGTGGCTCCAACTCCCCCTTCCATGCGATTGCATCCCTAATTCGAAGCTCTTTCGAAGCTCTCTCTTTACCCTAGGCTGTGGAACTCCTTCCACCCTATAGATCCATCTTCAATCAAGAAATTTTTTATTTCTACACTTAAAATTAGTAAGTTTTACCTTATTTTTAATGTTGTCCATATTTTTTTTGTTTTTTGTTTTTATTTGGCCTAAACCAGAGTTCTGTGTGGTCTGTCGCATTGTATACCGAATAGTTTGATTTGTTTTCTGTTTTTGTTCTACACTTCAAGTGTCATGATTGTGTGAATCACTTTTATTTTAAGTATTCATAGCCACTCCTTCTATGTGTATAGTTTATGAAACATATGAGCTAAAGGGTGCTTGTGAGATGTATCCACACTCAAAGATGGTAAAGGGTTTGTTTAGTTATATGGTCTCTAGGTGGGTAACAGATATAAGGATGGTCTATGTGAAGGGATTGGGGATGGTTGGGGTAGTGGTGTATATGGTTTTACATTTTTTTAGTGGGGTTTTATGGTAGTTTCTATGGAATTCAGTTTAGTTGAAAATTGTATTTTGATTTTGTATTTATAGTTTTTGTTCAAGGAATAATGGGAAGGGTAGTGATATTGAGGATGAATTGGTTTTTGGTTGGGTGATGGATTGGAATTGTGATATTGGTTGGATTGGGTATAGGTAATTTTAATGGTATTATATGGGTATTTCCTCCCCTGAACACCCCCACCCCCACCCCCTGGACACCACTATTGGACATCCCCCCACCCCCCACCCCCTACACACCCCCACCCCCTTGGAAAACCCCCCACCCCCTGGACACCCCTCACCCCCCATGGATAGATCCCCCTCCCCCACCCCCCTGGACACCCCCCATTGGACATCCCCCCACCCCTGCCCACCCTCACCCCCTTGGACAACCCCCACCCCCTTGGATAGCCCCCACCCCCTAAAAGCCCCCACCCCCTTGTAAAAACTCCCTCCCCACCCCCTGGACACCCCCACCCTACCTTGACACCCCTCACCCCCATGGACAGCCCCCCACCCCTGGACACCCCCACCCCCTGGACACCCCACCCCCTGGACAGCCCCCCACCCCCCGGACACCCCCACACCCTTGGACACCCCCACCCCCCTAGAAACCCCACCCCTGGACCCCCTCCACCCCCTTAGACAACCCCCCCAGAAACCCCCCAGACACCACCCCACCTCCTAAGTGTTTGGCCCAATTTTTAAATTATAATTAACCATGTAGGTGATTTCTTATTTCCCCAATGACATTTCCTAAGTGACCCATAGAGCCTTATAAATTGAATTTGTCATGTTTTGATAAATTGAATGTGTTGTTTTGAATGAAATGGCTAATGCATGATGGTTTGACTTTCTTAATTAATAAAATGGTTTTAAATAAAATTACTCTAAGAGGGGATGTAGGGGGTAGGGGTTGTCCAGGTGGGGGTGGGTTATCCAGAGGGGTAGGGGGTTTCATGGGGGTAGGGGGATGCAGGGGTGTGGGGGAGGGGGTGTGGGTTGTCCAAAGAGGGGTGTGGGCTATCTAGGGGGTTTAGGGTGGGATGTCCAAGTGGGGGAGGGGGTGTGGGCTGTCCATGGGGGTGGGGGTGGGCTATCCAGGTGGGGTAGGGGTGTGGGATGTCTAGGGGGTGGGATGTTTAGGTGGGGGAGGGGTGTGGGCTATCCAGAGAGAGGGGAGGGCTATCCAGATGGGTGGGGGTGGTGGGATGTACAAGTGAGGGGTGGGGGTGGGATGTCCAGGTGGGGGTGGCCTGGGGGGTGGGTTGTCCAAGGGAGGGGGTGCAGGGGGGTGGGGGGATACAGGGGTGTGTGTGTGTGGGGGGGGGGGGGGGTGTCCAGGGAGGGTTTGGGCTATCCAAGGAGGGGTGTGGGCTGTCCAAGGGGGGTCGGGGTGGGATATCCAGGTGGGGGAGGGGGTCTGTCAAGGGTGGGTAGACTGTCCAGGGGGGGTGAGCCGTCCAGGTGGGGGAGGGGGTGTGGGATTTCCATGGGTGGGGGTGGGCTATCCATGTGGGGGAGTGGGGGTGTGGGATGTCCAGGGAGGGGGAGGGATATCCAGGTAGGGGGGGGGGGGTATCCAGGTGGGGGTGGGGGCTGTCCAGGTGGGGGTAGGGGCTGTCTAGGTGAGGGTGGTGGGAAATCCAGGTGGGGGAGGGTGGGGGATGTCTAGGTGGGGTGGGGGGTTGTCCAGGTGGGGGTGGGGGCATCCAGGGGGTGGGTTGTCCAGGGGGCTGCAGAGGGTAGGGGGTTGTAGGGGTGTGTGGGGTGTGTGGGCTATCCAGGGAGGGGGTGGGCTATCCACTCTGATGCTCTACAAAAAATAGGATTCACATATAACCAATGTATAGTTACTTTCACATGTTAAGACTCTTCTTGAAGTTTCATACCAACACTCACTCTTATCCTTCTAAGAAGAAGTGATCTCTGTAAAGAAATCTCACTTAGGTTATTATCCACTATCCATATTAATCTCATACAAATTTAACATTTGTAAAACTCCATATCACCTAATGATATAACAAGGCTCATACTCCCATGAGTAGTGTCCCATCTAAACTTGTCTCATATTCCTAAACAACATACATAGTATCATATTTGAAACACACACCAAATTTTTTAAACATAGAGAATACTATATTTACACCTTGTATCACAACCTAGAATTAGATCTCAGTTAGCCTCTCAAGGCATCAATAAGCCACATACCTAGCTCAAAATTTGTATGTGTATTTACAATTATGTGTTTTGTTAGAATTCATGTATGATATTTAGAGTGGAAAATAAAATTCGATCCATGTATGATATTTGGATGTGTGTTTACAATTAGGTGTGTTGTGATTTATATGTATGATATTCATGGTTTACACAAAAAATCTTCTAGGTAATCTATAATAAGATTGAAGTCATGATAAAATTGGATAGAGATTTGATTCTATGACCCTAGTTTAAGGGTGGACACCCCCACCCCCTTGGACAGCCCCCTCCCCCACCCCCTAGACACCCCACCCCCTTGGACAACCCCCCTGGACACCACCCCACCCCCATGGACACCTTCCCACCACCCTAGACACCCCCACCCCCGCACCTTCCCACCACTCTGGACACCCCCTCCCTCGTTGGATATCCCCCACCCCACTGGATAGCCCCCATGGACACCACCCCACCCCCTGGACAACCCCCACCCCTCCTGGATAACCCCCACCCCCTGAACACCCCCACCCCCTTGGAAAACCCCCTTGGACACCACCCCACCCCCTAGACACCCCACCCCCTAGACACCCCCACCCCCGAGACAGCCCCCCACCCCCCGAGATAGCCCCCACCCCCTTGGGTAGTGTATGTCATCACTCAAATAATCTACTAAAATATAAAATTTCTTCAATATAAAATTTACTCAACACATGAATAATTCTCCTCCACAAGTGTACATGATCTTGTACACTCATGTATAGTTATTCAAATATATTTTGTTATAAATATAGTATTTTGTTGTCTTTTATACTATGATTCTCATATAGAGCAGTGTGTCAGTTATGGTTTCATATAAAGTGAACAATTATCATTTACTTAAATATATTTTCGATGAAACTTCAATCTTATTGAATTTCTTTTGATGAAATGAATTATAAAAATTTCTTTTTATAGAATGGATAGAAGTTTGATGTATGAAACCGATTATATCTCAAGTGATTTTCAAAACAATTTGGATAGATTTTTAGATTTTTTATTTCATAATGCTTCAGATAGTGGTCACATACACTACCCATGTTACAATTATGTTGGAAGACCTTGGTTGAGCCATGAAGAGGTCAGCTACCACATAACCAAATATGGTTTTTAAGAAAACTACTATGTGTGGTATCACATTGATGAGAAAATGAAATATCAAATTGATGATGATCTAAATGAGAGAATTGGATTAGAGAATTTGTTATATGACCAGTTTCCGTTTATTCTTCATCATGAAAAAGAAATGATTCCGACCCAAGAAGACTTCAATACGAGCACACATGATTCGTCTAATAAAAATGATGACGTTATTAGGGTGAAAAAAATGAATGATGCTGCCACGACATCAGTATATCGGCAATGCGGTAAAATGAAAAAGATGGAATTTTTAATATGATTGTTTCATGGAAAAACTATGTATGGGATTTCTAATACTGTTATCAATTACATTCTTACCTTCTTAAAGTAATTACTTCTAGATGATGAAGATATTCCCTCAAACCACTATATGGCATGGAAGTTAGTTGAGGAACTTGGATTTTCAAGAAAAAAAATTCATGCTTACCTGAAAGATTTCAGTTTATTCTAGGATGAAACTTCTAAACAAAATGATTTTATAAAATGTGAAATATCCCAATGGAAGCCAAAAGTTGATGGAACACCACCCCGTGTTCCACAAAAAGTAATGTGGCACTTTCCATTGATCTCCAGACTCTAGAATATTTTTATGTCTGATGAAATATCAATAAAAATGAAATGGCATGATACCGTGAGAAAGAATACTAATGATGAGTTGGTTCACCCTATAAATGGATTTTCATGGCATAAATTTGATGCTCGATATCTTGATTTTTCAGCTTACATGCGTAATGTGAGGCTGGGTCTTTCATGTGACGGTTTTAATCCATTTGGGAAGATGCTTACTTTGCACAAAACATGGTTGGTTTTTATACCCATTTATAACCTTCCCGCATGGTTTTGTATGAAAAAACCTTTTACTTTCATGATTATACTCATATCTGGACCTTCTGATCCTGGTAATGATATAAACATATACATGCAACCTTTAATAAAATAGTTGAAACTTATTTGGGATGTGGGTATGCACACATACGATGCATGTTCAAAAGACATATTTCAGATGCGTGTTGTGCTTATGTAGAAGATCAATGATTTTCCTACTTATACAATGATGTCTAGATGGAGCACTAAGGGAAAACTATCATGTCCTATTTGTATGAAGAATACACAATCCAAAATATTGAAACATCGTTGTAGTTTAAGTTTTATGGAACATCGAAGATTCTTTCCAACGGACCATCCATATAGAAATAATCGTTGAAGATTTGAAAATACCATGCAGGCCGATGATCCAACTCATCATTTGTTTAGAAATGATGTGCTTAATGAATTGAAAGATTTCAGTTTTTCATTTGGGAAGGGTCAAATGAAATCTGGAAAGAGAAAGAATGTTTCCACTAAAACCTGTTACAATTTGAAGAAGAGAAGTATCTTCTTTTATTTTCCTTATTGTTCAACCGATTTGTTACATCATTTCTTAAATGTAATTCACATTGAAAAAAATATATGTGAAATGTTTCTTTCAATTCTTCTAAATTTTAAGGGAAAGACAAAAGATGATTTACAGTCTCGGCGTGACTTTTTGGATTGGAGAATCAGACCATAATTGCATCTTGTGCATATTAGTGAAAATAAATGGAAAGTTCCATGTGATTCTTATGTGATAACACCTGCAGAAAAAAAAAATTCTAGAAGTACTAGAGACTATTAAAGTTCCTGATGTCTATTAAAGCAACATATCTAAATGGGTCAATAGAAGAGATTTGAAGCTAAAATATTTGAAGACTCATGATTATCACATCCTTCTACATGAGTTGATTCCAATAGAAATCCGTCATCTTTTTTCGAATAATGTAAGGGTGGTTGTTATTTGGTTGTGCCATTTGTTTAGAGATCTCTGTGATAAGAAGTTTTCCAAGTCTTTCTTGTAAAAAATGTTGGGAGATTCCCCATTAATTTTGTGTGAGTTAGAGAAAATATTTCCTCTATCATTTTTCACATGCATGTTGCATATGACTATCCATATTCCAACTAAAATACTTCTCATAGGACATATTTATTTTCATTGGATGTATCCAAATTAAAGAAATATATACACATTAAAGTCTTATGTCCGAAACACGAATCATCCTGAAGGTTCTATCATGAACGGTTACTTGGATCAAGAATGTATGGATTTATGCTCTATGTATTTTTCTGATCTTACTAAAAGAATGAAAAAATCAATGAGAAATAAAGAAGAATAGTATGAGAAAATTGAACCCAATTTTCCATCACTTCCTCAAACAGGAGGAATTATTGGATCATATACATTGACAACATTAAGCCTTAAAGAGCGAGATATGGAATATTGCACAGTTTTGTTCAACTGTGATTTGTTCGATGACTACATCAGGTAAGTAAATTGAATATATGTATATCTTACATATATATCTATTAAACTATTCCTATTTTTATCTATTGGGAACATAAATCAATGATAAATAAAAATCATTATTATTTGTCTTTGAGAAGGAGATAGACTACGCATAACAAAGAGTATTTTGCTTGGTTAAAATTGAAGGTAAAAATATTACTGTTAACAATTAAATAAATATTTAATTAAGTTTAATATTCATTTATATTTCAGGTATTGAGTTTTCCTACTGACTCTATCTCTGAGGAAATAAGAGATTTGGATTTTGCTCCTAATATTGTGGTTCGTGACTATAAATCAATTGTTATCAATGGGTACAAATTTATTATCACTGAAAGAGAAAAGAACATGAGAACACAACATGATGTTGGTATGTTTACTACCACAACAGATTTTTATGCCAGTGCATCTGATAGTAGACCACGATTTGAAAATGTAGGTTATTATGGAGTCGTTGAAAAACTAATAAGATTGGATCTTTATTCTCATGGACGAGTCACAATGATGAAATGTCTGTGGTTTTATTTGATGATGAGGTAGGGAACATTTATTGATGAGTGTGGATTTTTGAGTAATTTATATGACTCACACACTTTCTACAGATGAACCATATGTATTGGCATCAATGGAGAAACAAGTTTTTTATGTCAAATACCATCTTCAACCTGAATTTGGTGTCATTATTGAAGTAATTCCAAGACATATTTTTTATGATGGTGATGATGGAATTAGAACCATCCCTACTTCCATTGGAAATGATCCATTCATTACTTTTGATGACTCTAATAGCTCAATTTTCAGAGTTGACTGTGAACCTGAAGCTGTGGTGGGAAATATATAAAATCATCTATGTTCTCAATTATTTTGGTTTAGCTCAACTTGGGTTATTAAGGTTGATACTATTCAAATTGATTTAATATTGATTACAAATATGTTGTATCTGATTTGACCGTTATATGAATTTGCAATGTTTATTGGTTGCAATTTTATTTGAATTACATTTTCTAATTTGGAATTGAACTATATTCAAACCTATGAAAAAAACATTTCTAACTTGGTGAACATTTTAATCCTTTATTAACCATGTATAAAATTAGTATAACTCTAAGACCCCCCTTTATCATTTGACCAGATAATGAATATGATGGTTTGTATTCTTCTGCAAAACATGTATAGAAACCTACATCATCTACCTGGGATAAAGAACCATCCTACTAAATAATTAAATTTCTTTATTACATCTTGTATGATTTATTGAATTCATTATATATCTATTCAATCTCACCTAAAACAATTGATAGTTAAATTATACATGAATCCCCATATTCCCTCTCATTTATTTTGTTTTTTGGGTTACACATTAGTTATCCTTTTCTAATTACTTCTATATTTGTTTTTAAATGCAGGAAATGCAACCAATTGAAGAGAGGTGACATAGAAAGATTATGGACAACAATCGTCGCATGGATGAGATGGGTGTTCCACCACTAGTGTCTTTAGTGAGTATTTGAGTTCAAATATATATTTAAATAATATATAATGTCATGTGATCTATTTATTTTTAAACATTTTTTGCAGGATCCACCTCTTAGGTGACAATTATTTGATGAGCAGCCTAGTAGTGGTCCTAATACTCAGGGTGTTCGTATGAGGGGGGGGGGGGGGTACGAGAGCTAGGTGATCTGGTCGGCATACCTGATTAGACCCTACCCCTCCCACTGACACACCATCTATCCCACATTTTGATCCCGATGTGTCATTAAGAACACACGAGATATTTAGGCCTCCCATGTTTTCACCACCCTTTACATATGAGTCTCCTCACCCGTCTTTACCATATCCAATGACGATTCCCACTCCCCATCCAACATTCGGCTATCCATCCATGCCATCTTCTTTTACTTCTACTTCCTTCTCTCTGAGCTTCTATATTCCATCTTCTTCAACTCCTACTCCTCCAGAGTATTTCCTTGTGGAGCATACATTGGGACTCACTCCACCTACATAGAGTGTTGCTTTAGTTTCTACAAATCTAGCGGTGCCCATTGATCATACTGCCACAGGTATATTTATAGAATCCTAAGAAATTTTTCTACCATTATTTATTTTCGTTATAACATGTATTGATAAAATATTTGTTTTTCTTTCATAACAGATACATCTACTAATAGGAGGCGGGGGTGGGGGCATACACGCATGTGTGCGGTGTGGAACTGCCACTCGCAGTTGATGGTGGACTACAATGAAGACAGTCAGATGATTGAAAAAACAGGACAACAATGTCGGAGTTTTTTGGAGATGCTTATTAAATACTCTGACACCATTCCTGTCAGCCCGCTCTAATAGAGACAGTTGCCAAATAAAATCAAGGATAATGCTTGGGAAGAGATATGGGAAAACAAATTTGTTGTATTTAATGAATATATTATTTTTTGTATTTATATGAATTAATATTTTGGTGTCATCTTCGGTTTAATTTCTTTGATGGTGAGGGTGCACGGCCAGCACGTCTAAAAGATTTAGGTGATATTTGGAAAGCCTATAAGCATGAGTTGTATATTGGATGGCGTGCTAGAGTTGGCATAGAGTTAGAGGTGGTCCCCATCATGGATGATTGTCTGATAGAACAGTATCGACAAATGATTACTCATTGGACGACTATCCAGTTTAAGGTATTAATCACATTTGAGATATTTAAATGAAAAATTTCATGTTTTGCATTAATACTATATTTTGTATTATTGAATTTTATTTAGGAATCATCCGGAAGAAATAAAAAAAACATCGATGCTAAAAAATACCTTCACACATTGAGACGTACTACGATATCAGATCATGAGAGGAAGTAGGTAAAACAGTTGTTTATAATTTTTTTACGACTTGCACTTTCTATTATTTCTTCCATAATTTATTCGATTATTAAAGTTGTTGTATAATTTTAGTTATGAAATTAATTATTGGTAACCTATTTTTAATTATGTTTTCCTACATTAAATGTCATTGTAGAGGAAAAAATTTAATATTAAAGGACGTGTGCCTTGAACAAAACTGTTTTGCTCGAGTCGAAGGAAGAAACACTACGGGAAAGATCACTATTTGCGATGGGAAGAAATCCCGTCGCAAATAACCCGTCCAGGAAGCTATTTGCGACGAGAAAATTTCACCGCCGAAAATAACCAATTATTTGCGACGGGTTTTCGTCTCCCATCGCAAATAGTGTGGCGCGACTTGCACGCCAAACCGCGCGAATAGTATTTGCGACGGGGAGATGTCTCCTGTCGCAAATAGCCGGCGGCGGTTAATAACTTTTTGCGACGGGATGTCATCCCATCGCAAAAAGACTATCGACAGGAACTATTTGTGACGGGTCCCGTCGCAAATAACCCCGTCGCAACTAATCTAACCTATATATACCCTATCCGTTTTTTTTTCAAATCATTCACATCTTGCTCTCTCCCTCTTTTCTTTCTTCAGTTTCAAAGAAAAATTTTCTTTTAGTTGAAATTTTTTATACGAGAGCAATCAGAGGGCGTCAATATCTTCAGAATATCAAAGTTTAAGGTATTTATATTTTATTTTTTATATTTATTTTAAATTTTTATGTTAATTTTAATTGTTGTTTATTAGTTGTAATTTAATTAGATTTCAATTGGTTTTTATTTATATTTATTTTTACTAAGAAATTGATATTTTTAGTGATAATTATAAATAATTAGTCATAATTAATATTAATCGGATATAATTAGATATAATTAGTAATAAATAGATATAATTAGGAATAAATAGATATAATTAGCAATAAATAGATATAATTAGCAATAAATATATATAATTAGCAATAAACAGATATAATTAGCAATAAATAGATATAATTAGCAATAAATAGATATAATTAGTAATAAATAGATATAAATAGATATAATTAGTAATAAATAGATATAATTAGTAATAAATAGATATAATTAGTAATACTTAGATATAATTAGTAATAGTTAGATATAATTAGTAATAGTTATATATAATTTGTAATAGTTAGATATAATTAGTAATAAATAGATATAATTAGTAATAGTTAGTAATAATTAGTAATAGTTAGTAATAATTAGTAATAATTAGTAATACTTAGTAATAATTAGTAATAATTAGTAAAAATTAGTAAAAATTAGTAATAATTAGTAATAATTAGTAATAATTAGTAATAATTAGATATAATTAGTAATAAATATATATAATTAGTAAAAAATAGATATAATTAGTAATAATTAGTAATAATTAGTAATAAATAGTAATAACTAGTAATAATTAGTAATAATTAGTAATAATTAGTAATTATTAGATATAATTAGATATAATTAGTAATAATTAGATATAATTAGATATAATTAGTAATAATTAGTAATAATTAGTAATAATTTTTAATAATTAGTAACAATTAGATATAATTAGTAATAATTAGTAATAATTCGATATAATTAGTAATAATTAGTAATAATTAGATATAATTAGTAATAATTAGTAATAAATAGTAATAAATAGTAATAATTAGTAACAATTAGTATTAATTAGTATTAATAAATAGATATAATTAGTAATAATTAGTAATAATTAGTAATAGTTAGTAATAATTTGTAATAATTAGTAATAATTAGTATTAATTTGTAATAATTAGTAATAATTAGATATAATTACATATAATTAGTAATAATTAAATATAATTAGTAATAATTAGTAATAATTAGATATAATTAGATATAATTAGTAATAATTAGTGATAATTAGATATAATTAGATATAATTAGTACTAATTAGTAATAATTAGTAATAATTAGTAATAATTAGTAATAAATAGTAATAAATAGTAATAAATAGTAATAAATAGTAATAAATAGTAATAAATAGTAATAAATAGTAATAAATATTAATAAATAGTAATAAATAGTAATAAATAGTAATAAATAGTAATAAATAGTAATAAATAGTATTAAATAGTAATAAATAGTAATAATTAGTAATAAATAGTAATAATTAGTACTAATTAGTAATAATTAGTAATAATTAGTAATAATTAGTAATAATTAGTAATAATTAGTAATAATTAGTAATAATTAGTAATAATTAGTAATAATTAGTACTAATTAGTAATAATTAGTAATAATTAGTAAAAATTAGTAATAATTAGATATAATTAGATATAATTAGTAATAATTAGTAATAATTAGTAATAATTAGTAATAATTAGTAATAATTAGTAATAATTAGATATAATTAGTAATAATTAGATATAATTAAGTATAATTAGTAATAATTAGTAATAATTAGTAATAAATTGTAATAAATAGTAATAATTAGTAATAAATAGTAATAAATAGAAATAAATAGTACTAAATAGTAATAATTAGTAATAAATTGTAATAAATTGTAATAAATAGTAATAAATAGTAATAAATAATAATAAATTGTAATAAATAGTAATAATTAGTAATAATTAGTATTAATTTTTAATAAATAGTAATAATTAGTAATAATTAGTAATAATTAGTAATAATTAGTAATAATTAGGAATAAATAGGAATAATTAGCAATAATTAGGAATAATTAGCAATAATTAAAAGTAATTAGCAATAATCAGGAATAATTAGGAATAAATACATATAATTAGAAATAATTAGAAATAATTATCCATAATTAGTAATAATTAGCAATAATTAGCAATAATTAGCAATAATTAGCAATAATTAGCAATAATTAGCAACAATTAGAAATAATTAGCAATTATTAGCAATTATTAGCAATAATTAGCAATAATTAGAAATTATTAGCAATAATTAGCAATAATTTGAAATAATTAGCAATAATTAGCAATAATTAGTAATAATTAGAAATAATTAGAAATAATTAGCAATAAAAAATTATATTATCAATATTTATGAAAAAGTATTAATATTATTAAAATAAAAAAATTATTAAATACTAAAACTATCAATATTCGCAACAGGCTTTTCTCTATTCTTAACATTTTCAAATCTCAAAGGGTCGCTAATTGTCAGGTCATGCGCAACAAACTGAAACTCACGATGATATTGATTTAACTCCTGAGTTGGCACCATCTGAATTTTATGAGTTGTTGTGGTCTACTGAGGATGCATTATATCCTGGTTGCAAGATAAGCAAATTAGAAGCGGTTGCAAAATTTATGGCTATTAAATTAGATAATGCAATGTCAAACAACTGTTTTGATCAGATATTTTCTTTGGTTAAAACACTATTACCTGAAGAAAATGTGTTGCCTGCAAATTACTATGAGGGCAAGAGGTTGATTCATAATCTGGGCCTTAGTTATCGGAAGATTCATGCATGTCCAAATGATTGAATCTTATATTTTGGCGAAAATGATTCATTGGATAGTTGTCGCACATGTGGAATCGAGGTATAAAGAAGCTCGACCAGGGAAGTCTATATCAATTCCAGTAAAACAGTTGAGATATTTCCCCCTTACACTCAGGTTGCAGAGTTTATTTATGTCTCAGAACACAGCGTCAATGATGTCATGGCACAAAACCAAGATTTCAACTGATAAAATCTTGAATCATCCATCTGATGGTGATTCATGGAAATATTTTGACCATCTACATCTGTCTTTTGCTATAGAATCCCAAAACGTGCGATTGGGTCTTTCTACTGACGGTTTCTGTCCGTTTGGTTCTTATTGTAGTCGGTATTAATGTTTTCATGTCTTTATAACTCCGTAGAATTTTCCTCCATGGATGTTGATAAAGGAGCCTTATATCTTTTTGACTCTATTAATCCCAAGAAATTCGAAAAAGAATATTGATGTTTATTTGAAACCATTGATTGATGAGTTAAATGCATTGTGGAGTGATGGTGTTAATACATATAATGTTGCTGCGAAACAAAATTTCATATTAAAAGCTACATTGATGTGGATGATTAGTGACTTTCCAGCATATGGAATGTTATCTGGTTGGAGTACACATGGTCTGAAATCATGTCCTTACTGTATGAAAGAAAACAAAGCCTTTATGCTCATCAATGGAAAAAAATCTTGATATTTTGATTGTCACCATAGATTTCTTCCAACTGATCATCCTTTTTGGAGGAACGAATCTCATTTCAGAAAAGGTACAATTAAAAGGGATGAAACTCCAAAGATGATCTCAGATACAGAGTTAAAATCAGTTGTATTTTCATTACCCCCCATCACATTTGGACCAATAGTAAACCAATAGAAAATTCATGGCTTTGGGAAAGAACATAATTGGATAAAATGGAGCATTTTTTGGGATCTTCCGTATTGGTTTGATTTGTTGGTCCACCACATGTTGGATGTTATGCATATTGAGAAGAACTGTTTTGATAATTTATTTCATACAGTTTTGGATACACCAGGTAAGACCAAAGATACTATAAAGGCATGATTAGATCTTGCCCAAATTTACAGGCAACCAGAACTTGAACTATTTGAAAATGTCAGATCACAGAGGTTAATGAAGCCAAAATAAGCTTATACACTATCCAAAGAGAGTCGCTTATTATTTTGTTAGTGGATTATAGATTTGAAACTTCCAGATGGATATGCTTCAAATTTGGGCAGATGTGTTATGAATGGTTATATTACTGGATTAAAAATTCATGATTGTCATGTTATAATGGAAAGACTTATGCCGATTGGATTCAGAGGTTTTTTGAATTCTATGATTTGGGATTCAATAACAGACATATCATATTTTTTCGAGACATTTGTGCAGCGACAACATACTACGATGCGCTAAGCAAACTAGAAGAAGATGTTGCTGTAATTATATGTAAACTGGAAAAAATATTTCTGCCGGCTTTCTTTGACTCAGTGGAACATATGATATTATATTTTCCACATGAAGCTAAATGTGGAGGTCTAGTATAGTTTCTATGGATGTACCCATTCGAGAGATGCATGTATAAGTTGAAGAAAAAATTATGTAACAAAACATCAGTTGAAGGCTCAATTGATGAAGCTTATTTGCAAGAGGAAATTGCTTTTTTCCGCTCTCATTATTTTGAATCTCAATATCCCTCAAAACATAATCGCATGGGATGAAACATGGGGAATTTTAATGATGAAATTGATAATAAATTAACAGTTTTTAATCAGCCAAATCTTAGTTTCGGTGGAGTTCGTGAACGATGGCTTTCAGATGATGAACATCACAGATCTCATACATACGTTCTTCTCAACTGTGAATAAATGACATCATTTTTCATGTGATTTCTTCTATCAATTATTATATAATTTATGTTACAGTATTTAAACTTATTTTATTTGTAGTTTATATGATAATAATATCATGAAAAAACTTCCACAAATTACAACAGCTGCTCTTGAAAAACGCAGACAAAAAAATTTTCAAAATGGTTTAAAAAACTGGTAACATAAATTATTAATGGTTTAATATCAATTCAGTTTATTATTTATTATATTGATAATTATTTGAAAAAATTTCAGGTGTCTCAATATACTGATAAAATTGATAAGCGACTGTGTATATTGAGTAACCCACCATCCAAAATGGTTAAATATTATAATGCATATGTGGTGAATGGTTTTCGATTTTATACACATGCATACGGGGAATAAAAAAACAATGAATAGTAGAGTTTTCTTGAGAGGATCACATCACAGACAAACTAAAGTTGACTTTTATGGCATTTTGGATGAAATTATTGAGTTGTGTTATCTAGGATAGAATTACATAACAATGTTTAAATGTCTGTGGTTGGATACTGAGAGAGGCTTGCATGTTCATCTGACTCATGGAATCGTCGATAGTAAATATAAAAGTCTTCTTGTAGTAAATAAACCATTTTTACTGGCTCAACAGGCACATCAAATTTATTGTGAAAAGTACTGTGCTACTTCAAGAGACTTGAGCGATTGGCGGAGCATAATAAAAATGAAATCTCAGGAAAATCACTTTACTCAAAATGAATGTGGTTCTTCTGAAGTGAAAGGAATTGAAATTTTTGAAGAGACTGCTCAAAATCCATCTAATTCACAAAGAGACGTGAATATCGATGATGACACCCCAAAATTAAGGATCGATGGTGATGAAGATGTTAATTATGTTACAAATGAATTTGAAATGACAAGAGATGTTGAAACTGAAACTCATATGGATATTGATGATGCCGAGGAGGAAGATGAAGACATTGACATTGACAGCTATGGAGAAGAGGATGAAGATGAACATTGACAAAGTTAAATGATGATTATAATCATAACTAATATATATCTATATATAATAGTTATTTTCAACTATCTGCTAAAAACAATCATTTTGTGTTTCAGATGGACCCTGAGCTATTTCTCGAGTTGTAGGAGGCTGACCTAACATTGAATGAGGGTGATTTTGGATCATATAACCCTCATCCTACTAGAGGTTCAGGGGGTACATAGAGGGGGCATGGTCTTACACGACTGATGATTCCTGACCCTATCCCCGAGCGACATCCACATCTTAGTTTCGATCTACGCACACGGAGGTATGGTAAACTGTATATTTTAGTTAGATTTCATTAATTTATTAATATATATACTAATTGTTTGATTATTTATTCATTTTTCATAGTTTTGCGCATGTAGATATTGGACAGGGGAGCGCTATCTTGCACAATTATTTTCCTCATCCATGGATCACATAGGAACAGATTCCCATTGATGTGCGACGCGACATGTTCTATCATAGGCTGGTACGTAAATAAATAGCATTTATTTTGAAATTTACTTTATTAACAACTTGATATTATAAATTATTTATAGGGTTTATGGTATCCTATCGATGATAGCATGCATGACGCTATCCACGCGGCATGGAAGGTTTCTATGCGTGTCCGTTTCCATCAGTTTTTTCACAATTTGAGAAGGACAACCATTAAGAAAGTAGGGGTGACAGAATTTGATGAGTTGTGTAGAGCCCACCGACCAGAGTACATTTCATCTCGCGTTTGGGATGGATTATGTTTATACTGGTTGGGTGGTGGATTTTAGAGGAGATCTTCAGTAGGATGACAGAACCGGGGGAGACAGGAGGTGACACATCGTGCTGGTAGTCGTACATTCAGTTCGCATAGAGAGCATATGGTAAGTATATTTTTTAAATATTTTATATAAATTTAAATATAAACAGTTTATTTTATATTTCTATAGGTAGTTGAGCATCCCGATATTACGGAGTTCGACATTTATCAGAGGATGTACAGTGATCCAGCCACTAGAGAGATTAGAGGTGATTGCCAGCGTCAGATTGTGGTTAGTATTATTTTTTCAGTTTGAAAATTAACTGCATATAATATTTTCACAATTTTAATTTTAAATTGGAATTGAATGAGTCATATGTGGCTGCGACCTCTCAGACACAGGCTGAGGGTCAGGATGAGACAACTGAGCAGACCAGTGCTCACCATTTCGATGAGGCGGCATGGATAGAGGAGACTCAGTATGGCTTTGAGAAGGGCAGAGTAGTTGGTATCAGATCTCATTTGACTCCTGGTAATTATTATGGTACTGCTGCGATGTCGATGTCCAGCTCGAGAGGAGCTCGTGGAGAGGCATCATCTTCTGGCTCACAGTATCAGAAGAAGTTGTGAGCTCAGGCTGATCTTGTAGATACTTTGCAGAAGTAGCAAGAAGAGATGTGTTGGTGGCAGCAACAACAGGAGCAGCATTATGAGAAGCAGATGTGTCGATGGCAGCAGCAGCAGTATGAGGAGGAGACGCATCGATGGCAGCAGCAGCATCACGAGCAGATGGAGTACATGCGCCATCTGACTCTTAGTTTAGGGATGAAGTTTCCTCCACCGGCTCCTTCAGCTCTTTCGCCTCCTCCAGAAGATGACCCCCCCGGTAATTTTTTTATGTTACAGACATTTGAATTTAACATTGTAATATGAATTATTTAGATTTTCTGTCTTTTATATCGGTTCAAATATTACATAATTTAATTTTTAATTTTTTAATTTTTTTATATTTTTTTGTGAATATTGAGAATTTTAATATTTTTTATGTTTTTATTGTTTTAATAATAGTAATATTATTTTTTTAATTAATCTTAATTTTATTAAATATTATTTTTTAAAAATTAATTTATTATTTGCGACGGGACCGTTTGCGATGGGGTCCCGTCGAAAATAGTCTAACTAAATATTTTTAAAAACATATTTGCGACGAGACTACTTGCCCGTCGCAAATAGTTTGTTGCGACGAGCCCATCAGAGAACGTTATATATATATATATATATTGAGACGGGATAAGAGCCCGTCGCAAATAGTTTTTGCGACGGGCCCGTCGCGAAAATGCTTATGTATATATAATACATATAATTGGAGGCTTATTTACGACGGCGATGTTTTCCGTCGCAAATAAGATTTTTTGCGACGGGCCCATCGAAAATAATTTTATTTGCAACAATTTTTTCTGCAACGGGATATTTGCGACGGGTCCCCATCACTAAATCCTATTTGTGACGGGATCCCGTCGCAAATAGGCCATCACAATTACCAATAATTCCAATAGTGAAAGATGGAAGTGTGATTAATGAACCGAATCAGAAGAAGATTTTAAGTTTTACTTTGTTGATTTAAAATTTTAATTTCTATTTTGTAACTTAATAATATATTTATATTTGTAACAGGATGCTTTAGAGGCCCTTGATTCCCAGAAACCTGAAAATTTTGGGCCAAACGATCACTTACATCAGGTGTTGGGAGATGATCACCTTGGCAGGTAAGTTGCTGACCTAGGAAGAGTATAGTCCTGAAGAGGTATTGGCCCACCTCAGGTATGAGTTTTAGTGCCACCGAGTTCAAGAAGGTTAAGGCACAGGTAGAACATACTGAAAAAAGGCCCACAAAGATGGCAAAACAGTCTGCCAGGGCAAGTATTTCATTTATGAAACTGATAGAAGTTTTACGTCCAACACTTCCACCATTGGCCATCATAGCTTGTGATGAATATATTTTGTCGATGAATTCTATATATGGTTCACCAGGTGTAATTTATAGTGGTGGTCGAGACGACAACAAGGAGAAGGCTGAGGCGGAGGAGGAGGAGGGCGAGGAGGAGGTCGAGGCAGAGGAGGAGGGTGAGGAAGAGACTGAGGCAAAGGAGGAGGGTGAGGAGGAGGCTGAGGCAGAGTACGAGGGTGGGGAGGAGGTCATTGAGGAGGTTGGGGGTGATGATGGGAATGGCGATGAGGATGAGATTGAGGCTAATGACGATAGTGATGATAATGATGGTGATGAGGGACATATTGGTCCATTACATTTTTGACAGATATTACTGACATTTTATGTTTGATGATTTTTTATGCCTGAATATATGTCTGATTAGATAGGTCACATTATATTTATTTATTTATCTATAAATTATAAAACTTGACTTGATGATTTGATGCGACTGATTCACCCCTCCCCTGGACACCCCACCCCTGGACATCCCCACCCCCTTGGACAGCCCCCCAGACCCCCTGGATAGACCCCACCCCTTGACAAACCACCCCCTGAACACCCCCTACCCCCTTGGACAGCCCCCTCCAACCCCTGGACATCCCCCACCCACCTGGACACCACCCCACCCCACCACATGAACACCCCCACCCCCTGTACACCCCTACCCCCTTGGAGAGCCCCCAACCCCCTAGACAGGCCCCACCACCCCTGGACACCACCCCACCCCCTAGACACCCCCACCTCTGGACACCCCCACCCCCATGGACAACCCCCACCCCTGGACATTATAACGACCCATACTTTACATACATTGTTAATAATTCAAAATTGAAGCACCCTTATTACAACATATGACAAAACCACAAAGGACCGTATAAGTATAGTGTCTTTAGAAACTGGGAAACATAAACAACTGGTTCATAAATCTTCTATAGTGTATCCCATTTATTTCATCATATCTAGGGTCCCTTTTAGCATATTCTACTTAATATCCATCTTCCTGACCTGGGGAAAAGAAAACATAAAAGGGTGAGCTCAAATGCTCAGCAAGGGAAAATAAAGGAAATAAAAATCATATCATATCTTTTTAAAAATCATAACCTACAAAAGAGATCATAATATCTTAACATGGAATAAATCATAGAAGTGAAAATGAGATCCCCATAATCATAACATGAAACTTGAAACTTTGTGGCATGCACACATAATCATGAAACATCATTTCTTGTTAGTCATGACTCATTTCCAAGACTATCTTAGTGGACAGAGTCCCTTTCTGAACCGAGTCACCCTCATTCTAGTCCTGTTTCACTGAACCGGTATAACCTACCATTCCAGCCATGTCTATCTCATGAGATATAGAATCTTTACCCAATGCATTGGAGGGAGATATAGGTCCCACCCATCTTATAATGAATCCTTTCTTATGTGTGCCACATAATCATAAACCATACATCATAGCGTAACCCATGTAATAAAAATGGAATTCTTAAACAACATGACATCATAAAACAATTCATATAAGATAAAGGAATTCATAAAAATATTTCCATCACAACATAATCAAATCAATGTAATAATAGGGATAAATCAGAACCCTTTTATTATCTTAGATGGAAAATAATTTTGATAAAATACTTGAACTCCATTCTTGAGGAAAATATCCTTTCTACTTCAAAAACATTTTTCCTTTCATAACATGTCATACGTCTTTAAAATAAAAGAATATGATTAAAAATAAACTTGAAAACTTGTAAAGGAAGCTTCTTGTAAATAATGTTTTAAAAATCCATTCATGCCGTATAAGTTAAAAAAAACATTCTTCTCGTACTTTTGTCGGAAAAGTCAAAAAAATACCTCGTACGAAAAACTACAAAAGATTCCTTTCATATTCTTTACTAAAAATTTACCGAAGGGTAAAATTGAATATAAACTATTGTATAAGGATATAAATATTACATATTGAGGAAACATGGATGTGGATGATAAAATACACCCCAGTAAATGCCAAAGTATAAACAATCTCGGATAAAAATGAGATTGTGATATTTCCCTTACCTTAGGTCCGATTTGCTTTGTACGTGTCCGAATCTCCTGTATAATGGTTTAAATAATGTTATTGACTTATTACAGAATAATACATATTGATATGACATAATATATGGTCATATTCTTAGCTTCTTGTTAGTAATATTTCATTGTTACTTGTTACTCGGGTCCTTATTGCCTTTTGTTCTTATGCGTGTTTTGCCGAATAAATTCTTATTCTTCTTTTAAGGTTATAGATACCTTATATCAATAATGGTATTAGTGTAACATATATCATATTTATTCATTCAATTCATTTATATAATTACTATGTAATGATGATCATGTAGAACGAGTCGCACCACATCGTGGAGACGGTATTCCGTACGTACGTACGAGTGATGATATCGTTCCTATGATCATGGAACTGTATTGGAGTATATATATATTATTTAAGTATCAATATTACTTTATAATAATCATAAATAGTTACTCATTACACCATTATACCCATCCTTGTAAGGTGATGGTGGAAAATAGATTACACCACGGCGTGGAGACGGTATTCCGTACGTACGCACGCGCGGTGATTTCATTTTTCCGTAGGATGGATAGAAGGTGAATTAGGGTTGTTTCATATTTATAATAACATATCAGTATGTAAGTAATACTTATGTTATTACTTTATTATGAAACAACTAAAGAAGAAGAAGTTGAAGAAGAAAGAAATTGAAAAGATCGGTAATGGATATTACCTCTTCTTTGGAACGCCTCTTTGAATCCTCCACTTAGGGAACTAAGATTGGTCTTTGAAGAAGACCAGGACCTCTAGGATTATTCTAGGGAAGTGGAGAGGAGAAAATGGCAGGGGTTGGCCGAGATTGAGTGCTCAAATTGGTGTGAGGAGGAGGGGGAGGAGGTGCCCTTTTATAAGGGAGGAGAGGGGCACCTTAGGAATATCTCAAAATATTATTTTATATTAAAGTCAAAATCGGTTTATAATGGTTCCAAAGGGTCTTATTTCGAAGCTAAAGTGGGGATGGGTCGAAATACTATCAACCAATAGGATTTAGACAAGTTTAGGGTATTATTTTAACCTTATCAATTAGATTTAACTCTAAGTTAAATAATTTAACTTTTACCGTGTCTTTTTGTTTTCTTTCACTATATGGTTAATACACTTACTATAACATGCCAAACGAACCCCAAATTGTTTATTATTAATATATATATCCTTATCTAAGTCATTTGGCCGAACCTTATATTTTTAGGAATAAAATAACAATTAATAATATAATATTTTATTTAAAAACTATTTTGTGTCAATTTTGACACTATTTGATATATGATTTTTTTGAAAGTCATAACAGAATTATATGTTCAAACCAAGTTGATGAAATCAACACTAATATATCATAGTAACCTAGAAAATTAGTGGAATTCATAAAAAGTCTCAAATTACATTTATTTTGGTGTTTATAACATCAATTATGTCAATATTTCATTAATAAGATAATTACTGCATCATCATTGTGTCATAAATAAATTAAATTATTTAATGTCTAAAATTTACAAATAAAATACCATTATGTAGGAAATCTTTTTATATTTCTAATTAATCTTTATAGTCGAATTTATTTTATGTATAACCCCATATTTAAAATTATTTACTTATTAAACTTTGATTTTAACTATTTTAATCCTTCTTTAAATAAATTAATAATAAATGTCCTAATCTAACCCAAGTGGGCCTAAATGGTCATATTTTATTCCTAAGTTTGTTTTTGGTCGAATTAAACTTATCCAATAGAATTAGGACATGTGTTAGGGTAATAGTAATATCATATTTACCCTTAGTTACCCTATTTACTATTAATCGCGGTAAAAAAAAGTTACTATTTACCAAAAAATTATTTTTATCTCATTGAACCACATTTTACTTACTGATATCAACCGTGTCTGTCGAATTTTAGAAATTCCATTCACAGAAGCGGTAAAATTAAGTTTTATGCAAAATTCAGTTTTTATCCTACCACTTAGTGGTTTCACTATTCATCAAAAATTGAAAGTTTTCAGAAAAATACCAAAATTTCACCCTAGGCTAATTTCGGTATTCCGAATCAAAAAATGAAGTCCATTTTGAAAAATAAAATTTATAAAATTTCAAAAAGTGGTTATTACTATTCATAACGGCAAGTTTAAATAATATTTTAATAGCATATCATTGTTTAGTGAAACTCAGTATTGCGTACGACGCAAGCTATCGAGGAAGGTCGTGATTGCGTGTAAATTAAGCCAAGAAAGTGTGTAGTGAAAGATTCCTTTGATGATATATAAAAACAAAATATTACTCATAAAAATCTCGGGTGTTACATTCTACCCCCCTTAAAAAGAATTTCGCCCTCGAAATTCGTCACTTTGTAACAAACAGATGAGGATACCTCTCCCTCATCATATCCTCAAGCTCCCAAGTAGCTTCTTCTAATTGGTGGTTCCTCCATAAAACTTTCACCAAGCGAGTGGTCTTGTTTCGTAGGAATTTTTCACTATGATCCAGAATCTCTATCGGCTGTTCTTCATAAGAAAGATCTTGCTCCAGCGGTACAACTTCTGAGCAGAGTACATATGAAGGATCTGGTATGTACTTTCTCAGGAGAGATACATGGAACACATCGTGAACTTGAGAGAGATTCGGTGGAAGCGCCAATCGGTAAGCTACCTTCCCAACACGATCCAGTATTTCGAAAGGACCGATATATCTAGGGCTCAACTTCCCCTTCTTTCCAAATCTCATAACCCTCTTCCAGGGAGATATTCATAAGAACACTTTATCACCCACTTCAAACTCTAGGTCTTTTCTTCGGTTTTCGGCATAACTTTTCTGTCGACTCTGAGCTACTCTTATGTGTTGTTGAATAGATCTGACCTTTTCTGCCATTTCATCAACGAGATCAGTTCCTAATAGCTTTCTTTCCCCAACTTCATCCCAGCAAGTTGGAGTCCTGCATTTCTTTCCATAGAGAGCTTCATAAGGAGCCATCTGAATACTGGAGTGAAAGCTATTATTATAAGAAAATTACACCAAAGGTAGGTGTTGATCCCAACCTCCTTTGAAATCCATAGAGCAAGCTCTCAACATATCTTCTAGGGTTTGAATTGTTCTTTTAGACTAACCGTCTGTCTGGGGATGATAAGCAGTGCTGAAACTCAACTCTGTATCCAGAGTATGCTGAAGACTTCGCCAGAACTTCGAGGTAAATCTCGGATCCTGATCAGATATAATAGAAAGTGGTACTCCATGCAATCTTACCACTTCCTTTACATATATCCTGGCAAGCTGATCTAGAGAGAAATCCTCTCTAATAGCAATGAAGTGTGCAGACTTTGTAAGACGATCAACTATGACCCAAATAGCATTATTGCCTTTGGATGTTTTAGGAAGTCCTGTGACAAAGTCCATAGTGATGTTTTCCCATTTCCATTCGGGTATGGGTAATGGTTGTAACATCCCCTTAGACTTCTGTCTCTCAGCTTTAACTTGTTGACAAACCAAGCATCGAGAGACATATTCAGCAACATCTCTTTTCATGTCATCCCACCAGAAGTACTCCTTTAGGTCCCTATACATCTTCGTGCTTCCAGGATGAATAGAGAATGATGAACTATGAGCCTCATCCAGCAACTCCTTCTTTAATTCGGGGATGGGAGGAACACAAAACCGATTCCTGAACTTTATTATCCCATCACAATCAAGGTTGAATTCAGGAACATTTCTCACCTTCTTTTGTAACTCGACATCTTCTTTCTGTGCCTCTTTAATCTTCACATGTATAGATGGTTGAACATTCATTTGAGAAAGATAAGATTTTTCCCCTTCCATTATAATTCCAAGATCCATCCTTTGTAAATCCATAAATATTGGATCTTTTGTGATCCTCATCATGGATAAACTAGCATGGTCTTGTCGACTTAATGCATCTGCCACCTTGTTTGCTTTCCCAGGGTGGTAATGGATTGAGCAGTCGTAATCCTTAATCAGCTCCAACCATCTTCTTTGACGCATATTCAACTCTTTTTGTGTGAAAATATACTTTAAACTTTTATGATCAGTATAAATATCACACCTTTCACCATAAAGGTAATGCCTCCAAATCTTTAATGCAAAGATTACCGCAGCCAACTCCAAATCATGTGTTGTGTAATTTTGCTCATGGATTTTCAACTGTCGTGAGGCATAAGCTATCACCATATCATTTTTCATAAGAACACACCCCAATCCCTTCTTGGATGCATCACTATAGATCACAAACCTTTCTCCACTACAAGGCAGTGTGAGCACAGGTGCACTGGATAACCTTCTTTTCAACTCCTTGAAATTCTCTTCACATTCCTCTATCCAAACAAACTTAACTCCTTTCCGAGTCAACTTGGTGAGTGGATTAGATAATCGTGAAAAATCTTTTACAAAACGTCGATAATATCCAGCCAAACCAAGAAAACTTCGGATCTCAGTTACTGTTATTGGTCTTGACCATCTTTCGATAACCTCTGTTTTTGCTGGATCCACAGATATCCCCTCTTTTGAGATTATGTGACCCAAAAATGAAACTTTTTGAAGCCAAAATTCACACTTGGTAAATTTGGCATAAAGCTTCTCCTTTCTCAGGGTCTTCAATATAATTCTCAAGTGATCTTAATGCTCTTCCTTGCTCTTTGAATAGACAAGAATATCGTCTATAAAGACTACCACAAATTGATCAAGATAGTCTCTAAAGACTCTATTCATTAGATCCATGAAGATAGCAGGGGCATTAGTAAGACCAAATGGCATCACTATAAATTCATAGTGTCCATACCTTGTACGGAAAGCCGTCTTTGGTATATCCTCCCTTTTGACCCTTAATTGATGATACCCTGAACGAAGATCAATCTTGGAAAAGTATTGAGCTCCGCGTAGTTGGTCAAATAAGTCATCAATATGTGGGAGAGGATATTTGTTCTTGATAGTGATCTTGTTAAGTTCTCGATAATCAATGCAGAGTCTCATTGATCCATCTTTCTTCTTAACAAATAGAACAGGTGCTCCCCAAGGTGACGCACTAGGGCGTATGAATCCCTTATCAAGATTCTTTTGGAGTTTCTTCTTCAATTCCTGCAACTCAATTGGGGCTATTCTATAAGGTGTCTTTGAAATTGGCAAAGCACCTGGTACGAGTTCTATTGAAAACTCAACTTCACGATTTGGTGGAAGACCCGGTAATTCCTCCGGAAAGACATCATCAAACTCCCGTACAATGGGAATATTCTTAATCGTGAGTTTCTCACCAACCATTTTAGATAAATAACCTTCATTTAGTGGAATCAATACCCATAAGATGGAATAAATTTCCACTGGAAGGTTATGTTCATCCTTGCATTGATAGACGATCGTCGATTGATCTGGAATATGAAATGTGACTTCCCTTCTTTGTCAATTGATATGAGCTCCATGTAGAGAAAGCCAATCCATGCCAAGAATCACATCAAATTCCACTAAAGGAAGGATCACAATATTTGCAGGAAGCACTTTCCCACAAACTTCTATCGGAGAAGAATTAAAAACTTTTGATGCGACTGTTGTGCCATTAGGTGTTGTCACAGCTAACTCAACATCTAATTGTTGAGGTAATACGGTGATACCCTTAGAAAATTTTTCAGAAATAAAAGAGTGGGTGGATCCAGAATCAAATAAAACATTTTCTACTTTAGAGTGGATGGTAAGTGTACCTTTCACCACTTCGTTATCGTACTCCACATCGCTGATAGAAATTTCATGTGACTTTCCTTTGTCTTTAGCCTTAAGATTTTGTTGACGTCGACCATCATCATCAACCCTTGGATTTGGGCATTGATTGGCATAATGCCCCATCTCCTTGCACTTGAAACATTGAAGTGTAGTAGGTTCATTCTGTGTATACCTTCCTTTATTTGCGTCATTAGACATCTTCTTCCCATTATCGCGGCATTCAAATGCCCGATGACCTTCCTTTCCACATTTAAAACATTTACTTGTCCCTTTAAGACAACTCCCTCCATGTTTCGTTTCACACTTTGAGAATAAGGGAAAGCTCATCTTATTTTCAGTGTGCTCTTTAGATTTTCCTTTGAATTCCATCTTCCTCTTCTTATCAAACCCATGTGACTGATGGGTTACTCTAATCTCCATCTCGACTTTGAGAGCACATCGAACGATTTCCTCATATCTATTGAAGTCCCTTATGGCTAACGCCCTTCGAAGACTTGGTTTTAAGCCACTAAAGAATCGATCGATCTTACTCTCAGGTTGGATAATTATACCAGAAGCGTACCTTGCAAGTCTTGTAAAATTTGCTTCATAGGTACCAACAGATTCATCATCCCTTTGCTTCGTTCAAGAAACTCTTTCTCCATCTTTGTTCATAGAATACGATGGAAGTACTTATTGAAAAATAAGTTCTTGAACTCGTCCCATTCCATAGACTCAATTTCATCCCTTTGACTCGTATTCTTAATAAGATTCCACCATTGATCAGCATCTCCTTCCAAACGATACACTGCTAGGATGACTTTATCATGTTCAGAACATTGAAGAACTGAAAATATCTTTTCAGTAGTACTAATCCATTGTTCAGCAACTAATGGATCAGTAGACCCGCTGAAAGAAGGTGGACGCTGCCTCATGAAGGATTCAACAGAATGTTGCTCCTTCCTTTGATCGTTTGGAAGTCCTGAATGATTCATAGCTTGAGAAAGTTGTGTGAGCATGGCTAAAAGATTTTGCATTCCAGCTCCCATATCGTTTGGTTGCTCAGGGGGACAATCATTGCATTGCCCATCGCATTCCGCATTAACACGATTCCTTCGGGTTCCAGCCATTGACTAAAACCAAGAAGAATAGTGTGAGAAGCACTAATTATAATAGGAAAACCACATAATCAAGGATAAAATTTCACACTTAAGGTCTTATCCTAGGGTATTCATGACCATTTCTAAAACACTAAGATTGTGTTCTATGCTTAGACTTATCCTTATGGTTCTTACTAAGGCTTTCACATCCTAGTTTCCAAAGGTTGACTATACCTTTCCTCTGATACCAACTATAACGACCCATACTTTACATACATTGTTAATACTTAAAAATTGAAGCACCCTTATTACAACATATGACAAAACCACAAAGGACCGTATAGGTATAGTGTCTTTAGAAACTGGGAAACATAAACAACTGGTTCATAAATCTTCTACAGTGTCTCCCATTTATTTCATCATATCTAGGGTCCCTTTTAGCATATTCTACTTAATATCCATCTTCCTGACCTGGGGAAAAGAAAACATAAAAGGGTGAGCTCAAATGCTCAGCAAGGGAAAATAAAGGAAATAAAAATCATATCATATCTTTTTGAAAATCATAACCTGCAAAAGAGATCATAATATCTTAACATGGAATAAATCATAGAAGTGAAAATGAGATCCCCATAATCATAACATGAAACTTGAAACTTTGTGGCATGCACACATAATCATGAAACATCATTTCTTGTTAGTCATGACTCATTGCCAAGACTATCTTAGTGGACAGAGTCCCTTTCTGAACCGAGTCACCCTCGTTCCAGTCCTATTTCACTGAACCAGTATAACCTACCGTTCCAGCCATGTCTATCTCATGAGATATAAAATCTTTACCCAATGAATTGGAGGGAGATATAGGTCCCACCCATCTTATAATGAATCCTTTCTTATGTGTGCCACATAATCATAAACCATACATCATAGCGTAACCCATGTAATAAAAATGGAATTCTTAAACAACATGACATCATAAAACAATTCATATAAGATAAAGGAATTCATAAAAATATTTCCATCACAACATAATCAAATCCATGTAATAATAGGGATAAAAATAGAACCCTTTTATTATCTTAGATGGAAAATAATTTTGATAAAATACTTGAACTCCATTCTTGAGGAAAATATCCTTTCTACTTCAAAAACATTTTTCCTTTCATAACATGTCATACGACTTTAAAATAAAAGAAGATGATTAAAAATAAACTTGAAAACATGTAAAGGAATCTTCTTGGAAATAATGTTTTAAAAATCCATTCATGCCGTATAAGTTAAAAAAAACATTCTTCTCGTACTTTTGTCGGAAAAGTCAAAAAAGTACCTCATACGAAAAACTACAAAAGATTCCTTTCATATCCTTTACTAAAAATTTACCGAAGGGTAAAATTGAATATAAAATATTGTATAAGGATATAAATATTACATATTGAGGAAACATGGATGTGGATGATAAAATACACCCCAGTAAATGCCAAAGTATAAACAATCTCGGATAAAAATGAGATTGTGATATTTCCCTTACCTTAGGTCCGATTTGCTTTGTACGTGTCCGAAGCTCCTGTATAATGGTTTAAATAATGTTATTGACTTATTACAGAATCATACATATTGATATTATATCATATATGGTCATATTCTTAGCTTCTTGTTAGTAATATTTCATTGTTACTTGTTACTCGGGTCCTTATTGCCTTTTGTTCTTATGCGTGTTTTGCCGAATAAATTCTTGTTCTTATTTTAAGGTTATAGATACCTTATATACAGAATGGTATTAGTGTAACATATATCATATTTATTTATTCAATTCATTTATATAATTACTATGTAATGATGATCATGTAGAACGAGTCGCATCACATCGTGGAGACGGTATTCCGTACGTACGCACGAGTGATGATATCGTTCCTATGATCGTGGAACTGTATTGGAGTATATATATATTATTTCAGTATCAATATTACTTTATAATAATCATAAATAGTTACTCATTACACCATTATACCCATCCTTGTAAGGTGATGGTGGAAAATAGATTACACCACGGCGTGGAGACGGTATTCCGTACGTACGCACGCGCGGTGATTTCATTTTTCCGTAGGATGGATAGAAGGTGAATTAGGGTTGTTTCATATTTATAATAACATATCAGTATGTAAGTAATACTGATGTTATTACTTTATCATGAAACAACTAAAGAAGAAGAAGTTGAAGAAGAAAGAAATTGAAAAGATCGGTAATGGATATTACCTCTTCTTTGGAACGCCTCTTTGAATCCTCCACTTAGGGAACTAATATTGGTCTTTTAAGAAGACCAGGACCTCTAGGATTATTCTAGGGAAGTGGAGAGGAGAAAATTGCAGGGTTTGGCCGAGCTTGAGTGCTCAAATTGGTGTGAGGAGGAGGGGGAGGAGGTGCCCTTTTATAAGGGAGGAGAGGGGCACCTTAGGAATATCTCAAAATATTATTTTATATTAAAGTCAAAATCGGTTTATAATGGTTCCAAAGGGTCTTATTTCGAAGATAAAGTGGGGATGGGTCGAAATACTATCAACCAATAGGATTTAGACAATTTTAGGGTATTATTTTAACCTTATCAATTAGGTTAAATAATTTAACTATTACCGTGTCTTTTTGTTTTCTTTCACTATATGGTTAATACACTTACTATAACATGCCAAACGAACCCCAAATTGTTTATTATTAATATATATATCCTTATCTAAGTCATTTTGCCGAACCTTAGATTTTTAGGAATAAAATAACAATTAATAATATAATATTTGATTTAAAAACTATTTTGTGTCAATTTTGACACTATTTGATATATGATTTTTGTGAAAGTCATAACAGAATTATATGTTCGAACCAAGTTGATTAATTCAACACTAATATATCATAGTAACTTAGAAAATTAGTGTAATTCATAAAAAGTCTCAAATTACATTTATTTTGGTTTTTATAATATCAATTATGTCAATATTTCATTAATAAGATAATTACTGCATCATCATTGTGTCATAAATAAATTAAATTATTTAATGTCTAAAAATTACAAATAAAATACCATTATGTAGGAAATCTTTTTAGATTTCTAATTAATATTTATAGTCGAATTTATCTTATGTATAACCCCATATTAAAAATTATTTACTTATTAAACTTTGATTTTAACTATTTTAACCCTTCTTTAAATAAATTAATAATAAATGTCCTAATCTAACCCAAGTGGGCCTAAATGGTCATATTTTATTCCTAAGTTTGTTTTTGGTCGAATTAAACTTATCCAACAGAATTAGGACATGTGTTAGGGTAATATTAATATCATATTTACCCTTAGTTACCCTATTTACTATTAACCGTGGTAAAAAAAAAGTTACTATTCACCAAAAAATTATTTTTATCTCATTGAACCACATTTTACTTACTGATATCAACCGTGTCTATCGGATTTTCTAAATTCCATTCACAGAAGCGGTAAAATTAAGTTTTATGCAAAATTCAGTTTTTAACCTACCACTTAGTGGTTTCACTATTCATCAAAAATTGAAAGTTTTCAGAAAAATACCAATATTTCACCCTAGGCTAATTTCGGTATTCCGAATCCAAAAATGAAGTCCATTTTGAAAAATAAAATTTATAAAATTTCAAAAAGTGGTTATTACTATTCATAACGGCTAGTTTTAATAATATTTTAATAGCATATCGTTGTTTAGTGAAACTCAGTATTGCGTACGACGCAAGCTATCGAGGAAGGTCGTGATTGCGTGTAAAGTAAGCCAAGCAAGTGTATAGTTAAAGATTACTTTGATGATATATAAAAACAAAATATTACTCATAAAAATCTCGGGTGTTACAGACATCCCCCCACTCCCCCTGGACACCCCCAGCCCCCTGGACACCCCCACCCCCAGACACCCCTACCCCCTTGGATAGCCCCCCTGGACACCCCCTACCCCCTTGGATAGCTCCCAAACCCCTGGACAACCCCCACCCCCTAGACACCCCCACCTCCTAGACACCCCTCCCCCATGGACAACCCCCCACCCCCCAGACACCCCCACCCCCTGGACACCCCCAACCCCCTGGACACCCCCACCCCCTGGACACCACCCCACCACCTAGAAAACCCCACCCCCTCGACACCCCCACCCCCATGGACAACCCCCCACCCCCTGGATATCCCCTCACCACCCTGGACACCCCCACCCCCTAGACACCCCTACCCCCTTCAACAGACCCCCAACCCCTGGGCAGCCCCCCACCCCCTGGACACCACCCCATCACCTGGACACCCCCACCTCTAGAAACCCCCACCCCATGGACAACCCCCCCACCCCCCTGGACACCCCACCCCCTGGACACGCCCACCCCATGGACACCCCACATCCCCGGGACAGCCCCACCCCCTGGACACCCCTACCCCTTTGGAAAACACCCCTGGACACCCCTACCCCTTGGACAACCCCCCACCCCCTAGACATCCCCACCCCAATGGATATCCCCCCACCCCCCTAGACACCCCCACCCCTAGACACCCCTACCCCTTGGATAGCCCCCAACCCCATGGAAAACCCCCACCCCCTTGGACACCACCCCACCACCTGGACACCCCCAGACACCCCCAACCCGATGGACATCCCCCACACCCCAGGACAACCCCCAACCCCTGGACACCCCATACCCCCTTGGAAACCCCCCAAACCCTTGGACATCCCCCACCCCCTTAGACACCACCCCACCACCTGAACACCCCCACCCCTGGACACCCCACCCCCATGGACAACCCTCACCCCCTGGATAGCCCCCCACCCCTAGACCCCCCACCCCCTTGGACAACACCCTCAACCCCCTAGACAGCACCCCCACCCCCTGGACAACACCCCACCCCCTGGACAACACCACACCTCCTGGACATTCCCACCCCTGGACACCCCTACCCCATTGGACAGGCCCAAAATCCCCTGGACAACCCCGACCCCCCTAGACACCCCGACCCCCTAGACACCCCCTACCCCCTTAGACAGCCCCTAACCCCCTGGACAGCCCCCACCCCCTAGACACCACCCCACCACTTGGACACCCCCACCCCCTGGACATCCCCACCCCCATGGACACCCCCCCCCCACGGACAACTCCCCACCCCCTAGACACCCCTACCCCCTTAGACAGCACCCCCAACCCCCTTGACAACCCCCACCCCCTTGACAACCCCCACCCCCTTGACACTACCCCACCTCCTAGACACCCCTATCCCCCTAGACACCCCATACCCCTGGATATCCCCCCAACCCCTGGACATCCCCACCCCCTGGACACCCCCACACCCACCCCTAGACACCCCCTATCCCCCTAAACACCCCCATCCCCTAGACACCCATACCCCCTTGGACAACCCCTTGGACACCCCTACCCCCTTGGACAACCGCTTGGACACCCCCTACCCCCTTGGATAGCCCCTCATCCCCCTGGACAGCCCCCACCCCCTGGACACCCCCACCCCTTGGACACCCACACCCCCACGGTCAACCCCCACCCCCAAGATAGCCACCCCACTCCCTGGACACCCCACCCCTAGACACCCCTACCCCCTTAGACAGCACCAACCCCCTGGATAGACCCCACCCACGGGACACCACCCCACCACCTGGACACCCCCACCCCCCAGGACACCCTCACCCCCATGGACATCTCCCCCACCCCTGGACATCCCCCCTGGACACCCCCACCCCCTGGACACCCCCTACCCCCTTGGACAGCACCCCCAACCCCCTGGACTTCCCCAACCCTTGGACACCACCCCACCTCCTAGACACCACCACCCCCCAAGACACCCCCTATGTAGGATCGAAATAATGATGTAGATGCTCAATATACAAGAAGGGGTGAATTGTATACTTTAAAAATTCCTTTGGAACCTTTAAAGTTATTTATGAATAACTGTGTTTTCCTTAAGCAAAGGAAAGGGATAAGTTTAACAATGTTAAACTTAATCAAATTCACAACACCTCTAATACCAAATGAAAACTTGGAAAGAGATTTCGAAAGTAGGTTCTGGAAATATGGTTCCGGAAATTAAAACTTAACAAAAGATTACAAAATGAGATTCTACCTTAAAGCGTATAGAATCTAAATGAAACAGATTACAAGTAAGGAAGTATAAGAAAGTTATACTTTCCTTACAATACAATATGCAGCGGAAAATAAACAAGTAGTAGAACTACAAGTAACAAGATATAAGTCTTTTATCCCAAAGAGAAGGGTATCCAACAACCTTGGATAAAGGTCCCTTGATTTATACTTTCAAGAAAGTCTGTCTTACCCACACCAGGGTAAGCCCTTGATACGAAGATCGGAGTCTCTGTCTTGCTATCCCTACAAGCCCTCAACTTCAAGGTAGTTGGCAACCTCTGTCTTCCTCAGCAAGGAAGCCCTTGAACTTCAAGGTAGTCGGCACCTCTGTCTTCCTATCCCAGGAAGTCCTCGAATATAATCACCAACATTCAGAGTCGCACGAAGCTTTGAGAGTTAATAAGAGCCTATCTCTTTAGAAATCTCTTCAATCATGTAATCACATGATTCGAAGATCAGTCAGCCTTTTAGCACTGAGCTCTTTCAAATGAGCTCCTATTTATAGGCAAATTTCCAACGGTCAACTCCCTCTTCCATCGGTCATATTTTCCATGAAATTGGGAGGGACCTGTACACGTGTAACTTAGCCAACGGTTAGTTTATAATAGAATAGACGACATCATTTTATAACAAAACAAGTGTAACAGAATGTATGACACCATTTAAAATCTAACTCAAAAGTTCGGAGTGAATGTTCGGAGTGTAAACAAAAATAATTTTTCAAAGTCTAAATAAATAAAGAGTGTATAAAACAAAGATGATCAGATTCTGTTTAATAGGTGAATTCGGAATGAGAATTCAGAATGAGAATTCGTCATCAGAATTCATTATGAGAATTCATCATCAGAATTCGTAATGAGAATTCTTCATCAGAATTCATAATGAGAATTCCTCATCAGAATTAGTAATGAGAATTCGTCATCAGAATTCATAATGAGAATTCGTCATCAGAATTCTTAATGAGAATTCCTCATCAGAATTCGTAATGAGAATTCATCATCAGAATTCTTAATAAGAATTCATCATCAGAATTCGTAATGAGAATTCCTCATCAGAATTCATAATGAGAATTCCTCATCAGAATTCATAATGAGAATTCCTCATCAGGATTAGTAATGATAATTTCTCATCAGAATTCTTAAGGAGAATTCTTTGTCGAACTTCATAAGGATTCGTATCCTGAATCTGGAGTAAAACTGTATCTGGAATTCGGAATGAAACTTTATCACAGTTCTCATTCTAGATTTCGGAGTGAAACTTTATCACAGTTCTTATCCAGAATTTGGATCCTAAAACAGAATACTTCATATCAAAGTTTCAAGAAATTCTGAGAAAATAGAAATGAATCCGAATATTATACTTAAGAAAAATATGGATGAAAATATGATAAGGATAATTTTTTCTTACAAAATCGATTTTCATTATAAAAGCAATTTTCCTTATAAAATAAATTTTCCTTATAAAAGCAATTTTCCTTAAAGATAAGGTGTTTGTGATTTTCAAAACAAGAAGGAATGGAAAAGTCATAAGGAAAACCTTATTGACTCAACAATATCCCCCTTTTTGGAAAGCACAAACATCCTTACGAAAAAGAAATTCTAAGAATAAAGAAAAACATTAAGGCTTATCTCCCTTTTCTTTAAGGATATTGATGAATACGACTAACTCCCCCTTAGGCTTTGAAACTCTAAGGATCGTATTCTAGATTTACAGAATGACATTTCATTATGAATAAGAAAGTCTTCTTTAATGAAAAACTCCCCCTTAAATAAACTCTTATTAGAGTTCTTTTTTCTTAAGGATATTTTCCTTCTCCCCCTTTGTGATTTTCAAAAAGAATTCGAGGGAATGGAAAATATAACAAAGTACCTGAAACATTAGTAGCAACAACAAAAGAAACGACAAGAACAAATTTCATTAAGTTTGAAATCTCGGCAATAAAAAATACAACAAAAGATCATATCTGTCTATTTTGGATCTTTTTCCTTCGTCATGAGACCCTTAAGAATAGTCTTTATTTTCTTCAAGTCTTTATGGTCTTCTTCGGCTTGCTTCTCTAAGACCACTATTATTGCACTTTGAGCTTCAATCTTTTCTTCCTGGGCTTGAAGCTTTTCTTCCTGAGATTTGATCTTTTCTTCCTGAGCCTTCAATTTCTCTTCAAACTCAATCCGATGATCCCTTTCAAACTTCCAGTTTTGAGAAACAGAATTCAACTTCCCATTCAGATCTCTGACTTCTTGAATCCGGAAGTTCTTTTCATCTGTCAGCTTCTCTTCAAAGGAAGAAGTCAGCTCATTTATCTTCCTGTCCTCTGTCTCAAAGGCATCCTTTACATTGTCTTGGAATTCATCAAAGAGTCTCATCTCTTCTACAGTATTCCTTGACCAGTTTGTCATCCTCTTGCAAGATCTTCTATGGGCTTCGTAGCCAACAAAAAAGGTTTTGAACTGATCCTCTATTTCAACACACTTGTCCATAACCATAGATACGGAGTCTGTTTTCTGATTCAAAGCATATTGGAGCATCTGGCATCTTGAGTCAATGCTTGAGAAGGTCGGAATAGAACCTACCAGCTTCTTTAAAGATTGAACAACAAAGTCATGCCCCAACGAAGATGACTCCGAATCCGAAACTTTTCTTGGAGAAGTTTCTTCTTCAACTTGATCAAGATTTCTCTTTGAAGAACTACCAACTTCCTTTCTCTTCACCACTACTGAGCTCGAAGTATCAACAATAATTTGCTTTCCCTTGTCTATTTTCGGAATAGAGTCATGTTCCGGAGTTCTCTTCTCACTATCAGAAACTTGGACAATATTGTCTTCCTCATCAGAAAATTATTGAGCAATATCTTGTAGAAGTTGTTCTTCCTCTGCATGGTAAGCTACTTCTTCTTCTCCTTTCTCTTCTTCCATTGCTGGAGTAACTAGCTTTGAAGATTCAGCTTCTGAGGTTTGGAGCGATAAGTGTTCCGAAGGTGTCCCCTTATAATCATCTACTTGTTTCAACACATCTTCGGTTTCACCACTTCCTTTAGAAACATCTTCTTCTTCTTCCACTTGCTCAATGTGCTCACCTTGATCAATAGGACTGGCTACTGCCTCTTCCGGAGCAACAAAGTCTCTTCCTGGAGTCTCAGGTAAGGATTCCAAAGAAAAAGATCTCGGAACAGGAATGTTTGCAGAAACCATCTCATTGAACTTCAACAAAGCCTGAGCTACCTCATCCTCAGACATCTTATTCTTCTTGAGCTTCTTTTCTTTTTCTTGTTTTTCTAGCTCATCCATAGTTCTTTCCTTCAAGGCCTTAGCCTCCGCAGGATCCAATCCAAACTGAGGCTCCCCTTGCACTCTCTTCTCTTTTATCTCCCTCCATTTAGAAATAACCTCATCTGGGTAAGATTTATTCTTCTTTGGTTTTGGAGGTGCGGAATGAACTTCCTTAGAATTGGGATTCTCTGCATCTACTTTAACTTCTTTCAACTTTCTCTTCCTTACGGGCTTAGAGGATTCCGGATCAGCAACTTTCGGAACTGTTTCTCCTTGAGTAGGTAAATCAATAAATTGACCAGACTTCTTGTCAAAAGCTACATCCATTCTCTTAAGTGTACCATCACTTACCAGCATAATCTTGCAAACTCTTGGCTTAGAATTGCAAGCCTCCTTAAAAGACTCAAGGCACCAAACTATCAACTTCGAGAGGATTGCTGGATACATAATAATCTGAGATCTCAGATTTCCTTTCTTCACATTCTCAAGAGTGATAAGAATGTGCTTCATCAAATTAAACTTCCTTAGATTTATCAGAAAATCTAGGATGTAGATCTCACTCTTCTTCAGACTATCTTTTTCACCCTTCCTCGGTACGATAAGACCTTGTACCCATAACTATAGAATCCAAGAAATTTGTAGATAGAGAAGCAATCTTCGAAGCCTTGTCGTCTTCCAGTCCGAGAGTTTCTAAAGCTTTTTCCTTGTCGAAGCTACCCTTAGAATCCGACAACACATCAGATATGAATTCATCTTATCCTTCATTATTCAGCCCTACCAAGCTGGCTACCTTGGAATATGAAAGTTTATAGGTCTTACCATAAGACTTAAAAGAAAACTTCTTCCTTCCATCTTCCTTAATAAAGGAGACCGTTTCATAGAACTCTATAAGCAAATATGAATACACTTCATCTTGATTCCTAGGTTTTGACACCGCAACATCTTCCCATCCATTAAGCTTGATATTCTTGGAAATAAGAGAATCGTACATGTTGAAGAAATCTGGATGAACCAGCCTTTCTCTATATACTAACCACTTCGAAATTGGCTTAGAGGAAGACATTTCTTGCGAAGCTACTTCCACAGACATTCGGATCTGAAGACCTCTGAGAAGTTCGGAACGGAGAAAGCTGAAGTTTGGAAAGGCCTTAAAACAGAGAGGCAGAGCTTCGGGATGTGAGAGCTTGAAAACCGATGTGGGACAACTATTTGGGTCCCCTTTATATAGGCAATGAGATGACAGTTCAACTTCCTCGGTTGATCGAACGGTTATGGTAAGTTGAGATCAGATCTGACGGTTGAAAACCAATTCTCAAGAAAACTTGAATCCGATCTTTTGAGGTTTTTATTAAAACAAAGAATTAAGAAAATTATCATCTGAAAACAAAATATAAGAAAATGCCAGCAAGTAAAGTATGACTACGAAAACTTGAGTAAAGAAATCATACCTTTCTGATTGGATTAGGAGGATTATTTGTAATGGATAATACAAAAATGACTACGAAAAATATTTATTATGAAAATACATAGTTCACAGAACTCACTACGAAAAACAAACTCTGTACGGAAAACTCAGTATGAAAATTTTATTTACAAAATTCGAAAACGAAAAAACTCTTTATGAAAGATTCGGTACGAAAATCCCGTTACAAAAATAATAGTATGAAATTTTCCATTTCGGAAGTTTTCAATACAAAAATTTCCATTTCAGAATTTTTCTATACGAAAATATCCATTCTGGAAAATTTTAGTTCCAGAAATTCCATTCCGGAATTTTAGTTCCGAAAAGTTTGAAAACAAATTTTGAAAAACTTTGAAAAAATAATTTAGTTACTCTAACAATCAAATGTACTCCCCCTATGAAAAGGAGTTTATTGCTGTAAGAATACTTTTTCAACAGAAGTTTAATTAAGAAGGATTACCTTACGGTTATCATTCCTAACTTCTATTTAATGTATTCAAATCTATCAGAAGGCAAAGATTTTGTGAAAATATCATAAAGTTGATCTTGTGTTCTGATAAATTGAAGAATAATATCTCCTTTCGTTTTGATAATATTTTCAAAATAGATTTTGTTACCAGTCATGTTCCAGGAACATCCACTATCCATGTACCATGTGTTGTTACTGGTACTCTCTTTATTTTCCTGAAATCAAGAAGATAATTAGACTTTCGGAATCCAAACTTGTTTGGATCCGAGATTTCCAGATAATAAAATTTTAGGAACCCACATCTTCTTAGAAAAGTAAGCTTTGTGAAATCCTGAAGATTGGGTTTTGTTTAAGGAAAAATTCTTTGCCCAGTGACCACCACATTGACACTTAGTACAAAATGGGGCACTTTGAGGAACAAAATAATTGTTACTAAAAATTGGTTTTTCATGGGTATAACCAAATCCGGATTTATTTCTTAAAGGCCATATTTGGGAGTACATTTTATCAAAATTTTCCTTACCATGGGTAAAGATTGATAAACACTTCTTTAAGGAAAAAATTTTGGACTTGATTTTTATAACCAAGTTTTTATCCTCAAAATCATTAGTTTTAGAGCTAGATCTAGGCTCGAAAACATTTTTCTTAGAAATTACTTTTTCTAATTCTTTAGAAAGTTTGTTCTTCTCAGAACTTACTTCCTTAAGATTTTTTGAAATACTTTCAAAATCAGCATTTTTCCTATCAAGATCTTTAGAAAGATCTGATATCTCTTTTGTAAGAATAGAATTCCTAGAGTTTTCCTTATCAATTTTTTTATTGAGTTTAGAATTCTCAATCTCAAGAAGTTCAACAAACCTAGAGACTTATTCATAAGTCGGTAAATTATTTTCTTCATCAGAAGAGGATTCTTCATCAGAAGAGTTATAATATTTAATATCATTAGAATTTAAAGAAACATTGGTCAATGATTCAACATTTCGTACCTTAGCCATAAAACAATGATTTTCAATAGGTAATCTGGCTATAAGACCAAGATTCTTATGTCCTGAAGATTCATAATCAGAAGATTCATCTGAAGAGTCACCACCACTGGCACTCTAGGTGTCATTAGCTTTCAGAACTTTCTTAGCTTTGGATTTATAATACTTCTTTCTGTTCCTGTCTGAATGCCTTTCTTTCCTTTCTTTCTTTTTGAGCAAAGGGAAATCCGGTCTAATATGTCCAGCTATTTTGCATTCATAACAAGTAACTTCTCCATATTTCTTATCTTTCCTTTCCTTTTTATTATACTTGGATTGGAAATTTCTCTGACCAGCTATCTTGTTCATCCTTCGAGCAAGATTTGCTAATTCATTTTCAGAGACTTCATTCTCACTAGATTGGGATTGGAAAATAACTTTCTTAGACTTGGATCTGGTTACTCTCTCAGGAGTCTTAGCTTTCATCTGATTTGATGTGGTTGTAAAATAAATAGTACCATTTCCATTCTTCTTCTTGATGTTGTCAGCATCTCTCTTCATTCTGGTTTCATGTTGTAGAAGAGTTCCAAATAACTCATCAAGAGAAATTTGAGTAACCTTCCTGTTCTCATCTATAGCAGTTCTTTTGGATTCCCACTCATTGGGCATAATATCAATTATTTTATCCACAAGTGCTTCATCATCTAAACCTTTCTCTCCCATAGAATGTAGGCTGTTGACTATAGTCATGAATCTCTGTTGAACTTTACATATTGGTTCACCATAAGGAAATTTGAAGCCATGATATTCAGCTCTAAGCATAGCTCTCCTAGTCTTAATCACTTTAGAAGTTCCAAAGTGTGTAACCTCTAACTTCTTCCAGATACAAATAGCTGCTTCACAAGAAGAAATTTGGCTATATATATTTCTTGTCATTGAACATAGTAAAGTATTGCATACCTTATAATTGAGTTGATACTCTTGCTTTTCCTGGTTAGTAAAAGTTCTAACTTCCTTGTCAGTAATTTTATAATCACGAGTAAGCATAACAAAGTTGTCCACTCCAGTATTGATAACAAAAGTCTTCATTCGATCTCTCCAGTACTCATAATCATTAGCATTAAAGATTGGTGGTCTTGTAGGATTTATATTATCAATTGAACCAACATTGACTCCTTCCATACTTATAAACCTTCGGCACACAAACTTGTTAGTAGAAAAAAGTTCGTAATAACAAAGTTCGGAATGGGAAATTTCGGAATGGGAAAGTTCGGAATGGGAAAGTTCGGAATGATAAAATGAGCAAGAAAAAATTATTCGTGAGTATACGTTTTTCAGAGACCTACTCTGATACCAATTTTAGGATCAAAATAATGATGTAGATGCTCAATATACAAGAGGGGGGGTGAATTGTATACTTTAAAAATTCCTTTGGAACCTTTAAAGTTAGTTATGAATAACTGTGTTTTCCTTAAGAAAAGGAAAGGGCTAAGTTTAACAAAGTTAAACTTAAACAAATTCACAACACCTCTAATACCAAATGAAAACTTGGAAAGACATTCCGAAAGTAGGTTCCAGAAATATGGTTCTGGAAATTGAAACTTAACAAAAGATTACAAAATGAGATTCTACCTTAAAGCGTATAGAATCTAAATGAAACAGAGTACAAGTAAGGAAGTATAAGAAAGTTATAATTTCCTTACAATACAATATGTAGCAGAAAATAAACAAGTAGTAGAACTACAAGTAACAAGATATAAGTATTTTAACCCAAAGAGAAGGGTATCCAACAACCTTGGATAAAGGTCCCTTGATTTATACTTTCAAGAAAGTCTGTCTTACCCACACCAGGGTAAGCCATCGATACGAATATCGGAGTCTCTGTCTTGATATCCTCGCAAGCCCTCAACTTCAAGGTAGTTGG
Organism: Viscum album; assembly: GCA_963277665.1. Lineage (NCBI taxonomy): Eukaryota > Viridiplantae > Streptophyta > Magnoliopsida > Santalales > Viscaceae > Viscum > Viscum album. The sequence goes on along the minus strand of OY728163.1, from coordinate 1,620,667,196 downwards.
CAACCTCTGTCTTCCTCAGCAAGGAAGCCCTCAAACTTCAAGGTAGTCGGAACCTCTGTCTTCCTATCCCCGGAAGTCCTCGAATGTAATCACCAACATTCGGAGTCGCACGAAGATTTGAGAGTTAATAAGAGCCTCTCTCTCTCTAGAAATCACTTCAAGCATGTAATCACATGAGTCGAAGATCAGTCAGCCTTTCAGAACTGAGCTCTTTCAAATGAGCTCCTATTTATAGGAAAATTTCCAACGGTCAACTCCCTCTTCCAATGGTCATATTTTCCATGAAATTCGGAGGGACCTGTACATGTGTAACTTAGCCAACAGTTAGTTTATAACAGAATAGAAGACATCATTTTATAACAAAACAAGTGTAACAGAATGTACAACACCGTTTAAAATCTTACTCAAAAGTTCGTAGTGAATGTTTGGAGTGTAAACAAAAATAATTTTTCGGAGTCTAAATAAATACGGAGTGTATAAAACAAAGATGATCAGATTCTATTTAATAGGTGAATTCGGAATGAGAATTCGGAATGAGAATTCGTCATCAGAATTTGTTATGAGAATTCATCATCAGAATTCGTAATGAGAATTCTTCATCAGAATTCGTAATGAGAATTCCTTATTAGAATTCATAATGAGAATTCATCATGAGAATTCGTAATGAGAATTCGTCATCAGAATTTGTAATGAGAATTCCTCATCAGAATTCGTAATGAGAATTCATCATCATAATTCGAATTGAGAATTCATCATCAGAATTCGAATTGAGAATTCATCATCAGAATTCGTAATGAGAATTCCTCATCAGAATTCGTAATGAGAATTCCTCATCAGAATTTGTAATGAGAATTCCTCATCAGGATTCGTAATGAGAATTCCTCATCAGAATTCTTAAGGAGAATTAGTTGTCGAACTTCATAAGGATTTGTATCCTGAATCTGGAGTAAAATTATATCCGGAATTCGGAATGAAACTTTATCACAGTTCTCATTCAGGATTTCGGAGTGAAACTTTATCACAGTTCTTATCCAGAATTCGTATCCTAAAACAGAATACTTCATATCAAAGTTTCAAGCAATTTCGAGAAAATAGAAACGAATCCAAATCTTATACTTAAGAAAAATATGGATGAAAATATGATAAGGATAATTTTTTCTTACAAAAGCGATTTTCCTTATAAAAGCAATTTTCCTTATAAAAGCAATTTTCCTTATAAAATCAATTTTCCTTATAAAAGAAATTTTCCTTAAAGATAAGGTGTTTGTGATTTTCAAAACAAGAAAGAATGGAAAAGTCATAAGGAAAACCTTATTGACTCAACACCCTACCCCCTTAGACAGCGCCCCGAACCCTCTGGACACCCCCTCCCTGGACACCCTCTTTGTTCCACTCCTACATGAAAAATGGGGGAGTTTGAACCTAAAATGGGAATTCTTCTCCAGCTAAAAGAACTATTTATGTGCACAATGCAGAGTGACTCTAAGTGTCATGGGAAATACTTGTAGGAAATTTTTTTATGTGTATGAATTATGTATGAATTCATACACAATTCTGGTAGTTAGAATTCTATATGAATTTTGTATGTGTGTTTTGTTTGGTACAAGTGAAGAGGTATAATTCTGTATGTGTGGTTTACTGTAGGTGCATAGGGGGGAGGTAGGCCTGCTTCTAGAAGTGCATTGCTGCATGTGCATAGGGGGGGGGGGCTGCAGGTGCATAGGTTGGAGGCAGGCTTGTTGCTGCAGGTGCATAAATCTTATGCCAACAATTGTAAACTATTGGCATATGTGTGAAAATAAAACATATACCAATGGATTCATGTAAACCGTTGGTAAAAGTATATACCAATGGTTTACAAACCATTGGTATAGATCCTTTACTTGAATTTTTCCCAATGGTTTGTAAGGAATCATTGGTAAAAGTCTATACCAAAAGTTTAGACATTATTGGTATAGACATGAATTTTGATATTTCCAACAATTTTAAACCATTGGTAAAGATCAATACCAATGGTTCCAAGAAACTATTGGTATATAATCCATTCTGTAGCCATATCCCAATGGTTCTCATAGAACCGTTTGGATATGTCTATCCCCATGGCTCCATAGCCAACATTTTAGACAATCATTAGTATAGTTTATAACAACGATTGTCTAGACTTTACCAACAGTTTCAAACCATTGGTAAAGGCTAAGTTTCTAGTAGTGTCACTAACTACCTAAGGCTTTCATGTGCTCTTACATGATGGGTGAACTATTTTAAGACTTCTTAAAGATATGATCAATCCCATTCTACCATTTAAAAAGTGCCAATTTCTTTTCATTTAAAACCAAAACATGTTTTATTAAAAAATATGCCTTTTTTACAAGATAAAACCACTGGGTTTCTATAAAATCATTTTAATCCATTTTCACCAGTTTGAAATCCATTCAAAACCAATTACATCATTACATAATTTATTTCCACAATTAAATTCAACAATTTAATTGAAATCATTTCTATCAAATCCACAATTTAAATTAAATAATTTAAATCATCCAATTTCCACAAACAAACCCAATTAAATGGAATCATGGGTTTTCCAAATTTCCATGCCAAAACCATTTCAAATATCTCGATTCACTAGAATCAAGTTTTTATCAATTTAATGGAAATAAGATTTGAGAAATTGAATTTAAATAAACAATTGAAATAAATCAAGAAATAAAAGGATAATTAGAATAGAACCACCTGCCTTAAGGTCATCGATGTCAGAGACAAAGATAATCCACCCATTGTGGTTCAATACACCTTTCGTAAGCATCGAAACACCAATTCTCGACGTTCATCAAGGGTTACTAGAACCAAAACATCTATTTTATTTCACAAGTAAAATATTACATGCGATTAAATTTTCTCTCTCCTAGATAATCTATGGATTATCATTTTATTTTAACACCTAAAATCGAAAGAAATATCCATAAGAATAATTTTAAATCTCATTTGATAATTATATCCCTCTATTTTATTTCTCAATAAAATAAAATATTACATGCGATTACATTTTCTATTTCCTAGATAAGTTTCAAAATACATATATATTATCACATGTGATAATATTATTTTATATCTCATGGGTAATTCTCAAATTATCATTTTGATTATCACCTGTGATGATAATTTATATCACCAGGATAATTTTCAAAAAACATATATATTATCACATGCGATAATATTATTTTACCTCTCGTGGATAATTCTCAAATTATCATTTTGATTATCACGTAATTATTTATTTAAAATAAACCATTTAAAATGTGAAAAATCATATTAATCAAAACCTTGGTGACTTTAAAAAAAGTATGATTTAGATTCTTATTGTTGATATGATTCCAACAAAACAAACAGTGTATAATTCCGACCAATAACATAGAAGTTATTGGAATTAAAATATTGGAAGAAAATAAGTAAATTAAATTAAATAAAAATATATATAACCTAGATATCAAAGTTTCGCAGCACCTTGAACCAAAATATGGTAGGACAATCCATGAAGCAGTTTAGTAGAGAGTTGATTGATCATGCTAAAGAAGGTTTCAGGGTTACTCAGACTCAACAGAATCGATCCATGGTGAAAGATGATTATTTTGGGTATGTATATCCTCATACTCATATCCATACCCTTAACTAAAACCCAAATCTCAATCTCCGATTTTATCAAGCGTTTAAACTAAAAATTAAGGAAGGAGGCATTAATTTCTCCATACTATTGCATTGCAGCAGAAACATATTGAAAAAGAAAATAAATAAAAGCTTTTGGATTTCTACAATGGTTAAAAATGGAGGTCCATGCGTTTATTGAAGAAGATGGAAAGTATACTCAATTTTTTAATAATAAAATTAAATTAATATAATTAATTATTTAATGTAATTATTAAAAAAATCAATTATATAGTGACATGATCAAATTCCCATTACTCATGAAATTTATACCCTTTCTAGGATAAAAACCTCATTCCAGACACAACGGTTATATCAGATTTCTCAAATGATGAACCGTTTGAGAGATATTAATTATTTATTAATTAAAAATTGGAATAATTAATTAATTAAAATAAAATAAGTTGTTTTTGAGTGCGAGGAATCCAAACTCCCAATGCTAACAAATGTTATACCTCATATAGGGTAAACACATCATTCTGGACCAATAAGTGGTCTCAGATTTCCCATATGATGCACCGTTTGTGAGATATTTAATTATTTTAAATAAATAATATATTAAATATTATTTAATAACTTTAAATCAATAGAAAGGCATATTAAATTCTTTCACCTTTGAATTTTATACCCCTCATAGTGTAAACACTGTAGTTCAGACATAATAGTGGTCTCAGATTTCTCAAATGACTCGTCGTTTTGGAGTTATTCAAATATTTTGAATAAAAAGTGCGCACTTAAAAATATTCTATTTAAAATTTTTATTCCATATTTGATGGGTCTTTTTGGGCCTCAGGATATCATACTTACTCAGTGTTTAACTTAGAAAATATTTAATTGAATATTCTGAAGTATTAATTGGGCGTTTTACCATTCCATGATATGTTTAACAAAAAAACACAACTTTTCACTAATAAATCATTTTCCCATTTAATGTAATAATAATTTTAACACAAGAAGGTTTAGAAATACCTAAAATAGTAACATGATGTTACATATATGATAATATGTTTATTTGTTATATGTATAATAAACTTATATTTATTATACATGATTTTTTAATATATCTGAATAAAATTCAAGGCTTAGGGTAATGGAATTTCATCTCACTTTTTATTTCTGTGAGATACATGTCATATTCACCATTCGATTCTTTTGTGTGGTGTATATACTTCCCTATGAAAAGTTATATCATTAATTTATTTTATTTTATTATATTAAAATCTTTAATTTATGTTATTATTTCATGGGGATCATGATTCTAAAGTTACTCAAGTAGTAATGGTTTTCTCGTCTCACTTTTATTTCTATGAGACTTATGCCTCATTCACCACTCATTTATTTTATGTGGTTTATATATTTCCCATTAATGTATTATATGATTATTATACTTAAAATTTATGGGTATTTACATATCCATTTTATGATATCTCTTTCATGAGTTTTATGTTACAAAATTTACCAAATCGGTAAAGTAATTTTGTCTCTATTTTCCTTCTTTAAGATACATGTCATGTTATTAACCTATATTTTCATATGGTGTGTATGTACTTCCTATTGAAATTTAATATCATAAATATCCATATTTTAATGATATTTTATGCTTCATGTGATTTTATTTTTTCTTGGACATTATGATTTAATGTTACCAAAGTGGTAACAATTTATTGTTACAGTATCATCGTTTATTGAGATTGTTTAGGATTATGCTGACATTGATGAAATATTATGATATATATCTCAATAAAACTCATGAATTTTCTTATCTTATGGTTATAAATAATATATTCATGTATTGGTACCATTTCCACTCTTTTTTAATTAATATAATTAAGAAAATAATTTTATAAAAATATTACTTTATTTCTCTTTTCGGTCAAAAATCTAAGTTCTTTCAAAACTATGTTTTCTAAAAATGTTTTAAAAATGTTTTAATATCATCATATGATATTTAAAGTAAATTTTTACCCATGTTTTACCTTTATATAAAATGGTTTTAAAAGTAATATTATAATCATTTTCCGATCAAGTCACTTTTCTAAACTTTTAAGGTGAAAAAGGAATATTTGGAATGTACATACTTTCCCATCATCATGAACATAATTTAATTGAAGCTTACTTTATAATTTTACAAGGTTATCTTTAAATAAAATTGTTTCTTAATATTTTATAATTTTTTTAATTTAAAGTGTTTTTCAATGAAAAATGTTTCCAAAAATATTTTATGTTTAAGAAGTGTTTTAATTGATTTTAAATCTTCCTTTATATGTTTTCAAAAGTTTATTTTTATGGGAAATAATTTCAATGATTTTAATTTTTCATTTTAATTTTTCAAATCTATTTTATATAAAATGGTTTTCAAAATTATTTTAAGACTTATTTTTAGTTTTTAAAATTATTTTCAGAGAAAAACGTTTTCAAAATGTTTTTAAGCTTTCATTATGATTTTTCAAGGTTTTTTAAAAGAAAAAGTTATTCATAATATTTTCAAACTTACTTAATAAGTTTTAAAATATATTTTAAAATAAAAAGGTTTTCAAAATTCTTTTTTTTTTAAAAAGTGTTTTTTCATAGTAGAAAATATGTTTTCCTCAATAAATTTTTTAAATAAAATTATAAAGATTTATTTATAAGAAAAGTATTTTGAAATGGTTTTGTAAAAAAGATTTTCAATGAAAGGATATTTTCCTTAAGTAATGTTACATGTTATATTTCAAAATAATTCTCTATATAAGATGAAATAATTTGAAGTATTTTATACTTTACTGGAGATATGATCCAATAATACCATTCATTTTATTTCTTGAATGGTTTATGTTTTTATGGAATGATGTTTATGACACCCATTTCTGTTCCATGGGTTATATTATTTTGAAACCCTATTCTTTTCACTGGTTTTTATTTGAATAAATTATTGTGCGACTTATCTATTTTCCATAGGTAATGATAATATGAAATGTTTATGATGCCCATTTCATTTCATGGGTTATGATATGTTGTTTATGAAACCTATATCTTTTTATGGGTCATGATATGATGAAAGTTTTATTATCTTATGGAACATGTATGAATGGTTTTATTATGTGATGGTTGGGACCTATATATCCATCCAATGCATTGGGTAATGATTTATATCTCAAGAGATAATTATGGAAAACAAGTTGATGGGATTGATCCAAAATGGTAAATAGGTGTGTACTGACCCACTATGAGAATATGGGGAAACCCAATCCACTATGGGAAGATGGGAAAACCTAATTCAATATGGAAATATGGGGAAACCCGATCCACTATGGTAATATGGGTAAAACTATCACTATAGGAATATAGAGAAACCCAATCCCTTATAAGGAAAGAACTGCAAATGGGGATAGTGGTGTGTCCCACCCAGTAGGTGTAGTCCCCGTAAAGTGATCTGATATGTTTTTGGAAACAATCCTTGATTTATAGGTAATGATATTACATTTTTATGTGTTTTCCAAAAATTATATGTCTAATTCCTATGATATACTCACATGGTTCATGTTCTTTATTATCTTGTGATTCATGTCTTATGAGCTACCAATATTTATACCATGTATCATGTTTCTGATATTTAATATGCATGGTATGATCATAAAAATGTTATGTCCATGTTCTAGTTCTCTTATGTTCATGTCATGCATACATATTTCCTTTATTTACCCTTAATGATCATTAGAGATCACCTATTTCTTATGTTTACTTTTCCTGAGTTATGAAGAAAGGTTTTAAGTAGAAGTACTAAAGGGGGAGATCTTTGTGGGAAACATTGAATATCATTCAAAAAGTTAGAATATTTTATTCTAAGTTTCCAAATACACTAAACTATTATGGTTCTTAGGCATTTAATGTTTTAACGTGCTGAATATTCATCAAAAATAAAGTAATATCCATGTATGTTAAGCCTTAGTCTCTATAGTTAGTATTAAAGGAAAGGTTAAGTCAACCTTTAGAAACTAGGATGATAAAACTTTAGTGAGATCCCTAGGTATATTTCTAAGGACATGTTTAGGGATGTCTCTAAGGATGAGTCTAGGGATGAATTAATGTTTAGGAAATTGTCTTGGGATTTTGGTAAAGGATGAAGTGAGTGGTTTCCTAGAAAAACATCCCTATTTGGATGCTGAAAGTGGATGTGGCTCTGATATAGATGTACCTAGGGGTAATAACTCTGAAAAGGTGCATCGGGCCTAACTTTAGTGTAACATGGTACATGAAAATGAGCATTGCTACACACCTGGTATGACACTCCTAGGGGATATTCTTTGGGAATTAACAAACTCTTTAAGAACCATCATGAAGGATTTAAATAGAGGATTAATATGAATAACCTTGGATAAACCTAATGTGTCATAGATTAAAAAAGTATGTGTCGTGATTTAGAAATCCTATAAGTATTTTTTTCATGATTTTTTGGGTTTATGCTATGATAAGTGATGCTCACACAATGATTTCTAGTTTTAGTCAATGGTGAGAACTAGAAGGAATCAGGTTAACATTTAATGTGATGGGAAATTTTCTAATGAGTATTAAAATGGGATGGTCACTAGAGTAAATGATTTTGTGATCATTCCTAATCAATTTTTATGAAACATGATTAACAACATGTACCTTAACCAACTCTTAGTTTCACTAAATAAGAGAAGGAAGGAGTTTGCTGAGATTTCAGGTAATAGAGACCATAGAGGAAAGAAGAATCAGTTCCCTTTGTGTTAAGAATGTGGGAAGAATCACCCAAGTGGATGTATTAGAGGAACAAGAAGATGTTTTGACAATGGAAAATAAGGACACAAATAAAGTAACTACAAAGTAAAAAAATGAAGGTTTCGGTTAACAAAATGGATGGTAATATTGGACTCCCTAAGACATTGTATAAGGTTAAATGCTTTAAGTGTGTAATGAGTGGACATTATAAAAATAAATTTCTTAAGTGGAAATCTTCTAAAGAGAATTGGAAAGGTGGTATGAGTAATGGTTATTTTGATGATGATGATGATGATGAGACTACAAATGGAATGTGAAGGTAAAAAGGTATTAATTAATAGGATGAGTTATCCATCTAATGGATTATGGATAAAGTGGAATAATAGATGTTTTTATGTATTTAGATTCAATAATTATGTTATATAAATGGTGAAATATATAAGTATTGGTCAATTTATGTTTTTTCACTAAGTATTTACAAGAATATTTTGAATTATTATTATAGAGTAGAAATTTTATTTAATGGAAAGGTGATGTTCATGGAAAAAACATGATTAAGGGGAAGATAATCCTTAATATGTTCCTTATGTTAAGATAATTTCATTTGTATAAAGATATATTGGATATGAATATGTAAATTAGATGGTACTTATTACCTTGAAACTAATTAAGGACTTTTTGACAAGTTTTTTATGTTATCATTAATGAAGTTTTCAACATTTTTGGATTTAAGGAATATATCCAATATAATTTGGAATAAGAAAACATGCATGGTTTCAATAAAATTTTTTGGTAATTCAGGTCATTACCATGTTTCAAAAGTATACTTAATGAAGGTATTCACATTTTTGGTATATGATAGATTAAAGGTACTATATGATATATGGGTGATCAATGTTAACCTGATTTTGAGAAATTTAGTGACCTTATTTCTAGATTTTTAGAACTTTATGTTCCAAAAGGGTTACAAGGTTAGCCATTTATGGAATGGTTTATGTTAAACTTTGGATAAGGTTTCATATATTAAAGTATTATCTCACCGTAATATGATTTATTCATATTGGATAACTTGGTCTAACCTTTTGTTGTGATAAAAATAGATAGAATGACCTGTCATTATATTCATGGATCTCATGGTCTGTTAATGCTTTAGAAATGAAAAATCCATATTCATTTCTTGGAATGAGAGATTAAGGGTAAGTTGATCAAGGAACAACAAAGGGTAAGGCTTTCCTAAAATCATGTAAGTATATCTTTTCATGAAAATTAATAAAATTTAGGAAAAGTTATCTTGAAACCAAAAAAATATCCTAGTACCTTTATTTCCAATGAATCAAATGGCCTCTTATATAATCACAGATTTATGGCTTTGTGATTGTTATCTTTCTTCTAACCATGTTCTATATAACTCTCCATCATAAATTTATAGTTATATTTCTCTTCCATGTCCACGTTTTCACTTCCCACCTAAATTCTATGTGGAAACCTAGTTATTTGTTACTTTGGGTAATCATTATGATTCAAACTTTCCCTTTTTAAAGGAAGTTTTAGAATTCATTTTTACGATGTAGGTTTCTATCAAAGGAACTTTCAAGTATTAAACCTTTGATTACTCAGATGAATTTTGCGAACAAAATTCATTTTAAGAGGGGTAAAATGTAATATCCAAATATTTTATGATTTTTTTTCAATTAATTTAATCTTTTTAATATTTTTTATTTCACGCAACACTAAATATAGATTTTTTATATGAAAGAACTAAGTGTGGTTTGTGTTATATGAAACACCAAGTCAATATTTCACTACGCACAACACTTGGATTAAATTTTGTTACATTTAACACTATGTTTGTCTTGTTTTACACACAATGTTGAGTTCCTTAGATTTATTTCATAACATGCATAGCTGAGCTTTACTGAACTACAATATATTATTATTATTATTATTAAAATATTATTATAGTTACCACCTAATAGTTGGAATGGAAGTTATGAATAAGATTAAATAAATTTTGAAAATATTATTTACACATGTATATAAAATTAATCCTTCAGTTATCAATTACTAGAAGTAAATTTAAGAACTATTTGAAAATAAATAAATTACTTTTTTATGAGAAAACTATTTTTTCTATGTTAAAACATAATTTTATATTAATAAATTAAACAAACCACTTTTGATTAATTTTTTTAGTAAAAATTATATATTATATATTCAATCAATATTTTTTATACTCATCCAATAGATTTTATGGATATAAGATAAGAATAAATCCAATTTTAAGAATAAAAAAATGTTTTCTTCTAAAAGGAAATTTTACCTCCTTTTAATAGAGAAACCATTTTAAATATGATTTTTGAAACTTTTATAATTTTTATTTGACAAAATTAACTTTATTTTTGAAATCGGAACAAAAAAATTACATTTGGGTGAATTTTTTGTATTTTTTGTGAAGTTTCATTTTTTGATGAATAATGGGTAATACTGAAATTTAATTCAATTTTTTTTCATATAATTTATTTATAAGGTTAAATTATGTTTTTATTGGATTTAAAGTTAAATTATATTAACTATACATCAATTAATCCAATTTATGTAATTGGAATCAATTTCACTTTGAAATTCCATATAAAAACTTACCAAACTTTTGAACATTTTTACTTTTAAAACCTGCTTTGTCGTCCCGTCTACATGATTAAATTTAAATTATTTTCTAACACTTATATTATTTGAATTTGTAAAAATGGATAAAATATTTTTAATCATCATAATACATAATTTCAAATAATATCAACTATGTTTTTGACAAAAAGGATTAGTGAAAGTAATTAAAATTAATTACAATGATTAAGAGGAAAATTAGCTTAACAATGGACTAAACCTTACACTTAAGGGCCAAAATGACATATTTTTTTTTAAAAAAATCCATTGGTTGGATATATTTATAACCTATGATCCTTTTATCTAATTGGATCCATTATTTTATCCACTTTACATGGTAAAAATGTGGGTGGAATTCATTTTCAAAAATTTACAAGAATGTCACTCCTCCATTATAAAAAGGCACTCACCCCTCCAACTTATTCACACATTTAAATCCATTTGGGTTCACCAAAATCTACTAAAATAATCTCCAAATAATCTCCCTTAATCCTATAAGACTCTATTTTTTCATAAATATATCCAATGAATCCCTTTGATGAAAACCAAAATGAGTTACCCAAAGAAGAAGTGGCATCCTTCCTCAAGACCCTTTGTTTTATTTTCATTCTTCACACCATAAAATATTATTATTCCATGCTTATATATTAACGTAATTATCCTAAATATACAGATATTTTTTTATTCTATGGGTTATACCTACACTTACACACACTTCCATCTAATGATTAACGAACTTACCGTTCTTGTGTACGGTGAACTACCGCCTCACGAAATGGCATTGTTCATTTTTTCTATACCTCCTCTCGTGGTTGGGAATTATGATGGAAAATATATTTTATATGTTATATATTATATTTATTATTTATTTATTCTTCTGAAATTATTATATAAAATATACCTTCATGCTTTCCATTTTGTGTAAATATGATAACTTCGTTTGTGGATGTGTGAACTACCGTCTCCTCAAAGCGATGTGATTCGTTCACGCTTTACATGGAATGTATTAAAGATGAGTTTAGTAAAAAATTATTATATATATGATATAATTATTCTACTATAATTAGTATATATATACATATATACATATATTTTATTTACTTAATTTCTTTCAAAATGATAAATAAACGAAAACAACGTTCATGCATACGTACGGCCTACCGTCTCCATGAACGGTGTATTCCATTTAATATTTATATATTTTATAGATTGTTATAAATATTTATATAATGAATATATATGATATATAAATCATTTTTTACATTAGTTAAATAATTAAATCATGATATAAGCAATATTATCAAGAATAATAAGTCAAAACACGTACGATAAACAAAGTGGTTATTACCCAAAATGTTACTTTAACATGAAATTGTTAATAAATGGGTAATATAAAGTCATAAGTGAATAATATATGGTATTATATAGAATAATATGGCTATTTATAATAAAAATATATTTATTATACAGGATTTTTGAATTTTTCCAAAGAAAAGTCAATACTTAAGGTAAGGGAATTTCATCTCACTTTTTATTTCTGTGAGATACATGAAATATTCACCAATTTATTATTTTGTGTGGTGTATATAATACCCTATGACATGTTAAATTATTAATTAAATTTATTTATTGATATCAAAATCTTTAATTGATGTTATTCTTTAATGGGGATCACAATTCTAAAGTTACTCAAGTAGTAATGGTTTTCTCGTCTCACTTTTATTTATGTGCCACTTATGCCTTATTCACCACTAATTTATTTTGTGTGGGGTATATACTACTCATGAATTTATTATATTATTATTATAATTAAAATTTATGGTTATTTATATATCCATTTTATGATATATCATTCATGGGGTTTATGGATCAAAAGTTATCAAATTGGTAAAGCAATTTTGTCTCAATTTTACTTCTTTGAGATACATGTCATGTTATGAACCTATATTTTTATATGTTGTGTATATACTACCTATTGGAATGTTATATAATGAATCTCCTTATTTTCATGATATTTTAATATTCATTTTATTTTATTCTTTCATGGGGATTCTGATTCAAAGTTACCAAAGTAGTAATATTTTATTTCTACAATCTGATCATTTATTAGGATTATTAAGGATTATGATTACATTGATGAAATATTATGATCCATATCTCAATAAAAATCACGAATTTTATTCTCCTATGGTTATCCATGATATATTCATGTATTATTACTATTTTTCACTCTTTGGTACTTAAGATAATTAAGAAAATGTTTTTTATAAAAATCCGACTCCTTTTAGTCATAAATATGTGTTATTTAAAAACTGTATTTTCTAATAATGTTTTCAAAAATGTTTTATTATTATCCTATTATGTTTAAAACACATTTATACCCATGTTTTAACTTTTTTAAAAATAGTTTTAAAATGAATGTTTGGAGTGTATGGACTTACCCGATGTCATGACCATCATTTACTTGAAGTTTTCTTTGTAAGTTTATAAGGTTATTTTTAAAGATTTTTTTCCTAATATTCTATAAATTTATTTAATTTAATTTTTTTTCACAGAAAAATGTTTTCAAAAATGTTTTATGTTTAAGGAGTGCTTTAAATAATTTTTAATCGTTTTTTTGTATGCTTTCAAAAGGCTATTTTAAAATAATATGATTGCAATGATTTCGATATTTCTTTATAAGTTTTCAAAAAAAAAATATAAAAAATTGTTTTCAAAATGATTTCAAGCCTTCTTTTTAGGTTTTCAAATTATTTTAAAAGAAAAAGGTTTTAAATTTTTTTATGATTTCTTTATGAGTTTTAAATGTGCTTTCAAAGAAAAAGGTTTTCAAAGTATTTTCGATATTACTTTATAAGTTTTCAAAGATATTTAATAAAAGTTTTCAAAATATTTTATCTTTAAAAAAAATCATAGTGGAAAAGATATTTTCCTCAAAAAAATGTTTTAAATAAAATTGAAAATAATTATTTATAAGAAAAGGATTTGTAAATGGTTTTATAAAAAGGATTTTCAAAGATAGGATATTTTTCTTAAGAAATGTTTAATGTGATATTTAAAAGTAATTATCCATATAAGATGAAATAATTTGTTATAGTTTATTATTTATTGGGGATATAATCCAATAATACCATTCATATTTTTTCTTGAATGGTTTATGTTTTGATGGAATGATGTTTATGACACCCATTTCTCTTTCACGATTTATATGATTTTTAAACCCACTTCTTTTCACGGTTTATTCTTTGATTAAATGATTATGAGACCTATTTATTTTCCACATGTAATTATAAGATGAAATTTTTATGATACCCATTTCATTTAATGGGTAATGATATTATGTTTATGAAACCCATCTATTTTTATGGTTCATGTTATGATGTAAGTTTTATTATCTTGTGTAAAATGTATAATTGATTTTATTATGTGAAGGGTGGGACCTATATCTCCCTTTAATGCATTGGATAATGATTTTTATCTCATATAATAATGATGGGAAACATATCAATGAGATTGATCCAAAATGGGGAATAGGTGTGTCTTGATCCACTATAGGAAGATAGAAAAACATGTTCCACTATAGGAAGATGGGGAAACCTGGTACACTATGGGAAGATGGGTAAACCCAATCCCTTATATGGAAAGGACTACAACTGAGGATGGCGGTGTGTCCCGCCCAGTAAGTGTAGTCCCCATAAAGTGTCCTGGTAAGTTTTTTTCAATGAGCCTTGACTTATAAGGAATGATATTACATGTTTATGTGTTTTACACAAATTCTATGTCTTATTCCTATTATATGATCACATGGTTCATGTTCCTGATTATATTATGATTCATGTATTATAAACTAAAAATCTTTATGCCATGTCTCATGTTTTTTATCTTTGATATACAGGGTATGATCTTAAAATGTTATTCTCATGTTCTCATACCCTTATGTTCATGTTATGCCTATATATATCCTTTATTTACCCTTACTGAGCATTCTAGATCTCCCCTTTCTTATTTTTCCTTTCCCCAAGCTATAAAGAAAGGTTTTAAGTTGAAGCACTAAAGGTTAATATCTTTGTGGGAAACTTTTAAGATATTTCACCAAGTTAGAATATTTTGTTCCAAGTTTTCAAAGAAACTAAACTATTATGTTCCCCATGCATGTACTTTTGTAATGTGCTGAATATTAATAAAAAATTATGTAATATCCATTTATTTTAATCATAGGTTTCTATAATCAAGGAGGATTTAAAAGATGATAAGTTTCTACAGAATAAGGTAGCAGATATTCCAAAGTTAATTTTTTTTGAAGATGGAGTTATAAGTTTTGGAACCTAGATATGTGTCCCATCAAATATAGAACCGAAGAGAGAAATTATAGATGATTCAAAATATATCATTCTTCTCTATTCATCTAGGAATCGCTAATATGTATAGATATTTAAAGCAAAATTTTTGATGGGATAACATAAAGATATAGATTTTATAGTTTGTATCATGATGCTTAATATTCTAGTAAGTAATGGTGGGATGATAAAATTATAAAGGTATAATGCAACCATTTCCAATACCGAAATGTAAATGGGAAAAAATAACCATGGATTTCATCATAGTACTCCCCCAAACACCTAAAGTAAATAACATTATCTGGGTGGTAGTCGGTCACCTTACCAAATCAACACATTTCATCACCATAAAGTAAGATTTCTCTCTTGACCAACTTTCCAATATATAAATAAGATAAGTGGTAAGGTTTTATGGGGTGACACTCTCTATTGAATCTGATTGAGATCTGAGACTTAACTCAAGATTTTGGAGAAGAATTTAACAATTGTTGAATACAAAACTGAGCTTCAACACTGCTTATCACCATCAGATAGATGGCTGGTCTGAAAGGAACATTCAAACTCTATAATATATACTAAGATCATTTTCAATGGATTTATAAGGATATTATAATAATCACCTTCCCCTGGTGGAGTTCCCATATAACAATGGTTTCAATTAGAGAATTCAAATTGAACCTTACGAGGCTTTGTATGGGAAAAGGTGTCAAACTCTAACATGCTGGGATGAAGTTGGAGAGAAGAAGCTGATGAGACCTAATCTTATCCAATTGATGATAGAAAAGGTTCAAACCATTCAGCATCAAATGAAATCCTCAAAAATTTTATATAAAATATGTGTATGAAATCTTCAATAAGACATGGAGTATTATGTCGATGATAAATTATTCCTTTGTATATCACCATGGAAGAAATATGTGAGGTTTAGGAATAAGTGAAATATTATTCCAAGATACATCATCCCCTTTTATATCCCTAATCACACCATAGCTATGCTATATTGACTAGCACTCCCACCTAACCTATCTCAAGTACATGATGGGTTTAATTTATCCCTTTTGATAAAGTACATACCAAACCCCTAACATGTACTGAATCCATAGGTGGTATCATTAGAGAATGATATTTTATATGAGGATAAACTGGTGAAGATCTTAGATCATGTGGATAAAGTTCTATGAAATAAGAAAACTCACCTGGTAAAAGTTTTTTGACAGAAACACAAGTTTGAGGAAGAGACAATTGAGCTAGAATAAGTGATAAAATATAAGTAACCTCATATTTTTTAGTGTACTAAATGAAAGTTTCATGGGTGAACTTTATAAAGGGGGAATAATATAACGACCCAAGATTTTATAAATAAAATTACATTTGAGGTTAAATTAAATACCTTATTAAGTAATCAAGTTATAGAAAACACATGAACTTATTTGTTTTTTTGGAATATTATATCCTATCAAATTTGAAATACCCTTAAGCATCATAAACATTAATAATACAGTCATTGAAAAATTATATTATGATTAGTATATATTAAGGGTTATGAAAAATAAAATTGACATGGACAAAGGAAGTGATGGCCTTGACTAGTAGGATCATACCCTATGAAGCCCATTAATTAGAGATTACAAGGGAGATATAATCTCTAGGATTTTCTATTAAACAATCCCAATATAATATTAAAAAACTAAAGAATGATAAAAACCATTTACAAGATAATTTCAATCTCATCAATAGCATGACCCAAACCATGTTCTTTGAGCCATCCTAGGAAAATATTACCATCGCACACCATACCCTTAGGTGGTTTTCTGGTGTAATGAAGGGATATGTATCTCAAACCTAAAATATTGTATATATATATATTTTATTTTATTTGAAATAATAATTATATTTATTTCTTATTTATTTTGATTTATAAAATATTAAATAATTATTTTTCAAAAGATTATATTTCCATACGATAAAACTCGAATTGTATTTTTAGGTAATAAGAAATTTCAATTAAGATATTCCTTTTTAAGAATTCATGAATTTTAAAAATAAATTATATTTTAATAAAATATTATTATTAAATAATATTTATTAAGTATACTTGATAATATAATTTTATGAAGTCAAAAATATTTTCTATAAGGGTCAGAAAATAATTATTGTCAAAAAATAGTATTTTTCAGTAAATGGGAATTTTCATTTAAAAGAATAAATTATCATATTTATATTTTTATTTGGATAAAATAAATATTATTTTTGGATTCATCATGTAAAAATTATCCAATGGTTAATTATTCAAAATCATCTAATACAGTCAATTTTTTGAGAAAAAATTAAATATAGTATAAATATACAATATGTATTATGACATCCTAATGACACAAAATTGATGTAATATATTCCATAAAAGGAATATACAACCAAATATATTTTTACCATTTAAAATAATTTATTTTTAGGCTATTTTATTAATTTTATAAATCCTTCATGAATCCTCCAAAACCTATTTTATATATTAAGGTTTTAAAATAAATTCTTTACAAACATGACTAACTTCCAAATCACCAAGGGTAATATTTTAATGATTATATTTATTATAATTATAAAATTATTAAAATCACACTAATTTTTTAGAAACCAAGGGTAAAAAAC
The DNA here is from genome assembly GCA_963277665.1 of Viscum album. NCBI lineage: Eukaryota > Viridiplantae > Streptophyta > Magnoliopsida > Santalales > Viscaceae > Viscum > Viscum album. Next base: position 1,620,649,128 of record OY728163.1, on the reverse strand, counting down.
ATGGGGAGTTTTTTGGTTTTCATTAATTTATTATATGGTATCCTAAACCTAAGTTTAGGAAATAATAAAGAACTCTCCTCACTTTTCTAATATAAACCCACCCAATAACCCATTTTTATTCATTAAAAACCCTTTTATCTTTTCCTTACTCTTCCCTTATCTCTCTATATAACTCCCATGGTTACTTGAGCTCTTAAGAATCTCCTCCTAAGCTTTTTTAAACACCCTCTCAAGGTAAGGGATCCTCTCCTTATCCTCTTTATTCAAGAACCTAATTTATTTTATGCCTTTTTATTTAAAATTAATAATTTTGTGATATGTTTTTTCATGTGCATAATATTTTACTTTTAATATACAAATTATGATAAACCCCTTTCTCTCTCATTAAACCTTTTATGAATCTTTAAGTACTACCATTATGCTGTTGAAATTTCATTGTGATTTTTCGTGCCAAATGATTGTGAAGTGAATTCATGTACCAATTTACACTCATGAGTATTCAATTATATGAAACTATACCTATTTTATTGTTGAATTAAATGTATTTAATCCCCATAATAGTGGGGTTAATATAGATGAAATACATTCTTATTTTATATGATCTATATGGAACACTTATGTATGTACATGATATGATTATGATGGGTGTACCCAGATAGGACTCCAATGCATTGGTTAAAGTTTTAATATCATGGTATGTCATTTAAGGTGTATGGAAGGTTATCATAAGCACACTGTGTTATGATTTATTTTTGTTTAACCTTGACTTGTTCTTATGATTCCATGTTTTAATTTGTTTCCACATTCCTATATTATCTTTATGTTGTCATGTTATACCATTATTCATTATTCAAGATTATGATTCTAACATCTTATATTACATCGTTATGCCTCTTGCATCACATTTATTACTTTACCATATTCCATTATTTTTTATCCCCTTATTGGGATTTATATCTCACCCCTTTCTTATATACATCCTCAGGTTATCTTGTGAAGTTTTAGAGGAACAATGGATTTTAAGAATATGTTATGGAAGTTTTGAATAATATCATTGTATCCATATTTTATGATGTTATATTATGTACCTAATATCCCAAATACACTAGGTCTCTCGATCTTCTGGGTTTTATTAAGTGAAAATTTATGTAATAGTCATGAATTAATGTGTAATAAAGATATGGGTTATCATACTTAGTGTAAAAAAAGAAAATTCAGAAGTGGGAAGAAATGGATGATAGGAGTTACAAAATGAAATTTAAAATTAATTTATGGAATAAAGTTACTTGGTAGTTTGAAGATGAAGATCATGTAGTAACCAATTGATCATTTGATCTCTATGTCATTCACAGATTCCACATAAATGATGGAAGACTAGGTTTGAACTATAGAAATTATTTTATTTGATTATAAATCATTCAACCTCAATAACCATTTAATATTAAACAAAAATGATATTAGAACACTATAGAAACTATAATGGGATCTCTTAAATAAAAAAACTAAAACTAAAATAAAAATTTTATAAAAAAATATACTTGTTTATTTTAGAATACTAAACATAAACTTAAGGAATAGATCACAACTCAAAAAAATATATATTTACTAAAATAGAGAAAAAAACTATCATAATATAAGTATATATGTATTAAAAGGATGTAAGTGGGAATAATGATATCATGTAGGTAAATGGTAGGAACTACTCCCCTATTTTCCTTCTGTTATGGGTTCGTGCTTTGTGGCCTCACTAAATGTGTTGGTTTTCACTCGGCCTACGAGCTTGCCTTTTGGGAAAAAATTGGTTTTTTAAATCATTATTTTTTCTTATTTTTTAAGAAGAAGTAAGTAAATAAAAAAATACACAAACATAATAAAATAAAATAAAATAAAACAACTATGTATAGGTCATGTTGCCTTATGGAAAGTGCTTAGTTTAAATTTGTTAGCTCGACTTGGACCCCCCAACTTATCATTTATTATCTTGGTCATAGTTTTTATTATTCAACTCCTATTTAGTTTCATCTTTATAGAATGAATCTATGAATGAATTTAACCTATGACTATTGATATTAATGATATGACTACTAGTGGGATCTGAAATTTCAATATCCCCATGGGGGTAAACATGATATACAGTGTAGATCCCTAACCATCTTGTCCTCAACTTCTTTGGATATAAATGAAGTTTAGAATTGTATAGAATCACATATTTCACTAATTAAATGTTTTTGAATTTAATATTTTTAGATTTATATTCTTGAACTCAATATTTTTTTATCCTTTAATCTTCATAAGCCTTTATCCTAAATTCTTCAAGTTCATTAAGGTCCAATTTACACTTTATTCTAGCTAATAAAATGTCAAAAATCAGTTTTTTTATTTCCCAAAAATCCTTGTGCTTAATTTCAACTAGTAAATGAAAATATTTTTCATAAATAAACTAATATGGTGTCATGTTTATGATGGTTTTTACAGGTTTATATATACCCAAAGAGAATACAAGAGATTCATAAACTAATATAACATAGAAGGGTTTGCATTTATTTTAGTAATATACTTTATTTACTTATTTTTCAACTCATATTGACCATTTGTTTGAGAGTGGTATCTTATGGAGACTTTTTGAGAGTTCTAATACTTGGGAATTAGTTCCAAGAAGGTACAATTTCATAAATGGGTTACATGGCCATTGATGATAATCTAAGAAATTATAAATCTAGAAAATATGTTTTCTTTTAGGAAGAAAATCATAGCCTGGTGATCATTGGACTTAGTGGGAATGGACCCAACCCATTTCGACACATAATCAATAGCTAAGATGATAAAGAGATATCCACTAGAGTTGGGGAAATATTTCATAAAATCATTTCCCTAATAATCAAAGATCTCTAAAATAAAAAATGGATTAATAACAATTTGGTTTTTTTTAGTGATGGATATTAATTATTGACACAAAGTATAGTTTTGAAAAAAAATATTAATACCTTGATAGGGTAGGCCAACAAAACCACTTTTTTGAACCTTTGTAATGGTTTTATTTGTGTAAAAGTGACCTACACATGCCTCTATATGACACAAATTGAGAACATACTCTTTACCAACCTCTAGGATACATATCCTAATAAATTAATTAGTAAAACCCTTGTAGAGTTATGGATCATCAAACACATAGTTTTTAACATCTAAAATAAAGTTCCTCCAAGCTTAAGTCCTTAATAATTTTAGAATGGAGCCTGTCACCAAGTATCTTCCTATATCAATATACCATGGGCAATCACTTGCTATAAATAAATACACTCATCAGGAAATATGTTACGAATTCTTCTCTTTAAAGGTACCCAATCTAGGTCATCAATAAAGGAAGATATATAATAACCCCCCTGAGTCCTACCTCCAGTAGGCCCCAGGTTCACAACTATCATCGAGGGTATAAAAATATCACATATAGAAGGAATTAACCTCAATGGTAATAAGGATTGATATATAGGATAATAAACCATAAAATAACTTCATTATATAATATTAAAGTGAACCAAAACCATCCCATAATTCATGAAACAAATTTAATAAATAAAAATAAAATTCTTCTATGTCACGACCCATCCTCGGGGCCCGTGCCGTGACTACCCCAAGTCCGCCTTCCATAGTCCAGGGGCTGGCGACTAGCACCAAAGGCATAAATCCTGATAAAAGGGAAGGCGTTGACTTTATAAGTAAACAAACACCACATAGTACGCAAACTAAAGTAAACGCGAAGTAAACAGAGTAAAAAAGTAAGTGCTGGAAAGTAAATGGGCCAGAATACAAACCCAACTGAAAGTAAAGTACAACTTAAAAGAAAGTACTGCAGTAGAAAGGTAAAGCAGCAACTCCGAGCCGTCCTCTGGTAATCCCACCTGAAGGGTAGGTACAGATAGTCTCCTCAGCTCCTCGGCTCCAGCCGTCCGCTCCGAGTACGTCCCGTCCAGTGATCCACCTACAGGTACCGTACAGCTCCACGAGCCTCCACCTCGATTAGCGTTATCCATCGTCTGCATCCAATACAATGTAGTGCGGGCATAGCTCGTGCAGGGGTGAGTATGCGATACTCAGTAGGGACCCCGAGACCCCTGAAGGTCTCCCAGAATCCATGAAGGATAAACCACAAAGGAAATATACAATCACAAAACATCAACCAACTATACTTAGGTATATGCCCATACATATACCTAAGTCATAAATTCCAGCTTGGTTCCAGCACACGAGCCCAAGTTCAACCCAATCCATAGAGGAAAGCACAACCCAATCCACACAGGAAAGCACAACCCAATCCACACAGGATAGAAAGTCAATCATAATGAAGTTATTGATTGAAAATAAAGACTCAGATCACACAGGTATACACTTCGTAAGGTGATAGAGATGATCAGATGTATCCACTGATTCATCTAAGTTGTCGGACCCACATAGGATATAAGACCATCTAAGCTGTCGGACCCACACAAGATACAAGATCAGCTACTCTATTGGACCCACACAGGATACAAGTACAGAGGTCAATACTGTCAGACCCACATAGGATACAAGAACAGTAGTCATCGTCATCGAACCCACGAATAATTCTAGTATGGTAGTCCTCATCGTCGAACCCATGGAGGATTCCAGTACGGTCATCATCACTGTCGAACCCATGGAGGATTCCAGTACAGAAGTCGATGCAGTCGCAGCCAGCTCTAGGGTTCCCGCACACAGCACGCTCGATTCCAGGAGAGTCTACTCCACAAGCCAAGGGGTCGATACATCAATTGTCACGAAGTCCAAAGTTGATGTATCACAAAGTTCTGTCTCGTCAAAAGGAACTCAAAGCAACAGATGGCGTGTCAATCGGACGCCCGCTTTGAGAGTTATTGGATTTTTCATCACAGGGACCCAGCGTGGGCGATCTGGCCCGGCGCGGGCGGTCCGGCCCGGCGCGGGAGGCCCGGCCCGCGTGGCTAGTGGCTCGGCCTTCGGTCGAGCAGGATGCGGGGGGGGGGGGGGGGGGCTTCCCCCATTTATTGAGAAATGGAGGCCCATATTGGGGGGCCCTCCCTTACCACCTGTCGAGGGTTATGACCCCCGGACTTCCGGAAAACGGCCGATCCTAATGGCTGGCCGGAGTGCCGCCGCGGGACCTGCTGGTCCCGCCTCTTGGAGCGCCGGCGGCCAGCGGAGTCTGACCACCCTCCTCCACACCGCCGCGCCCCTCCGCCGCGCCCCTCCCTTGGCCACTGCTTCCTTTGGCTTCACCGGTGCGACGTGACGGCGCCACACTCCTTCGCCACAGCCCGCTCCAGCCGCGGTTCCCTCGTTCCCGCGCGGTGTCATTGCACCGCACCACCTCAATTCCAAACCATGACAGTGATCAACATAAAAAGGGGAGGAGGTTCATCCGGGTTTGTGCAGTCCGACCCCCTCCCGTTATATTGATAACAGGCGGCCAAAATAAAATAACAATGAACGTCAAAATAAAACTAGAATGATGAAACAACCCCTACCTAAAAGAAGTTCGAGGAAGCTAGCGTCATGGAATATGGCGTTGCGGGTGAGGCTCCATATACATCTACGGAGAACGTCCATGGAAGAAGTAGTGTCTCCCTTTCTTTGATGCAGAGGGAAGATGGAAGGCGTGACGACGTTCTTCGTGTTCTTCAATGAGGAAGATGAAGTTCTTCAAAGTAAAGAATTCTCCCTCTCTCAATTCTTCACACAAAACATCAACCCAAAATAAAATAAGGCTTTGACTTATTTTATTTACAAATGCCAACATTTTTTAAAATTCAAAAGTTGAATTCACCTAATTAATTAAACTTGTGTTGTCAAATTAATTAGGTTTTTAGTTGTCATGCATTAATGTGGAAGAGTTACTTAACTCATGTGGGGGGGGTTAGAGGTGTTAGGGAATTTGAAGGGGTGGGGATCATGTGGTCCCCACCTCACTAATATCCTATCAAGAGAAGTTAGAATTTTAGTGGGTCCCACCCCAACTCCCACACATGGGGTTTAACCACTTAAGTGAAATAAAATTTGTAACACAATTTTATTTCTCTTTATACTTAATCCACTTTTTTTTAAACAACTCTTCCTGAGTAAACGCAACTCCAATAAAGGTCTTCTTAAGCAATTACCAGTGCTGCGGTTTCATCGGTGCCCTCAGATTTCGATTCCAATCACTAGTTAAAAAGTTAGAAATACCCACTCGTTTGTTCACTGAACGTACCTGAGCTAAACTTCGGAAATTGATTCTGGGCACACCAGGCCTTGGAATCAGGTGTCGTCAGAAACTGCGTAGTTGTAAAATACCAAAGAATTTATGAAAAAAAATTCCTTGAAATTTACAGGTCTTTACATTACTCCCACCTCAGGGATTTACGTCCCCGTAAATATACATCAAAAACTAGGGAAAAAAATGAGGGTACTGTGCACGCATCTGAGCCTCCCGCTCCCAAGTGCTCTCTTGGAGGTTCCCGTGCTGCCACCTGATGCGTACTAGAGGAATCGACTGCCCACATAGGACCCGCTCCTGTCAATCCTCGATCTCCACTGGGACCTCCACAAAAGTCGCCCCGTCATCAATGTCCAGCTCCCCATGGTCGATGATATGCGTTGGGTCGTGCACGTATCTCCTCAGATGAGATACGTGGAAGATGTCATGCACCCGGTGCAACTGAGGTAGAATATCCAGACGATAATCCACCTCGCCTATCCTACTGAGAACCTAAAATGGTCTGATGAAGCATGGAGATAACTTTCCACCCCAGCCAAATATCTGTAATCCACGTTGAGGTGAGACCCGTAAGAAAACGTGGTTGCCATCCTCAAACTATAGTGATCTCCGCCTCTTGTCAACATAAGACTTTTGTCGGCTCTGAGATGTCCTCATCCACTCCTGGATAACCTGAACCTTCTCTATCATGGCCTGGACCATCTCTGGTCCCACAAGTACTGACTCCCCAGGGTCTGTCCAGCACAGAGGTGATCTGCAAGGTCGGTCGTACAATGCCTCGTATGGTGTCATCTCGATGGTGGAGTGGTAGCTGTTGTTGTACGCAAACTATACCAAAGGTAGGTGATCCTCCCAGCTGTGACCAAAGTTGAGGACACATGCACGAAGCATGTCCTCGAGAGTCTGAATGGTCCTCTCCGTCTGACCATCCGTCTGAGGGTGGAAGATGGTGCTCAGGCGTAGCTGCGTATCGAATGCCTCTTGCAACCCCTTCCAAATCCGGGAAGTAAAGAGAGCATCTCGATCGGAGATGATAGATGATGGCACACCATGAAGCCGTACGTCTCCTAAACATAGAGGTGTCCCAAGCTCTCCACTGATCCCTTCTCTCTGATGGGTAAGAAGTGGACCGACTTGTTGAGTCGGTCGACAATCACCCAAATGGAGTCATGACCTCTGGAAGTACGTGGAAGTTCAGTCACGAAATCCATAGATATCCCGTCCCACTTCCACTCCGGGACCTCCATGTTCTGTACCAAGCCTGATGGTATCTGGTGATCCGCCTTCACCTGCTGGCAGGTGAGGCATCGAGAAATGAACTCTGCCACAGCCTTCTTCATACCCGGCCACCAGTGCTGTCATCTGAGATCCTGGTACATCTTCGCTACTCCTGGATGTACTGCTAAAGGGGAAGTGTGAAACTCTCTTAGAACCTCCTCCTGTAAAGCATCTGGTACCGTAGTACATCCTCTGAAAAGAATGACGTGCTCTCCTCCTACAAAAAATCCATCAGGTTCCTGTCCTGTGGAAATCTGTGCACGCTGCGTCTCACAGTCAACGTCCCCATGTTGTGCCTCTCTGACACACTGAAGAAGTGGAGGAGTGACTATGAGGGACTGAAGAAAGTTTGCCCCATCTCTATCCACAAAGGATATCTGTAAAGTGGCTAACTGCTCTGTCGCCTCTCCAAGTAGCTAAATTCCCATCCTCCTGCTGAGAGAATCGGCTACTATGTTCCCCTTTCTAGGAGTATAGACTATCTCAAAGTCATAGTCCTGGAGGAACTCGAGCCATCGTCACTGTCTCAGGTTCATGTCCTTCTGTGAGAAGATGTACCTGAGACTCTGGTGGTCAGAGTAGACTGTAAAGTGCTCTCCCATCAGATCGTGTCGCCACATCTTCAGAGCAAAGACCACTGCTGCTAACTCCAGGTCATGGGTAGCATAGTTCTATTCATGCTGCCTCAACTGTCATGATCCATAGGTGATCACTGCCCGCTCCTGCATCAGGACACACCCAAGTTCGGTCCCTGATGCATCGCAGTAGACTATGTGCCCTACTCCCTCCTCTGGTATCCTCAAGATGGGTGCACTGGTCAATCTCTGTCTCATCTCCTGGAAGCTCTTCTAACATCTATCTGACCACATGAACGGTTTCCCCTTCTTCGTCAAAGCTGATAGCAGTGCTGCAACTATAGAGAAGTCTGGCACAAATCTCCAATAGTATCCAGCCAGACCCAGGAAACTCCGCACCTCCATCACGCTCCTGGGTGGCTCCCAAGCTAGCACTGCCTCGATCTTCACAGGATCCACTGCAACTCTCGCCTCAAAGATGACGTTCCCCAAGAAGTGGACCTCCCGAATCCAGAATTGACACTTCGAGAGCTTACCATAAAGCTGGTGCTCTCGGAGTGTGTCCAGTACAACCTGAAAGTGGTCGGCCTTCTCCTCCTCATTAGTTGAGTAAATCAATATGTCGTCGATGAATACTATGACAAATCAATTGAGGTAAGGCTGGAAGATCCTATTCATGAGACTCATGAACACTTTTGGAGCATTGGTTATTCCGAAAGGCATAACCAAGAACTCATAGTGGCCATACCGACACCTGAAGGTCGTCTTCTGTACATCCTCATCCCGAAATCTGAGCTGATGATAGCCTAACCTGAGGTCTATCTTCGAGAACCATCATGCTCCCTTGAGCTGATCGAAGAGGTCGTCCATCCTCGGTAGTAGATACTTGTTCTTCATAGTCACCTGATTTAGGCAACTGTAGTCGACACATAGTCATAAGCTCCCATCCGCCTTCTTGGCGAACAAAATCGGGAAAGCCTAGGGTGAAACACTAGGTTGAATGAATCCCTTGACCTGCAAGTCCTCCAGCTGTACCTGTAGCTCTTGAAGCTCAGCAGGAGCCATCTGATATGATGGGGTAGATATTGGGGATGTCCCGGGGTACAGGTCAATGTATAAGTCTACCTCTCTATGAGGAGTTAGTCCTTGAACGTCATCAGGAAAAACGTCCGCATACTGATCCACCACAACAGGAAAACTCGGACTCCACACGTCAACTGCTCCTAGGATGAACCTAGCCAACTGATGAGTGATCGGTTGTACTTTCCTCTGCATGAGTCCATCCTGCACTGCAAAGGCTCCCTTCTCGCCGGTGAAGGTGAACAATCTCCCATCTGTGTGGACACACCGCACCTTGTGCCTAATACAGTCGATCTGAGCATGGACTGTAGATAACCAATCCATGCCCAAGATGACGTCTTAAGGCCTCGACGTCGCTACAAGAAGATCCCAGCCAAAGATATCACCTCCTAGAGTAATCTCACACTGCTGGCACCAGTGGATAATCATCGAGTCTTCTCCAGTACGAGTCTCTAGCCATAAGGATCAAGCCAATGACTCCGTCAGAATATCTGAGCTTTGAACAAGGGCAGCGGTAATGAAAGAATGACTCGCTCCTGTGTCTATAAGAACTGCAACAAGAGTGGAGTAGCTAAAGAGAGTACCTCTAATCATCTCAAGTGCATCTTGGTCGTAGGCCTCCAATGCCTGAAGCTAAGCCTGCCTCTATCCTCCAGCTCCCTGTGGTCGGGGTGGACCTCCTGGTGGTGGTGGTGGTAGAGCCTCAAAGCATCGCCCACCACCTGATGCTTGGCCAACTCCTCTGCCTCATCCGCCTGCTCCCTGCGGACCGCCACGGTCGAACCTATGCCTCTGCCTGGGTGGTCCCTCATCAGTCTGTTGTTCCTCTACATGGCGGGTCAGGCAGTCATGAGCCATGTGGCCCTGTCCGCCGCATGCATAGCACTGTCTGCTCCTCGGAAGGCTGGCTTTATGCCATGTGCCCCGCACCTCTGAGCCAGTATCCTGAGGTCATCCGCCTAATGGTCTGGTCCGTTTGGACCCCTGTGACATCTGTCGATTGCCAGCTGCAAAAGACCCCGCTACGTGTCGCCCTACGGCAGGTCTCGCTGCTGGTTTAGGCTCAGCAAGAAATCTCTCTACAAGAAGGGCTCTCTCCAGTACTTCTGCCTGCGTCGGAATGCTGAGGGAGATCATCGATGCCCTGATCTCATGCCTCAGTCCCTGCTCGAAGGTCCGGGCCCGGAAGAATGGGTCCTGTACCATGTCCGTGGAGTAGCGTGAGAGGTCGGTAAATCTCGCCGAGTACTGGGATACTATCATGATGCCCTGCCGCAGTTGTAGTAGCTCCTGAATGCGCACCACACGAAGGGTGGCTGGAACGAACTCCGAGGGAAAGAGGCTCTCGAAGTCCGTCCAAAGAAGATATGCATCGCCGTGCACCTGGAGCATCAAGCTCCACCATCTACCTGCTGCCACGTGCAGGAGACTCGCCGCAAGGATCACCATGAGGTTAGCTGGTGGCCCTACTAATCTGAAAACTCGAACAATAGCCTCCAGTAAATCCTCCTCTGCCTGAGGGTCTATCTCCCCATGGAACCTGGGCGGTCTCTGATGCTAAAACTCGTGCAGTGCACTCAGGAAACGTGCACTCTCAGCTGCTGGGGCTAGTGAAAACGGTGGCTCGGTGGGTAGAGGTACCACCAGTGCCTCTGCTATATTGGGGCCCTGCACCGAGGCCTCGTCGCTCGGTGGGCTACCATATCGCACAAAGATCGGAACCCTAGCTGGCTGTCATCGTGGGGCCATCCTGAAAAGAAACAGGTGCGCCACAGTCAATATAGAATACCTGGTGAGCTGACACAAAGTAATCACAAAGAAAACTTTTGAAACACACATGCAATCAATGTTTTCATGCATTGAGTCAGAAATTAGAAGTTAGGGTCCTGGTGTATGGATACATCGGTCGCCGCACTAACACTGGACTCCCTGGACTGATAACCACACTCAATACCCGAAACACTATTGCTTCACAGAGAAGAAATTATCAGATTCCTAAGTTCTGCGGTAGAACCAACTCCTCTGATACCAATTTTTCACGACCCGTCCTCGGGTACCGTGCTGTGACTACCCCAAGACCGTCATCCATAGGACAGGGGATGGCGACTAGCACCAAAGGTGTAAATCCCGATAAAAGGGAAGGCATTGCCTTTATAAGTAAACAAACACCACAGAGTACGCAAACTGAAGTAAACACTAAGTAAACTGAGTACAAAAGTAAGTGCTGGAAAGTAAATGGGCTAGAATACAAACCCAACTGAAAGTAAAGTACAACTAAAAAGAAAGTACATCAGCAGAAAGGTAAAGCAGCAACTCCGAGCCATCCTCTGGTAATCCCACCTAAAGGGTAGGTACAGATAGTCTCCCTAGCTCCTCAGCTCCAGCCGTCATCTCTGAGTACATCACGTCCAGTGATCCACCTCCAGGTACCGTCCATCTCCACGATCCTCCACCTTGATCAGCACTGTCCGTCGTCTGTATCCAACACAACATAGTGCGAGCACAGCTCATACAGGGGTGAGTATACGATACTCAGTAAGGACCCTGAGACCCCCGAAGGTCTCCCAGAATCCACGAAGGATAAACCACAAAGGAAAGATACAATCACGAAGATTCAACCAACTCTACTTAGGTATATGCCCATACATATACCTAAGTCATCAATTCCAGCTCGACTCCAGTACACGAGCCCAAGTTCAACCCAGTCCACACAGGAAAGCAGAACCCAATCCACACAGGAAAGCACAACCCAATCCACACAGGATAGCAAGTCCATCATAATGAAGTTATTGATTGAAAATCAAGACTCAGCTCACACAGGTATACACTTCGTAAGGTGATAGAGATGATCAGATGTAGCCACTGATTCATCTAAGCTGTTGGACCCACATAGGATACAAGACCAGCTAAGCTGTCGGACCCACACAGGATACAAGACCAACTACTCTATCAGACCCACACATGATACAAGTAAAGAGGTCAATACTGCCAGACCCACATAGGATATAAGAACAGTAGTCATCAACGTCGAACCCACAGATAATTATAGTATGGTAGTCGTTGTCGTCGAACCCACATAGGATTCCAGTATGGTCGTCGTCGTTGTCGAACCCATGGAGGATTCCAGTACAGAAGTCGATGCAGTCGCAGCTAGCTCTAGGGTTCCCGCACACAACACGCTCGATTCTAGGAGGATCCGCTCCACGATCCAATGGGTCGATACATAAACTATCACAAAGTCCAGAGTTGATGTATCACAAAGTTCCGTCTCGTCAAAAGGAACTCAACGCGACAGACGGTGCGTCAATCGGACGCCCGGTCTGAGAGTTATTGGCTTTTTCGTCCCAGGGGCCTGGTTGGTTTTTAAGATAAAACCAACCCGACCATACTACATCTGCATCCAAACCTCAAGAGGAGTAATCCAAAAGAACAGTCTCACTAAGAGGAATCCAACAAAGTCGACGGCACGTCAATCAGACATCCGGAACTCGAGTTATAAGTGTTTCTGCTCTGAGGGCCCGGTTGGTTTCGTGTTCGAACCAACTCGGCTATACCCGAAGTTCTCCTAAACCCTGAGTGTAATATACCTAAACGACCGTCTCAATCCAACGATCTCAACGCAACTAACGGTGCATCGGTCGGAGGTCCGTAGCCCAAGATATGGGCATTTGAACGGATCTGTCTGAAAACAGGGGGTTTGGGTCTGGTCCAACCCGGCCTAATACCCCTGGGTCGGCCCAAACCAAGTCGACCCGACCTAGGTTTGGGGTCCGGCCCCGTTGGGTGCGGCCCGGCCTGGCCGGCTCGGCCCAGCCCGACGTGGGGGTCCGGCCCGGCGCGGGCGGTCCGGCCCGGCGCGGCCAGCGGCCCGGCCTTTGGCCACTCAGGATATAGGGGGGCGCTATCCCCCTTGATTGAGAAATGGTGGCCCCTCTTGGGGGTCCCGCCCTTGCCACCTGCCGGGGCATACGACCCCCGGACTTCCGGAAAACGGCCGGCCAGTGTGCCACCGCGGGACCTGTTGGTCCCGCCTCCTGGAGCGCTGACAGCCAGCGAAGTCCGGCCGCCCTCCTCTGCATCACCGCGCCCCTTCGCCGCGGCCCGCCCTTGGCCGTGGCTTCCTTCGGCTTCACTGGCGAGGCATGACGGTTCCACACTCCTTCACCGTTTCCCGCTCTGGCCGCGGTTCCCTCATTCCCACGCGGTGTCGTTGCACCGCGCCGCCTCCGTTCCACACCACGATGGTGATCAACATAAAAAGGGGAGGAGGGTCGGCCGTGTTTGTTTGGTCCGACCCCCTCTCGTTATATTGATAACAGGCGGCCATAAGAAAATAACGATGAATGTCAAAATAAAAGTAGAATAATGAAACAACCCCTACCTCAAAGAAGTTCGAGGAAGCTAGCTTCTCAGAATACGGCGTCGTGGGTGAGGCTCCGTATGCGTCGACGGAGAATGCCCGTGGAAGAAGCATCATCTACCTTTCTTTGATGCATAGGGAATATGGAAGGCGTGACAGCGTTCTTCACGTTCTTCAACGAGGAAGATGAAGTTATTCAAAGTAAATAATTCTCCCTCTCTCAATTCTCCACACAACACATCAACCCAAAATAAAATAAGGCTTTGCCTTATTTTATTTACACATGCCAACATTTTTAAAAATTGAAAAATTTGAATTCACCTAATTAATTAAACTTGTGTTGTCAAATTAATTAGGTGTTTCGTTGGGATGCATTAATGTGGAAGATTTACTTAACTCATGTGGGGGGGGGGGGGGGGGTTAGAGGTGTTAGGGAATTTGAAGGGGTGGGGATCGTGTGGCCCCCACCTCACTAATATCCTATCAAGAGAAGTTAGAATTTTAGTGGGTCCCACCCCAACTCCCACACATGGGGTTTAACCACTTAAGTGAAATAAAATTTGTAACACAATTTTATTTCTCTTTATACTTAATCCACTTTTTTTTAAACAACTCTTCCCGTGTAAACGCAACACCAATAAAGATCTTATTAAGCAATTACCGGCACTGCGGTTTCATCGGTGCCCTCGGATTTCGATTCCGAGCACCGGTTCAAAAGTTAGAAAAACCCGCTCGTTCATTCACTGAACGTACCCAAGCTAAACTTCAGAAATTGATTCCGGGCACACCGGGCCTCAGAATCAGGTGCCGTCAGAAACTGCATACTCATAAAATCCCAAAGAATTTAAGAAAAAAATTTCCTTGAAATTTACAGGTCTTTAAATTCTATATAAATAATAAAGGACAACTATATGGGAAATGAATCAACAACAACTTCAACGTTCAATCTAGTAATGTCCATATTGGTCTTCTAAATCCTCCTAGAAAACTAAAAAATAGTTTATTTATACATAGGGTGAGCATATCATGGATAATCAGTAGGATGATACCTAAGGTCTCTAGTACACATGTGAAAAGAGAATACAAATACACTAGTGAACAAATAACAGAACCAACATGAACCAAAATAGGTCGACTAACCAATTTTAGCCTCATTATGGAATTCTCACCAAGTCACATATCCAATATAGTATCATTATATCAAAAGAAAACAAAGTAGAGGCACCCCGCAATCACTTCCCCACTTATTTTCCTTTCACATGACCTAATGTCAAATGTCATATTCTCCCATCCCTTCTATACATATCACATCACATATCTATCCATCTCTAATGTATGCCATGACACATATCTACCTATCCCAAATTCATATAGGGTCTAGAATCTGGTTCTATCATTATTAATCATTACATCACAACCTAATTATATAACTAGGGTAGTAGGGTATCATGAACGTGAAGTACATCAACCTTGTTCCCTCCTCTCACCAGGCATGACCCCCACCACATATCATGTCCTCAAAATCATTGGAAATTCTCCAAAACCATCCAGTGTCAATCATAGGGTGATATCCAACACCAACCCAAATCAATCATTGGGTGATCTACAAAACCAACTCATATCATCACTAATGTTAAAAGTGTGGGGGAAGAGGGGGTATACAACCATCTAATTCACCACCAAACTAGATGTTAGGGAAAACACCTGGAACCCAATTTTTTTGGCATTGGTAAGGTTATCTAACATGGGTGGGGATTGTATAGAAATAACATGAAAATACATGATAGATAGATAAAAAACACCCAATATATGGGTAAACATCAACTGCACTAGCATACTCTACATTAGCACCACTGTACCACATGACATTTATCACAATTGATTACACTGATAAATGTATCACACCACACAGCCACCACACATAACCATACAATGTACACTTTCAGTTACATGTTTTATTTCCACAAACACCCATTTACTAATCCATTTCATTTCACATTAACACAACCGATTCATTTATTAATAATTTTATTTAATCTAATTATCACACATCAATTCCATCTTATTATTTTTCATTTACCAACCCATGTTGTTTCATTTTTAATTATTTTAATTTATTCTATGGATAACTGATCAACTAACTTAACCACACCACATAAAAGCTTACCCATATCATATCCAACACCACCATAACACCTCATATGCCAAGCCATCTCACCACAACCTAACCATATCACCTAAACAACTACACATCACAACCACCACACACCATCCCATGTCACATCCCATGTAAACCAACCATCGCATCATTTCCCAACTCACACTACATACCATCTAGTCACCTTTAACACTAAACAATACTCCACATCACACAAGGAAACATAGAAAACACAAGCACACATAGCAACACATCCCGACTAACACAATTTTTACCAAAATTTCATATTCAAGGGATTTAATATTACATATCATCTTCTTTATCATTGTTATTATCACATAATTTTGAATTTATATATGCATCTAATTCATTATCTATATATATATTTATAGCCTTTTATTCAGGGTAATATCAAAATAGTCAATACAACAATGGTTTCACATACCCATCAACTACAACATAAGAAAGGCTCCAAACAACCGTTATTTTCATCAATTACAACAAGAATGAATATTCACATCAATAATATCATCAAATATAGTAAAACATGTGATTTCTCCCCATTCCCATCGATTTTTATTAATATAATTCATTATATTCATTAATATGACCCTTACCACCCACCCAAAGGAATGAAAATGCATTCAATCTCCACACATGAACATAAATAAGTAGAGAACTATGATCCCCTAATTGAGATAAATATGCTTCACATGATTTTATACACTAAAATAGGGTATGACCACATAGAATGAAATCACCATTAGAAGAAATCAGACCAATGATAGTAGGATTCCATGAATTTGTCTTGAGAGAAATTAACTATGAAATAATTAAGGAAAAATATTCATTTTAGAATTAAAGATATTAAACCATCATGATTTTAGATCTCAATACAAACTTTAATTAACCAATAATGTGGATCTTAATAAATTCCATGTGGAAGGACTCATTAGCAACCTCAGTTGTAAAACTAAATTCAAGGATATTATTATACTATTTTAAATGGACTTTAAATACCCTTAATTAAATATTTAGGACGATATTTATGTTAAAAATTTGTATTCATGACTTTTGGGATATTCTGGAAAAATATATAAATTTTAAAAATTTGGATAATTCTTGAACTAACCACACCAACTAACTTACCACATAAAGGAAAAAAGTGATGGTGTCAATCAACCACATTATAGAACAACCTAGTATGTGAAAAAAAGTGATTATATGTAGTAACCAAGTAACCATGCCAACCGACCGCACGACTAACCAACCTATCACAAAAAAACTGACCATATGAAGCAAATAAGTGATCATTCCAACTGACTTCATGACTATCCAACCTACCACATGAGAAAACAACTGACCTCACAAAACAAACAAGTGATCATTCCAACTGACTATATGACTATCCAACCAAACCTATGAGAAAGTAAATAACCACAAAAAGGAAGGATGGGTATCACATTTAATCAATTTAAAATGATAATAAACTTAGAAAATTTAAGAGGGAAAAGACTCTAAGAACCCTCTTGACTCCACCATAATTTAAAAAACACAAAGGGGGGTTAGAAATACAGGACCTTACATCAGATACCTCTCAAAAAATTATACTCAACAAGGATTTAAAAATGAACTTGAAAATTAAGGTAAGATTCATAAAAAAACATCACATGAGATACCTCTCTATGATCTCATTACACCTCAAACACTACCACTGACCAAACACATCAAGCTAAGAAAAAACATCCACAAATCACCCTTCACAATGAAATCACCATTTTCCACCCATAAAAATACCCCTATCTTCCACATAACCAATCACAAAACCATTTCAAAATATAAATATCCTAAGCTAACAAACACCACAACCATCACACAACACTTCCCCAAGAAAAAAAATCCAGGAAACCCACCCTCTATATGAAGATATTGTCCACTTTGGGTGGGTTTTAAAAAATTTCATAAATATAATGTGTATTGATTATGAAGGGGTTTTCCAATATTTATATTATTCAATATATAGAACACACCACTAGAAATAGAAAAATCTACATCTCATAAATCATAAAGATTCAAACATCACATTATCATAGAAAAACATAACTAGAAAAAACTCAAAAAAACTCAAGATATTATGCATGCATCTATGTCTCATACTCATAAGTACTCTCTTATAATATATCATTACTCCATGGAAAATTAATCAAAGATATTTTTTATCCATACAACACCTTTTACTAATGATACTAGATATCTACTGGTTACTCCATTGTAGTATCCCATGTTTTGGACCGGGTTGAAAATTTCAAGGGGTTTTGAAATTTTTATTTGATGGATAGAAAAACATTAAAAAATATACATAATTTAAAAGTGAGCATTGGAACACTTAAAACTGATGCTTTTAGAAATAGTTTAAGGTCTGATAGATTTCTTGGGTGTTCTGTTGATCTTCAGAAGCATCGGGCTTTGAAAAATATTTTTGGGAAGGATAAGGTTGAGATGCATAGTTGGCACACGGTTAAGAGTAACCATGTGGATCAACCATGTAGCCCTTAAATATAGAATCATGATTTGATAAACCGCACAATATGGGGAACACATCTGTGTGTATTATCTATAGAAAATTAAAAAGTTTAGCACACGGTCCGTGCATGATTTTTCAAACCATTCACCTAGTCATGCGGGGGGTGTCCCTTTAGATAGTATCACCACATAGTTGGTGCATAGTTATCCAAAACATACACCAAAACATGTGTCTCATTAAAATGGGTAAAATGACTATTTTTTCCTCTGGTACTTAATGTTTTTCACCCCTTTTCCTTCCTCATTTATCCAGTCACCTCACGCATTTTCTCCTCCTATTCCACCCTCTTCCATGGGTCTATCACCTCCATTATTGGTCTGATTTCATCATCATCAGATGTTTTGGAATCATATTGGTAAGACTAAGACTCCTATTTAATATTTTATTAGTTACTCTTCTCAATTTTTATGTGTTAATTGTGTGATAAAATATGCTCTATTTTTAGGGTGTTTCATGATTCTTTTGATTTCTCTCGTTCTAACTTGAATCAAAGCTCTATAATAAATGAGTAAAGCATCCTAAGTATGAGGTAGGTGGTATATACCTTTTACCTTTAAGTCCTGTTGTTTTGTATCTTCCTCTATAGTGTATCACATCATACTTTACATGAATTTCTCCTTAAATCAATAGACCCTTAAATTGGATGTTTAAATCATGATTTAAACATGTTATTACACTCATGTTCAAGGTTAGAGGTTGTCAACCTTAACCTGAACTACCCTTGAGTTGGGTTTGATTTATTATAATTTTACACCGCCCATGGGGTGATTTAATCCCTCTATTTATTAATGGGATATATATATATAAATTAAATGAACTGTTAAAGAATGGGTACCTTATTTAGAACCTTTTTATTTATAAATGAAAGGATTAATGAAATAGGATAAATGGAAGTTGTGGAATGAAATGTAAAATTCATTGGATTATATATAAATATGTAATTGATTAGTGAAGTGGAATGGAGACTAACATGGCCCTCCTTCTTATCAATTGTATGTGAATTAATTAAATAATTGAATGTGATAAATTCAATTCAAAAAAGTTAATGGACACTAACATGGACCCTTGATACCTTATATAATTTATTGAATGTAATTGATTAAATTCATAGACACTAACATGTCCTCATCCCTTATTTTTTGTATATGAACTGTTAAATGAAAATATTATGATAAATTTAATTGATAAAATGGAATGGGAACTAACATAGCCCCTTGAATCATTATATAGATTACATTGATAATGGATGATATGGTATGGCACTAAATAACCTCTTACATATTATATATTGGATGCCTTGGACAACTACCTTGGATTCATCTTGCTTTGAACACCTCAAAAATTCTCCTTAGGCTCCACCCAAGTCTTTATCAAGTTTTCTTTAGATGAGCTTTGTGGACTCAAAGATGATGCCTTATTCATTGGGCCGAGGTCACAACCCTTGTAGGTATGATACATGATTACTTGTGGTATTTTTTAATTTCTTGACACTTGACATGCTATTGTATGTTATTACTAATTTGTTTCACTATTATAAAGCTATTCATCATTTATATACTTCTTGTTATATCATGTGATTATAGACTGGATCACATCACTTATTTTATAGATTTATTCATATTATATCTGCATACTATTATAGATTATATGTATAGACTAGATTTTTTTATAGAAATTGTTAGTCATAGCCTAATAAGTTTTACTCACACTCTGTCTGGACCTCCAGTTGGTACCCAAATAGATCTCCTGGTTGTAGGTTAGGTTGAATTGTTCTCTATTCTATTTTTATTTATAGATTAGGACTGTACATGGGAGCTTGGGAGTAGCATCCAAGCATATACTTGGGATTCATTACAGAGATGGCGCATTTATTTATTTATTTACTTTACTTTGTCATTCTATACCCACTTCTTGTATCTACTTCTATATATCTACTGCTTGTACATTGTATCATGTTCATGCATGATCATTTATTCATTCATTATTGATTGAAACTTATTATTATCTTTCATTACTTTTTTTCATCTACTTACACTATTATTTATTTATGTTTCTTCTCTGTATTTATTTCTTATATAAAGGGTATATTATCCCCACTATACCACCTTTAGAGCCTCACTACTAGTCGAAAGCCTTTGGCATATGGTGAGGCGCACTTGAGGCCATGTGATCGATCAGTTCAGGGCACCATTTTAGTGGCTCCCAAGACAAGACATTACAAAACAATATAAGAGATTCATTTAATTTGGTATTAATATTTTGGGATGGTTGATAAGAGATTAATAAAATGTTTTCATGAGGTACATAGATCATGTATGGGTCCTACCAACCCATGCACGAGGGAAATTTTAAGTTACCTAGGATGGGACTACTATTCATGATGATATATTATTACAGTTGGTTATTATTTCACCTTAGATGAATATTTTACTTATTTTTGTTACTAATTTGAGAGATTTACCCTTAGACCGATATTTAAAGAAGTTTTATTATATGCATCATTATAGGAACATAAAGATTCACATGAAATGTATATGCCATGCCATGCAGATTTCATTATTGATTTCCTAATTCATGATGATTTGGATTATATTCATGTGTGATTCATCAATATGATTATTTATATACGTACTTAGGTGATTATATATCATATTTTTCTATATGATATGCTTGAGTGATTTTTAACATGCTTACCTGTGTTCTTTTCTTGTAAGGTAGCTTTCTTTGTCTAGTCTCATTAATTTCTCCATGATAGAATGATTATTATAATTATGATATATTATTGGTTATTAAAGTGTCTACATTAACCTAAACAGTGTTTTCTCATATATCTTGATGTTGGCACAAAATTAACTAACTATGACATGTTTGATCCATGGACCATTGATTGAATGGACTGAAACATTTATGGTTGGGATTAAATAGGTTCCAATAAAAATTTATAAATTGTATAGGACTTTATAAATTGGGAAGGGTAACCCATATAATCAAACCATCATATATGAACTTGTTATATTCTGAGACCAAAGGTAAAAACCTTTTTACAATTACATGAATTTCAATTGTAACTTATAAAGGAAATTACATTTATAACTTGCGAATGGTAATGCATCTAACTAAACCATGGTATATATATAGAAAGGCTTATACTTTTATGATTTGGTTAGGCCAACCCGTATGACTAAATTTATAAATGCACAACTAGACCAAAGTAGTTCATTTAGGGCATGTTTCTTATATGATAAATACTTTAAGGATGTAATTAATCTTTAATAAACTAACTACTATTGGGTTTCACTTAGATGGACATAGTTTGGTAAGACGGGGCCCTCATAGGTCACCTTTATCTTTTTATGCCATGGTAATTACCCCACGGGGGTGGGATTTTGTTAAATATGGGATGATTAATTAAAGTTTCAACATCCACTTATACGGGTTATGTATAAATTTATGGTGGAATCTTACTAAACCAGTCCTTTTAAAAATGATAAAATACATTTTAAATACTCTTTTGAGATTTAATATTAAAACTATTTCATTAATTAAAATCCAACTACAACCTAAAGGGTGTTTTCATCTATAGCTTGGACTTGAAATTTTCTTTAACTAATCCAATTGTGATAATTTCATGGTTAAATAAATAATGATTAAATGTTTAAAACGAAACTTCAATAGTATTTACCTTACACTGTATGGTTTTAGCTAAATAAATTGATTAGTATTGTTTTCCTTGATAAATGGTATTTTATATCCTTTATATATGAGATGCTTAAAATGTTGTGATAAATGAGCATCAATTAAATTTCCAAAACTAAGAGCCTTAATTTGGTGTTCTTAGTTTCAACCCTTAGGTAAGAGTAGTTTAAATGTTTTCCTAAGTTTTTCCTTAGATGATAATGGGTATGTTGCCTATAGATCTTTATTGAACTTTCTCTATTATAGTGATCTTATAGGTTAGGCCAATAATTCTAGTGACCTTCTTGGTGTGACCTAGTTATAGGGTCCGTGCTTTATGATTTTATAAGGGGTGTCCCGGTTGAGGTAGTTCCCTATAAGGTAATTAACTTTAGTAAATGCTTGCTTTCAGTTTTTAAAGAGAGAGGTTCCATTTGAGTTGGGTAGGAATCTTAGTTTATAAAACAATCCCCAGGTAAGGTCAGTAGTTGTGTTCTAGTTAACCCTTTTTGGAATCTTGAGCATCTTAAATTTCTCTAGTTCAGTAGGTTAGATATTCCTTGAGCATGGTATGTTGTTTTTTGGTAATGTGACCATGTTCCTTTTTATGATGGTGTACAAATCAATCCTAGTTGGCCTGATAGTAGTCATACGGATAACATGACTCTGATTTGATCCATGTGTATGTTAATTCATGTTAATAATGTGTAGTGCCTATTATGCAATTTTGATATCATTTTAGTATGCATTATTATACATGGTTCCCATCAAGTTGATAAATGGTACATCAAAATGCATTATTTCAATGATAATCATCTAATCCTTGATCTATTATTCCACATGAATGAGACATCTATGGAGTAAAGTGACTTGGGTGTTAAAAGAAATATGAATCATGCCAGTGATCGGGATGACGGTGTAAAAAGTATCAAGTTCCATGACACTACCAATCTGTTTTAGTTTTTTATTTCATTCCATATACTGATGACATGCATAAACATGACTTAGGATAATAATCACACATCCATATAAGAGAAAACCTGATTTAGAGTGCTTTTAAGTGGTTGGTTTTTCCTCTCTAATCACATGATAACTAGATATAAGTGTGTTGGAAAAATCTAAAACCTATTTATGGGGGTGGATAGAGTGTGTTCCATGGGATGAGTTCTCATTCTTGGTAAAGTGATTCTTAGAACACTCTTAATGTGGGGATCATCACAATGGTTTTAGGGAGTATGTATTTACATATAGAGGGAACATGACCTTAACATACCAATTTGAAATGGTCAAAACAGCTTCTATAACTCAGTGAGCAAGCAATTTTGATCTTTTAAGTCTCAGTCTTAATGATGAGTTTTAAAGATTAGGTGTGAGTTTAAACTAAGTATAAACGCTTGATTCAGGATTGAGAGGAGTAAGTGGTCTAGGAGTTTGATAGGTCGATAGTGAATCTATGCTTACAAGGCATCATGATAGTGACATGGTTGGTTGAGTACCCAAAATTTTAAGAATTTAGAGGGATGAGATGAAAATTCAGTGGTTCTTCAGAACAATCATGGGTACCTTTTTATTTGAGGTGAATTGATCGAGCCTTAAAATACTACATCTACTATAAAGATATATGTTTCATAATAGGTTGTTCTAGAATGGATTGATTTATGCCCTGATAATTAAATCTTGATGGAGGTTTGAGAACATTAAATGTGACTGGAAACTATACAGCACCCATGTTAGGAGCATTAACCTTACAACTATACTAACAGAGGTATGATATCATTTTTTGGGGTTTTGTGAGGTGGTTGACCCATAGTTGGACTTGGTCACACATCATCAATAGATATGATGTCAAGGGTCCTTTCTAAAAAATTAAAACCTATTTTGATGGAGCATAGATTGAGAGAGATATACACGGTTATTGATGGTAATCCTAGTTAACATATTGGTGTACTTATAGTTCAGAGACGATCATGTCCCATATCTTGACATTGTCTTTATTATACTGGGATAGTGTCAGCTTTACACTTATCTAATTACATAACTTCTAGGTTTGATGAATGAAATTTCATTTGAGAAGAGTCTATCTTGGACCGGTTGTTGGATGGTTATTTTATTTTTTAGATCCTTGATAAATGGAACTGAAAACTATTGGACTTCCCAAAAAATCCAACTAATCTACTGGTTATTTTATGATTGACCTTGGTCATAGACCTATATCTATATATGGGCATGATTCTCCTGAGTGACAGTTATATTCTTGAGTAGGGATTCCTTGGACACACTCATGGATAATGGTCAATTCTTTGAATTGACCTCTAGGTGAGATACCACCTTAGGTCTTGGTTAGTGGTTCTATTGTGTGGATTTTTCATCTATGTACTGATGGTTCGCTCATAAAATCCGGGATATGAACTACCTTGGATGAGATACTTGGACTACATTAGTTAATACTATGGTTACCTCAAACTTACATTCAGGATCAGTTGATAGTTAGCTTATGATGATCCATGGATTCTAGATCAAGAATGTTCCAGTGATTATGTTATAGAATGAAAATGATTTTGTACAAGGAACGGTTCATCCAGATGATGTCACCAGAAGTTGTTCATGACATTCAATGAGTGTTCTCAACAGTGGAGGTGCCATGACTTGGTTTTGACCATTTTAAACCTAGGATCTATGGATTTATCAGGTTAGATAGTCTCAGGTAAGAATCATCTTGATGTTTTCAATTTGATTATGAGTGTTGGTTTGAGTTTTAGTGGCTTAAATACCACATGTTTTTAGTAGTGTATATAGGTGCGCAGGGAGTGGGAAATACAATGTGGCCATTTCAGTGGGAATTAACAAACCTAGTAGTTTGGGTGATGATTTTTATATCCCCCAAGGCTTCTCTGAGATGATAATTTCTAAGGTGGATATAATTCAGTTTCTCATGTTTTGGACCTGGTTGAAAATTTTAAAGGGTTTTGAACTTTTCATTTAGTGGATGGTCAAAATGTTAAAAAAAGTTTCAGAATGTAAAACCAAACATTGTAACACTTAAAAGTGATTTTTTAGATGGGTTTTAAGGACCATGATGTGTCTCAGGTGTTTGATTGATTTTTGGAAGCATCAGGCTTTGAAATAACTTTTAAGTAAGGAGAATACTGAGGTTCACAGTTGGTACATAGTTAGGATTAACCATACACCTCAACCATGTGTCCCTTAAATGGAGGAGAACTATTTGATAAATTGTGAAAGTTGGGGTGCACATCCATGTGGATTGTTTGCAAAAAATTACATAGGTGAGCACATAGATCGTGCATTATTTTTCAAATCGTGGGCCTAGTAATGTGAGGGGTTTTCCCTTTAGACAGTATCACTACATGGTTGGTGCACAGTAAGCCAAACCATGAGGCTTATTAAATGGGTAAAAATGGCCATTTTTTTACTCTATTTTTTAAAGGATTTTTAACCATTTCCTTTCCCATTTCTACAACAGTATCTCCCATGTACTACTCCTTTTCCACCCTCTTTCATGAGTGGATATCCTCATTTCTTGGTCTGATTTCATCATCATTGTATGCATTGGAAGCCTATTGGTAGGCCTAAGACTCCTCTTTCCTCTTTTATCTGTTGAGCTTATTTCTTTTTATGTGATCATTATATGATCTTAAATGCCCTATTTGTAGGGTTTTTGATGATTCTTTTGATTTCTATCATTCTAACTCGAATCAAAGCCTGATAATGGATGAGTGAAGCATCTTAAGAATGTGGTAGGTATTCTATACCTTTTCTATTTAAGTCCTAGTGTTTTTTATCTTGTGTCATGGTGATTCATTCTGGAATTTCTGGGAATTTCTCCTTAAATAATAGACCCTAAAATTGGTTTTTAAAACCATGATTTAAACATCTTATTACACCCATATGCAAGGTTAGAGGTTTTCAGCCTCAAATCGAACCACCCGTGAGGTAGGTTTGTTTTATTAATCATGTTTACACCACCCATGGGGTGAGTTAAGATCTCCATTTAGTAAATGGGATCCTTGTGAGTACCTTGTTTATCACCTTGTCATTTATAAATGAAACGAGTGATGGAATGGAATAAATGTGATTTGTGGAATGTAATGTAAAATCCCTTAGCTTAACTATGTGATTGATTAGTGAAGTGGCATGGATTCTAACATGTCCCTACTTATTCTCACTTGTATGTGAATTGATTAAATAATTTAATGTGATACATTCAATTAAAAAAAGGGTATAGACGCTAACATGATCCCTTGATCCCTTCTATAATTAATTTAATGGAATTGATTAAAGGCATGGACACTAACATTTCCTCCTCCCTTGTAACTTGTAAATGAAATTGTAAATAAAAATATTGGGATAAATTCAATTGATAAAAAGTAATGGACTCTATCATAGACCCTTGAATCATTATATAGATTACATTGATAATGGATGATATGGTACAAAACAGATGACCAACTTACATATGATATATTGGATGCCTTAGACTATTACCTTGGATCTAGATTTCTTGAACTTCCTCAGACATGCTCCTTGGGATCCACCCTAGTATTTATCAATTTTTCTATATATGAGCTTCATGGACTCAAAGTGGACACCTTGGTCATTAGCCATGGGTTCTGGCCCTCATAGGTTTGATACATGATTATTTAGCATATGTCATACTTTCTTGACACTTTTCACGTTGGCATAGGTTATAGTTGATGCCTTTCTCTATTATATATTTATTCATCATTTATAAACTTCTTGTTATAGAATGTGCTTATGGAATATATCGCATCACTTATTTTAAAACTTTATTCCTATTATATCTACATTCTGTTACAACTTATATGCACAGAATGGATTTATTATAGACATCATTAGTGGTGGCCTACTGAGTTTTACTCACACCTATTCAGGCCATTGGTTTGTACCCAAACAGATCTTCTTGTTGGAGATTAGGTTGGACTATTCTCTATGCTATTTTTTTTATAGATTAGTAATAGACATGGGAGCTTGGGAGTAGCAGTCGTGAATATAATTGAGCTTCATTCCAGATATAGAGTCTTTATTTATTTATTTAATTTTCTTTATTTGTATAACCCTACTTCTTATATCACATATTGTATTTCTACTTATTGTACATTATATCGTGTTCATGCATGATCATTTATTCATTCATTATTGATTCCCACTTATTATTATCTTATACTAATATATTTTTCATATTCTATTACTATTTTTTATTTATACTTACTTTCTATATTTATTACTAATCCAAAGGTTATACTCTTCCAATTTCACCACCTTTAGAACCTAACTATTAGTTGGAATCCTCTCACGTGCAAGGATGTACGGTTGAGGCCTTACGACGAATCATCTCGTGGAACTATTTTAGTGGCTCCTGGTTTGGGATGTTAAACTATAAAGACCATGTAATCCTTGATATCCAACTCTCCCTAGTAAATGATGTGGGAGTCATCATTAAGATATAGATGAATATATAACACATGGAAGATGGTGTGGATCCTATCCAAAAGTGGTGGAACCACTGATTAATATTCCACATCATAAAAACACCCAAACACATCAAAAGTACCAAATAATTGAGGAGAAATCTTATTCCTTTTGCCATACCCATGCTACCCCTGATGGGGAGGAACCCTCAATAACACATGGTCTTCAACCTAAAACTTTAGGGTCCTCTACCTATTATCTTCATAGGCCTTTTGATGGCACTACACCACCCTCATCCTACCTTAGACCATCTTGATCTTCTTTATCATGCTCTACACTACATCAAGACCAAAAACCATAGACTTACTAACCTTTTCCCATCACAAAAAAGAACAACATGGTTATTGATGTTATTAATATTTTCATAGATTTTTATATACCTAATTTACTGATTTTATATGAAATGTGCATAATTTTTGTGAAATATTAATGTTTAAATGTTAAATATAATTTTTCAGCATTACTTGATTTCATCCAGATTCAAGTAAGTTTACTATTTTAATAATAAATATCACTATACTGATCCAAATTGTGTGGTTTTTATTTTTTAGGATTTATTATTTAATTTCTCACATATCATTATAAGGAATCATTGGACAATTCTTCCATTTGAAGGGTCATATGGACCACACAAGAAGTCCCACAAAATCTGTGAAGAAATTGGACCATCTATGAAGATTGAATTTCTGGACTCAATCAGAAAGTCCAAATTCTTTTAGTCTCCTAAAAAATTCAGGGAACAATTCAAGGATTCATGAATAAAAATTTCAAGGCCCAAATGAAGCTTTGAAGTCCAACCCACCATTCTGGATGGGAATTAAAATTAGTATACTATCCATGAATTTTCTCCTGATTTTCCCATCAAATCAATCTGTGATTTTTTAGTGTGAAAGATAATATATGGGATTAAAAAAATTAATAATAAATTATTTTTATTTGAGGGCATATTTCTATTCAAAAACCCATTCACATTTCAACCTTCAAAAAAGTGTTGATAAAAATGGATAGGTAAAAATTGATTAGTAAAATAGCCATATCTTTGGATCAAAAAGTCTAATGGCCACTAAATTTTGAGGTATGACAGTAAACATAAATATATAAAAATCTTAAGAAGATAATATCTTGAGATTCAGCTGTATGGATTCCCAAATTTGCGATTCAACCAGAGGGGCATATTTGGAATGCAAACAGTCCACCTACTTGGGCTAAAAATACAACCCCTATTCTGCTTGAATGTGGTTGGAATTTCAGAGAAAAGGAGGATAGGTTGGCATGAAAAAGGCTCTTCTAAAGTCTTGGTAGGATCTTCCATACTCAATTTTCAACTTGAGATATCATTCCTCCTTTCTTCTTTTCATTTACTTTTGTGTTCTTCTTCGTTTGTAATCTTGTAAGTGTTTGTTTTGTAATTCTATTTTAATACATGTTTATTTCTCATTATATCTTAATATAATCCACCCCTTATTTTGTAATATTAATGTTCTTAAATTTGTTTAAACCAAGTTAAAATCCATTTTCTATTTTTCTTCCTCATTCAATTGAAATTCTGTTTTTAATTCTCATCATCATTCGTGTGTGTGTGTGCGTTTGACGCACAATTAATTTCTTATCCCATTATTTTTCTTCTCTTATTAATTCATAATCATAAATATAATAAACCAGATTAATATTAATATCAATGTCTGAGTAAATCTATAATGGATTAATGACTTGTTTTGTTTAATGTGTGGTTTCTATGGATTATTGGAACTATAAATACATTACCATCAATAATATATGATTGATATTAGAACCCTAAGTTAATTTAAGGTTTGGATTAAAGCCTTAACACTTATGAATTCTAATCAATGTTATCTTGTGAAGTGGGTGTTAATTTAAATGTAATATAAATCAAAGCTCATGGATATCACAATCTTAACTCCCTAATAATGAACTCACCCCAATCTTTATCAAATTTTTAAATCAAACACCAACTAGTAATCACTTCATTTAAGATATGCAAAAAACCCCCCCAAATCAATATACAATCAATTTAAAACAAACAACTATTAAAAAGTATCATCATTTTGGATTTGACCCAATTGTTTTTATACACATTAGTAGAGCACTGGAACCTTGAATGGTCGATAGGTGACAATAGGCTGCAAATTTCAAATGGAACCATTGTCAGGGATAGTGTAATTAAGTAGTCATTAGTTTCTGGTTATTGTAAAAAAACAAAAAATAATTAAAAAAATTGAAAAAAAAACACAAAGAAAAACCCATTTTCTCATAAAAATCATAAATAAAAGAACACAAAGAAAAACATGTCTTCTTATTTCTTATAAAATCTCTCTAAATTCCCTGTAGCGTCCCAAAAAATCCCTCGGATTTTTTTGACCCTGAAATTGAGTGAACAATTTTTCAACTTAGGAGGAACATTAGGGATAACCAAATAATTCAAGAACCAGTTCTCATCCAACCAGTTTAATTAGAAATGGCCAATCCTAGGGAACAAATACTTAAAGAACTTTCTGCCCCTGGTATAAATTACTAACCCCTTGGTATTCAATATCCAAACATAGAGGCTGACTTCAAACTTAAATCAGGTTTGATTCATCTTCTACCTCATTTCCACGGGCTAGCCAATGAGGATCCACATCTTCATCTTAAAGAGTTCCAAGTGGTGTGCTCTACCCTGAATCCTCAAGGGGTTTCTGAGGAACAAATAAAACTTTCAGCATTCCCTTTTTCCTTAGCTGACTCTGCCAAGTCATGGATTTACTACCTCCATCCTGGTTCCATAACCATATGGAATGACATGAAGTGACTTTTCTAAGAGAAATGCATCCCTTCTTCTCGTACTGCTTCTATACAAAAGGAAATAAGTGGTATCCATCAATTCCAAAATTAATCAATCCATGAATAATAGGATAGGTTCAAAAATCTTGTGGAAACCTATCTACATCACCAAATCCCTGACCAAATCTTGATCCAATACTTCTATGAGGTGTTATTGGCTATGGAGAGAACCCTCATTGATGTCGCAAGTGGTGGTGCTCTTGTTGATAAAACTCATGCAGCTACAAGAGATATCATAAGAAACATGGCTACAAATACACAACAATTACATGCTCAAGCACATGATCAAGTCAAGCAATCCCAAGATAGTCAATCGATAGAGACAAACAAGATGACTGAGTGGATGAGTGAACTTATAGGTCTTGTGCGACAACTATTTGTGGCTACCAAAGCCCCAACCTCATCTTCTCCACAATCTTTGTTCCATGGACCTATTAAGAACTGTGGAATCTTTAACTCCCCATCTAATCCAACTGACACATGTCCACAACTTCAAGAGGATCCATCTGATTCCTCCGGACCAATGGAGCTCAATGCAGCATATGCTCAGAGGAACACCAACCCTCAAAAAATAGATCAGTTCATTATAAACTTCAACCAACCCCACTTTGAGACCTTATCTTCTTCTTATAACCAATTCTTAAGGTATGGAAACCCCATCTCTCATACCCCTCAACTCCCTCCTCAAAACCCAAACCAATTACAATATGGTAAAAGTGTTGGTAACTTCCAACAACCTTACCCTTTTGTTCCTCAACCTCAAAGGATCAATCCTTCTCTTCCTCCTCCTAGATTCCAGTATCCTAGTGAGCCTTCTCAATTCCCAAACCAATACAATTTGTTTCCCCAAAACCAAAATCAAGGCAATCCCAATATGGGATAATACTCTTTTTCGAAAAAACCATGGGAATGTTCAGTGGAAGATCTTTCCTCCTTCACCCGTTCCAGCCTCAAAAACATTGAAACCCAAATTGGTCAACTTGCATCCCACCTGATCCAGAAACAACAATAAAATTCTTCTCAACACCCAACTCAACCATTACCCAACCCCAAGGGTAATGTAAGTTCAATTTTACTTAGATCAAGAAATAAAATTGTTATTCCTCAAGATAAGTCCTCTAACCCCCCTTTTAAATGTTGACCTAGAAAATAAAAAGAAAATGAAACTTGAAAAGGAATCTGAATCCATTCCCTCACCTCCTTCCATTCCACTTAGGAATCCAATTCTTTCTTCTCAAGTTGTTTCTAAACCAAGGAAGTCCTTTGAACCTGATCCTGAAATGCTCAACATGTTTAGACGCGTTGAAATCAACATTACCCTCTTAGATGCCATGAAACAAATCCCTAAGTATGATAAGTTTCTTAAGGAATTGTGCACCCATAAGAGTAAATTTAGGACCATTGAAAATGTTTCCACCCAACAATCTATTCTCATAAAGTGAAAAGATCTAGGGACCTTTACGGTTCCATGCCAAATTGGAAGTTCCATCTTTGATGATGCACTCATAGACTTAGGGGCCTCAATTAATGTCATGCCCAAATCCATATTCTCCAACCTTGGTATAGGTACTTTACATCCAGTGGTTGTTGTCATTCAATTGTCCAATCAAAGCACTTCTAGTCCTGAGGGTATAATTAAGGATGTCCTTGTTTGTGTTAATGATCTTATCTTCCCAGCTGATTTCTATGTCCTTGACATGGAAAGTGAGATGAACTCTTCTCGATCTCCCTTAATTCTAGGAAGACCATTCCTAATGACAGCAAGAACCAAAATTGTTGTCCATTAAGGCATCTTATATATAGAATTTTGTGATCAACTGGTCATGTTCAACATTTTCCATACCATGTGATACCCATATGAGGATCACTCTGTATTCTCAATCCATGCTTCTGAAGACACTTCTAAGAGTCAATTGAACCCCATTCCATCATGTTTATCATATTCTAATGAGAGAGGATCTTGTGAAATCTACACCATGATTAACCAATTAATAAATGGTGAAGTTGATGTGGACCTTTCATTCATAGACTTTATCAATCTAGAGGATCTTGAAAAATCTATTGAATCCCACATCAACTCTGATCTCTACTACTCCACCTAGGATAGTATCAAGGAAAGTGAATATGAAGCAACTGAAATCCCTTCCTCCATTCCTAAGTTGTCTAACCCACAAATGAGAGATGATACTGATATGAAACCTCTTCCCGAACACCTAAAATATGCATTCCTTTTATATTATCACCCTTATCCTATCATTATCCCTGATTCACTTACTGAAACCGAGGAGTCCAAACTTGTTTAGGTGTTGGAAAAAAAAGAAAGGCCTTAGGTTGGACCCTAGATGACATACCAAGAATTAACTCTACCCTTTTCATGCATCACATCTATCTTGAGGAATCATCCAAACCAATTAGACAACGAAAAAAGAAGACTCAATCCACTCATACTTAAGGCACTTAGGGAAGAGATCACCAAACTTCTTCAAGATGGTATTATCTACCCAATTTCTAATAGTGAATGGGTTAGTCCAATTAAAGTTGTACCTAAGTGGTGTGTGATAACTGTTGTCACAAATGAATATGGGGAGGTAGTCACAACTCGAGCGAAGAACAAATGGCATGTGTGCATCAACTATAGGAAATTGAATTTTGAAACAAGAAAATATCAATACCCTATTCTATTCCTTGATCAAATTATAGAATGATTAGCTGGAAATTTACACTATTACTTTCTTGATGGATACACTGGCTACTTCCAAATCCCAATTACACCTCAAGACCAAGAAAAGACTACTTTAACTTTCCCCCTTAGAACATATTCATATAGAAGAATGGTTTTTTTCCTTTTCAATGCTCCTACAACATTCTAGAGGTGTATGATGGGTATCTTTTCTAAATTCATTTAACACTGCATGAAAGTATTCATAGATGACTTTACCATTTATGGTGATTCATTTGAATTATTCTTGCATTCACTCTCTCTAGTCCTTCAAAAGTGTGTCAAGTGTGACCTTGTGTTAAATTTTAAAAAAATTCACTTTATGGTTGCAAATGGGATTGTTATAAGGAACATAGTTTCAAAAGAGGGTATTGAAGTTGATCCTACCAAAATTGAAGTGATATAATCACTTCCTGAACCCACCTCTGTTCGAGACATCCATTAATTCCTTGGTCATGCTGGTTTCTATTGGAGATTCATCCATAACTTTAGTAAGATTTCCCTACCACTCACTCAGTTTCTCCAAAATGATGTCACTTTCCATTTCAATGAGATTTTCAATAGATCCTTCATTGAACTCAAAACTGCTCTTACATCTTCCTGGATAATCCAACCCCCAGATTGGTCCTTACCATTTAAGTTGTTGTGTGATGATTCTAATAGATCCATTGGGGATGTTTTAGGTCAAAGAACAGAAAAGATTACTCATGTAATATATTATGCCTCAAAAACATTGGATGAAACTCAATCTCGCTACACTGTTATTGAAAATGAACTTTTAGCAGTGGTTTTTGCAATAGATAAATTTTGGCACTATATCTTAGGTGCCAAAATCATCATCTTCACAGACCATTCAACTATAAAATTCTTACTCAAGAAAAATAATTCCAAACTGAGGCTAATAAGATGGATCCTAATGATCCAAGATCTTGAGCTTGAAATCAATGATAGACCAGGAAAAGAAAACCCTATGGCTGATCACTTGAGTAGAATTTCTAATTCTTCTCATTCAAAAATCATTGATCCTAAATTACTCACTGAGCACTTTTCATCTCTCACTCAAAAAATACAATGGTATGCCCCAATTGAAAATTACTTGGTTTTTGGTATTTTTCTCAAAAAAATTTCAAAAGAAAAAAAAATGAAGTTGACAAGTGATTAAAAATACTATTTTGGGGAAGAAAATAAACTTTGGAAAACTAGGGAATACATGGTAATTAGGAGATGTGTTGATGAAAATGAATATTCTTCCATATTAGAATTTTTTCACTCACTTCTCAGAGGTGGCCACTTTGGACCACAAAGGACCTCCCGAAAGGTCCTAGACTCTAGATTCTTCTAGCCTTCACTCTTCAATGACTCGCATGAGTTCTGTAAATCATGTCCCACTTTCCAAAAGTTTGGAAAAATTTAAAAGAGAAATGAAATGCCCCAAAAGCCTTTAATTTTTGGTGAGATCTTTGATGTTTGGGGCATCGATTTCAGGGGACCATTTCCCCTTCCAATGGATTCTCATACATTATTCTTACGGTTGATTATGTTTCTAGATGGTTCGAGGCCAAACCCACTAGAAAGAATGATTCACATATTGTTAGTGATTTCCTAAAGATGCAAATATTCCACTGATTTGGAACACCACATACCTTTATAAGTTACTTAGGAACCCATTTTTTTAATAGAACCATGGAATATATTTTGAAAAAGAATGGGTTTGTACATAAAACTTCAACTACATATCACCCCTAAACAAATTTCATGGATAAACTTTATAATATAGAATTCAAAAGAGTGCTTGAGAGAATTGTTAAGCCCACCAGAAAATATTAGCTTGAAAGACTTGGGGAAGCACTTTGGGCTTATTGAACTTCCTATAAAACACCCATTGGGATGTCTCCTTTTAGGATAGTTTTTGGTAAAGCGTGTCACTTACTATTTTAAATCCAACATAAGTCATTTTGGTCTATTAAAACTTGTAATTCGAATTGCAAAAAATCAGGTGAAGAAAGATTGTTGTAGTTGACTGAATTGGAGGAGCTTCGACTTTATTCCTATGAGAATTCCAATTTTTACAAAGAAAAGGATAAGGTACTCCATGAAAAACAAATCCTAAGAAATGTATCCCATGAAGGTTAAAAGGTATTTCTCTTCAACTCTCAATTTTGACTTCACCCAGGTAAGATTAATTCTCATTGATATGGTCCTTTTATTGTTTCTCATGTTTACCCATTTGGTGCAGTACAAGTCTAATACCCATATTCCAAAAGGACATTCACGGTTAATGGACATTGGTTAAAGTGTCACCATGAGAGGACACACATCCCAGGAACCACCTCCACTTCCATCAGATCCACAACTTCCACCAACCCCCCACCGGATGGGGATGATGACCCACCAAATCCAAACCAGGGGGCACCTCTTTCACTTTAAATATCTATCTATCTCTTCCTCTCTCTCTCTCTCTCTCTATTTCTTATTCTTCACCTCTCTTTCATTTTTTTACCACTTTCCTCATCACAATTTTTATTTTCTCTTTTGTATGGGTGTGTCTTTATAAAAAAATATAAAAAAAACTTAAAAAACTAAAAAACAATAATAAAAAACACTTAAAAAATATGGAAAAGTAAGAGTCATGATTACTCACCTTAAACTTTTTAAATTTTGTCTAACCATTTTGGGGAGTCAAAATATATGGTTCTATCTCAAAAATCTTGTGTTTTCGTCATATATTTGGATAAAGAATATTATGTCAAAACAAAAAAAAATTGAATGCTCAATTTTTTATTTGGAAAATGATTTCCCCAACTATGAAGAACAACATTAGCTTTCATGACACAGCCACTTATGGCCATCTTTTCAAAATGTTTTTTTTACCCCCATTTGTGAGTCTTGAGTTTGTGTACCTTCAATCTGAATTTCCTACTTTGGTGTGCATTAAAATTATTGAGGCACTTTCTGAAACTCATGAGAATCACAATAGCCAAATAGCCTCCCATTACCCTTACATTAATCCTAATTTTGAAACCCCCTATGAGCCTATGAAAACCTTTTCTTTGATATCCACATTACAAGGAAAATACCTTATCCCACCAAATATCTACATGGATTTTTAGTGCATTATTTATTGAAATTTAAGTGTGGGGGGAATGGATTTCATTTTGGGTTCCCTTTTATTGATTTTCAACATTTTATCATATTCTTGAGGGAAAGAATCCATTTTAGTGTGGGGGAGAGGTTTCCATTTAGTGATTTTTGGGGAACGTACTTTCATTTATATAATTTTTTAAATGTTATTGAAAAGTGTTAAAAAAAATTGATAAAAAAAAGAAAAAAAGGGTTGTGTCTTGGGTGGGTAAAAAATCACTCTTCTTCAACCTTTGATCTTGTTATAACTATTACAATTAGTGTCATGAGGATATCAATCATGGGTTGGGAGATGAGTGTGAGATCTGTTTCAAGTTCAAGTTTTGAAAAAAAATGAAAAGAAAAAAAATAACACTTGAATTATATATTATTATGTTGTTGGGAGATTTTTTTGTTTTTTAAATAATCCATCTTCTCATTCCATTAAAATTTTCTTACACTTTTGTGTCTTTATTCACACAATTTTTCCCTTGTAAATATGTTTTTCCATTTCTTTCCATGTTTCGTTTCAAAAAAATTGTGCATTGTTTTACCCATGACGGTGTTTTACCCCTCTTTATAGTCTTTTGAATACTGGATTCCTAACATCCCATAGACATATAAAAACCCCTTAAAAAGTCCTCTTGATTCTTGTGAACTTAAGGATAGGGAATGTAAGCTGAGAGATCTTTCAAACTCTAGTATTTTCACTTTTGGTTGGTGAAAGAGTGAACCTCCATTAATGAATTTTATCATCTTGAGAGGTGTGAGTTTTGAGTGTCCACATTTTCCATTTCTAAATTTGAGCATGAAAAATGGATTGTTTTTTAAACATTTTTCTGTAAAAGTTTGTGGTGGAATTCAATATGGAAGAGTTAAATGATCTAAACCTCCCCTGATTGGGGAAAACAAAATTTTAATATTTGTTGGCAAGTGAGAATGATTTTTTAATGTTTTTTATATTTGTTGCACATGAGGACATGCACAAACCTAAGTGTGGGGGATTTGATGTTATTAATATTTTCATAACTTTTTATATAATCCATTTACTGATTTTATATGAAATGTTCATAATTTGTGTGAAATATTAATGTTTAAATATTAAATATAATTTTTGAGCATTATTTGAATTCATCCAGATTCAATTCAGTTTAATATTTTAATAATAACTATCACTATACTGATCCAAATTGTGTGGTTATTGTTTTATAGGATTACTTATTCAATTTACACATATCATTAGCAATAATCATTGGCCAATTATATCATTTGAAGGGCCATATAGACCACACAAGAAGACCCACAAAATCTATGAAAAAATTTGACCATCCATGAAGATTGAATTTATGGTCTCAATCAGGAATTCCAAATTCCGTTAGTCTCCTCAAACATTTGGGGAACAATTCAAGGAGTCGTGATTAAAAATTTCAAGGCCCAAAAAAAACGAGGGGGCCAAATGAATTTTTGAAGTCCAGCCCACTATTTTGGACTGGAATTAAAATCAGGACAATATTCCTGAATTTTCTCCTGATTTATTCATCAAATCAGGCTGGGATTTTTCATTGTGAAAGATAAGATATTTCCTTCCAACTTTTTAGAATAAATTAGTTTTATTTTAGGGCATATTCCTATTCAAAAACCCATTCACATTTCAGCCTTCGAAAAAGTGTTGATAAAAATTGACAGGTGTAAACTGTTTAGTAAAATAGCTATATCTTTGGCTCCAAAAATAGGCCTATTTTTTGTACAGGGGCTTTTTTTTAATGGGTCAAAGGTTTGAATAATTTGTTAAATGGGTCTCTTGAGCACCACTTCATGTGGCGCTCAAGAGAGTTGAAACTGGAGCGCCACTTGAAGTGGCGCTCCACCAATTTGGCAGAAAAATATTTCAGCGCCACTTGAAGTGGCGCTGAAAAAAGGTATAGAAACCTGCAGCGCCACTTGAAGTGGCGCTGCTGG
Organism: Viscum album; assembly: GCA_963277665.1. Classification (NCBI taxonomy): domain Eukaryota; kingdom Viridiplantae; phylum Streptophyta; class Magnoliopsida; order Santalales; family Viscaceae; genus Viscum; species Viscum album. Next base: position 1,620,611,027 of record OY728163.1, on the reverse strand, counting down.
CTTCTTCCAAATCAATTCGGCGCCACTTGAAGTGGCGCTGAAACACCCCCAATCCTATAAATAGGACCCTCGCCCCACCCCATTCCTCACTTCCTACCTCACCCCACCCCCATTCCTCACTTCCTACCCCTTCCTCTCTCTCTCTCTCTCAAACTTCTCTCTAAAAATATTTTTTGTTGCTCTGCGTTCTTCGGTTGCTCTGTCTACGTAGCCTTGCCTCTTCGGTCGCTCTGCCTGTGTACCTACGTCATCACAAATTTGAGGTAAATCTTTCTTTAAATTTATTTAATATTTTGATTTAATAATTTAGTTGTTTAATTTATAGAATTAGTATATAATATTTGTATTTTATAAATAGTATGGTTTTTTAAATGTAATTAGATAATGAAATGATTAGTTAGTTAATTAAATAATCATAATTAGTTGATTAATTAATGATAATTAAGTTATTAATTAATCATAATTAGGTAATTAATTAATTGTAATTAGGTTATTAATTAATCATTATTAGCTAATTAATTAATCATAATTAGCTAATTAATTAATCATAATTACTTAATTAATGAATCATAATTAGTTAATTAATTCATTATAATTAGGTTATTAATTAATGGTAATTAGGTAATAAATAATCATAATTAGTTAATTAAATAATCATAATTAGTTAATTAAATAATCATAATTAGTTAATTAATGAATCATAATTAGTTAATTAATGAATCATAATTAGTTAATTAATTAATCATAATTAGTTAATTAATTAATCATAATTAGTTAATTAAGTAATCATAATTAGGTAATTAATTAATCATAATTAGTTGATTAATTAATCATAATTAGGTTATTAATTAATCCTAATTAGGTAATTAATTAATCATAATTAGGTAATTAATTAATCATAATTAGGTACTTAATTAATCATAATTATGTAATTAATTAATCATAATTAGTTAATTACTTAATCATAATTAGGTAATTTGCTAATCATAATTAAGTAATTAGTTAATCAAAATTAGGTAATTAGTTAATCATAATTAGGTTATTAATTAATCAATATTAGCTACTTAATTAATCATAATTAGCTACTTATTTAATCATAATTAGCTACTTATTTAATCATAATTAGCTACTTATTTAATCATAATTAGGTACTTAATTAATCATAATTAGGTACTTAATTAATCATAATTATGTAATTAATTAATCATAATTAGTTAATTAATTAATCATAATTAGGTAATTAGTTAATCATAATTAGGTAATTAGTTAATCATAATTAGGTAATTAGTTAATCATAATTAGGTAATTAGTTAATCATAATTAGGTTATTAATTAATCAATATTAGCTACTTAATTAATCATAATTAGCTACTTATTTAATCATAATTAGCTACTTATTTAATCATAATTAGCTATTTATTTAATCATAATTAGGTACTTAATTAATCATAATTAGGTACTTAATTAAAGTGTTAGAGTTATCATGAAATGATTGCTCTCTTGAGTAAAGTATCCCCGGGTAGAGGGGCTTTGGGTCGGACCACCTACTTTCCTGGAGGCTTGCCTTGTCTAGGAAAGTGAATGGGGTTGGCTATCTGTCGCTCCAGGCTTACTCATGTGGAGACTTTCAATTTCATATAACTCTATGCTTTTTACATGACGTGTTCGTGTACCTCATGCATATAATGCATGTGGATATGTATAAATATATTTGACTTCTATTTTTGGGTAAGTAACACAAACTTGTGGGTTGTGTAAATAGTTACACATCAATATGGTTTGAACATATTGATTTGGTGGAGGGATTAGGATTCCAACCTAAATTACTAGAATCATGCATACATAAATTGATTCTTTAATCAGATTTAATTAATAACAGTGGTTTCTTTTAGATAAAAAAGATGGTCACCGCTTATATTTATTACAACGGTCAAATAATTGAGACAGAACAAGGATGTAGTTATAGTATACATCCAGAAGCTGTTGCGATGCTTGGAGGATGTACTACTTTGGAAGCTGTGCAAAGGAAAATTCATCAGAGGTTAAAACTGGCGAGGAATCAAGTGATAGAGTCCATCACATTCAGACATCTCCAATTTATAGATAGGTTTTGGCATGTGCCCTATCCGGTAAATGATGATGATGATTGGTAATATATACTTTCATTGGTTAAATATATACCTGAGAATAAAATGATGGAGTTGTATGTCACTATAGCTACAATGGAGGTTCCATCAGCATTGGAAGTTGACCCATCTCAAAGTCATGAGACTATGTCATATGCTCCTTCACATCAGGACGTTCCATCAGCATCGGTAGTTGTTCCATCATTTCCATCAGCCATAGTTTCAATGGATAGTCCTCCACATACTTTAGATGCATTGGTTGATGAATTTGAGGATGATGACAATTTTGAACAAGACGGAGAGGAAGTTGAAGAAGAAGAAGAAGAGCATGCGGAAGATCAGTCTGTACCAACTCATGTGAGGTTCAACCAACCATTGAACCATCCTCCACTATTGACTTCATGGTCGACTGAAGGCATGAATCGCTTGCCGGAATTTGATTATTCAGTTATTACTCCCAGTTTATAATTTCCAGGAATCATTGGTGGAACAAATCAAGTGTCAGATAACGATGTTCTGTATATAGGCAGAGAGTTTGAGAGCAAAGAAGCAATGGAAAATGTGATAAAACAATATCACATTGAAAGACATTACTCATATTTTGTAGAAGAGTCAAAGAGATCTTATTATTTGATCTGTTGTGACAAATATGAATCGAACTGTCAAATGCGTTTGCGAGCTATTATTGATAACACTTTTCATAGCTGGCGCATCACTAGATTTACTCCACACACTTGTGTGAACCCAAGCTTGGCATAAGAACACTCTTCATTAGATGTTGAGTTTGTTTCAACTATTATTGTTGAAATGATTAGAGCATGTCAAGACGTCCCTGTGGTTCTGGTCATTGAGCGAATCAAACAGCTTTTTGGGTATCAAATCTCTAACTGGAAGGAATGGGCAGCACGACAAAAGGCTATTGTGAAAGTGTATGGTGATTGGGATGACTCATATCGAGTTTTACCACAACTGTTGGAGCTTCTACACCACAATAATCAAATAGTCTATCAGTTACATACTTTTGAATATGTTAACCAACATAACCAACTTGACCCCTCAATGGTTGTGTTTGATAGATTATTTTGGATATTTTTACCATGTGTGGCGGCTTTTAGACATTGCAAGAAGTTCATACAAATTGATAGTACATTTCTGTATGGAAAGTATACAGGAACTTTATTGATTGCCGCCACACAAGATGGAAATCGAGCCCCTCTGCCTATAGCATTTGCAATTGTGGAGAAAGATAACTTCTCATCATGGAGCTGGTTTCTGGAATGTCTCCGAGAGTTTGTTACGGATGCAGAAGGGATTTGTCTTATTTCTGATCGCCACCGTGCAATTAAGGAGGCGATATAGTCTGAGGTTCTTTTGTGGAGACCACCCTATGCCCATCATCGATATTGTATTCGACACATTGCCAGCAATTTGCGAAAGAAGTTCAAGAATGAATCGATGAAAAAGGCAATCTTAAAAATTGGTATGAATATCCTTTTCTGTTAAAATGTTTTTGTCATAGTTATTTTCATAACTTTTCAGATGGCTGCTTGTATGATAGCATATGAGCCTCAACAACAAAGGATGGAGGAGCGTCTTCAAGATATCCACAGAGTGAATCTAGAAGTGTATGATTACATGATGCAAATTCCAAAGCAGAAATGGTCGTTGGCATATGATGATGGGAGGAGATATGGTCATATGATGACCAACATTGTAGAATGTATAAATGGAGTTTTCAAGGGAGTTAGAAAACTTCCTATCACAGGAAAATACGAATATTTGAATATATGTTACTCAGAAGAGCAACTATTATAATATAATATTTGTATGATGTCGTAAATCTAAATTTCAGGGTTGGTACAAGAGACATTCTATCGTAGTGTAAAGTACTTTCTGGAACGAGGAAAGCAAGCTGAAGAGGGCTTGAACAGAGGAATGCACTATGGACACCATTTCCAACGTGAGCTAGATACAGTTCTTCAGGAGGCCGCAACTTACCGTGTAACTGCATTTAATCGTCCAGAGAAACGATTTGAGGTCGCTGAGCCCTGTGATGCTATGGCATGTAGCAATGGTCGTGTGCGAGTTGTTTTATTAGAGAAGCGTTACTGTGATTGTGGCAACTTTCAGGCACTGAGATATCCATGCGGCCATGTGATTGTTGCATGTGCTTACGTACATGTATCTTGGGAGTAGTTCATTGATCTGGCTTATCGACTCGAGAGCATCAACTCCTGCTACAGTACTCCGTGGATGCCAATCAGGGAATATCAGAATTTTCAGCTTCCTGATGACACACTGACGCTTCTACCGAACAACAATAGACTTCGACCTAAAGGGAGGCCAAAGTCGACTCGTATTCAGAATGAGATGGATTGGCCTAGTGAACATCCAGCTGGACGACGGTGCATCATATACCGCCAGGAAGGTCATACGAAGACACGTTGCCCTAGACACATAGGGAAATCATCTAATGGTTAAAATGAATCATGTACTCTACCAGTTACTGTAAAACTTTTTACATGTAATTATTTTTATCATTTCACCATTTTTAATCATATTTTTTTACTTGTAAATAGGGTAATTTTTGGAAAATGTACCACGATTTCACATGACATTTTTTGTCGAACGATCAACATTACATGAGTAGCTTTAAACAAACAACACCAACTCAAAAAAAAAAGGAATGTACCTGTATAAGAAAACAAAACCATTTGAACTATTAAATGAAAATTTCATCAGTTTTTTATAATGAAAGATGAACTTACAGTGACTACAAATCAAAAACGAGGAAACTCTGAACGTCTTTACCCCAACACCCCAACACGGGAGACAACAACTAACCCAATGTGTTTATGATTCTTTCAAAATGATATGATAAATATCATATCTTACATGATAAAAGTCATAACTTACATGAAATTAATGTTTTATTGTTTGCACATTCAGATGGAGCAGCCACTTTTATCTGCCCAGGAGACGCACGTGTCAAGCGATGTGTTGGCGCGACGGCCTGTTAGACATCTTCATGTTCGAAGAGCACACTGTTTCCATCATGAGGCACCGCCGGCAGCTATTTTTCCATACCTTAGATGTGAAGGCTTTTATGGAGTCGCTATGTGTGACTTCAAGACCATCGACCATCATTTGATAGCTGCATTGGTTGAGAGATGGCGGCCAGAGACACACACATTTCATCTCCCAGAGGGGGAGATAACTATTACATTAGAGGACGTCGACTACATGCTGGGGTTACCTATCCATGGAGATGCAGTTATGGGGGCCAGTACTGGCGATTGGGTTGCAGTCATACAGAGGCTTCTAGGCATTGACGTCATCGGCGCATGGGGTGTCCTCCAGGGTTCGCGCTTGCGAATGAGGTGGCTTGATCAGCATTTCGACGTCATTCCTGATGATGCAGACGAGGAGACGCTTCTTCAGAACACACGTGCATACATTTTGTGGTTGCTCGGAGGCATGTTGTGCGTCGACTACTCCACCGCTTTTCTACACATGATGTACCTCCCATTACTTGAGGATCTGGATCAGACTGCTACATACAGTTGGAGATCCGCTGTATTAGCACATCTGTACAGATCTCTCTGCACTAGTTGTCAGGCCGATTCACATCAGATTGCAGGTTGCATGGTGTTAGTACAGATGTGGGCCTGGGATCGTTTTCCACGCATCGCTCCTCGAGTTGTCACACCGCTTGCACCGGAGCTACTTCAGGACTGTCCTCGGGGACGATGGTATGTCTACTTCATTACTTTAGGTTATTTAGTACTTTCGTTATTGTTTTTTATAAACTTACCGTAGGTTACTCTTTTTTCACCAGGTGGAGTCAGTCTCAGAAGTTTGCACATACTCTGAGATATAGTGTGCATAGCTTCCGACAGATATTCGACGCTATAGTGCCAGCTGATGTAAGTTAAACAATACTTTTTTTGTAGGAAAATTTGTTTTGTTATCACTATTTTAAGTTATTTCAATATAATCTCAGTAACATTTTCATGCTACTATATGGATTATTTTTTGAGTTTACGTTTCAGGTTTCATGGACTCCTTATAAAGGTTATGTCTACGCATCACTTCCACTATACTGCACAGCTTTGGCTGGAGATCGTGCTGCAGTGGTGCCACTCATTCACTTTCACATCATTGAGTGGCACCAGCCAGACCGAGTCATGCGCCAGTTCGGTTTTATACAGCATATCCCCTTGGCACCACGACAGACTACCGAGTTACATTCGATTGTGCTTATAGGTAGACAGACGACAGACTGGCGACGACATCATGCATCTTATATCCAGCTTTGGGACAGACATGCCCGATTCAGTATCTTTCCACAGGGATATATCACATCACACTCTGATTTATCTGATCAGGGGGATTATGCACACTGGTATCGACGGCACACCATCATGCACCTTACACATCAGGGGATTGGAATTCAGCGATTGGTATGTTTACTAAGATTTATTAATTTTGTTTAACTCATTTTTGATATTAATTTGATTGTTATTTCATTTGCAGGCAGACGCCATTGGTTAGCTTTCACATTCCACACAACCTCATGAGAATGCATATATTCTATGGGAGGTAGTTCATCGGGATGTGGTGGCTCTATTGGATCATCTCTGGTTGATACGTGACAGTTTTTTTGATGAGGAGCCACAGATATATCCCGATCCATATCTTTAGGCAGAAGCACCTGAGGATGACGATGTCCCTGCTATGCCTGCTGAGGAGGATGCACCACCACCGCCACCGCCAGCTGGACGACAGAGACGAGCACATCCGGAGCGGGAGAGGCGACGACATCGACATCCGAGAGCGGCTCCTGCAGATGTCGTCGCACCACAGAGAGACGATCCCGCCCAGCCGACTGATGATTTTTCACAGAAGGGAGACACTTATATACCGCATATGGCGTCTCCGTAGACTACTATGGACTTCGATCTGGGTGCAGTCACACAGCTTATGGCGGCCCCCTCTCCTCCCGATGAGACCTTCTTCAGTACCCCATTTATACCATTTATAGGAGCTTCAGAGCCATATGTCACGCCATATGATTTCAGGGAATCCTCACATGATTTTGGGGAATCCTCACATGATTTTGGTCAGTCCTCTACATAGCATCATGGGGAGGCACCAGAAGCACCGAAAGAGGAGGAACCTGCAGAGAGGACACTGGAGCGACACAGACGTCGGACACAGAGAGGACGTGACATTCAGACACCGCGTTGTGGTACCGGGGGCATCGTCGTTGATGTTTTTGGATGTAATGTTGTATATATTAAAAAACTTATTCACTATGATAAGTAATTGTTGTTTAAGTTAAATAACAAGAAAATCAAAAATACATTAAATACAAACTTATTTCAATTAACTATTAAATTATAAAGTACAGGTACAATATAAACAAAATTTGTCACAGCGAATTAACCATTAATAATTAATAATTATAATGACAAATAATAATTAATAATTATATTACTAACTATTTAATTATTGTATATCAAATAATAATGTTTTATAGATGTTCAAAGTCACATAGTTGAAACATTTTTAAGTTACAACTAGGTGGTTTTGAAAGCCTATAAAATATTTTCTGTCGACATTTTTTACGTAATTTTTTTTATTTTCATCTATTTAGTATATGTTTAATCCATGTTTTAAGTTTCATTCATATTGGTCATATGGATTATGTTTTATAGACGTTCAAAGTCACATAGTTGAATCATTTTTAAGTTACAACTAGGTGGTTTTGAAAGCCTATAAAATATTTTCTGTCGACATTTTTTACGTAATTTTTTTATTTTCATCTATTTAGTATATGTTTAATCCATGTTTTAAGTTTCATTCATACTGGTCATATGGATTATGTTTTATAGATGTTCAAAGTCACATAGTTGAAACATTTTTAAGTTACAACTAGGTGGTTTTGAAAGCCTATAAAATATTTTCTGTCGACATTTTTTACGTAATTTTTTTATTTTCATCTATTTAGTATATGTTTAATCAATGTTTTAAGTTTCATTCATACTGGTCATATGGATTATATTTTATAGATGTTCAAAGTCACATAGTTGAAACATTTTTAAGTTACAACTAGGTGGTTTTGAAAGCCTATAAAATATTTTCTGTCGATATTTTTTACTTATTTTTTTTATTTTAATCTATTTAGTATATGTTTAATCCATGTTTTAGGTTTCATTCATACTGGTCATATGGATTATGTTTTATAGACGTTCAAAGTCACATAGTTGAAACATTTTTAAGTTTCAACTAGGTGGTTTTGAAAGCCTATAAAATATTTTCTGTTGACATTTTTTACGTAATTTTTTTATTTTCATCTATTTAGTATATGTTTAATCCATGTTTTAAGTTTCATTCATACTAGTCATATGGATTATGTTTATAGACGTTCAAAGTCACATAGTTGAAACATTTTTAAGTTTCAACTAGGTGGTTTTGAAAGCCTATAAAATATTTTCTGTCGACATTTTTTATGTTTTTTTCCCATCTATTTATATATTTTTAATCAATGTTTTAAGTTTCATTAATATTGGTCATATAGATTATCTTTTATAGCATTCAAAGTCACATAGTGGAAACATTTTTAAGTTACAACTAGGTGGTTTTGAAAGCCTATCAAATATTTTCTATCGACATTTTTTACGTAATTTTTTTATTTTCATCTATTTAGTATATTTTTAATACATGTTTTAAGTTTCATTCATATTGGTCATTTATATTATATTTTATAGGCTTTCAAAGTCACATGCTTGAAACATTTTTAAGTTTCAAGTAGGTGGTATTGAAAGACTATATGTTTAACAATATTTCAATTTTTTTATAAATAATTACTTATAACTACGTAAATATATATATGTACAAATATATAATTATAAATATACAAGTATAACTATAATTACAATATAATTATAAATTTAATTATAAATATAATTCTCCACACACACACATACATACAGATATATATATATATATATTTATTTATATGAATATTAAATATATTTGTAAATAAATTTTAAATATATATGTAACAATATTTTCATAATTATATATTTTAAATATATTCATATTCATATAATTATAAATATTTATATATAAATATTAGTTTATAATTATATAATTACAAATATATTTTTTATTTAAAAAATATATATAAATAGATTTATATTTATAAATATTTATTTTTAATTATATATATACATAATTATATTTATACACACACATATAATTATATATATACATAAATATAATTTCATTATTATATAATTATAAATATAATAATAATTAATTTATCATTTTTAAATACATATTTATAAGATTATTTTTAAAATTTTATTTATTTATTTTGAAATTATTTATTAAAAAGAGATGAGGTGGAAAAAAAATTAAAACAACAAAAAAAGAAAACAAAACCATAAAAAAAGGGTGGCAAAGCGCCACTTGAAGTGGCGCTCAACAAACCCATATTCCTAAATATACTAAACCTAGACCCATTTAAATAATAAAAAAAACCCATCCCCCTAATTCACCCCCAAAAGTACAATGGACGAAAATCTTGATGGATGATAGTAAATAGAAATATATACAACTTGGAAGAATATAATATCTTGAGATTCATCTGTCTGGATGGACAAATTTTCGATTCAAGTGGAGGGGCAGATTTGGAATGCAAACAGTCTACCTCCTTGGGCTATAAATACAACCCCTTATTGTCCTTTCATGTGGTTGGGATTTCAGAGAAAAGGAGGATAGGTTGGAATGACCAAGGATCTTAAAAAGTATTGGGAGGGTCTTCCATACTCAAGTTTCAACTTGAGATACCATTCCTCTTCGCTTCTTTTCATTTACTTTTGTGTTCTTCTTCGTTTGTAATCTTGTAAGTGTTTGTTTGGTAATTCTATTTTAATACATGTTTCTTTCTCATTATATATCAATATAATCCACCCCATGTTTTGTAATATTAATTTTCTTAATATAGTTTAAATCAAGTTAAAATCAATTTTTCATTTTTCTTCCTCATTCAATCAAAATTTTGTTTTTAATTGTCATCACCATTGGTGTGTGTGTGTCTTCGACGCATAACTCCTTTCTTATCCCTTTATTTTTCTTATCTTATTAATTAATAATCATAAATATAATAAACCATATTACTATTAATATCAATGGATGAGTAAATCTATCATTGGGGTGAGTCAAAATTTAGGGATGTTAAGTGATTGAGAGTATTTTCTCGGTGAATATTCTTCAAATTAACATTGTGTATGTTAGACTTAACATGTTATGGATTAATGACTTGTTTTGTTTAACATATGGTTTATATGGATTATTGGAACCATAAATACACTACCATCAATAATATCTGATTGATATTAGAACCCTAAGTTAATTTAAGGCTTGGATTAAAGCCTTAACACTTAGTAATTCCAATCAAAATTATCTTTTGAAGTGGGTGTTAATTTAAATGCAATATAAAGCAAAGATCAAGGATGTCACAAGATTAAATCCCTAATAATGACCTCACCCCAATATTTATCAAATTGTAAAATCAAACACCAACCATTAATCATTTCATTTAAGATCTGCAAAAAAATCCCCCAAATCAAAATACAATCAATTAAAAACAATCGACTATTAAAAAGTATCATCGTTGAGGATTCAATCCAAGTGATTCTATAAACATTAGCAGAGCACCGGAACCTTGAATGGTTGATAGGCGACAATCAGACGCACATTTCAGTTATCCATACAACACCTCAAATAGATCCATGCCAATGGATGAGTGATAGTTTTTATTATAAGAGAACTTAACCAAAGGTATTTGTTTTACCCAATACCTTCCAAAATCAAAGATTCAAACTTGCAACATATCCTCCTACATCTGGATGGTCCGCTCTATCTTCATATCAATCTGAGAGTGAAATATAGTGATATGGTGAAATTGGGAGCCCAAGGCCTTCTGAAATCCCCTCCAAACCCACAAGGTAAAATGTGGCTCTCAATTAGATATTATGGTCCTTGGTACCCTAGGAATCCTAAAAGAAATCCACATACCACATTTCCAAAATATCCACGGCAGTTGATTCATGGATCACCAAAAAATGTGATAACATTTTTAGTTGGTCCATACTCACCCAAACTACATTGCATCCTCCCTAATATCGAGGTATCCCAATGAAACAATCCATCAATATGTCCTCCTTTATCCACTCGTGGATATCCAAGGGATGAAATAAACCTCTAAGAACATGGTGTTTGGATTTCACTTACTGAAAAATGAAAAAATTTGCCACAAAATCGACCACATACCATTTCATCCTAGTCCACCAAATTTATCTCATCAAGCCATAATACATTTTAGTCACACCAGGATGTACCACTAAGGGTGATTCGTAAAACTCACAAAGAACTCCCTCACACGTTACTAACCTAATGAAAAACCTCCCATGAAACAACATTTAATTCTGACCACCCTTTGACCATCCTTTTGGAGCATCACCATAGAGAAATCGGTCTCTCATCACCTCTCCCTCTGAGTATCCCCACTAAGACTCCTCCACATACTACATCATAGATGAATCTTCTATCATATGATAAAGACAAACTTGGTCACTTCATTTCTCCACATCAATATACATCACTTCAAGATTCTCCATCCCTTTCCAAACATCCATGGACTCTCGAACCACATCTCCTATGAACTTCTGACTTAGTTCATTAGAAACAATATTCCAATTTCCCAAGGTGTATAAGATCTCAAAATCATAATCCTTGAGAATCTTCATCCACTTTCGCTACTATAGAATCAGTTCCTACTAATAGAAAACATATTTTAGGCTCTTTTAGTCTGTGGAAACCAAAAATCTCTCACCAATGAGGTAATTCCTCTACATCTTCAATAAACAAACAACTTCTGCTATCATAAAACAATCCATTAGGGACCTCATAGGTGGTGATAATTCAAATTTAACAACCCGAAACCTACCTCAAATAGGACAAGGGCTGGAGACAAGTGTTGAGTAGGAATATACTACATATGGGAGGAATTAGACTAAGGTACTTGTATGCACACACACATCTCCAAGATCATATAATTCTGAAATATAAGACAACACAACTGATACCAATTCATGCATACACCTTAATCCCACAATCAGAGTATTACCAAAAGTACTAAAAGTGATAAGGGATAAATACAATCTCAGCAAAAAATGAAAATTAATTCCAACCTATTCAGAAGTATGGGACTACTTTCAAATGCATCATAGGTAATAACCTCAGTTTATTTATCCCGATATTAAGCTTCGCCTACTCCTAATCCTCCCAGGACTCCATCAAAAGGAATGTTGTCTGAATAATACATGACTTGTGTGAGATGATCCCATATAGGAGTGAGTATAAAAATACCCAGTAGGAAACCCTATAAATAATCAAGATTAGTTAGCTCAAATACACAGGTATGTCAATCAAGATATGAGACGTAATGATAATCAAGAATAAAACCAGATATACTCATAATAGAAAACTAGTCTCAAGAGGGCTCAACCAATACTACCATCCATAATATTATACTCAAGGTTTCAATATATTTCTTGTCTGTGAGGGATCGCACCATGATCTATGTTTCACTAATGATACTCATCTAATAGGTTGCGTTCTTCTATCCTTTTCAGAATATAATCATTGGATCTCTGAAGATCTCACTATCCAAATAGAGGATCACACCTAGGACTACTGGGAGATGAAACAAACCCTAATGGATAAAACTTATAGATAGGGTATTGATACCATGTGTATGGTGGTCATTTTTATGCCATTAACCCCACCTAGGAACGATATGATAGAGGATCCCACCCTAGGTATCATAGAGGGATACCACGAACTCTATCTGAAACTGAACCTATAGAGGGGATCAAAGTCCTATACCAAGAATTTAATTACACATTGTATCCTCATATGGATGGAATATGGGATCAAAATAAAATGAACCTAGTATATAATTAATAAATAGAGGGCCTTACACTGTACTTGAAAAGGTACACAAAATGTACTAGGGGTACACGACATTTATCACCTGTCTGAGGGTCTATCTGTGTCTCACCATCTCACATAGCATGTCCTTTAGTGTTACATGGCATGTAGAGGTTGGCGTGTCCCTCATCATGCCCCATCCCATGACTGTGTACATATGGTCGTGCCCATGTACAGTGGTTGTGCTCATGTACATGGTTGTGTCTAAGTACAAGGTCAGGTTCATGTACTCCACCCATGTTTGTGTGCCTAGTCATGTCTGTGCCCATATATCCTTCAGGATGCATGTTGAGCCTCCATCATTGGGTCAAACAGCATATGACATATGTCACACAGTGTGTGATATTTTTCTTCACACGTAAACCTTAATTCCACAACCAAGTCTCCACATGGAATGTGTTCTTCGAGGTATATTCCACGTAATGAAATTTTTTCCAGATTATGAGATTTCTTCACATGTTCTTCAGATTTAATCATCGTCACTAAAAATAACTATTATATATTGTGAATCTATGGTTAATTGACCTTTCCATCACAACTTGTAAGATTCTATCCATCGATTAGCTAGACAGTCGACCACTGTCGCATTGCACCGTCATCGTGTGTCAAACTAGGATGAACAAGAATCAATGGTCTAGTATAATCCACTTATGATTGTACACCATTTTTTCCACACCTCAATCACACCCTCAATAATGATCCACACCCATAGTATCGATATTTTGTGCCAAAGAATAACAACATGAAAATTGAATACTGGGAATTTATCAAATATCTGGCCAAGGGAATACCATTGATTAATCATGTGATAAAATTGGGGATAAATGAACAAATCACAAAATGAGGAATGAACATTGGATATGTTTTAGTTTTTCTTAATTCATTATCATTAGAAAAATAACAAAGAGTAAAAAAATAATATAAATTCCCCACAACCCATGAAGATAATAAACTTTAACCCATAAGCATAAATGACCTGTGAATCCAATTGTTAGAAGAATTTATTTTCATTAATTGTGGGATAAAAATGGGGAAATAAAACATATAAAAAAATTCCATACCTCAAGTTGGATTGATTGCTGAAGAAGAATGAATCTTCATCATCATCATGGGTGAGATCATTAAATACCATTGGTAAGAAGGATCCTTAATATGTTTTCATCATTCACCAAACCTTCCTCCAATTCCCTCTCTCAATTATCAGGGTTATGTGGCTAATGTTTTTAATTGTATAGAATAACATATATATATATATATATAGAAGTTAAATGGCTCACTACATCAAATCATAATAGAATAAATAAATAAATTTATTTATTTTATTATTTTCACCTATGACAGAACTTTATCAAAAAACCTCACAATGAAAAAGTTTATGTTCTAACCAGGTTAAAAATCATATTCTAGACTCAATGGTGATCGTAAATTTCCCATTTGAGCCCCTGTTTTGGGGTTATTCCACTATTTCAGTAAAATTATGCATGTGTGGTATTAATATATTTAATACTTTTTAATATCAATATTGGGCTCATTAGGAATTGGAATCTCCTGTCGTATCAGTTCCTAGATCCAAAAATATTACTAGATGTATTTCAAAGATTTTCATTGAAAAAATAGAGATGTTACATTCTACCCACCTTTAGGGATTTCATCCTAAAAAGTAAAAAAAGACTACATAAAAATATGTGCGTATTGAGCTTGTATATGGATCTCCCGCTCCCAGGTGATCTCATGAAGATTCTCATGCTGCCACCGGACATGCACTAAGGGAATCTCTCACCCATAAAGGATCTTCTATTATTGATCCTTGATCTATACTGGATAATCTACAAATGTATCCCCATCCTTGAAGTATAACTTTCCACAATCGATAACATGTGATGGACTGTGCACGTACCTACTCAGTTGTGACACCTTGAAGACATTGTGTACCCGGTATAACTACTGCGGTAGGGATGAGGAATATTCCACCTCACCAAAACTACATAGTATCTATAAAGGTCCAATGAATCTTGAAGATAGATTGTCACCTTGGCCAAATCTCCACAATCCACATTGAGTTGTGGCCCTCAGGAACACATGGTATCCCTCATCAAACTCTAGTAGCCTCCATCGTCGGTCCGCATAGGAATTATAATGGCTATGTGCTGTCCTCGTCTTCTCCTAGATGATATTCACCTTCTCTGTCATATATCACACCAAGTCTAGTCCCATGAGAATAGAATCACCTAGATTAGTCCAATATATTAGTGACCTATAGGGTCACCCATACAGAGACTCATATTGTGCAATATCGATGGTTTAATGGTAGTTGTTGTTGTATGAAAACTCCACCCAAGGGTGGGTGATCCTCCCAACTATGGACAAAGTCTAAATTGAAAGTTCACAGCATGTCCTCTAGAACTTGAATAATTCACTCAGTCTAGGGGTGAAATGTCATTCTAAAATGAAACTGAGTCCCAAAGGAATTCTGTAATCATCTTCATAATCACGACATGAAGTGAGCATCCACTACCACAAAACGGGCCAAGGCCAGCGCCACCCTTTATCAGAGCTAATGAAAAAGCGCTGATAAAGGGGGGGTACCTTTATTAGCACTAAAAAAAGCGCTGATAAACGCACCCCTTTATCAGCACTTTTTTTAGCACTGATAAAGGTACCCCCTTTAACAACACTTTTTTTAGCGCTGTTAAAGGGTACCCCTTTATCAGTGATTTTTTTAGTAGCGCTGATAAAGGGGGGTCTTTATCAGCGCTTTTTTTAAAAGCGCTGATAAAGGGTCTACTTCTAAAAAAATTGAATTCAAAAAATTTATTAATATTTAAATATATAGATATAGTTATATTGATATAAATATAATATATATTTTTTAAATATAATTTTAAATATATTTTAGATAAGTATAAATATACAGTTACACTTAATATATAAGATATTTAGTGAAAATGGCTTATAAAAAAATTAAGAAAATACATTTAATTAATAATTTGATAATTTTTATGGAGTAATAGTCATTTAATAAAAATTTGAAGACTAAATAAATAAATAAAAATTAAAAAAATATCCAAAATATGTTGAAAACACAACTCAAACTTCAAACGGCCATAACTTTTGATTTGGGTGTCCGTTTGAGCTCTACTGCATATAAAATCAAAGCCTGTGACGATCTCTACACCCATGTGACTTGAGGGGACCCTAGTCAAGGTTTTTTTGAGACCAAAAGTGCTCTATAAGGCCTCTAAAACTAAGTTTTTAGTCGGGATACCCCGATTTTTTAACATTTTGTGGATTTTCAGCCTCATTTAAGGGGGTATTATTGGATTGTTTTTGGTGGGGAATGAATATATTCCAAGGTATTACATTCATATTGATATTATTTCTTTGAAATTTTATCATTTTTTATAATGCACTTCTATTTATAATCAAATATATAACAATATATACATATTTTTTATATATTCACACGTAAAAATTTAATTATAAATATAAATAATAAAATATATTTACATATAAAATATATTAGCTTTATCTAAATAATAACTAATATCCATTTTATTTAAAATACCAATATATAAATATTTATATACCAATATATAAATATTTATATACCTATATATTAATCTAACTATATATATATATATATTAATATAACTACATATATATATTGATATAACTATAAATATATATATTAATATAACTATAAATATATATATTAATATAACTATATATATATATTAATATAACTATATATATATATAATATAACTATATTAATCTAACTATATATATATATATATATTAATATAACTACATATTATGTTTTGAAGCTCAGTTAAAAGAATGGCCAATCCACTAAATGCCGAAATTTCAATTTCCCATGGAATTATACCTTGTATTGAAAACAAGGGTCATTACAACCTCCCCCCTTAGAACTTATCATCCATGAGAAGCCTTTAGGAACAATGAAAATATCACTTGACCTACAGGGGTCCTGAAGTTTCATTCAAACGGTCACATTGAGTTTCTAATATATAAATATTTATATACCATTTATATATATAATATATTAGCTTTATCTAAATAATAACTAATATCCATTTTATTTAAAATACAAATATATAAATATTTATATACCTATATATTAATCTAACTATATATATAAATTAATATAACTACATATATATATTGATATAACTATAAATATATATATTAATATCACTATAAATATATATATTAATATAACTATATATATATATTAATATAACTATATATTACTATATGAATAAATATAACTATATATATATATATAAATAAATAGATATGTCATTAACTGGAGAACAAATCAATATGGCAGAGTGGTAAAGGCTTTAGGCGCACAAGGGGGAGGTCTCGAGATCAAATCTTGGTGGAGGCAAGGGCGCACACATGGGGGTGGATTTGGGTGCTAGCGCTGATAAAGGGGGTGGGTGTAGTGATGATATAGGGTGGAGGGGGGTGTGTGCGGGCACTTGAGGGGCTGTAAAGCGCTGTTAAAAGGGGTGCTCATGCGCTATAAAATCCCCCCTGATTGGTAGGATTTTTTTATTTTTTTTACTTTTATCAGTGCTAAAAAGAAAGCGCTAATAAAGGACCATTTTATCAGCGCTGATAAAAGACCCCTTTTCTCAGTGCTTTTTTTTAGCGCTGATAAAGAGGACCCCCTCATTTATCTTCACCGGCTTTAATAGGGCTTTTCTAGAAGTGTTAAAGTCCATTTTTAGTGTTGATAAAAGGTGTATTTGTAGTAGTGATCACATAATGAAATGATCATATAAGGAAATCCATGAAGATGAAATATATCCCACTTATAAAGATATACCAAGATATCTACTGAACTATACTCCCAGATAGCTAGGAAGTGGTCTGACTTGTTGAGTCGGTCTACGAGCACCTAGATGTAATCATGTCCTTTAGACATCTATGGAATCCCTATCATGAATTCCATAGAAATATTATCCCACTTTCACTCTGGAGCCTCAATGAGTTGAGTTAAACCTACTGGAACCTAGTTCTCGACCTTCAATTACTGACAAGTGAGGCATTAGGAGATAAAATCTACTATACCCATCTTCACACCTAGCCACCAGAACTGACACTAGAGGTCCTGATGCATGTTTTCCCCACCATGATATATATCTAAAGGTTGTGTATAAAACTAATCCATCACCTCCTCAACATAATTGGAACTATTTTCTATCCTATAAAAAGGATTACATGCTCCCCATATTCATAAAATTCATAAAAATCATGTCCAGAGGATATTTGAGCACATATGGTCTCACATTCAGTATCTAGTAGCCCGAAGGGCATCATTAAATTCCTAAGAGGATATAAAAATTTAATAATTTATAAAAATCAGACAAAAAAAAGAAATATAGTACATGGAAGGCCCAAGTTTCAAACCCATAGGGATAGATTGTATGTTCTAAATTAATTAAATAAATCAAAATAGAAATTGTTTGTTTGATTGGAAAGAAAGAGAAATAACAGTAAGGATTGGGTTTGATATCAAGTGAGGGGCATGTCATGTTCAATTATTTTTAGGTTCGTGCATGAGGGATTCAAATGATATGAATTTATTTAGGTTTGGTGTCAGAATTAGGTTACTGAGGATCCTTGGTCTAGGTATTCTACCCTAATCCTGTGATTAACTATTGGAATGATCATCTACTAGTTGCAATCATGAAACTAGGAAACCCAAAACCCTATTTACATATAACTAACCTAGATTTTATAATGTTCATACACAAAATTGTATAATTAATTTATGAAATGAAATAAACATCCTCAAATCACAAGCAATGGTCATGTAATTGCAAAAAGAAGAATAATTAGAATTAATAAATGGTGTTATAGCAATCCAAAATAAGAATAAGAAATAGAAATAATCCCTAATAAGAACTCCCCATATAATCACATCACTTGACACAGATAAAACTACTCGATCATTCTAGGAATTATGATAATGAGTAGCATTGGTACCCAAGAAGGAATGATGGTGAAGAACAGTGGAAAATTAGGGCTTTAGATCATCACTTTGTACATTCTTCCCGTCTGTGCAGCTCCCTCCGGTTGTGGATCCCTAAAGCAGTGGCCAAATATATTATTTTATAAGACTTTTAATTAAACCCTAATCATTGGCATATTTATTTTTCTGTTCATCAAAATATTCATGATCTGTAATAATTTATACGATGTGTAATCCTCATTAGAAATGGATTTTCATATTTGTCCTATATGGATAATTCACGATGTGTATTTATGTACACAACATGTAACTTATTTCCACATTGTGTAATATTCATGAATTACATCGAGTGGCAGCAACTTATTTTAAAAACTCATGTCATGTAATCAGATACATGACATGCAAATAGTCAGCTCCAGTTTCAAAACTTTTCTTTTGCTTCAAAAATATGGTTCTTTTAGATCCAATATTCACCTCTTTTCATTCCTTTTTTATAAATCTATTGTTACTACCATAAAACACACAAAAAATCAATACATTCTAAAATTGGTAAGATTATTCATTTAATATAGAAATTGATACATTAAAACACTCTAAAATTTATACCTGAAATGAACTTATCAATATCTCCATGTTGAGACTACCTAATATGTTGTTGAAGTGGTGGAGTAATAACCATATACTATAGATATGTTTCACCATCCTTTGCCACTATGTAAAACTACAACAAGTCTAACAGCTTTGAATTCCCAGTCAACAACCATGAACAAGATCTTCTACTGAGAGCATCTACAACTATGTTCCCCTTCCCAGAAGTATAGACTATCTTTAAGTAATAATATTGGAGGAACTCTAGTCATCAACTATATCTCAAGTTAATATCCTTATGATAAAAGATATACTTGATACTCTTGTGGTCATAATAGATGACAAACTGCTCACCCATTTGGTATTGTCTCCACATCTTTAGGGAGAAGACCATTGCTTCCAACTATAGATCATGGGTTGCGTAGTTCTTCTCAGGTGGTATCAACTGTTAAGACCCATAGGAAATTACTTCTTTAATATACATAAGAACACAACCAAGTATGATCCCTAAGGAATTTTAGAACATTTCATGCTTAACACCCTCCTTCAGAAACCTAAATATGGGGGTGTTCATCAATCTCTACCGAAACTCCAAAAAGGTTTACTAGATTTTATCCGTCCACATTAATGGATACCCCTTTAAGTACAAATAAGTCAAGGGATATAATATCCTATAAAAATAAGGTATGAATCTCTTTTAATATCCTTCCAACTCATGGAATCTATACACCTCTGTCATGCTCTTGGGTGGCTCCCAATCTAACACTACCTCAAAATTTGTTGGGTCCACTACTACATGGTCCGCTGAGATGACATGCCCCAGAAATTAGACCTCTTGAATCCAAAATTGATACTTCAAGATATCCCCATATATTTGGTGCTCTAAGAGTATATCTTGGACCATCCTCAAGTGTATTATGTGCTCCTCATTGTATTCCAAGTACACTGGGATATCATTGATGACGACCACCACAAACCTGTCTAAGAAATGTTGAAATATTTGATTAATGATTCCCATGAACACTATTGGGTAATTTTTCATTTCAAAAGGCATAAAAAATTACTAATAATGATCATAGAAACATAATAATATTGTCTTAGATGTATCCTCATCCCGTACTCAGAGCTGGTGATATCCCAATATGAGGTTTATCTTTGAGAATCTTTATTCCCCTCTCAACTAGTCAAAGAGGTCATTAATACTTAGTAGTTGATACTTATTCTTCATGGTCACTTGGGTAAAGTGATGATAATCTATACACAACCTCAAGCTCCCATCCACCTTCTTGGAAAACAAAACTAGGGATACTCAGGGTGACACATTGGGTCTAATAAAGACCTTCCTCTATAAGTCCTACGACTACACCTTCAACTCTCAAAGTTCAATGGGAGCCATCCAATATGATGGTGCATATATTAAGGAAATAATTGGGTGTAATTATATATAGAATAATATCTCTTATTGGGTAGGTAATCTTAGAATTTCATTAGGAAGGACATCCTCATACTCGACTACTGTAGAAAATTGGAAGCTCGTAATATCCGCTGCTCCAAGGAATATACTAGCCAGGTGGTTAGTAATCAGTCATATATATCCTTCTATGTATGATCCCATCCTTCTCAAACTTGAAGGAAAAAATTGATTTTTCACCATGGATACAATGTATTCTCTTCTTGAAATAGTCAATATGGGCATGAAATTTGGATTTCCATTCCATACCTAAGATGAATTCGTAAGGCCTCATCACTTATGTAAAGAGATCTAAAACAAAAATCTTACCTCTAAGAGTTTGGTCACACTATCAACAGAAGTGTGTGATTACTGAGTCAACTTTCATCAGAGTCTCCAAGTGCAAGGGTCATGCCAAGGGCTCAACCAAAATCCCTAATTCTCGAACCAGGGTAGTGGAAAGAAAAGAATGAATTGCACATATGACTATTAGAACTTCATATAAGGTAGAAAAGACATAGATCGTACCTATAATCATCCTAGGAGCCTCAAGGTCATTGGACTCTATTGCATGTAGCTATCCTCATCATTATCCACCATCTCCTTAAGCCTAATGCAGACCACCTAGGAGTGATGGTGGAAATAAGTCAAACCACCTGTCGCCTCCTAATACTCTACTCGCTCCTCTACCACATTTTCTACCCTTCATGACTCCTTTATCCTATCTTTATATATATTTGTGTGGTTTAATGACTGTATCTTATTAAGTTTTATGGAGGGTAAAACATTATTTAGAAAGATGTCCCCAACCATAAAAAGTGAATCACCGCCTCTCTCAAGGATGACTCGAGCCATCCTAAGAGAACTGTGTTGTAGATCCTTTATCCTGGGACTATCTATTTAATTTTCTCATATGATTGGATCCTAAATAATTACATTTACTACCATATATTGATTTTATTAGTCCTAGGTGCCCACTACCAACACCCACCATCAGTGTCTACTCTTTCAAGAAACTCTCCATAACAAAATCCCATTCAATCACTCTAGCGTAGGTGGGAATGGAAATATATATCACTTCAGTCCTAATATCTCAATGTAAACCCCACTAAAATATTATTCTCTAAATAAATTATCTCAAACCATATCCAGAGGGTACCATTAAATTAATGTGACTTCATTAATTAGTCTACCATGGTCATACTAACCTTCTGTAACTATAGAATCTTATGCGTGAACACTGATCACAATGCGGCTGAATAAAACTCCTCTCTGAAGATATGCTCAAAATATGACCAGGATATATATGTCTCTTCATGTGACTAAGTCACCAAAATCCACAATCACTGAATAGAGACCTAAACAAGACTCGCTTCTAGGACCACCATCTGATTTGTAGGTGTCCTCATAAGGAAAAAAACTCGAGAGGCCAAATCTAACCAATTATTAGCTGCCTGGGGGTATAAATCACCCTAAAAACTAGAAGATCTCTACCTTTGAAACTCATGGAGTGTGTTTTGACTGTTCACATCATAGGATGGTATTACCAATGAAATCTGCTTCTCAACGGGTGGTGATAGAACCAACAAACCTCTTGGAGGTACCACCTCCTATACAGGACCTTGTACTGAAGCCTCATCACTTGTAGGATTATCCTCGTGATCATGCTATAAAATACTAGTTGGTTTTATTTGTGGAGGAATCCTAAAATAAAAAATACACATAATAATCAATGGAGTATATCTGGGGAGATGACTCAAAAAGGACATGGAAACCATAACTCATTCCTATATGATGCATGTACCAATATTTTCCCTACAACCAGTGCCTATATGTACCCAGTCAACAAGTAGATTATTAGAGTCCTAGTGAATGGATACATCGGCCTCCGCACTAAAACTGGACACTATGGCATAAAATCCAAACTTGAAACACATAAACACTATTTTTATAATTCTCAAACCAAACCTCATAGCTAGACACACTCCAAAATCCATTTCAAAGGTAGAATTGATGCCCTATGATACCACTCTATCATGACCCAACCCATCAAGGCCTACCTAACCAGTGATAATTCAAGTGTGACAACCCCAAGATTTCCTCCAAATAGTCCAAGAGCTAGTGACCAATATTGAGTGGGATATCCCACATATGGGAGGCATTAGCCTAAGGTACTTGTATGCATAAAACATATCCAATACCATACAATAATGAAATATAAGACAACACAATTAATACTAATGCATTCATACATCTAAATCCCAACATAGATGTATGAACAAAAGTTTTGAAAGTGATAAGAGCCAAATATAAGCCCACCAAAAACTGGAAATGAAGTCTAATCTTCTCATAAGGAGAGGAATGTTGTCAAATGCATCATCAGTAATAAAACTGGTCTTTCTATCCCAATAATATGATCTTCCTTCTAATAGTCCTCCCAGGACTCTGTCAAAAAAATTGACTACATAAGAAACAACATGTGCGGGTAGAGTCCATGGAAGGGTGGGTATAAAAATACCCATTAAAACACCCTAAAATAACCAAACATAAATCATAAAGAGTATTCATCTCAAATACATAGGCATGTCAATCAAGATATGAGACATAATGATAATCAAGAATAAACCCAGATATGCTCATAATAGATAACCAATCTCAAGAGGTATCAACAAATACTTTCATCCATAGGATTCTTCTCAAGGATTTAAGGTAATGCTAATCTAGGAGGGATCGCTCTGCAATCCATTCTACCAGTGAAAACACTCATTTGAGAGGTTATATTCATCTTGAATTACCAGAATATACTCACTAAATCTCTAAATATCACTCTATCAAGATAGGGGATCACACCTAGAACCATTGAGGGATTTTATCTACTAGATCAATCTGGTGTATAGGGTATTAACACCTTGTGTATGGTGGTCATATCGATATAAAAAACCCCACCTAGAAAGGATATCATAGAGGATCTTACCCTAGGTCTCACAGTGGGATTCTATGAACTCTATCTAAAATATAACCCATATAGAGAATAAAAATACTATTATGAGGATGAAATGATACACTATACCCATGTGGGGATAGACCAAGGGATCACACTCAACTAAACCTGGTCTATACTGAATAAATAGAGGGCCTCACACTACCCTAGAAAAAGTAGATGGTGTGTACTAGGAGTATATGACATGTCTCACCTTTTAGGGGGTATGCCCGTGTCTCATCATCTCACATGGTATGTAAACCTCCATATTCATGGAATGTCCTTTAGTGGTACATAGTGTGTAGAGTTCAGTCTAGCACTCAGCATTCCCCATCCCATTCCATTGTACATCTGGTCCTTCATGTGTATAGTGGTTGTGACCATATACTTGTTCAGGCCCATGTATCTACTCACACCCATGTTCTTGGCTATGTCCATTCCCGTGTATCCTTTGGGATACATGCTGATCCTCCAGCATCGGTTCACGCAATGTCTGATATTTTTCTTCATGCATAAACATTATCTCCATAGGTAGGGCTCCACAAGGCATGTTTTATTTGGAGTACAGACCATGCAATGTGGAATTTTATAGATTCCATGGGTTCTTTATGTGTTCTTATGATTTCATCACCACCACCACAAATCGTGATCATATATTTCAGATCTGGGTTTGAACAGCCTTTTCATTATTTCTAACCAGATTTCAGTTTTTGATCCACTTGAAAATAGACCACCACCTCATCACATCATCATCGTGTATCAAACTGGGAAGAATATAAATAATTGGTCTGATCTAATACACCTTTGATCATCCACCATTGTCATCACACCTCGATCTCACCCTCGATCATGAACCACACTGACAATATCGATTTGTTTCACTAAATAATGGTCGTTCAATGATCAAATACTAGTTATTCATCTAACCAAAAACCAAGAGAATATTGGCAATGAATAATGTGAATAAATAGGGGAGAAATGAAAAAATCAAAAAAATAAGGAATGAACCTTTGCTGTGTTTAAGTTGGCCTCGACTCATTTCTGTTATAATATGAATGGAGAGTAAACAAATAATATCAATTCCCTACAACCTAGTAAGATAATAAACCTGAACCTGCAAGCATAATCAACCCATGAATCAAACTACTGGAAGAATTGATTTGCATTCATCATGGGATAAAAAATGGGTAAATAAAGCACAAAAACAATTCCCTACCTAAATTTGGATTAATCACTGTTGAAGAATGAATTTTATTCATCATCATGGGTGAGATCCTTGAATTCTATTGGTGAGAATGATCCTTGATCTACTTTAAAAATTTTCCAAGACTTTCTCTAATGCTCTCTCTCAATTATTAGGTTTATGTGATAACCTTTAGAATTTTCCATAACAATGTATTTATAGAAGTTAGATAGGTCACTATGTCAAAACAGAATAGAATAAAGAAATAGATTTGTGTATTTTACTATTTTTTCTCATGGAACGACTTTACCAAATTTATAATATTGATAAAGATAATATTGTTCCTAGGTAAAACCTACATTTTGGACTCAATGGTGGTCTTAGATTTCCCATTTGAGTCCTTTTTCAGGAGTTATTCCACTATTTCAAGAAAACTATGCATGTGTGATATTAATATATTTAATATTTTTATAATATCAATACCAAACTCACAATGACTTAGAATCTCATTCCATATCAACACCTATATCCAAAAATATTACTAGATATATTTCAAATATTTACAACACAAAAACAGATATGTTACAGAGGCTAACTCATGATTATGGGTGGAATAGTTACACTCATGGGGACATAACTACCTAGAACCATAAGATATCATTATCATATACTGCATCAAGTCACATAACAAACCCATATGGGATGTGTCATATAAAACCTCAAAAATCACACCCTTCCCAAGAAACTGAAGTATTGGGGCACTGATCAACTTCTCTTTTAGGTAACCAACACTTCCTAACACTGATTAGTACATACAAAAGTATGGTCCTTCCTATTCAAAGCTATCAGTGGGGCTATAAATCCAGATAAATTGGAAAAAACCCCTCCAATAATATCCCACAAGACTTTCAAGCCTCTTCTATGATCTTGGTTCCTACCCAAGAAACAACTACCATGACCTTTAATTCACCACCAACCTAGATATTGGAAAAAAACCTAAAACCCAAAACATTTGGGTGTTGGTAAGGTTATCTAACATGGGTGGGGTGCGTATAGAAATAACATGAAAATAATTGATAGATGGATAACACAAAATACACAAGATATGGGTAAATATCAACTGAACTTGCATACTCTACATCACCACCATTTCACCACATGACATTTTTTACAACCATTTCCACCACTAAATGCATCAAACCACAAAACCACCATGCATAACCACATAATTTTTACTTTCAAGTACAACTTCCACCATTTCTAGAAATTAATGAGTTTCTATAAACTCCCATTTACTAATCCATTTCATTTCACATTAACATTTCCCATTCATTTATCAATCATTTCATTTAATCCAATTACTACACATTAATTTCAGCCCATTATTTTCATTTACCAACCCATGCCATCTCCTTTTTCATAATTTCAATTTATTCTATGGCTAACTAGGCGACTAATTCAACCACACCACACAACAGCTTTCCCATATCACATCCACTGCCGCCATAACACCTCGTATGAAAATCCATCTCACCACAAACCAACCATATCACTACAAAAACCTCACATCACAATCACTATACACCAACCCATGTCACATCCCATGCTAACCAACCATTATATCATTTCCCAATACATGTATTATCTCTAACAGACACCACCATCAACACATAGTAACCCACATCACACAAGGTAACATGGAAAGTGAAACCACATATAGAAATACATCTCAGTTTATATAATTTTTACCACAATTTCATGTTCAAGGGCTTTCATGTTACATATCCTTTTCTTTAACATGATATTATCACAAAATTTTGGATTTCCATCGGAAACCAATTCATTACCCATATATAAATTCATGTCCTTTTATTCAGGATAAGATAAAAAACCAACACAATAAGGTTCTCACATACAAATCAACTACAATACAAAAAAAATATCCCAATATTAATGATTTTCAGCAATTGAGAAAAACATGAATATTCTTAGAAGTAATATCATTAAAAAATGAAAAAATTTGTGTTTTACCCTTATTACCATTGATTTTAGTTAAGATAATTAAGTATTTTCATTAAGGTAACCCTTATTTTCCACCCAAATAAAGGTAAAAGAATTAAATCCCCACATATGAACATAAATAGGGAGAGATTGAGGACCCCCTACTTGAAATAAAAATCTACAAGTGATTTGTTGCACCAAAACAGGGGTTGCTCACATAGAATGGAATCGCCATTGGATGAACTCGGACTGACGATGTCGGGGTTTCATGACTCCATCTAGAGGGAAAGAAATTAAGAAATAATGAAGTAAATATCTTCATTTTATAATTAATATATGAAACCATCAGTATTTCCAATCACATTTCATACTTTAATTAACCATTAATGCAGGTCTCATTAAATCACATGAAAATGACTCATTGTCAGCCTCAATTATGAAGTAAATTTAGTAATATAATTATCTTATTTTAAATAGACTTTAAATACCCTTAATTAAATATTTAAAACCACATTTAAATTTAAAATTTGTATTTATAATTTTTGGTGTATTCTGGGAAAATTTGTAAATTTAAAAAAATTGGCTAAGTCCTAAAGTGATTGCACCATCCAACCTACCACACTAAGGAAACAAGTGACCATTCCAATTGATCGCAATACCAACCAACCTACTGCATGAGAAAAAAGTGATTGTATGAAGAAAATAAGTGATCATTCCAACTGACCACATGACCAACCATCCTACCACATGAACAAACAACTGACAGCACAAAGAAAACAAGTGATCATGATAACCGACCACATGACCATCCAACCTACCGCATGAGAAAACAAGTGACCACATAAAAAAACAAGTGACCATGCCAACCTACTACAAGACCATCCAACCTACCACATGAGTAAAAAAATGACTGCATAAAGGAAGGTCAGGTCTCATGGTTAGTCAAGTAACCATGAGAATAAACTTAGAAAAACCAAGAGAGAAAAGACTCCAATCACCCTCATGAATCCAACAGGCCTCATAAAATAGAAAGGAAAAGGGTTTTAAAAATTTGGCACCATAAAAAATGAATTATACAAAGAAATATGGTATAAATTTTCCTTTAATTCCAAAACTAAAAATGTGGTCAAAAACAATATTTAATACCCTTTTATTCTTTATTGTTATGTCAAATTACTCCAAGAGAAGTAACCACCTAATCAATCAAGTCTTGGGATATCATTTTTTCAAAAGGTATTTCAATGTCAAATGATTGGTGAAAATAGTGATGGGGGTCATAAGATAGGATCTAAACTTATATAAGGAAATGAAAATATAAATCAATTCATTTTCAATCCTGGTGTATTTTATTTGTTACTTATTCAATGATCTAATTGTATATACAATGATAAATAGTTTTTTCAAGTTTTTATCCTAGGAAATATCCTACAGAAAAGTCAATCACATCACACATGAGTTAAAAATAAAGTTTCTAATTGATAGCTTGTGTGATGGGTGGAGCGACAAGACATGACTTGAGTGTTGAGAAAAATTTATCATAGTTTTTCATCCATACAAAAGGATAATCTTTCACAAGTAGAGAACAAAGTGGTCATGAAATAGAGCTTAATTTTCTAATGAATTTTCTATAGAAACCAACATATCCTAAGAAGTATCATAGTTCTTTGATAGTTTTTGGAGAGTTAAGGTGATGAATGATATCTACCTTAGTTTTATCGACCCTGATCCTTTTACAAAAGAAAAAAATACTAAGGTTAAGTCTTTCCTTACAATGAAATGAAATTTTTACCAATTTAAGAGGATATTTTTATATTCACATATTGAAACAACCCTATCAACATTGCTAGGGAATCCCTCAAATGTGTCACCAAATATATATAATTCATTAATAAAGACTTCAAGACACCCCCACTATGTTAGATAAATTTATCATCATGCATCACTAGAAGGTACTGAGGGTATTACACAACTTTAAGGGAATACGCTTAAAGGAAAAAATTTCAAATGGTTAATTAAAAATTATTTTTACCTGGTCTTATAAGAGGACCTTAATTTGATTGAACCCCAAATACCCATCTAAGAAGTAATAGAACTCATGTCCCACCACTCGCACAAGGAATTGATTGATGAAGGGAAAAGAAAAATTATATTTATTAGTACATGATCTCAACTACCTATACTCGATGAAAACACTCTATACACTACTCACCATTGTATAGAGAAGATCACCATCCTCATTGGTTATCATAGTAACTTCAACTTTATTAATAACCACTTGAATTGGGATTCCCCACTAACTCTCAACAATGGGTTAGATAATACCCACTTTTAATAAATTAATGATTTTCTTTCATACTGTATCCATTATATTATGATTTAGTCTCTAATGGGGTCAGTAGAAAGGTTTAGAATTAGTTTCAAGAACAATACTATGGGTCTTGATGAGTGGGAAAATTATAAGAATATTAGAAAGGGTCCATAAAATTACATTATTATTCATGATTAATACATCTAAAAACATTTCATATTAGATGTACTTGAGAGAAAAATAAATTACAATAGGAAGGTTTTGGTTTTCCCCCAAAGAATTTATACTTGAGTGAGGTTGGTAAGACCATGAATTCATTCTCAGGTTGGTCAAAATTACCAAAAGTAGATTGGGAATTTTAATCGGACTTGGTTTCCTTTTATAGAATTTAAAATAGAATTTTCTTCTTTATAAAAATATATTCCATCCACCAAATTGGATAGATCAGTTAAAGGAATTGGCATATATTTGAAGTTCATGATTTCTCCTAAATTATTTATGATTAGTAATTTGAAAAATAATCATATGAGTTGTATGTAATATATTCAAGACAAGGATATATATTTACCTTATGTGAACAAAGGAAATAAATGTCCTATTTATTTAAACAAAATTCAATAATTCCATAATCATCCTCATGTTTACATTCAATATTTACTAAAATATTCTCCTCATGAACCTATTGATCATCACCAATTTTAGAGCTAGAATTATAGATATTGTGACTGAGGATCGTGTTCCCAAAGGTTATGGTCATATTCTCATTATTGGAGATACACTAAAAATAGGGATATTTTATTTTATGATACCTTGAATTGTAATGGGTGATATAGGCAAGTTCTTTTAGGTATCATAGCCTGTGATTAGATGTCCGTCATAGTGTATGATGGGGCATGTGATATGTAATATCACATGCATGCATCACTTTCAAATATTCCTTTGGTTACCATCAGTTATGAATCAATGGGATTAATTAATTTATATATTTTCATACAATATATATCAGTTTAAATGTTAGGTGAATGAAACATGCCAACAAGTAGTAACGTGTGGGTTCCATGAGATAGAAATCGATGCTCCAATGTTAGGGATCTATTAATTAAACAAAGAGAGCCTATTAAAGGGATTGGATATCTATTATTGTTCGTACCCTTGATGCATGATAGAATAATATAATACTATCTTTCTCTTTAATCACTATTCATCTTCACTATGAATAAGATGCTAGAACCCTTTTAAGGGTTCAGGACCCTTTCATTACGATCAAGGATCCAAAGTCTGGTGTAATCTCTCAGAGGAAATAGGCATTTGGATACTGCTACCATGATCCCCATAAAGTGTACTCTATCGAATAGTAAAAAATGGAACTTTATACTATTAAGGTATGCCTATTTATATTCTTTTATTTTTTCATGTTGAATATGTTGAAGATAGATCACATATATGAGTTTTCTTCTACTTCCAAAGTTCATTCAATGAACACATAAAAAATCAGTGGTATTAGAACCATTATATTTAATTAATCAATATGTTTTTCATATTCTTTATTAGATAACATTCATATTCTAATGTGTTTAATCCCATATCATAACATACAATACGAATGAATTGATTCTATTTGGATTAATTGTAATGTATGATTTCTATATTTCATAAAGTATGATATATCAAAAACCTATGGATTCTATCTATGTCGTAAGATATAATATATAATATCATATGCTATGATTGAATCCCAAATTTCATGAAAAACAAATCATCATGTCGTATTGATGATATAGGTGATATTATAAAATATGATAGGAGCATTATGAAAACACCAAAATGTATAACAAAAATTTTTTCACAAAGAAATATTACATATGAGTGAAAATAAGATAATTTTTCACATGTAAGAAAAACTAATAAATTTTTAAGTGAAATTTCATGAGACAAAGAGTCAATTAACTCATTAAAATATGAGAGTATATGTTAGAGAATAACATAATCTATAATATGTATGATATTCATGTATAATATTTATTGATGAAATATATTCATAGAAAAAAACATACACAAACAAATACTTAGTAATTAAAGAGGGGGCTTTTCATATAATAATAAAAATTTGTAAATAATAACTCTTAGGATTTATTTACCACTAAGTTTAACTATAAATGGTATATTTTTTTAAGAATGGATCCAGAAGATGTTAAATGTACATATGGAAAGTTTTGTTCAGTAAAGTTATGGGTAATATGAATTGCCTAAAATAAAAGTCAGCAAGATTATATATAAATAATTTCCTCCCCCTTTCTCGAGGAGTTTTTTATTTTTTGAAGATATTAAAATAGAAATAATAATTTATGATCATTTATAATTAATCATACTTAACTTATGTTTTATATATTTAAATATATCATCATTTAAAGGTTTATTAAAAATTTCAGCAATCTAATTTTTAGCTCTAGAAAACTTGATCGTAATATCTATTTTTGTGTGTGGTCCCAAAGTAAGTGGTGTATTATTTCTATGTGTTTAGATCATGAATGATCTACTAGGTTTCTAAAAAATGATATGGTGCTTGTACTATTAAAAATAGTCATATTTTGAGTTAATATAAAATCGAAATCTATGAGTATGTGATGCATCCACTATAATTGATAACAACTTACAACTTCCATGTATTCAGCTTCAATAGTGGAAAGTGAAAATAAATGTTGTTTATTACTAGTCCATGATACTAAGACATCACTAAGAAAATTTCAATCTCTATAAGTTCTATTCTAATCTATTCTATAACCACTAAAGTATGTATTAGAATAACTCTTGAGAATGAACTCAGTTCCAGAGGAATAAAAGATTCCAACTTTTGAATACTCTTTAAGGTAATAAAAGATCTATTTAATTTCCTTTAGATAGAACTACTTCAAATTTTCTTAAAACATTGCACAAAAATATACAAAGCACATAATATATGGTCGACTAGTTATTAGGTATAATAAAATTATGATCATCCCTATATAAATTTTTTGATCAATAGGTTTCCCCAATTCATCAAGGTTAAGCTTTTAAGAGGCACCTACCAGAGTACTAATACTAGAAACATTATCAAAACCAAAATATTTAACTAAATATCTTAAAAACTTCAATTGAGTTAATATTTTTTCCTTTCAGTATCTGAGTTATTTTGAATTATAGGAATTATTTAAGTTCTCCCATCATGCTCATCTCAAACTCACTCTATACAAGTTTTGAAAAAATATCTGTTAGTGTTTTTTTATTTAATAAAAAGATAATGTCATCAACATAAATTTGAAAAATTATAGTTTCTTTAAAATATTTCCTAATAAAAATAGTTGGGTCTGGTGTTACTTTCATGAAATTATTTTAAATTATAAATCTAGATAATCAATTATACTAGGAACTAGGGTCTTTTTTAAGTCCATAATGTACCTTGGTAAGTCTAAATACATGTTCCAGTAAATTTATATTTTCAAAACCAAGAGGTTTTTATACATAAACTTCCTCCTATATATATTTATTAAAGAAGGTTCTTTTTACATAAAATTAAATAGATTGGAGCTAAGTCGAGCTATAAAATCTCTTAGAATATGTATGGACTAGACCCTAGATGTGGGAGAATATGCTTCTCCATAATCTATTCCCTCTTCATATTTATAACCCTTGGAAACCAATTTTTCCTTATTCTTAATGATAATACCATTTTCATCACACTTATTTCAAAGGAACCATTTCACTCATATGACTGGAAGATCCTTAGGGTGCTCAACCAAGGTCCAAACCCTATTCAGATCAAATTGAAAAATATATTCTTGCATAGTTATTATCCAACTTTCATCACATAAGGATTCATTAGTTTTATGTTTGATTTTAGATAAAAATATAAGATGCCCACATTCATTTTTTAAGTAGATTCTAGTTTTAAATAGTTTTCTTACATAACCAATGATATTCTTAGTGGGATGATTACTTAAAATCGTCATATTATTAGGTAACAGGGTATGTTTTTATTCGTCTATTGAATGATAAAATTATATTAAACTATTTTCCAATATTCTGAATTTCTATATGTTTATTTAAAATAAATTTTATTTAACTTATGGTAAAAAAATAGAATGGATTTTAAAGATAAAATATAAATAAGAATATTCCAAACATTTTAGCTTCACATAAGTATCACTTTCATCAAACTTAACATTTAACATGTCTTCAATAGTTTTTATTCATTTTTTAAAAACTCAATAAACCTTACTAGTGATGGAGTATCCAATAAAAATTCATTCATCAGCCTTCTGATCAAAATTATGAAGATGGTATTTAGTATTCAAAATGAATACTTTGCATCCAAAAAATCTGAATTAAGAAAGTTTAGGCTTCCTTCTATTCCACAATTTGTAACGAATCTTACCTAAAAGAGAATGAAGGAAACTTGATTTATTATTTAAAAAGTTATACTCATGGATTCCAGCCAAAAATACTTATCTACCAAAAATTCACACAATAAAAAGGAATTAATTTTCTAAAGATCTTTATTCCTTTATTCAGCTACATATTTATGTTATGGAATTCTCAATGTTGAGAAATTATGAGTATTTCCTTTTTCAGTAAAAAATATTTCAAAATAATAATTTTAAAACTCACCACCATGATCACTCCAAATAGTGAAAATATAAAGATTTTTTATATATTTAATAATAGAAAATTATGTTTTAAAAACATAGAATGCTTCTGATTTAATATCTAGAAAATTGGTCAAAGTATACATAGTGTAATCATCAACTAAGACAAACACATAGTGTTTGCCTCTGATTCTCATAGTTTTTATAGGTCCAAAAAGAATCATGTACACTAATTATAATTATTAGAAGTTAATAATCCACTAGTAGGTTTAAAGCTTAACTTATGTTACTTACTATACTGTTAAAGATCGCATAATTTGGTAGAGTTAATCTTAAGTTCCATAAGTTCCATCAATAATAATTTTCTAGAAAGATTAGCTAAGGTCCAAACATTGCAGTGTCCTAACCTTTTATACCAAATCCATGAAGAATCTTTAATAGCGCTAATATAGAGTAAGTTATAATTACTAAGGTCATTTAATTTTATCTTGAAGCATCATCATTCTTATTGAAAGATAAAACATGAGCTCCTTCTGAACTTTTTATGGTACATTTATCATTCCCAAAGTTTACGAAGTAACTATCATTGTATAAATTGATAGTACTGATAAGGTTTTTATAAATTCATAATATTAAAAAGTAAATTTGAGATTAAATTCTTACCAAGAAAAACAATATCAACCATAACAACAATTTGAACTTTCATGTTGTCTCCAAAAAAGACCCATCATACCTTCACATTCTATAAGTTATGAAAATCAGTCTTTTCTTATATCATGTTTCAAGAATAATTATTTTCTATATGAACAATATTTAAATTATTGGTACTTTTCTTAACTTCTTGGAATTAATCAAATTTAAGAGGTTGATATCCAAAATTGTTTGGAACCTGAAACATTAACAAAAAGAACCTTAAAAACCCATATTTGTACAACCCTATAGTGTTTGAAGGATACTATCTCTATAGATATATAATATTTATGATTTATAAAGGATTTAACTTTTTTCAAAAAAAATCTCTAACGAACTCCTATCTGAAACTTAGTATAGAAAGATTTATTTTTAGAACAAAATATTTTGATTGGAAATGTGACTTTTTGGAAGTAAAACCTATTCTATAATATGTATAATTAGGTTTCAAATATATTAAGAGATTATATAAATTATAACTACTAGAAGTAAAATTGAATAAAAGCTTATTTATACTAAACTCTTTATATTTTATCTTAGAAACTAATTTCTAGTTATCATTAGCTGAAACAAGTTTATATTTTTTATCTATCTCAAAAGTAAGATTAGAAATTTCAAAGGTAAGTTTAAAAATATTATCATCAGCTTTAGAAAATATTTTTCTTAACTATATCAAGACATTTATTTAACTTTTTATTTTACTTCTCTAGGAAAGTCACATATCTGACCATTTCATCAAATGATAGAATATTATATTCATATTTTAATAAAGTTTAAATATCATCATTATCAAAAGTAAAAGTAAAATTAGAATCAATGGATAATTTTGAAATTGAATTAGTATTTACTTTCCACAAGAAAATACAATTATGGGGTAATTTTACATAAAAACTAATGAACTTACAGTTATCATCACTTTCCCAATCATTGTTGCTTTCAGATGATGGATCCTCACTTGAACTCTATGCATCATCAGTCGATTTGTAGGATTTTATCCCTTTACACTTTAAATATTTTACATTATTATTATTCTTCTTTATCCAAGGAAAATTAGGTTTGATATGCCCTGGTTCTTTACAATCATAAAAAATAGTATATGAAGATTAATTCTTATCATGTTTATATTTTATTTTATTTTGATAATCATACAAGAAGTTCTTATTTATAATAATCATATTAAAACACATCACAAGTTGAGTAATCCCTCCTTCACTATATCTTGAATTTATTACATTTGAATTATGTTTGAATTTATTCTTTATAATAGCATTATTTTTCATTAGAGTACTGGAAGTTAAAGTACTAGAATCTGAATTAAATGAAACTCCATTCATTCACTTATCCTACATAGTATCTATCTTCGAAAAATTTAAATATTTCATGAGTGTACCAATAATATCATCAATAATAATCTTGTTTAGGTTCTTAGTATCATATATCATTGTCCACTTTGATTCACATTCCTTTAGAAGAATATTAATAACCTTATTTACCAATTGTTAATCTATAATTTATTTTTCACCAAAATATTATAAACCATTAAAAACTATCATAAAACATTGGTGTATCTATGCCACTGATTCACCATCTAGAAAATAAAATATTTGATAATATTCTCACAACATTTCCCTTTTACTATTAATAACATTATATGTTCCAAAGTGAGTAATTTGCAGCTTTTTCTAAATTCCATTCACTGTCTCACATGATGAAATTTGACTGTTGATATTTCTAGTCATTGAGAAAAGAAAAGTATTTTAAACTATTTATGTAGCCTGATATTTCAACCTCTATTCATGAGTAAATGTATAAATTTATTTCTCTAGAATTACATATTTTTTTATCATCACTTTATAGTGATCTACTCCTATATTGATAACAAATTTTTTCATCTTATCATGCCAATATTCATAGTATGCACCATCAAATATTGGTGGTTGAATTGGATTGAGATTCTAAATAGTACTGATTAGAAGAACTTTCATATTAAAAATATGTATATCCACTCTCTTCTATATAACTAGTATCATTAAAATAGAAAATATCTCTTAAAAAAAAAGAAAAAGTCATTTTTTGAAACTAAAATAAAGAACACTATGTTATGGTACCATTTTTCCTATAAAGGAAATTACAAGAGGGGGTGAATTTTAGTAAAAATGACTTATAATTTTTCTCACCCACTTGAGTAATCATCTGATTGGAATTTATATATTCCAATAAAATTAGAGAAAAAAAATTAAAAATGAAAAAGTAGTACATGCACAACATAATATAAACTAATCAGAAGATAAAAACTCAATTGATA
Organism: Viscum album; assembly: GCA_963277665.1. Lineage (NCBI taxonomy): Eukaryota > Viridiplantae > Streptophyta > Magnoliopsida > Santalales > Viscaceae > Viscum > Viscum album. Next base: position 1,620,573,701 of record OY728163.1, on the reverse strand, counting down.
GAAGAAATAACATAGTGGAAATTAAAATAAATGAGTAAAAAATGCTCTAAGTACCAGATAAAAATACAAATACCCCTTAAAGGATATTATTACCAAACACTTTCCAGTCACATAAGTCTTTACTTTTAAACCAAAGTGGAAAGTGAGTCTATAAACTAATCCAAGGTATCCAAGTCCCAACCAGTAACTTCATTGATTGAAAACTTTTCAGAAGGTATAAATATCTACTCTAAGAACTTATTTGATCTTTCCCCACTCATAATATACAATTTTACACAAATAATTCCTCAATGGAATCATAAATAGTAGGAAACTCTATCCTTGATATCCTCTTTGATCAGATGGTTGGTAGTAAGTCCAATCCCATAGACTTTATTGAACACAAAGCCCATAAGATACCATTTTTCTATCATTAAAAACTCATTGATCTCACAATATTATAAAATTTTATTATAATAGGAAAAATTATATATTTTCAATGAAAACCAAACAAAAATATCTCTAAGTGAAATCTATAAAATATTAAAAATGGAAACACTTTAAGGAAATGAGATGATGCACAACTTCCCCAATAATCAACTTTTTGGGTATTGTAACTTTTCTTTATTCCATAATTCCTCGGTTAAATTTATACCCTCCATTTCAACAAGCTCCAATGGTAATATTTCAAGATCTCTAGGCTTATTTACAAAAATATCATTAGATTCATCACTTTCAATGGATATCGCTCTTTCTTATGATGAAAGGTTCAGTGCAACATTATAGTGTTCATAAAATCTTTAATAAGTTCCTATAATTCTATGAATATCTTTAGTTTATCAAAACATATGAGAATAAAAAGTTAATCCCAGTCAAATAGAAGTTAAACTAAAACTTCAAGCATCTTAGAAAAAAGTAATGTATATTGTGGTTTTAAATCAAATGATAAGAAGAGTCATTTAACTCAATGGATACTAGGTGTTCATCACACATTTTTCTAATAAACATAGAATTATAGATAAGAGGTAATTGAAATTGGGATAAGTATATCTTTGTGTCAGAAATAGAGTAATATTTTCTACATTGGAAGTTTGAATTTATGGTCTAAGTCTACCCAATGAATTAGTTCTATAGTCAGAGAGTTGTTGTTATGTTCTCACCATAAAAAGAAATTTTATTTATCTATCTTTTTGAAAAATATAGTATTTTCAATAATCATTAATAATAAGAGTCTTCTTATATATAAGAATGAATTTTTTTATGGAATTGGGGATAGGGTTAATGGATTATACATTATGGATATGTATAATCCAGTCTATAACATTTCGAATAATAATTCTAGGGTTGATTCTAATCTCACCTACCTTTGGTATTATCGCCTTGGAAATATAAATGAGAAACACATCCAAAGACTTAAGAAAGATGGATTATTGGACTCAATAAATTATAAATAATTTAACGCGTATATATCTTGTCTATTAGGAAAGATGAAAAAAACACCTTTTAGTATAAAAGGTGATACGTGATGTATGTAGACTAATTAGCACAAAAGAAAGTAGTGGTTTTTTAGTACTTCATTACTTTTATCGATGAATTTACTCAATGTGGTTATATTTTTCTGATGAGACAAAAGTATGAAACTCTTGAAAAGTTAAAATAATTTCATAACAAAGTACATAATCAACTAGTAAAAATTATTAAGATTCTCTAATTAGATTGGGATGGAAAATAGTTAAACTGATAAACTCAATAATCATCTAATAGATTGTGGAATTATTCCAAAATTAACTCCTACTAAAACACTATAGTGAAATGGTTTATCTAAGAGAAGGAATCATGTTATGATAGAGATGGTTCAATTGATGATGAGTTAGTGCGCCCTTCATAATTCATTCTCAAGCGATGTTCTTAATACTACTACATTCGTACTTAATCTTCTTATATCTAAAGCAGTCATAAATATTCTATATGAGATATGGAAAACATCCTGGTTTTCCTTTTATAAATATTTTTGGGTTTTGAAGCACTCGTATGAAGATTGGATTCTAATAAACATGTATTTAATTCTAAAAATTTCTTATTTATTGGTTACCCCATGGAAACTTATTTCTATAATCCTGCTAAACACAAATTGCTTTTGGCCCGAACTGGTATATTTCTTGAGATGGGATATATAATTTGAAGATTATATGGAAGGAAATTTAAACTTAGATAATTTCAAGAGAAAAAAATAGAAATTGTTCCTAAGATGTAGTTTTTTGATTCCACAAATACTTTTAGAAAAAGAACCAACTCAAGTTACATAAGAACCTAGAAGGTCTGGTAAATTCGTTAGGAGCCCAAGATATATGGATTTGTCATGGTGAATGATGATGATGTAATATTCATAGGAGATTAACCTACTACCAACTGAGAATCCATTGAGGGTTTTGATTCTGAGAAATGGTTAAAATTCATGAAATCTTAAATAGACTCCATTTACACTAACCAAGTTTGGAACTTGGTGGATACACCTAAAGGGGTTAGACCCATAGGGTGAAAGTGGGGTTTCCATAAGAAAACTAATATGGATGGTAGAGTTTCAGCCTATAAAGAATTCCTAGTGGAAAATAATTATAAAAAAATCCTGGTATTAACTACGAAGAAAACTTTTCACCAGTTGTGATGATAAATTCCATTTGGATATTTCTTATCATAAAAGCTCATTATGATTATGAGATATATAAAATAGATGTAAAACATTATTTCCTTAATGGGAATTTAGTAAAGGATGTGTATATGATACATCATGAAGGTTTTGAAGTTACAAATGAGTCTACTAAGGTATGAAAGTTACAATGGTCCATTTATGGATTGAAGCAGAATCTAAGAGTTGAAATATATGGTTTGATGATGAAATAAAAGATTTTGGTTTTATTAATAATATGAAGGATTCATATATCTATAAATAGGTTAGTGGTAGTGTTGAAGTGTTTCTAATATTGTATGTACTTATTGGAAATAACATCCCAGTTTTCACTCTTTAATGATATGGTTGGGAGAATTATTATCTATAAAAGACATGGGTGGTTCATCCTACATACTAGGTATGAATATCTATAAAGATATATTTATAAGGATACTTATACTAATTCAACACATATATATTGTTAAAGTGTTAAAGTGGTTTAACATGGAGAACTCCAAAATAGGTTCTTTACCAGTGTTGTATGGAAAAAACTTAGGAAGACTCAAGATCCATATATGGAGTTATAAAATATGGATATAATTCATTATATATTTTTCATAGTATCTATCATATATTCCATGTATTTTACTCTACCAAATGGATCCTATTATCTTATAATAACCAGTTAATACCAATAAAATCCCAATGAGAGTCACTTGATTTTTTTAGAACACCCTTAAGTATATAAGAAGAATTAAGGATATGTTTTATTATTGTATGAGAGGATGATCTTTGTGGAAAGGGTTGCACTGATTCTAGTTTTCAAGCCAATAAATATGACATGAGATCTCAATATGGTTTCATGTTTTTCCTAGATGGTAGAGCTATTAGTTGGAAAAGTTCCAAACTAGCCATTGCAGGATACTCGATAATAGAGGAAGAGTACATCGCAACATCAGATTCTATGAAATAAGATCTATGGATAAAAAAATTATTTCTGAATATTGGGTGGTGTCTAGCATCAAGGTAGAGGTATAGTTTTATTGTGAAAATAATAGATCAATTTCTCAATACAAGGAACCTATGTCTCACTAAAGGACCAAACACATCCTTCGTGAATACCATCTCATTCAAGATATCGCTAAGAGGGGTGATGTCAGCATTATTTAGGTGGATATGGATGACAATGTAGAAAATATATTTATGAAAACATTAACATGGTATAATCATATGGGTCATGTTGAATCACTTAGTATAAAATACATGAGAGATTGACTTTAATGGTTTTAAATGTACCATGAATTTATAATAAAGTCAATTTTTGTTAATCATTTATTCTTGTGTGATATAATTTATTTTAATATAAATAGTTTAATTATAATATCCCCTAAAAGTATGAATTCGATCTATCCCAAATCGATGATCATCATAAGGTATTATGGGGTGTGATGATATGTTCAGATTAAAATGAGAAGAATTTTATACTCGACATAAATAGTTTTATATGAGATATGAAGAATAGACTCAAGAGGTAATAATTATAGACTTATTACTTAGACTGGACTTCCAAAGTATATCTCATGGAAAATCATACAATCATAAATACAATTAGAGGTTTATACTTACTATCATTCCCTATTACCTGAGGTTAGTGAGATACCAAGCATGAGAACCTCCATACTTTGATACCTTTATTATGCAAGTCATGAGGATTATATAATCATGGGGTGGTTGGGTATGTTGTTGATCATTTCATTGGTTGGAGATCAACTAAGATACTATTTTTACACTCATATGATGATAAAATAAATTAGGGACTTTATTAAATTATACTAGGGGAATGTATGGATATACTTAGCTGAGTTACATATGATGATTACAACTTCATTGATGAGGGAAATGTGATGTGATTACCAACTATATTAATTACATGTGATGTATTCATCAACTTGGTCAGTCTCTTTTATAAAATCATAAATGGATGAGATGGTATATACTATATTAACATGTTACATGTCTAGTAGTCACTCAATGTTATTGGAAAATGGATTATAAATGTCTACATGTAATTTATATTATACTTCTTGTGGCGTACATGTTCATATGGAGATGTGGGTAGGTTTGATCAAGATCACATCAAACCCCTTTGTAGCTTGAGTATCACTGATTCCTTACTAGATTCTGGTCTTTTCTTACATCTATAAAATTAGGATTTTATATTTATTATCAATTATACTATGAGCCATAGGGTTTCATGGTTAGGCCTTTGGATAAGTATTAATTTTTGGACAAAGTGTTTGTTCCAAAATAAATAGATTTTGATAAACCCTATCCAAAAGTGATTTGGATGAATTCAAAAAGAGTTGTGAAGTTATGAATTAAGTTTTTATAGGATTTTGTGCAAGTGGGATATTTCTAGATATGCACTAAAAAGGATATCTTATTTTATGATTTACCTAAATTGTAGAATATAATATAGTCAAGTTGTTTCATATATCATATCCTATGATTGGATCTCCATTTTAGTGTATAATGGGGCATGTAGTCTGTGATATCACTTAAATGAATCACTGTCACATCATCCATTAGTTACCATTGGTTAAATATCAATGGTATAGATTCAATTATGGATTTTCATAAAAAATATATTCATTAAAGTGTTCAATGAATAAAATACACCAACATATAGTAATGTGTGAGTTCCATGAGATTAAACCTGATGCTGCCATGTTATGAATAACTTTAATAAATGAAAAGAATCTATAAAAGGGATAGCATCCCTCATGTTGGTTGTGCCCGCAATGTATGCAAGCCTATTTTGATACTCTCTACATCTCTAATCACTATTATTATTCACTATAAAGAAGGTGTTAGAACCCATTTATTGATTTGAGATCCACTCTTTATGAATGAGGATCCAAAGGCTGGTGTAATCCCTCAAAGGCATGAGGTATTTGGTTGCTACTACCATGATCCCTATCGAGCATACTTCATCAAAGAGTAAAAGATATAACTTTTTTATATAAAGGTATACCAATTTATTTTCTTTATATTTTTAATATTGAATATGTTGAGGATATATTGAGTATATATAGTCTTTATTCAACTACCAAAGGTCATTCGATGAACATATAAAACACATCACTCATACCTAACTTGGTTGACCGGGTTGATTATTATTAGGAAGGGATAACCAAGGATGATAAGGGTTTGTTCCCTTAGATAGGATTTTGGATGGTTGTTAAAGAAAAATAATTTTTTAGGATAAATTAAATTTTCAATGTTTAGAATAACTTCCCTTAATATTACCTTAGGTACTTGAACACTAAAATTGGTGAGTTGAAAAGTGATAGATGTGGGTTAGAGATTCTCAATCCCAAACTGACAATACAAAACATATATAGTGATTTTAACATGGGATCCTAGACCACATAGTTATTTTAATACCTTTTCTCTCCTAGTTCCAAATTGGTGTATGGAAAAATTTGGTCCTTTAGCATAGGAGTAATTGTTAATTGGATGGCAGTGCTCATATTATCAGCTAAAAGGACTTTTTTTGTGAGAATATTTCCTTTTAAAAATATCTAAGTCCTTAAGGCACTGAGAGTATTCTAGTATGGTTTGGATTGCATAAATAATAGGAATATTTCACTTAACATAATAGAATATATCCTTCAAAGTTTCACTCATCTCAGGTTTCGATTATCCTCTCAATATGTAATGCCCTGACCTGGCTCACCCCTGAACTGGTGGCCAGACCAGTCGCCACATGACCTCGAGTGTCTCCCCATACGCTAGAGGCTGTCGACTAGTAGAGAGGTTCTAAGGATAGTCATTGGGGAGAATATACCCTCTTATTAGAGTTGCACAGTGGTATATCAGAGTAAATAACAAATAATAGTGGAAGCAGTAATACATAATTAACAAAACAACAGAAGACAAATAGTACTAATTTTATAAAAGTGGCCAACGCCAATTATACAGTAGATGAATGCATGAAATGTGATGGATACATAATTGAAAGTAATAAACAATACATCATGCTTTACACATCATGTACAATAAAAATAAAAGACAACCAATCCCTACGGGCTTTCAACTCGATCATCTCGAGCTCCCACTCGATCCTCTGCTCCAATATCCCAAGTATTTGCTAACAGCACAATCCTAAAAACAAATAGAATATACTCGGGTACCCCAGTGCAATGATGGACCGAGTAGGGTGTGAGATATAAATCTCAGTAGGACGAGACCACCGGTGTCTAACCCAAATCCAGAAATTCAATAAATAATTTAAACATTGTGAAAGCATGCATAATTAAAGTAAGAAGTACAATGTAACTATATACCCAAGTACCTGCTTCAGCTCTTACCTGGTTTCTGAACCTGCATTATACATTTGTCATGTATACCCAATAGTCATCACACATTCATTTTCATTTATCATTTATTAAAACCTCCATAAATTACATAATTATTGTGATCCAACCTAAGCTCGGCATTCCATGTATAAGTCACTCACCACAAATGTCTCTAAAGACCATCTAAGTAAACAAAGAAAAGACTAAATCCAAGATTGTGATTTGGCTTGGATAACACATCATAAGATATTCAATTTAATCTTTTATATAATATGTCTAATCTCTTCCACTAAAAATAGTGATTCGCTCCTCGGTCCATTCAATAATAGTGATTCACCCAATTCATTGATAAGTTTGAACCCTTTCTCATATTCAATTCACAAATCATTATCTCACAATAGTTTTCATTAACCAATTAATTCATTTCATATACGAACAATTGCACTCACATCCCAATGTCAATTAATGGGTGTAGAACATAATGTCTAGCACCCTCGTGAGTATTTGGAGCATCAGTCCATGTCTCACAACTCATGGGTGTTTGAGCATCAATTCATATCCCATAAAATAATGTTTTCATGCAAGTTGGGTGTAGAACGCCATGTCTAGCACCCCGTGAGTATTTGGAGCATCAGTCCCTATCTCACAACCTGTTTATCAATCATACATAATATTTATCATTGGTGTAGAACTCCATGTATAACACCCCAAAACCATCCATTAATTAATTTATAAATTAATTAATACAATCCGTTAATTAATTAAACAACTAATTAACAACATAAAACTCCTATCAAATAATTCTACCGTCATGTAACAATTCAAAATATCAATAGTTAATAATTAATTATCAATTAATTATTCTCAATTAATTATCCCAAATCATTAACAATTCTGAACCCATCCACTGAAATAGTGTTTCATTCAGGACTTTAATAATTAAAACGCATGTTGTAAACATCTCAAGTCAAACATGCTAAAAAATGACCACATATTTAGCAACAATATCACATACCATATCATATTTTTAAACAACTTAATCCTAAAAAAAATAAGCCATGGAAAATAAACATGAAACCAAAGGTATTATTGGATAATAGTCATAACAATCCAATCAATTCATAATCTTAAATTAATGCATGCAAATTCATTAATTCAACAATTAATTAATTAAATCATATCTTTTCAAACAGTTCATCAATTAATTAACCATTGATCATTTATCATGTAATAATTAATCCATACATTAATTATTACCAATTTCTAATTTATATTCTAAACATGTCAAAATATTCAATATTCTCAATATTCAGTAAATGCCACAATTTTTCTAACTCTTGACTAGATAATTAATTCTTCAATTAATTGCCCAATCACCCATCCCACCTCATTTAAACATCTAATTCACCAATTGATATATCATTTTTTGCATAATTAACATTTCGTGACATGGGTTAAAAAGGCACACCTAAGGGTTTCTAGGTATATCACCATTTAAGTCTCATTTAAAAGAAAGATCCATGGGTGCGTCATGTTTAACCATTTAATATTCAGGGCATAAGCTCAACATATTTTCAATTGCAGAAATACATGCTTAACACCAACACATGGAAATTTCTTCATTTATCACACGTGGAAAGAATCATTCAGTAACATCAAAAGTCATGCATCAACATATCATGTATCAGAATCAACAGGGATACATAAAAAGGCCCAACCTTAAGCAAGCATGATATGACATTACCACCAACCAACATTTTATCTTTAATCATCATTTAAAGAAAATTTAGAAGTTCAAAAATCATAGAAAATCATAATCTCAAATTAATTAAAGAAGAAAATAATTCTTAAATAAAGTGAAAGAGATTTGGGACCTTACCTCAAGCTAGAACCAAAACACACTGCACTTTGTCATACGTCGGCAACCAATCCACAACCAGTCAGCAGTCGCACGCACACACAAATTCACACACGCATGCACACACACACACAAATATATATATTTGTGTATTGTCTACACTGAACAAAAATATTCAAAATATTAAATAGTTACCCAGAATCAAAGCAGTAATGATAAACACACCTCTAACTTGGTACCAGGGACTCATAAAAAATTTACAGACCTTAATTTAACTGATGCAAAACCAAATAGCGGGTTTAGAAGCTTACCCGAACCAAAGTGAAACAATTTGAGACCATCCACCTCTCCCTTGGTAAGATATACCGGATTATGGAACAAAGGACACCAAAACACCATTTGCACACCTTAATGAAGGAAGAACATCAAAATAGGGTATTTCTTTTAAACCCTAAAATAAACCAAACCAAATCGGGTACCGAAAACACACAAAATTGCCAAAGAGATGAAGAATAACTTTATAGAAGATCCTAAATTGAATAATCGTACTAAACTCATTGAAATATCAGAAGAAAAACACTGCGGATGAAGAAGGGGTCGCGCCACGGGGGTCGCGTGCTGCTGCAGGTCGCGCTGCAGGGAGGAGGTGATTCGGCTGAGGCAGATCTGGCTATGGAGGAGGAAGGGAGAAGGCAGCACAAAGAAGGAGGATTAGTGCACAAGGGGGTTTCCTGTTGTTACATCACGCCTGGGAGGGGTCTCACCTCCTGTGCATGGAGGAAGGGGGAGAGATCTCCTTCCTTTGGTTTTACCCTTTTAAATCCTAAAAATAAAACCCTAAATTAACTTTAATTAGTTGAATGTAATTATTATTATAATAATAATAATTTTATTATTATTATATTACACATTTAACACTTACCTAATAAGTGAAAAACTCCCTATTTAATTAAAAAAACATCTTCATTTATTATTCTTTTAATAAACGTTTCATAATAAATTATGAAACTCTTTATTAATCATTTAATTAAATTATTTTAACATTTATTTAATTAAATAAACATAATAATAATAATAACATCATCATTATTATTATTCCAACTTTCATTTATTTAAAACCAAAACCCACAAAATATATAATAATTATTATTATTAATTATAAAACAACTGTAATAAGTTAATAATAATAATAAATATAACCATGATAATATGCATAATAATAATAATTATAATATAATTATTATTATTTCCATTAAGCTTCATTTATTAAGACCATAACTCCCAATTTATTATAAAATCATTAATGATAAAAACTCCAACTCGTAACCTCTGTTTAATAAAAATGTTTCTTCATTAACTTTGAAACTCCTCAATTAATTAAACATTTCTAGTGATCCCCAAAAACTCTCATTAATTTCTTCAACCGACATTTAATTAATTCTTTAACATTCATTTAATTAATAAACTTCAAAAATAATAATAATAACTTCATTGTTATTATTATTAAAACATTGTTTTAATTAATCACAAACTCTCATATAATATTATTTAATTAAAATAAATAATTTATAAGTAGTGTAAACTGCACAGTTTGGATCGCAATCATATGATGCCCGTGCAGATCCATTAAAGTGAAATTTTCCGGATTCGGTGCTCCTGAGACTCATTGGGACACATGATAAAATTTTCAGATAAATATGCAAGTCTAAAAAACAACACCTTTAGGTGTTCCAACACTTGGAATAAAATTTTGGACCTCATTTTAAAAACGGACCCGTCGATAAAACGAAAAAAATTCAAAAACCTTTGTATTTTAACCTGGTTAAAAAACATGGAACTTTACAATTTACCCACCTTAGAAACTTCTCATCCCCAAGAATCCATCAGGAACCACTACTAGAATAACCGGCCTACCAAGGTCATTTAATCCTGTTAGAACTAACGTGTTGTATTCCCAATTCCAAATGCACCTTTAACTCTTCAAAAGCCTAATGGATAAGCCATTAAAACCATAGCTAAAGCTCACTTTATAGCTTAAACATCGAAACAGAGATTATATCTGAGGCCATTACAGGCACCTTGTCAACGAAAATGGTTGAATCTCTATCAACCAATAGAACAGGTTGCGCATGCTTCCCTTGAAAGACGTCATGGACCCAAAACCCACATTCACCCTTTATATGATGACATGCCTTTAAAACTATTCCAAAACCATCTGCATGTATAACGAAGTCCTTACCAGACCCCTGGTGAAATTTCCAAGTCAAGCCATTGCAAGCCTATTTAAAAAACAACAGTGCCCCAACACGAATAAAGGAATAGCCCAAAGAAACCACACATCCCACGTACTACCCAGATAACAACCACTCATCAAGCCCATCAACATTTAAACTGTAGCATGGCATAATACCAATGTTATCTTAATCTAATCATCATCATCATATATTATTTAAGGACACCATACAACACAAAAAAAAACAACCAAAAATAACAAACAAGCAAAACGTGGACTATGGGGGTCTAAAATGGTGGAGCCCTAGAGCATCCCCTTTGACCAGGTTCTCCCCCTCTGGAAACAGTAACACAATATATGGAGAGAAAAGGGTTTTGACCCCATGAATTGACAACGAGGTAAGAAATTCGGCGACCTTGTTCCCCTCTCGCCACGTATGGAGAATGTCGGTGTTTGCATCCAAGAGACTGAGACATTTCTTAATGATGTAGGATATGGACCATGGGATGGGGCACTTACCTAACAGAGAGTTGTAGAGAATGAGGGAGTTGGTTTCCACTGCACTAAGGGTGAGGTTCCTCTGCCTATCAAGTTGGAGACTACAGAGCATCGCCAGGGCTTCAGCTTGTAGAGAATGACCCATTCTATATCGGCCAGCAAAAGCGTCCATAACTGCCCCATTCTTATCGCATATAACACCACCCCCAGACATGGCGCCTATAGTGCATGAGCCATCGGTGTTTAGTTTAGGACCTGAAGTATTTGGGTGCCATCTAACCCACAACCCCTGCTTTCCCTCACTGATGGAGGTTGGTGATTGAATATAGTTTTCAAAAGGCCTCATGGTGGGGGAATCCCGCCAACCTTTTCCAAGATGAACCAGATCCAGTAGCAAGCACTTAACCCTTGTAACCATCGCCCATTGGGAACATGTGGCCCCTTCAAAAATCTCTTTGTTCTGATCCGTCCAAATGCACCAACATCCCGCCGCTAGGACCAATGAACGAGCCTTCCACTCCACCCCTTGGCCACCTGCACCATGAAACCATCTCTCAAGGAAGGGAAACTCCCTCTGGTCCATGGACGCCCAACCAGTGAAACCCCTGAGGGCAGACCACACTACATTATCCCAATATCCCATAAATAACAGGTGTGACGCGGTTTCCTCCTGATGCGTTCTGAAGAAGGAGCAACTTGACGCCATCTGAATTCCCATCCGTTTGACATTATCGTCTGTTGAAATAGCACGGTTCCTAATCCATCAAACCAAAAAATTATATTTAGCTGGGATTTCTTTGAGCTAGAGAGATCCCCCCCATGAATCGGTTTGGTCTGCGGTTGTAGAGATCCTGTGGAAATCCTTCAAAGAAAAACCACCAGAACTTGAAGCTGTGAATATACACCTATCCTGATCATCATTCATGTTGATAAGATCAAAAAATTCATGTTTGCTGGTGTTAAGAACCGCCGAAACAAAGGTGGGATACAAACTAGCTTGGAAAAAGGTAATGTCGTTAACAGGGCAGCCTGGGAAACCAAGAATCTCACCAGACCAGTTGTGATTCCAAAAAGAGATCCCCCCTCTCCTGAACTACTTCTGGATGACTCTGTTCAAGAAAATCTCAACATCACCTTCCGACATGTTTACTGAAATCGATGTGAAACTACCCACCTTTTTATTTTCCATGACATCACAATAAAATATCATCTTCTCACCAGTGTGTTATTTTAGAACACCTTAACGCATGCATGTGATGTTCCTCAAACCACGATCACCACTTCAAACATTGATCATAAAAACCGTAACATAAACCTATCGATGTTCCATAACACCTGAGTACCAAGAATTCCTCCTGAGCAGTGGGATGAACTTCCTTTAATGGCGTATAACATTCTAAGGGTACTACCTACCATGGGTTATCCCCTTACAAAACATAAACTTTGACCCTCTCACATGGTCATGCAAAACCAAAATTGCAAGGTTCGAATGCCCCTTTTTCATTTTAGCCATTTTAATTAATTCATTTCAACCTTTCAACATTTTAATGAATTTCAACAAACACAGAAGTACTTTTTCATAACAAGTTACTTGGTTTTTCAATCAATGCCCCACAGGAAAAACAAACATGCTATAACAAACATCCTCTTTAAACATTTTTCATTTAGTGTTATCCAAATATAAAAAGGCAAAAAAAATTCATTTAAATTCTTTTTACCAAAAAGGCGACCTATGAGGGTCTCATTTATTCAATCTAGGTTCTTCGAAAATCAACCCAACAATAGTTCATTTCAATCAAAACTCAACAGTTTTACATTTATAACCATTTTCAAACATAATATGGTTATACAAGGTTCAAACACATAGGTGGCCATCTACCAATCGATAAGGCGCCCATACACCTTATCGATGGCATTTGGCTCCCATTTATAACAATAAAAATTCATTTAACATTAAAACTTTAGCATCCCTTTCAAACATCAAAACATCTCTAGCATGTTATCATAAGCAGTAACACAGCAGCATGCTATTACACAGAAGCATGGACCAACAACAAAACATGATAATAACTGAGGTAGTATGGCATATAATCACTCAATCATGTTAAATCTATCACCGAAACATGCTATTTATATAGGAATGATAAAGCATATCAAAACATGGCATTGCACCCAAGGAACACAATCCAAATTAGTAGGCATCCTACTAATGAAACTACATGGCATGTTACATGCATGGCATGTTACATGCATGGCATGTGAATATCTACGTGCCTAAGATGATGCAGGTGTGAAACTTCCTTGCCCTATCAGGCCAGGAATTTTTTTTTTCAAAAATTATCAAAATCAATAAGAAGTGGAAAATACACAAGTCACTCAAGGTGAAATCATATCAATCGTAACCTCATATACTAAAATCATTAATTCTCATCCCTGGCCACTTGGTCATTTCCCGTACATAGGGTGATCAGTCCCAAGCACGGATATTAACCCAAGCACTAACACTTTTCTAGTCTCCTGTCTACCAACCCAAAACAGAAAGACAAAAGGAAAATAACCCTTTAATACCACTTTACAATGTCTCGAACCGGATCACCCCTGAACCGGTGGCCAAACCAGTTGCCACATGACCTCAAGTGCATCTCTCTGTATGATAAAGGATACCAACTAGAAGCGAGGGTCTAAGGATAGTCAGTGGGGAGACAATACCCTCTTATTAGAGTTATACAGTAGTATATCAGAGTAAATAACAAACAATAGCGGAAGTAGTAATACATAATTGACAAAACAATGGATAAAAAATAGTCGTCATTTTATAAAAGTGGAAAATGCCAATTATACTGAAAATGAATGAATGACATGTAATTGATACATAATTGAAATCAATAAACAATACAACATGATTTACACACCATGTACAATACAAATAAAAGATAGCCAATCCCTATGGGCTTTCAACTCGAGCATCCCGAGATCTCACTCGATCCTCTGCTCCAATCTCCCAAGTCTTTACTAACAACACAATCCTGCAAACAAATAGAATCTACTCAGGTACCCCAGTGCAATGGTGGCCTGAGTAGGGTGTGAGATATAAATCTTAGTAGGTTGGAACCATCGGTGTCTACCCCAAATATAGACATTCAATAAATAATTTAAATAGTGTGAAACATGCATAATTAAAGTAATAAATACAATGTAACTAAATACAAAAGTACCTGCTTCAGCTCTCAACTGGTGTCTGAACCTGCATTATGATTTTTTCATGTATACCCAATACTCATCACACATTCATTTTCATTTATCATTTATTCAAACCTTGATAAATTGTATAATTCTCATGATCCGACCTAATCCCAAATTCCCTGTATAAGTCACTCACCACAGATGTCTCTAAAGATCATCTAAGTAAACAAAGAAATGACTGAATCCAAGCTTGTTATTTGTCTTGGATAACGCATCATAAGATATTCGATTTAATCTTTCATATACTGTGTCTAATCTCGTCCACTAAAAATAGTGATTTTCTCCTGGGTTCGTCCACTAATAGTGATTCACCCAATTCATTGATAAGTTTGAACCCTTTCTCATATTCAATTCACAAATCATTATGTCACAATAGTTTTCATTAACCAATTAATTCATTTCATGTATGACTAATTGGACTCATAGTCCAATGTAAATTAATGGGTGTAGAACATCATGTCTAGAACCCTCATGAGTATTTGGAGTTTCAGTCCTTGTCTCACAACCCATGGGAGTTTGGAGCATCAGTCCTTGTCCCATAAAAGATTGTTTGCATGAAAGCTGGGTGTAGAACGCCATGTCTATCACCCCGTGAGTATTTGGAGCATCAGTCCATGTCTCACAACCCGTTTATCGATCATACATAATATTTATTGTTGGTGTAGAACATAATTTCTAACACCCCAAAACCATCCATTAATTAATTCATAAATTAATTAATCCAATATGTTAATTAATTCAATAACTAATTAACAACATAAAATTCCCGTCAAATATTTCTACAGTCATTTAACTATTCAACATATCAATAGTTAATAATTAATTATCAATTAAATATTCTCAATTAATTATCAATTAATTATTCTCAATTAATTATCAATTAATTATTCTCAATTAATTATCCCATATCATTAACAAGTATGAATCTATCCACTGAAATAGTGTTTCATCCAAGAATTTAACAATTAACATGCACGTCGTAAACATCTCAAGTCAAACATGTTAAACAAAGCCCACATATTTAGCAACAATCTCACATAGCATATCATATTTTTAAACAACTCAATCCTAAACAACATAAGGCATGGAAAATAAACATGTAACCAAAGGTATTATTGTCCAACAGTCATAACAATCCAATCAATTCACAATCTTAAATTAATGCATTAAAATTAATTAATTCAAAAATTAATTAATTAAATCATATCTCTTTAACCAGTTCATCAATTAATTAACCATTGATCATTTATCATGTAATAATTAATCCATCCATTTATTATTACCAGTTTCCAATTTATATTCTGAACATGTCAAAATATTCAATATTCTCAATATTCAGTAAATGCCACAGTTTTTCCAACTCATGACTCAATAATTAATTCTTCAACTAATTACCCAATCACCCATCCCTCCCCATTCAAACATCTAATTCACCAACTGATATATCATCACTTCTGTAATTAACATTCCATGAAATGGGTTAAAAAGGCACACCTAAGGGTGTCCAAGTCCATCACCATTTAAGTATCATTTACAAGAAAGACCCATGGGTGCTTCATGTTTAACCATTTAATATTCAGGGCATAAGCTCAACATATTTTCAATAGTAGCAATACATGATTAACACCAACACATAGAAATTTCCTCATTTATCACATGTGGAAAGAATCATTCAGTAACATCAAAAGTCTTTCATCAACATATCATGTATCAGCATCAATAGGGATACATACAAAATCCCAACCTTAACCAAGCATGATATGACATTACCACCAACCAACGGTTTATCTTTAATCATCATTTAAAGAAACTTTAGCAGTTCCAAAATCAAGGAAACTCATACTATCAAATTATTTAAAGAAGAAAATAATTTTTAAATAAAGTGATAGAGATTTGGGACCCTACCTCAGGCTGGAACCAAAACATGCTGCACTTCGTCATACATCGACAACTAATCCACAAATGCTCCGCAGTCGCACGCATGCACACATTCTTATATATATATATATATATATATATATACACACACACAAACATATAAATATATATGTTCATGTTTTCTAAATTGATCAACAATATTCAAAATATTAAACTGGTACCCAGAATCAAAGCTGTAATGATCATTGCACCTCTAACTTGGTACTAGGGACTCATAAAAAATTTACAGACCTTAATTTTACTGATGCAAAACCAAACAGCGGGTTTTGAAGCTTACATGAACCAAAGGCGGTGAAACAATTCAAGACCATCTGCCTTTCCCTTGGTGGTGAATGCCAGATTATGGAACAAAGGACCCCAAAACACCATTTCCACACCTTAATGAAGGAAGAACATCAAAACAGGGTATTTCTGTCAAACTTTAAAATCGGCCAAACCAAATCAGGTACCGAAAACACACCAAATCGCCAAAGTGATGAAAAATAACCTTATAGAAGATCCTGCCTTGAATAATTGGACTAAACTCATGGAAATATTGGAAGAAAAATACGATGGACGAAGAAGGGGTCGTGCCACGGGGGTCACGCACTATTGTCAGGGGTTGTTCGGGGTGTGTCGCGCGCTGCTAGGTCACAACACGGGAGTCGTGCGCTGCTGCAGGTCGCACCGTAGGGAGGAGGTGGTTTTTACAAGGTATATTCGACCATGGAAGAGGAAGGGAGAATGCATCGTAAAGGAGGAGGCTTAGTACGCAAGGGGGTTGTCTGCTGGCGCGTCGCGCCTAGAAGGGGTCGCGCCTCCTGTGCGTGGAGGAAGGGGAAGAGATATCCTTCCTTTAGTTTTACCCTTTTAAAACCTAAAAATAAAACCCTAAATTAACTTTATTTAATTGAACGTAATTATTATAATAATAATAATACTCATTTTATTTTTATTATAATACACATTTAACAATTATCTAATAAGTGAAAAACTCCCCATTTAATTAAAAACGCATCTTCATTTATTATTAGTTTAATAAAAATTTCATAATAAATTATGAAACTCCCTATTAATCATTAAATTAAATTCTTTTAAAATTTATTTAATTAAATAAACAATATAATAATAATAACATCATCATTATTATTATTCCAACTTTTATTTATTTAAACCCAAACCCCCAAAATATATTATTATTATTATTATTATTATTATTAATTATAAAAAAACTGTAATAAGTTAATAATAATAATAAATATAACCATAATAATATGCATAATAATAATAATCATAATATCATTATTATTATTTCCATTAACCTTCATTTATTAAGACCACAACTCCCAATTTATTATAACATCATTAATGATAAAAACTCCAACTCATAACCTTTAGTTAATAAAAATTTTTCTTCATTAACTTTGAAACCCCTCAATTAATTAAAAATCTCCGGTGAGCCCCAAAAACTCTCATTAATTTCTTCAACCAACATTTAATTAATTCTTTAACATTCGTTTAATTAAACAACCTCAATAATAATAATAATAATAACATCATTATTATTATTATTAAAACATTCTTTTAATTAATCACAAACTTTCATATAATATTATTTAATTAAAACAAATAATTTATTAAGTGGTGTAAACTGCATGGTTTGGACCGCAACTGTGCACTGCCCGTGCAGATCCATTAAAGTGAACTTTTCTAGAACTGGTGCTACCAAGACTCATTGGGACACCCACTAAAATTATCAGATAAATACACAAGTCCAAAAAATGACACCTTTAGGTGTTCCAACACTCAGAATAAAATTCCAGAGCTTAGTTTAAAAACCGACCCATCGATAAACCAAAAAAATTAAAAAAACCTTCGTATTTTAATCTGATTAAAAAACACAGGAATTTACACATTATTTGAGGGAATAGAGGAGTTTACTGAATTATTTAGGGCGGTTTTGGTTCCTTAAAATTATTATCAGATTTATAATACACTAAATTTTTTTTTCATCATTATCATGGAAGTTTTAAACCTTATATGATTTAAGAATGACTGGTTTAGGTTTTTAAATCATTTTCTCCCTCCACAAGATAGTCACAACTTTGAGTTATTCCAGATTGGATTGTGTGTAACTAAATTATACACTTAAGGTTGAGGAATGGACAACCTGAGTGGACATAGGAGCCATACCAATTTTAATTCTTTTTTAATTCATGTTTTAGGGATAAAAATTCAAAATTCATTTTCTATATTTTCTTATATAATTGTTTAAGTATTAGGATAGGAATAAATTGGATAGGGTTTTGATCTAGTTGGATTCTCCCAGGAGGATATTTAGGTTTTCGGATGGGATATTTGAAATGAAATGGATTATGGTTTTCTTAGGATCAATTAAAACTTGATCAATGCAATTTAAATAATGAAAAACTAATTCCCAATATCTACCATGTATAAAACTGAAAAAAAAATATATAAAAATTCAATAACTCATGTAACCTTTTTTAAAAAAATCGCCACTTATGTATTCCATCATACACTTGATGAATATCTATAAGTGGAATTTGAAATAATACCTCCTCTATGGTGTACCCATATGTTGAAAGAATCACTCAAAACTCAAATGGGATCATCCTCACATCCATGGTATGCTAGTACCTCACAAGACTAAGGATAAATAATGAAAGGAGATTCAAAGGGAAAATAGATTCACCCAAGGATTGAGAAAGTTCACATGATAACTATCTCATAGAGATTTAATCCTTTTATAATCCCTCAAGGATTATCCTTGAGTGCTTATAATTTTACTTTTATGTTATGAGTAAATGCCTTTGGTTAAAAGTGTTGTAATCTTCATCTAATTAAACTCCCATGCATTTCATCTTATAAAACACTTTATAATTAATAATAGTTTATGCATGGAAGATTCATGTATGTTAACATACATTTGGTTACCATAATCAATCATAGTATGTCTCATGAATTGTACTATATGATTAAACACATAACAATATGGTCAAGTCATACTCTAATGCTAGTTATAGCAGTGTTTTGGTATCATTGTACCACTCCTTATGATATTCCCTAAATTTCGAATATGATATGCCTTATAATTATAAATTTCATACTATAAAACATGAATATATCATATAAAATGATATGTATAATTTAGGGAATATTTCCTTCAATCACTTACTTACACTAAAGCCTTAAAGTATCTGTGTCATTCACCTTATATTATATCATATATAATAACTTGTGAAACCATATCCAAAAATACTTTTAGATATCTTCCATAGAATTTTTGAAAAGTTTTAATCACATTATCTATGTACCACATCACATGTAATGACTTTTGAATATCCATATGAAACTCCTCTTGTATAAACTCTAAAACAAATTTTAGATCATCTATCTAGGTTAAATTCAAATTTTATTCAGTCAAACACAAAGCGTGACCTCACAGGCCTTTGTAGCATTAACAAAAAATAAGAATTCTCAAATCCATAAATGTAAGAAATGAATAATATCTAGAAAATCATTAATTTTACTCAAGATGTAAATAGATCTATCATGATCTACATCAAACACATGTATCTTTATACCTATGTCTAGAAGCTTCATTATATGAAAGTATGAACATTCATATGATCCCTATATCCAAGAAATTGAGTAACCATGGAACATTGAGCATGTAAATCTCATATATATACTCATAAGTTCTTTATTATTTGAGAATAGACTGACCAGGTTTATGGATACATCACATGTAATTCACCATTATAGATAAGCATGTCACATTCCCCTAATCTAATAGATAATAAAATTATATGTCCTCCCTAGGTGTGGTTGTAAACTTCCTTAATATATCTTAATCGAGGGTCCATATGTCATAATATCCAAATGAGATAATAAATACCATAATTATTAATCTTCAATTGATGATATGATTAGCAAAATACTCAACCACCCTCTAATTATCTAAGCCTCAAGGATAGTATAAGAAAGTTACTAAAGTATAAAGGTTTTAATGCAAGGTATCTCACCAACCTCAGGTATGGGTAAATCCAAATATGAACCATAAATCTCTATTATATGAAATACATTGTATATGAAACTTCATGTGGTATACTATGTGGGTTATCCAATAAAAAACATATTTTACACATCATGAGAATATTTTTTATCCCAATAAAAGAATCTTACTCACACAAACCATAATATTTTGTCATAACCTATAATACTCCATGATGAACATCAATTATTGACAACTCAAAATTGTATATTGAGAAATCAATTATCATTTCACTTTATCTAATATATATATCCAATATAAAATAATGAAAAATTATATATTTCCTTTTATATAACATGATATATTTTATATTCTTAAACTACTTTAAGAATTTTAACAAAAACATACATAATCACATGTCTAACCATATCACATATGATAGAATTCCAGATCGGGCTTATGTTTGTTGCATGTTTAGGTTTTTGTTAAACTCATTACATATCTATGTAATTCCTAACACATTTTTATGTGATAATCTAATAAAACACCCCCAATAAACTATTTTAGTAAGTAACATCTATGAATTAATCTAGTTTGAATAATGGTGAGGCTTATAAATCATATTCTTAATGTTCAAATCCTTGAATAGAGTATTTAAACTCATTAACTTCACAACATCAAATGTTATGATGTTAATAACATTTGTTTTCTACTTGGAAATCTTTCTAATTTCTTCATCATTACCATTCTTATAACACTTTCCATCAAATTTTTACCTTGAGATTATTTTTGGGAACTAAAGTAAATCCTTACATTGTTTTACCATTACCAACACATCTTAAACACATCCTAAACTAATTTAGGATATAGTGAAATTCACTTTAACTTTTGACATGTATATTATTTTATTTATTAACTTTGAACTTTCCTAAGCCCAAATATACTCCCACTATCCTCTTAGATATTATACTCCTTTCTGGAATATCATGATAATCACAAACTTCTTTGTTTTAGAAAATAAATATTATTTCCTTTAATGATAAATATTTAACAAATAAAACATTTTATCTATATCATACATGTGTTCTTTGTGTTTATAGAGTTACTTTGTAAATAAAACTGTACTCCTTAAAATATTTCATTGATGGTGCAATGCCCTGTGGTTTTCAGTTCATTACATTTTGGGAGAATGATCAAATTTTGATCTAGTGGGGGTTTTATTTGGAAAATAGGGACTCAAAATGGGAATCTAAGAGTTTGGAAACACTTAAAAGGTGTTTTTAGATGGATTTTAAGGATTGGGCGGTGTCTTGGGTGTTTGGAAGAGCATAAAATAAGTAATGGATGGTTGGACTATTGAAAAACAGTAGCATCAGCAGCAACCCATTCATGGAATAACATAGTAGTCATTTCATGAGAGTTGTGGGGTGGAGAAGGGGGTCCCCTACCTATGTGATTCATGGATTGAACATGATTTTTATTACATTAAAGGGGTTGTGTTTTTTTAATTAAAAGGGCCCTCCCTCAGCCCTTTATTTTGGTTGGCCAGACATGTACAGGTAAGGTCGTTCGTCCAGTGTCTCTCCCCCCCCCTCTTCCTCCTATTTGGTTCCCCCTAGATAGGGGGTGGTTTCTATGAAGGTTCCAGAAAGGTCACTCCCTCCACTTACTTTTTTTTGTTTCAATTAAATCACCCTAATTTTGGTATGATTTTTTTAGGGTTTCAGCATCAATCTCACCAAATCATGGTGTAATTGATAGAGATTGATGGGTATTTTCGTCAGCTTGCATAGAGGATGTCCTGATATGTTTTCCTCATGGTATCAGTTACCTTTTTGATAGAAATACATATCTATATTTTTTTTCTTATGGATTTTTCCAAATTGGATTAAATTGATCATTGGAATGGGGGTATAAATCAGGTATTCGTGTGGCTTAAGTTTGGGTTCCTATCAGGAGTGGACTACACCCCTTGCTCGAGCTTTTGGTGGAATTATGTTACCATGCACGTTTTAGTAATTTCTTCCTATTTAAATTAATTTTTTTAATAGATTATAAATTGTTGTAATTAATTTTTTGTAATTCTTGGCATGAGATAGATTCTTGAGAGCATATAAGAGGTTGGTTGGACTAGATGAGGCTAAGTGGATCTTGGAGAGGGGTTAGCTCTATGTTCAATATAGGTAGCCCCTATGATATAATTTCATATGTATTTTTAAGCTTGATCATGCATTTATTTCATACTACGTGCGTTAAAGAATAGGGTATAAGGACTGGTAAGGTCCTTAGGTTAGGTGATGTGGTAAAATTGAGCCTCTTAGGATGTAACCAAGTTATATTTAGCACCTTGGTGAGCTATTATCTCCTAAAAACTACCTATAAGGGTATAGGTATTATTTTGAGCTGACAAGAGACCTCTAAGAGATCATAGGATGTGAGATGAGAAGTGGAATGGCCTAGGTTGGGTTCCTAGGGTCATTGGGAATGCATGAGTGGTGTGGGGATAAGTCTTGATGGTAGATATATTTAGATGTCTTATGAGTGATGATAATCTCCCTCTTAATTATGTAGGTGAGTCTTGGTGTGTTCTTGGAGTAGAATAATTCCTCTAAGACTCAACATGTGTAGTATAGAGTGGTTTCCTCTATGAGATTAACTAAGGGATATTCTTTAAGAGATGTGTTATGAGACCAAGGTGAGGGTAATGGGATTTGTCTAGGACTTGGAATTAGGATAACAAGGGGTTTTATATTGGTTATGGTCCCTACTTGTCGATTCCATGGTCGAGTGGAATGTGATAGATTGTGATGGTCCCTAAGTAGTGTGATCAGAAGTGATAAGGAAATTTGATAGGGATGTGGACTAGACCTTGAGGTCTGGGTCAATGGTAGCCTACAGGCTATGGTGTCACTATAGGGTGACAGTCTTGAGATATTATTTATGAGAAGAGACAGTGATGGGTTTTTAGTAACTAGTGGGCGCCCTGACGGATGAGTTTAGATGTATTGTGATGAGGGTCTAGGTCTTGAGGGACTATCTCCATGTAATTATCTAGTGAGTTATTTTGTGAGCTATATGTGTATTACATATGGTTTCTAGACCTTTCCTTCTAAGTCTTAGGTCTTGGTATGTTTCAAGATATATATTATGAAAATTTCCTTAATGAGGCTTAGGTTGAGGATGCCCGGGGGGAGGGGGGTTGCGTCATGTTCTTGTTGGACCTTACCTTAGGTTGGTGTGCTTGATATGACCTCCATGGAGTCTATAGGGATGATTCAGTGCACTTGATGTAAAATACATTAAGTGTGCGAGGATGGGTCTGTGTTCATGAATTGGACCTTACCTAAAGTAGGATTAGGTTGAGGATCAATCTTGGGGATGGGTTATGGTGCGACATAAGAAAGGACTGATGGACCCTTCCTAGAGAAATAATGCACTAGGTCAAGATTTGGATATATGATTTTTCCAATATCTTTGAGTATTGGGTCATGATTTGTACATTGACTTACCCTAATTATTTAGGAATAGGTCGGTAATCGGTTATAGTATCATGAGTAATGTGATGATTGAGTTTCAATATGGTGCCAAAGTAGGTATGGTCAAGCATCGTTGTGTCTTGGTTAGCACATGTTGTCCTTATGGGAATCTACATCTCATCAAGTTTCATGGTAGCATAGTTAGTTCATGAAAAAAGATGATCATTATTATTATTTTATTTCTTTTCCTCATTTATACACACACATATGATAGTATATATTAGGGGTGATTGGTGAATCCCTAGTGATTTTTATGCTCACACCATGGGAGATCATCTTAGTGTGCATGAAGAACCTATGTGTGTATTTCATGTTAGGGTGTAGTATGTGTAGAGGATCGATCTGGGGAAGCTCAATGGGTAATGGAGACATGGTGTGTGAGGCTCATTGATAGTAGAAGGTCAAGTGTGTGTTTTTTTCTTTTTTTTCTTTTACTTGGGATCGGCCCAGTGGGTGATATGTTATATGCATGTATGATAGCATAATTTTGATATAGCACTATTTTTTTGTTGTTTATTATGTGCTTTATGATGTTTATGGTTGTGTATTGTGTTAAGTGATTCCCACTATATCATATGAATATAATTCGAGGTCATAGTATCCTCATTGTATGGATTAGTCCCTCCCCACTATTTAGTAGCCCCTGACATAATGGTAGGCATACCTACGGTGTGTGGAACTCTGGTCTGTATGGTGATTCTAGATTGGGGAATCACAACTTGGTACCAGAACCATATATCTTTTCTTATCTTATTATTTGGGGAGATGGTATACAAGTGGTCTAGAAATGTGTCAGATATTTTTATGAATATTAGACTAATATATTGAGAACACCTTTTCTGATAAGAATTATAAGTTACCCGAGGAATTGGATTTTTGTTCTTGGTATTTGATGTTATGGTCGTATGATTTCACCTTGGGTAACACACTTGATTTTTTTATTTATGATTTATAAGTTTTTAGATCTTGTCCCATTGGTAAGAGGTCATGTTTATACACCATGGTAGGAATGTAGGATTCACACGACATACATGTGGTTTCATGTGGTTATTTTTTTATGAAAGGTTCATTTATTTAAAGTTTCATCAACAACTTATATGGTTTTTTCCCATATAACATGCCAATGGAATTATACTTAACTAGATCACGATGTATTTCCTTTCGATGTAATATCATTTGAATCTTACATCCATAGATTCTCTAGTGATAGTAATACAATTCCTTCATCAAAGGGTATAGGGAGACCCATCATGGGTTAGTGTATGAATCGATGCCCTTGTAAGGACTCTATGAGGGAATCTTATTCCTAAGAGATGATCTGAGAACAACATGAGTTTCTTTATAGATGTAGGTTCAGTAACTTGAGTTTTCAACAACAACCTATATAGTGTTTCCCATATATCTTCTTGGTGTCACTCTACTTAACCAAACCAGGTAGTTAAGGAAAGGAATGGGAAATACCTTTTTATTTTAGGATGTGAAGCACTTTGAGTGCTTCTGGTATTGAGGATAGGTTTTGAGGGCAGAACCAATTGGGTTTCTATCCGAGTAGGTTCTTAGGATCCACTTTTTGAGTAGTGTGGTGGGAGAGTGGAAGGACACTTGTGGTTATGGAAAAAAACCTATGTGGTGGGTGATCATGTTATTAGAATCTATATGAGATATTCCTTGGGATGTGGAATGTGAGTCTAACATGCATGTAGGGAACAGTCAGTGGGATAGGCATGTGAGCATAGGTTTGGACTCATGGGAGAATAAATCAGGTTGATCGATCAGGTTTCATGGTAATGTGAAACCTTTGGGTTTATATGATATCAAGTAGGATCATGAGTGAGAATATATGATAGGGTTCCCAATGGATCACTCTGGCTTAGGTGGAGAGAGTGAGCATTGGTGAGGCTTTCTAGAAAATTCTCAATTTACAGAGGTAGGTGTTCACTTGTTACGCATAATGCCTAATTGATTTGTGAATTGGAGAATGGGTTGTGTGCGGATTCAATGGGACTTTTTCAGGTTGTGGGTGAACCTGAACAGTGTTACAATAGTAGTGTAGTGGTGAGTTGCTCAAAGTCATGGTGTCCTGATGTTTAGTGAAAATGGGAGATGTATCTATAGTGAAATATAACATTAGTAATGGATTAGGGAACTATGGTATGGTCGAACCAAGTTGATATCTTGACATGAGATGTTAGGGATGTGTACAGATGGGAACTATTTGGGTCAATACTTGAGGAGTTCTGTAATGGAATCCATATTGAGGGGAGTACACTATTAGCTATTAGAGGGTGTGACCCTTGTTTTAGATAATTCTTTCCAGTGTCATATATGTTGTTCTTAGTGATTCGAGAATGTACAGAATTGGTGTTTTTCATTGACACTCAGGTATGAGTGGAAAACCCACATCCAATAATTGTGTTGGGTAATTGATAGACATTGGATCATGGATATCAGGTGTTTTGGTTCATAAAGAGGTGATAAAAATACTCTTATGTTGGGGATCAATATATCTTTCATGAGCATACAACCGTCATGGTGGATGAGTTGTGGGTATGGTGAGATTGGTCACTAGAAGGTTGTTTGACGGTCAAGGTGGCACCGTGAGTTCAATGTATGATAAGATTCAATAATATCTAGTTACTTGGGTAATACTATATTTGAAATTTAGATCCAATTTCATATGGAGTTGGTGAATTCGTGTTGGGCTTGAGGTCTTTTCTTTTTATCTCTCCACTTCTGGGTTCGAGACAGCTGACGGCTGGTGCAAGATATAAAGATATTTTTTAAGTTCTACTATATATGTCAAGATATTCTATAAGGATTTAAGTCCAACTCATTAAACCCATTACTGCTCTTACGTTTTCCCATATTTAGGAAATTACACTTTTCTCAACTTTCAATCAAATAAAGTATTAAAAATACACACAACTCGGGTGTGTTGTAGTAACTTCCACGTCGCCACCTTAATCTTATTCTTTGGCATATATCATCGAAATCATAGAACCATGGAACTTGTGATATACCTTAATCATGAATCCTTACTAAAATATTTACAATAACTCACCACACGTCAATTGTTGCTTCAGAGCTCCAAATCCTTCTTTGACAAATAGAATATATTTTATTTATTCTATTGAAACATCACTACAACTTCCTCCTTTATTTCCAGCTTGAATCATGGATCCCTTTGAAGTTCGATATAGTTTGAATCACTGAATAATAGTTAAATCACCTTTAAATATAATATTCACCTTCAGATATTAAATATTTAAAAGTAAACTTTTCACCCAGTAGGTTCTAAAAGACATACGCTGCACAGGTTCTCCATATCATAAGTCCTTAAAGACTTATGATCAAAATGTCTTACGATGAAAAATTACATAAGATTTATGTTCAAAAATACATATGATGTTCCTATATTCATATGATCCCATATTAATACTTATTATGAAAGGATTATGTTTGACATAAAAAAGATTTGTGATCGTCTCAAAAGACTTATGTTCGACCTTTGTTGAATTTCCACAAACTCCAAATACATATGTTGTAAGTCTTATGGTCCTTAAATTCATATGATATCCTCATTTTAAGACTTTTAAATTCATAAAAGGAAAAAATTAATATGTTTACATGAAGTCTTATGATGGGGACTTCTCCAAAAAAAACCAATAACTACTAATTTTTTTCCCAGAAATGATTCAAACTGCAACCTGGTCGATCCAAACATATTTTGGACTTCATAGATCATCCCATGAACTCCTCCAAAATTATTTATAATCTCCATATATCCATACCTTTTCTTTTTTAACACATACAAAAATTATAAACATAGAGCATCATTTATCAATAACTCCAACCAACCCTTGACATGTGCCACCCTCATGAATCTTATAAGGATGAATCTATAACAATCATTCAAGCCTCACTTTAGAAAGTATGAAATCGAATTATACACTCAAATCTTCACATCAAAAATCATTAAACTATTTTCTATATGATCAAAAATCATACATCTAACCTTCTTCCATAAGCCTTATCAATAAATCCAGCTCACAATTCCATAGGGGTGTCAAAAAAATTACAAAGGAAAAGGTAAACAAATTATGAAGGCATGAGATAAGTATCAAAATTTACCTTGTAACACCATGATATTTTATAATATATTTATTTTTAATTATATTTAATCTCTTCAATATCTTACAATACACACAATATCGAGTCTAAATAAACTATAATATAGTATATCGTTATAATCTAGCCATTAAATTCGAGAGTATGAATAGTACAAACTAAATTATGAAAATTATATGGTTCACAGATGTATATGATAAATTCATTGGTTATAAATTGATTATAAGTGAAAATAAAAATCATTTGAAATTAAAATTAATGTTTTTTTAACTGCATTTTTCTAAAATGTGGTTTTATCGCATTTTTCACTTATTTTAAAATTAATTTTTTCAACTTTTAGAAAATTTATTTGAAAAAATAAAATCAATATTTTAAATCAACATGTAAAAATTATCTTAGAGTAAATTTTTGAAAAAAAATTTAAAAGATTAATTTTTAAATGAATAGTGAAAAATACTGATTTTTGTAAAAAAATTGTATTTTCATTTAAATCATTTACAAAGTTCCATTTTGTTTTAAAATGTTTTTAAAATAAAAATTAGTTAAATTATATTATTATTAATCTAATTTATGTCATTTTAATTAATTTTATGTTGAATTTTGATATAAAAACGTCATATATTTAAGAAAAAAATTATTTGGAAAACTACTTTTTATCACGTTTTAGGGTTTAATTTTAAATAAAATTATACCAATTGTATTAATTTAATTTTAAAAAATGGATTCAATATTTGGAATCATTATAACTATTATTAGGCAATAAGATCAACTTATTTTTTTTCCTAATGAATACTAAAAATAGTATATTTCCTCTTCCACCTCCATCAAATATTCTTCAATTATGATGAAATAATAACGCCATTATCTTAAATATACTCAAATGTTATTAAATTAATTTAATAACCTATATCCATATCCTCTTCCATAAAATAGGAAATGAAACTGTCAATCATGTTTATGGAGAATCGATGTAATTCATTTTCCATCACCCCCTCTCACAGCTGGATATAATGATAGATTTAATATATATATATATATATGTGATATTTATGAAATAATTATACTTTTAGAATTATAATATCACATGTACCTTCTTACCTTCCAATCTTTTGTAAAAAAATAATGTTTCTTATGCATATGTGTGGACTACTGCATCTACAAAGTGATGTGATTCATTTTTCATTTTATTTTACATGGATGGAAATAAGGATGGATTTAATAAATATATATGATGTATATGATATAATAATGATTCTGTAAAGTTGATATATTATTTATCTTTCTTTTTTTTCATCCTTCAAAAAATGAAAACAATGTTTATTCATATGTATGGCATACTATCTCCATGAATGGTGCAATTCATTTTTTTATCTCTATATTTTATAGAATACACTAAATACATATATAATGAATATTTATGATATTTATATCATGATTAAAATTTTTGAGATGATGTAACCAAGATAAATTTACAAGGACCAAACCTACCAAACTAAAACATACATAAAAAATGAAGTCGTTATTACCCAAAACAGTGATTTTAACAAAGAATTATTAAAAAATGGGTGATAAAATATTATAATTAGATCATATATGAGTATGGTTAAATAATATATATATAATAAATCTATATTTATTATAAAATAGGTTTTTACACATTTGAAGGAATTCAGACATGAGGTAAGATATTTTTATCTCACTTTTATTTCTATGAGACACAAGTCAAATTCACCACTTGTTTCCTTTATGTAGTGTATATACTGCCCATGAATGACTCTTATGATGATTTTTATAAAAAATATAGGGATTTAAATATCTATCTGAGCTTATTTATTTCATGTGGCTTATGATTCAAAAGTTACCAAAGTGGTAAGGGTTTATTTCATAATCTCATTATTATTCAGAATTGTTTATGTTTAAATCTCCACTAAGGGAATTAATTGATATTTATATCTTAAACCCAATATATTTTCTTCTCCTCTGGTTATTTATATAAATTAAAATTTTTTATTTCAACTTACTCTCTTGAAGTACTCAAGATACTGAAATAATGTTTTAAAGGAAAACTGACCTTGTTTTTATACTCGATCGGGAATCTTTCTCATCAATGTCCATATTTTCCTTAAAATGTATAAAATTATGTTTTTAACATTATATAATGATTTATTAATGAAATTTTTACCCATTTTTTACTTTTTCAAAATTTATTAAAACTAATCTTATTTTAATTTTTTTAAATAAGGCACTTTTTGACTTTTTTACAAAAGTATGAATGGGATGTTACTTTTAACTTATACAACATGAACATAATTTCCCACTATCGTGACTACTCATTGTCTTGAAGCATCATTCATAAATTTACAATTTTATTTTTAAATAATATTTTTTCCTTAATATTTGGAAAAATTTTAGGTAAGTTTTTGCAAAGTGAAAATAATTATTTTCCCCAGTAAAAGGTTTCAATGATCTTTTTAAAGTTTTTTCATCTATATAAACATACTTTGTTGAATATTATGATGAGGATATAATCTAATGATATTATCCACCATATTTCAATGGATGTTTTATGATCATTTTTACTAGGAAATTATTGATATTTTTATGTTAGTTCTTCCAATACAGACAGTTATTGATTCTTAAGGCATGTTGAATAAGTTTTATTATTTATTCATATGATGAATACATTGGAATTATTAAGTGATGTGGGAACAGAATTACATAGCCCCCAA
The DNA here is from genome assembly GCA_963277665.1 of Viscum album. NCBI lineage: Eukaryota > Viridiplantae > Streptophyta > Magnoliopsida > Santalales > Viscaceae > Viscum > Viscum album. Next base: position 1,620,542,536 of record OY728163.1, on the reverse strand, counting down.
TGCATTAGTAGGTCTCAAGAGACAAACTATATTGCTTATTTAGCCAAGATCTTACCCATTTATGTAATATGTATTGACATGAGGCCTCAATAGTGAGTTTTAGAATTCTATCGTTATGAATTTCATCATTATGAACTCAATTATTGATGTATATGTGATTATTTGAATAGTTATGATATCTACGGATAATTTTCTACCTCATGTGATTATTTATATGCCATTATTTTATCATCATTTATTCTTACCATGTTACTCATGCCTTATTAGTATAACAAACCAGTATTAACACACATTAACATTACATCACTTTTTTAGAATACTTAAAACATTACAAAAATAGGTGCCCAAAGACCGTATTAGTTTAGTTCCTTTGGAAACTTTAAAACATAAACACTAGTACATAAGTGATCTATATTATCTCCCACTAGGTTCTTCATGACTAGAAACTTTCTTATACACATCATACTTAATACATATCTTCATAACTTGGGAAAGGAAACATAAAAATAGGTGAGCTCAAATGCTCAGTAAGGGTAAACAAGGGAGGCGTGTAAGCATAAACATCAGCATAGGAGTATGATAACATGATCAAAACATTTTAAGATCATACCTTGAAAATAAAAGATCATAAACATGAATCATGGCATAAATCTTGTAAGTTCATAAGAAATGAATCATAATGAAATAAAGAAAACAATCCATAAAATAATAACATAGTAATAAAACATGGAATTGTGGAAAACACATAATAATATAATATGATTTCCATAGTATCCAAGGAATCACTACCAAGACCATCTTGGTAGTATGGGTTTACTCCCTATACCATCTTGGTAGTCATGGTCCACTCCCATGTCAATATTATTAGCATTAGTTCACTCCTCATACCATCTTGGTATTCAAGTTTCACTCTCATGGCCATTTAGTAGTCAAGATTCATTCCAAAGACCATCTTAGTTTATCCCATGAGATATAAATCTAGACCCAATTCATTGGAGGGAGATATAGGTCCCCCCAATATCATAATGAAATCATACATACATGTACCACAAATTCATAAACAATCATATCATAACCCATGAAATGGAATGGGTATCACAAACATGTAATCATATCATAACCTATGGAAAAAATAAAATTTTCATAATCATTTAATCATAAGAATAACCTGTGAAAAGAAGCAGGTTTCAAAATAATATAACTCGTGAAAGATAAATGGTTGTAATAAGTATCATTCCATAAAAACATAAACCATTAAAGAAAGAATGTGAATGGAACATTTGGATTATTTCCAATAAGGGAATGAGTAAGATAAATAGATGTCATTTTAGATGGAAAATAACCCAGAAAGATATTTTGAAAACATTTCTTGAGTAAAATATCCTTTCTTATTTAAAAAAGGGATCTTTAAAAAATAAAAACCTTTTGAAAAACATTTTCTTGAAAATAAAATTTAAATATTATAAATAAATATTTGAAAATATTTTGTAAACCTTTTTATTTAAAAACATATAAATATGACTTGAAAATTTTTGAAAACCATTTTATTTGAAAACTTATAAAAGTATCTTGAAAATTTATTTAAAACCATTCTTTTAAAATACTTTTAAAACTTATAAATAAGTCTTTAAATCATTTCAAAAAAAATTCCTTGAAAATTTACAAAAGAATCTTGAAAAAATAATTAAAACTAATTTCCTTGAAAACTTATAAAATAATATTGAAAACATTTTTAAAACCATTTTCTTTTAAAATACTTTGAAAACATATAAATAAAGATTTAAAACAATTAAAATATTTTTTTGAACATAAAAAATTTTTGAAAAAAAATATATTTAAAAATAGCTTTAAAACTTATAAATAAATATTTGAAAACCATAAAACATTTTTAAAATAATTTCTTCCTTTAAAAATATCTCTAAATATCATTTGAAAATATTTTTCAAAACATTTTTGAAAACATGGTTTTTGAATAAAACAGATTTCTGACTGAAGAGAGAGACGATCAGATTTTACTTAAAAACATTATCTTAAGTACCAAAGAGTGGGAAAATGTTAATAATAAAATAATACATCAAGAATAACTAGAGTTAGAAAATTCATGAGTTTTCTTTAAATATGTATCATAAGATTTTATTAATGAAAATGTAATCATAAACAATCTTGATAAATAGTGAGATTGTTTCAATAAACTCTCACCACATGGTAACATTAAATCATACTCCCCATGTAGGAAAATGAAATTACATAGAGATTTAAAATGTCATTAATATAAATATATTCAGGTTATAAAATTTAAAATTTGGTTTATACACCTCATTTAAAAATATTGGTGTATAACATGACATGTATCTCAAAGAAGGAACATTGAGACAAAATTACTTTACCGATTTGGTAACTTTTGAAACATAAAACCCATGAAAAAAATATCATAAAATTGTTATTTAAATACCCATATATTTAAGTATAATATTCATATAATACATTAATTGTTAGTATATATACCATACAAAATAAGTGAGCGGTGAATAAGGAATGTATCTCACAGAAATAAAGAGTGAGATGAAATTCCCTTATCTTGTGTCTTGAATCTCATCATAATCATTCAAACCTCTTATATAATAAATATAAATTTATTATAAATATATAAAATAAAAATATTATTACTTATAATACCATATATTGTTTGATTATGGCTTTATTTTACCCACTTTTTAACAATTATATGTTAAGGTTTCACTTAGGGTAATATCTGCTTTGTTTTTCACATGTGTCATAATTTGTTATATCTTCGGTCCTTATATTTATATCATGATTTACATAATGTAAAAAATTATTTAAATATATTTTATATTAAGTATATTTTTATTATAATAATATATATAATATATAAGTATGAAATTGAATACACCATTCAGGGAGATGATAATCCATACGTACACATGAACACTATTTTCATTTAATTGTTGTGTTGAAAGAAAGAAATTAAAAGACATATGTGTGTGTGTATATATGTGTGTATATATATATAATTATTAAATTTCCTTTATTATATCATATATATAATATATATTCATTAAATACATCCTTAATACATTTCATGTAGTGTATGAACAAATCACATCGCTTTGAGGGGGCAGTAGTCCACACTTCCTCAAACGAAATTATCATATTAACACAAAATGAAAAGTATAAATATATATATTGTAAAAAGATTAAATAAGATTAAATAAATAATAAATATAATATATAACATATATAAATATATTTTCCATCATAATTTCCATCATAATTTCCACCATTAGAGTCGGTAAAGGAAAAATGAACAATCATCGTTTAGTGAGGCAGTAGTCTGCCATACATGTAAATAGTATGTCCATTACCCATTAGATGGAAGTTTGTGTGAGTATAGATATAAAACATATCATAAAAACATCCTAGTATATTTAGGATACTATTTTTGTTATTAAATCATGGAATAAGAAGAGTTTATGGAGTGGAGTAAGAAAATAAAAGAAAGGAGTTTGAGGGAGGGTGTTACCTCTTAACCGGGTAACTCATTTTGGTTTTCACCAAAGGGATTACTTGGAAAGTTTTTCACTAAGGGAGGCTTAAAGTATGATGTGAGGGATATTTGGGAGCTATTTTTTCAGAGTTTGGATGAACTTAAGTGGCTTGAGAGATGCGAGGAAGTGGGAGAAGATGAGGCCGTTTATAATGGAGGGGGGAGTGGCACTCTTGTAATATTTTGGAAAAGGAAAACCCCACCAAAGTTTTTTTATTGAAAGTGGATCAAATAATGGTTAAAAGTAAATAAAATGGAGTATAGAGTCTAAATATGGACATAAAATATATTTTTGACAAGTTTATAGGTCGTTTTGGGTCTTAAATTTAAGGTTTAGTCTTTAGTTAAGCTTAATTTTACCTTAATCGATGTAATTAATTTTAATTACTTTCACTAATATTTTTTGTCAAAAACTAAGTTTGTATTATTATAAATTATAAAATTTATAATTCCACATATGGAATCTATTTTTCTAAATTAAAATCAACCAAGTGGTATAAATTAATTCAAAATTAATCTCATTGACGGGATGACATACAGGTTTTTAAAGTAAAAATGATCAAAAGTTTGCTAGGTTTTTATATCCATTTTCAATGTAAAATTGGTTACAATGAAATAAATTGGATAAATTTATAAAAAATATTATCTAATTAAACTTTTAAACCAATTTAAATTTTAATTTAACCTTATAAATAAATTAGATAAAAAATTAGTTTTGAACTAAAATTCAGTATTTTTCACTATTCATTAAAAAATGAAATTTCATAAAAAATTTACCAAATATTTAACCTCACCTAATTATTATGTTTTTATTTAAAATATAAAGTTTATTTTGAAATATTAAATCTATAAAAGTTCCAAAATTGGATTTAAAATGGGTTTACCATTAAAAGGTGGTAAAATTGCCTTAATAAAAACATGAGTTTTATGTGTTAAATTGATTTTATTATTATATTATGATTATAAAATATATTCAATGAATATAAAAAATATTTAATTGGATACATAGAATATATATTAAATTAAAATTACTTACTAATTATAATTAATTTAATTTATTAGGATTAAAATAACTTTGTGAGCATAATAAAAGTTTTCTATAAAAATACTCTTTTATATTCAATTGGTTTCTTATATTCATTTTGTAATGGCTCGGACCCTCTTGGCCCATTAATTTTCCAAAAGTGAGGCTCCACCAAAAGAGTGGCACCGTGACGGTGGCACCGTGAGGGTGACACCGGTCACGGTGGAACCGTGACGGTGGCCCCGTGAGGGTTGGACCGTGACGGTGACACTGTGACGGTGGAACCATGATAGTGGCACCATGAGGGTGAAACCGTGACGGTGGCACCGTGTCCCCTCGCCGAGTACCTGACTTTTCCGCTCCCGCAACGTAAGTTTTGACGTAAATTAATTCTTTTACTCCTTTTAAAACCACTTAAGACCCGTAATTAATTCCTGAAACCTCCCCAATGGAGGGATATTAAATAACACCTTCATATCATCGTGTGTAACTGCCCAACCACGTGGTCAACCCACGACCCCCACTCACGCAGTTTCACATTCTTATCTCAACCGCGACCCTTATAAACTAAAGGGTTAGGCATGGATTCTTCTTTCCTCGATCATAGATTTTCATGAACATCTTTTGGTGCATTGGGAGAGCCACATCATTATTTGTAAAGTTCCGCGCCCGGCCTAAGCGTCGATCGTCTATCAACAAGTAGGGAATTTATCTTTCGCCTCTCTCTTTTGTCTATCATGCGGGGTGGGTGTGTTTTTGTTTCTGTAGAATTGTATAAACTGGACCTAAATAAAGATAATGAATGGATTATGTAAAGAATGAAGGGGGGGCTGTGATCGTTGATGTTGTTTATATTACGATCATCTTTCTGAGTTGTGCTAGCTTATGCCTTCTAAAAATCGAGGCCGTTGGTGGTCATTGTTTGTGCACTAATGAACCCCTCGTGGTGTTTTAAATGGCTTGTTCCTAATTGTAAACTCCTGCTGTGAAAAGTAAATTGGTTAATCACGTATACCCGGCTGAATAAATTGAAATCACCAGGATCAATCACTTCTATGCTAACCTCGGTTAAAACACATGGAATTTGAAATCATGGAGTGTGTTAAATCTTATAAATCTGAAAATATAGGCGTGGCCCTGCTTTGTCTCGGTGGTAGTGGTTTGGTTGTTTCCTTTTTCAGGCTAATTGCTGGAGATGTGGGAGGGGATGGGATCCCCTATTTTTATACTCTCGGGGGTTGTGAAATTGGGGATGGGATCCCCTGTTGTTATGGATTCATTTTTTTGAGTTTTAAGACCGGGTGGTTACCTTGTTTATATCATGAATTGGGGTGGGATCCTCTGTTGATGAAAAACCTTTTTGGGGGAGGGGACACGGGGCAGTGTCTCGGGGTTTTTCCATGGTTCCAGTACTTCGGGGGATCTCACTTTTTCTTTTGTTGTTGTGACTTTATAAGAGAACCGGGTGTGGATACTTAAATTGGTGTTTGGTTGGTTTATTTTCCTTGGTTATGCTTATGGTGTTAGTTTCCCATTAGTGCTTGAACTTATTTAAACATTATTAATGAACATGAAAAAAAGAATGGGACAAATGGGTTTTGTTGGCAAGAGTTGTGACTCGGACTTGAGCGTTGTTCTGATTTGTAGGTTGTCTGAAGAAAAACCTAACTTTGGGTGAGTGCTTGTTACCTATGTATATATTTTGTAGTTTTATGTTTCTTATTCGCGCCCCACCCAAGTTGAGCACTTAGTTCCAAACACCCCAATTTCATGTGGGAGGGTGTTTTTCCCAACACTATTATTAGTGGCTGGTTATTAGCATCTTTTATGCTCCCTTTCCAAGAAAGCCCAAGTATCTTCAGGCTGGCTTTGATGGCATGAGTTCCATTATTAGCCCAAGAACCTTCGGGCGGGGTAGTGTGGTGGTTGGCCAAGTGTGTGCGGTAGGTGGTTTCCCAAGTGTCTTCGGGATGAGGACCAGGTGTCTTCGGGCATGGCAGTGGATTTTCTAGCCCAGGTGTCTTCGGGTGTGGTGGTGGTTGTTCTGGCCTAGGTGTTTGCAGGCACGGTTACATATGATAGTTCTGGCCGAGGTGTTTGCGAGCGGGATTCGGCAGTGGGACTGCGTGTGGTTGTGGCCCAGGTGTGTGCGGGTGGGTGTGGCAGTGGGACTGCGGTGAGAATGGTGGGATTGGTTCGATGCGTAGGATGTCTCAATAACCAGTGGGAAAGTGGTGTGGGGTACCCAAACATCGATGTGCTCTAATTATATATATTACTTGACTTGCGTTATTTTGGGAGTGTGCCTTGGTGAGGCTTGGGTGGATGATTTACCTTGATAGGTGTTTGGTTTACTCCTTTTCTCACAGGACTTTAGTACGTTCCCCCACTTGTGCACGAGTGTCTTTGGTTTTCCCTACTGAGTGTACTTGTATGCTCACCCTACGTATATAAAACTGCTTTCAAGTTTCCAGGAGGACTTTGGGGATCGCGCAGAACCATACTAGCTCGGACCTTTGGGGCAGTTGTAGTTGCTTCTTTTCTTCTTTGTTGCCTACCTTTGTAGTCACATTTTGTACTTTTTGGCTTTTACTTTTGGAACATGCATGTGGGAATGGTTTACTTTTGGCTTTACTTTTCTTTTACCTTGGTGTTGTTGAGTTTCATCATCTTATATCCCGATTCTATAAAACAAAAAGGGGTAATTCCTTCCATTTGTGAGAAATTTGTATACCCTTGGTGCTAGTCGCCACTCCTAGACCTATTGAAGGCAGGTCTTGGGGGTCATTATCTCTCCTTCAACTTAAAGAAGCAAGGGCCTGGCAATCTGTTGACCCTTCCCTCCTTTTGGTGAAGGCGGGTCGTGACAGAATGGTATCAAAGGTGATGGTTGAGAGATAGGATGGAGTCTGGAGTTAGGCATAGTAGGGATTGCATGGGATGGTATGGAAACAGTGTTGGGTTACCTCAGTGCATGAATTAGGCCAGGGAAGACCGGCTAGGACACGGGATTTTAGGGCCCCTTGTGATCCGATGCAAGGACTCTGGACCTACCGAACGACCAAGTGAGGCCACACTGATTGTAGGGTAGAGACACTAGGAAGGTTACATGCATCATAATGACTTATGTTCTTGTGATTCTGGGACGTCCTGGGAATTAAGAATAAATGAAAAGTTTAAGAAATTTTAAGAACAATATTATGCACTACTTGGGCTTAGTCATTCCTTGTTTACCTTGGAGCTATGGCACTTGGAAGGTGACCACGTATGGTACAGGTGATCGAGGCCCCGAAGACTACTTTGGTCGATCGATAGAGATCTGATCGAGAGGAATAGGACAACCAGTGGCAGAGGACTCTTCGGGCCTTCCAGTGACAGACCCTAGAGAAGTACGAGGGCAGCAGCTCTGACATGAACACGGAAGGCTCTCTAGAGGAGCTAGTTATAGCTTTCGGCCTGATTCGGGCCCCAACCAAGTACTGGGTTCCTCTGGATGTCATCCAGATGCGGGGAGTGGCGCATCAGTGGTGGACGCTTTACCTGGGGGAGAGGAGAGAGGATGAGGTGGCATGGGCTGATTTCGAGAGGGAGTTCCGGGTGGAATTCCTCTCCTCGACGATGAATGCGGAAAATAGATAAGAGCTACTCTCCCTCCAACAGGGAAGTATGTCCGTGAGGGATCTAGGGATCAAGTTTAAGGACCTCCTATGTTTTGATCTGTACCTCTTTCCCGACGAGGAGTCTCGGGAAAGACGTTTGGAGGAGGCTCTCTGACCCTCCCTCCAGTATGTTGTTACCCCCTTTACCCTTTCAACATACTTGGAGGTCTAGAAGAAGGCCGAAGTGGTGGAGAGGATGCATTCTCTAGGAGGAGTGTCACGCGAGGGGATCCAGCTGGGACCATCAAAGGGGAAGGCCATTAGCACCAGGCCTCCAGTGTCAGGACCCTCCAGGTTCCGACCAGCGGGGAGCAAGCCGCAGCAGTTTCAGTTTCGATCCCCTGGTCCTCACCCTTTTCCTTCAGGCCTGGGACCACGGTGATTTGTCTGTGGGAGCCCTGGATATCTCCGGAGTCAGTGCCCAGACTAGGTATAGCACGGAGGTGGCGTACATCCCCACCACCTGCCCCAGCAGCAGCTTCCAGCCAGGCCTTTCCAGCAGCAGTAGCAGGGACCGCGAGCCCCCGCTCCTCCGAGGGAAGACGTAGGAGGAGGAGGCCGACCTCAGGGTTCTCCTCAGGGACCTCGACCAGGGCGTGTTCGGGGAGGTGTCCGACAGCTGAGGGGAAGGGGAGCTGGACGTGGACAGCTACACGCTGCAGTGGCAGCAGTTCCAGCAGGGCCGGAGGTTGTTCGAGGTACGATTAGTTTGTTTAGCACTATTTCTTATGCCTTGTTCGATACCGGAGCTTCGCACTCCTTTGTTGCACCAAGTCTAACCCGTGCCTTGGGTCTAGATTACGAGAGACTTCCAGTTCCCCTGGTGTTGAGCACACCAGTCGGAGGTCAGACCGACTTGTTGTTTGTTTTTCTAGGATGTAGACTGATGATAGGGCCACATCAGTCGGTTAGGGATCTTCTTCTTCTATAGATACAGCCATACGATGTCATCCTAGGCATCGACTGACTATTCTCTATGTGTGCCATCATCGACTGTTTCTGAGGAAGGGTCGTGTTCTCATACTTGGGAGGCCGACGTGTTACCTTCACCGGTGAGCGGAGCAGTCAGAAGGGCAGTAGGTGAGAGGAACCCCTCCTCTCCTTGTTAGCCGAGTTGTCGGTAGAGTCAGTAGATGCTGAGATGGTGGGGGTGCCAGAGGTTGTCCGTGAGTTTAAGGATATCTTCACTGAGGAGGTGACGACTCTACCCCCTCGACGTGATATCGAGTTCAGGATAGACCTGCAGCCCGGCGCTCGTCCGATCTCGATGGCTCCTTACCGGATGGCACCTTCAGAGCTACAGGAGTTGCAGATCCAGATTGACGATCTGATGAAGTGGGGTTATGTTCGGCCGAGTGCGTCACCGTGGGGTGCTCCAGTCTTGTTCTAAAATAAGGCAGATGGTGGTCTCAGTTTGTGCATAGACTACAGGAGGCTGAATCAGGTGATGATCAAGAATCGCTACCCTCTTCCAAGGATAGACGATCTTTTCGACCAGCTGAAAGGGGCGGGATGGTTCTAAAAGATCGACATGTGGTTTGGGTACCACCAGCTAAGAGTGAAGGAGGGCGACATCCCGAAGATGGCCTTCAGGTACAGATATAGACACTTTGAGTTCGTAGTCATGCACTTCGATGTTACGAACGCCCGGGCTGTGTTTATGGGGATTATGAACTCCATCTTCTGGGAGTACCTGGATCGGTTCGTAGTTGTGTTCATCAACAACATCCTGATCTATTCGAGATCATAGGAGGACTATGCGGAGCACCTGAGGATGGTTTTGGAGGTCCTCTAACAGCACCTGCTCTAGGGTAAGTTGTCAAAATGCAAGTTCTGGACACGAGAAGTGCACTTCCTCGGACACGTGGCGTACGAGCGGGGGGTAGATGTGAACCCATCAAAGGTTGAGGCAGTTGTTTCTTGGTAAGCACCCAATAATGTGGTAGAGGTCCATAGTTTCCCCAGGCTGGCAGGTTACTATTGGAGGTTCGTACCCAACTTCTCCCGAGTAGCAGCCCCTTTGACAGCCCTGACTAAGAAAGACCAGGTTTTCATGTGGAGTGATCAGTGCGGGTCAGCCTTCAACTATCTGAAGGAGAAGTTGGTTAGTGCCCCAGTTCTGAGATTACCAGAAGAAGGGGCGGCTTATGAGGTGTTCTGTGATGCTTCAGGACAGGGCATGTTATGTGTGTTGATGCAGTAGTAAGGGTTGATCTCTTATGGGTCTAGGCAGCTATGCCCTCATGAGCGTAATTATGTCACCCACGACCTGGATCTTGCAGCGGTTGTTTTTGCGCTAAAGTTATGGCGGCACTACCTCATCAGAGAACGCTTTGTGGTCTTCACAGATCACAAAAGCTTGAGGCATATCTTCTCCCAGCAGGACCTAAACTTGCGACAACGAAGATGGGTGGAGTTCCTCCAGCATTACGACTTCGAGATCACTTATACTAACGAAAAGGTCAATGTAGTGGTTGATGCCTTGAGCAGGAGGACGCAGAAGGATGCGGTCCGAGAGTCGGCAGATTCTTGGAAGGCGATGGAGGAGTTGGCTGCTTTAGACCTGGATTCGAAGATGGATAGCAGCAGAGGCTGCCTATATCATATGACAGTGTAGTCATCTCTATTTCAGCAATTGGAGGAGTCTCAGTGGGGAGACCCGAAGTGCGAAGTGATGCGTGACCGAGTTGACTAGGGCAATGCTCTGGAAGGATGGATAGAGGATGGTCAGAACCGGATGCTTTTCTAGGGGAATTTGTTTGTTCCGGAGGCGATGCGCAGCAAGGTTCTCAGTGAGTTCCACAACTCACCCCTAGCGGTACTCCCACGAGTTTCCAAGATGTACCAGGGACTGAAGAGGCAGTTTTGGTGGCTCGGAGTTAAGCGAGCGGTGGCAGTGTTTGCGGCCAAGTGTTTAGTATGTCAGCAAGTGAAGGCTAAACACTGAGTTCCAGGCGGCCTACTGCAGCCTCTAGATGTCCTTGAGTGGAAGTGGGATGACATATCGATGGATTTCGTCACAGGACTACCCAAGGATCAAGGGGGATACGACGCCATCTGGGTGGTAGTGGACCGGTTAACGAAATCGGCCCACTTTCTGGCGATCAGGGAGTCGAGTACTATGGATACTTTGGCATGAAAGTACAAGGATGAGGTGGTGTGGTTGCATGGAGTTCCAAGGTCTATAGTCTCGGATAGGGATGCAAGGTTTACCTCACGGGTCTGGAAAGGATTGCAGCATGCTTTTGGCACATAGTTACGCCTTAGCACTGCTTTCCATCCCCAGACAGATGGACAGATAGAGCGCACCATCCAGACCTTGGAAGATATGTTGCGGGTATGTGTTCTGGACTCAGGGGATCATGGGTGCAATACTTTCCCCTGGTAGAGTTCGCCTACAATAATTGCTACCACTCTACCATCGGTATGGCCCCATTTGAATCTTTGCACGGGAGTCCATGCCGTTCACCTGTGTGTTAGGCCGAAGTAGGAGAGGCAGGCATCCTTGTCCCAGAAGTGGTGCAGAGCACGACAGAGAAGGTTCAACTCATACGGGAAAGGATGAAGGCATCCTAGGACCGACAAAAGTCGTACAATGATACCAAAAGGAGGCCCTTGGAGTTTGAGGTCGGAGGCCACGTGTTCTTGAAGGTCTCCCCTCAGCATGGGCAGCGGAGGTTCGGCAAGGGGCGTAAGCTTTCTCCCAGGTTCATCGGACCCTTCGAAGTGTTGCGGCGGGTCGGCAAAGTGGCTTATCAGCTAGTGTTACCACCGTTGCTACTGAGGATACATGATGTGTTCCATGTGTCCCAGCTCTGTCAATATCTGCGCGACGATTCACACGTCCTTGATTGGGGTGAGCTGGACATCAAGGACGACGTGACTTTTGTGGAGAGACCAGTGGTGATCGAGGATCGCAAGGAGAAGGTGCTTCGTGGGTGAACCATTTCCTTGGTTCGTGTGTTGTGGAGACATGGTGGGCTTGAGGAGAGTACGTGGGAGAGGGAAGCACAGATGCGTACCCAATGCCTAGGGTTTTTTTGAGTTTTCTTCCTTGTTGTACCTGTTGTGGTAGAATGTTTTGTCCTTTTGGCAATGAAATGTACTGGTTTTCTTTCCTCTGAATGTGTGTGAAAAGACCTGGCTATGGGGGAGGAGAGAACCCAACCCCTAATCAAGACGCATTAAGGTGGATGCGATTAAACCCGTGCGGGTGAGTCAGTGCCGCCCAAAGCGGATAATATCTTGACATGGGGGAGGAGACTCCCCAACCCACATGCCTGGGCAGTTTGGCATGATATGTTGCTTGGTTCTTGACAGGGAAGTGTTTTTAGTTAGCATGGGTTCGCTTCTAAGAGGTATCTTTCGAGGTGGTTGTTCAGACCCTCTCTTTCCTTCTTAGTTTGTTTTTATTCTTGAGGACGAGAATCATTTAAGAGGTATCTAATGTAATGAACCAGACCCTCCTGGCCCATTACTTTGCAAAAAGTGAGGCTCCACCAAAACAGTGGCACCGTGACGGTGGCACCGTGAGGGTGATACCATGACGGTGACACCGTGATGGTGGAACCGTGATGGTGGCACCGTGACGGTGGCAGAGTGAGGGTTATACTGTGACAGTGGCATCGTGTCCCCTTGCCGAGTACCTAACTTTTCCGCTCCTGCAACATAAGTTTTGACGTAAATTAATTCTTTTACTCCTTTTAAAACCACTTAAGACCCGTAATTAATTCCTGAAACCTCCCCGATGGACGGATATTAAATAACACCCTAATATCAGCGTGTGTAACTGCCTAACCGCGTGGTCAACCCACAACCCCCACTCATGCGGTTTCGCATTCTTATCTCAACTGCGGCCCTTATAAACTAAAGGGTTAGGCATGGTTTCTTCTTTCCTTGATCGCGGCTTTTCACGAACAGCTTTTGGTGCATCGGGCGAGCCACATCGTTATCCATAAAGTTCTGCGCCCAGCCTAAGCATCGATCGTCTATCAACAAGTTGGTAATTTCTCCTTCACCTCTCTCTTTTTTGTATCATGCGGGCTGGGCATGTTTTTGTTTCTGTAGAATTGGATAAACCAGAACTAAATAAAGATAATGAATGGATTCTATAAAGAATGAAGGGGGGGCTATGATCGTTGATGTTGTTTATATTATGATCATCTTTCTGAGTTGTGATGTCTTACGCCTTCTGAAAATCGAGGTCATTGGTGGTCGTTTTTTGTGCACTAATGAACCCCTCATGGTGTTTTAAATGGCTTGTTCCTAATTCTAAACTCCTGTTGTGAAAAGCAAATTGGTTAATCACGTATACCCGGCTGAATAAATTGAAAGCACCAGGATCAATCCCTTCTATGCTAACCCTAGTTAAAACACACGGAATTTGAAATCATGGAGTGTGTTAAATCTTAAAAATTTGAAAATACAGGTGTGGCCCTGCTTTATTTCGGTGGTAGTGGTTTGGTTGTTTCCTTTTTCGGGATGATTGCTGGAGATGTGGGAGGGGATGGGATCCCTTGTTTTTATACTCTCGGTGGTTGTAAAATTGGGGATGGGATCCCCTGTTGTTATGGATTCAGTGTTTGTGAGTTTTGAGACCGGGTGGTTACCTTTTTTATATCACAAATTGGGGTGGGATCCTCTGTTGATAAAAAACCTTTTTGGAGGAGGGGACACGGGGCGGTGTCTCAGGGTTTTCCCTTGGTTCCAGTACTTCGAGGGATCTCACTTTTTTCCTTTGTTGTTGTGACTTTACAAGAGAACTGGGTGTGGGTACTTAAATTGGTGTTTGGCTGGTTTCTTTTCCTTGGTTATGCTTATCGTGTTAGTTTCCCAGTAGTTCTTGAGATTATTTAAACATTATTACGGAACATGAAAACAAGAATGGGACAAATGGGTTTTTTTGGTGAGAGTTGTGACTCGGACTTGAGCGTTGTTATGATCTGTAGGTTGTCTGAAGAAAAACCTAACTTTGGGTCACTGCTTGTTACCTATGTATATATTTTGTAGTTTTGTGTTTCTTATTCGCGCCCCACCCAAGATGATCACTTAGTGACAAACACCCCCATTTCATGGGGGAGGGTGTTTTTCCCAACACTATTATTAGTGGTTGGTTATTAGCTCCTTTTCTTCTCCCTTTCCTAGATAGCCCAAGTATCTTCGGGCAGGCTGTGATGGCCCGAGGTCCATTATTAGCCCAAGAACCTTCGGGTGGGGTAGTGTGGTGGTTGGCCAGGTGTGTGCGGCAGGTGGTTTCCCAAGTGTCTTTAGGATGAGGCCCAGGTGTCTTCGGGCATGGCAGTGGATTTTCTAGCCCAGGTGTCTTCGGGTATGGTGGTGGTTGTTCTGGCCTAGGTGTTTTCAGGCGTGGTTACATATGATAGTTGTGGTCCAAGTGTTTGCGGGCGGGATTCGGCGGTGGGACTGCGTGTGGTTGTGGCCTAGGTGTGTGCGGGCGGGTGTGGCAGTGGGACTATGGTGAGAATGGCGGGATTGGTCCGATGCGTAGGATGTCTCAATAACCAGTGGGAAAGTGGCGCGGGGTACCCAAACATCAATGTGCTCTGATTATATATATTACTTGACTTGCGTTATTTGGGGAGTGTGCCTTGGTGAGGCTTGGGTGGATGATTTACCTTGATAGGTGTTTGGTTTAATCCTTTTCTCACAGGACTTTAGTACGTTCCCCCACTTGTGCAAGAGAGTCTTTGGTTTTCCCTACTGAGTGTACTTGTATGCTCACCCTACGTATAGAAAACTACTTTCAGGTTTCCAGGAGGACTTTGGGGATCACGCAGGACCATACTAGCTCGGACCTTTGGGGCAGTTGTAGTTGCTGCTTTTCTTCTTTGGTATCTACCTTTGTAGTCACCTTTTGTACTTTGTGGCTTTTACTTTTGGAACATGCATGTGGGAATGGTTTACTTTTGGCTTTACTTTTCTTTTACCTTGGTGTTGTTGAGTTTCATCATCTTATCTCCCGATCCTATAAAACAAAAAGGGGTAATGCCTTACATTTGTGAGAAATTTCTATACCCTTGGTGCTAGTCGCCACTCCGGGACCTATTGAAGGTGGGTCTCAGGGGTCATTATCTCTCCTTCAACTTAAAGAAGAAAGGTCCTGGCAATCTACTGACCCTTCCCTCCTTTTGGTGAAGGCGGCTCGTGACACGTTTCTAAATAATTTGTAACTAATTAATTCATTATATATTTTTTGAAAACCATATATTTACATAATTTAGTTAATAATATTCATAAAATTTAATTTAAAATCTTGGTTATGTATTATTATATAATATATTATTGTTTGGTAACACTCAATCTTGTGTGTTACGCAAGCCATCGAGGAAATTCGGTATTGTGTGTAATGTAATCTAACCTCAGTGTTCCATATAGAGATAGATAACCTTTATATTGTGTGTAGTTCATGATTAACATGGAATTTCACAATCCAAACTTAGTGCTTTAATATATATAATAACTATTCAGTGTTGCGTGAAATGCAAAAAAAAAGATAAATTAATTCAAAAAAAATAATTCACAAAATCTCAGGGTGTTACAATTTTATTTTGTTATATACATACCCTTTCTGGGTATCTGAGATCACCCATTTCTTATGTTTCCTTTCCCCAAGATGCCAATAATAGTATTATGATTGATATGCTGGGATATGGTAAAGGGAATAATGGTGTTCTCAAAGAAAATATTATGTTATATTTTATGTTTTCAAATGTAATGTGAAATTCAAGTATGTATCTAGTTTAACAAGACTACTAAATTATTTAGACCTTTGGTGTAGTGCCCTAACCATAGAATCCTAGATTCGATGTCTACTACTATTAAATTAACATGATTACAAGAAATAAAATCCTAAAGGACCAAAGAGTTTAGTTGTAACACCCCAAGATTTTATGATATGTATCTTTTTAAATTTAATTTCTCCAATAGCACAGGGTTCACACCATGCCAAGCTTAAACGAATAATGATATACAATTAAATATCATTATTTTAAAATGATCATTATAACATAGCCATTAAATTTGAGAGAATGAATAGTATTAATGAAATTTATAAATTATATATTTAATCAAATGTTTTTTCATTCATCCAAAAGATTTTATAGGAATAATATCAGAATGAATACAATTTTATGCATTAAAAGATAATATTTTTCTAAAGGTAGTTTTATCACCTTTTAATGGCACACTTGTATTAAAATTAAATTTTGACACTTTTATAAATTCTATTTAACAAAATAAACTTCATAGGAATTTCAATATTAACTTAGGGTGAAATTTTGGTATTTTTTGAAAATATTTATTTTCTAGTGAATAAGTGATAAATATCGATTTTTATAAAACTGTAATTTTCATTATATTAATAGTCTATTTATGATTTTAATATAACCTCACCTATGAAAGAATAAATAAAATTTATTCATCTTATAAATGGTAATATGATATAATTATATCATAGTATAAGTAAATAAATGTTATAGAAATTATTAATTAAGTGTTGATATTTTTATACAACATTATTTTTTATTTTTTATTTTATTATTTGTATAATTATTTAAATGAAAATTTATTTTCATAAAATTTATTCAAAAATTAATATTATTTTGTCTTATGATTATAAGATAATTTTACGAGGCCTGAATTAATTTTTCAAAGTATTATAAAATCAGTTATAATTTTAAAATTAGTATTTTCTAAGTAAATGATGATTTTAATTAAAAAATATATTTATCATATTTAGAAAATTATTTTCATAAAATGGAGTTCATTTTTGAATTATACATATTGAAAACTTATTTGAGTGTTTTTTTGGATTTTTCTAAAATAGATGAATTTTTTATAAATAGTGAAATACGGTAATTTAAGGTATTTATTAAATACATGAATTATTGAGTCATGGATGATGTAAGCCCGTAATCTAGAAATATAAATAATTATTTTAATATATTTAGGGATAATGCTCAAACTATTCATAGTCTTTAGTAAAAATAATAAACAAATGAATAAAATATTCAAAAAACACTCATCTCATCCAGAAAAATACTACCCCTCATCACCTCTTCTCCTCACACCACCAAATCCTAGAATCTTATCCAATTTCTACCCAATACCTCTCAAAAACCTCTTCCCCACATTCTATTCTTATTTTTATTACCTAAAAGATTATTTCAAAGTTCCTTAAAGAGGTTCTCAATGAGAAGAATTCAAGAGGTAAAATCCCATTTCGTTCTTTTAATTTTATTTCAATTTCTTTTCTTTTCTTATCCTTACATCAACTCCCTTGTAAATAGTTACATTATAACTATATTATATTTTATATACATTAATTTTATTATGTTAATGTAAAATCCACCATCAAATCTCTTCTCATTTTCCTTTTGTTTTAATGATGAAATCATCATCTGTGAGGTGCTGATTTATTATCTTCGTGGATGACGTGTTTTAGTTTTTCAATTACGCCTTCAAGGATGGTCATAAAACCATTTTTATGTTTAAAATATAATATAATATATTTATTATAGCTTATATAATGTTTTGGAACCATTATCTATATATAATATTAATTAATGAAACAAAAGTAGTTTGTGATGATTGAAAAACCACCAAAATAATCAAAACAATTACCACTAACGTCTTATCTAATGATTCATCCTCACCCCAAAGAACCAAATGAATTATATAAACATTTAATATTATATAATATCATTAATAAAATATAATTTAAATTCTATAAAACTATTTTAAATTTACATGATCTTCCATATGCGTATAAAAGTAAACTGGTCATGAAAACCAAGGAAACGAATGCTCCCGAACAATAAAAATGTATTTTATAAATCATAAAAAAGACCATAAATGAACTTAATAAAATTATAATAAATAATATAAATTTATAAAAGGTTCTTAATTAATTAATTAATGTATTTAATCTGATTATTTGGTACATTAATATCAAGTGCAGAACATATTCGGACATAAGGTAAGGGTTTTCTCATCTCACCTTTATTTCTATGGGATATGCCTTATTCACCACTATTTATTATGTTTGGTGTATTTATACTAACCTTTGATGTATAATATCATGAATATATTTATCTTTATGGTATTCAATTTTTAATTTGATGATCATTAATTTTATGGTCATACGGTTCGACAGTTTTCATAGTGGTAAAGGTTTCTTCTCAAACCTCCATTTTTTATTCGGGTTACGCTATCTCTATCTTTACCCCCATATAATTCTTCATTATTTTTATATAATTATTCTAAATTCTATGAATATGTTCCAAAATCATATATCTATATCAGTTCATCTTTTTTTTATGGGAGAGTACATGTTTTATAAGGTTATTTTTTCAATTCTTCCTATTAAAAAAGCTTGATTAAAGGGAACCTCCTAATTTCTTACCCATTTTCAAGTATCATTCATAATATGTTTTAAGAAACCATTATTTTTATAAAATTGCACTTTTTTCATGAAAAAATATCTTTGTTAATTCCTGGTTTTATACAAACACTTATGAATTTTTTTCATTTTAAATACTCTTTTATATTTTCCCTTAAACCCCACTAAAGTGGCCCATTTCGAAAGTCTATTAAAAATTCTTTTTACATGTTTTCACTTAAGTTGGACATAATTTATGCCTAAAAAATATTTTCATTGTTCTTACCTTTAATTTTCTAGGATATTAATTTTTTCAATCTAATTTTATGAAAAATACAAATGATTTTCAAAAAGAACACTTCTTTCCAAAGTAAAAGGGTATTTCTCAATAACTTATCAATGATTTTATTAGATTATTTTCATCTATGGTTATGATTAAAATATATAAAAGTGTTATATAACACTTTGATTTAAATATATTTTTTTTAGTCAACATATGAGGAATGAATTCGACTTATTTAGTGATAGGTGGGGCCCGGTATAGCCCCTCGATACATCAATAGGTCTCACGAGACAAACTAGACTAAGTTTTAACCGAGGATTTACCCATTTATATAGAATTATTGGATTAGGAATTTATGGTATGTTTATTATGTCCAAAATTATTAATTACCTCATTATAATATTAGTAATTGATAGTCCATGTGACTATTCAACTAATAAAATTTCCATGGTTAGGTTCCATTGTCATGTGATTATTTATATGGAATTATTTATTTAGCTTTTATTCTTGTTATATTATGCTCAAGATTATGTCTTAATGGTGTGCGCTTTTATTTATTCACCATGCCTTATTGTTTATATTTATTTTTGATAGATTTTGTTGTGTTTTTTACACTTACTGAGTATCTAATCTCACTTCTTTATTATGTTTTATTTTCCCCTAGTATGTGAATATGTATATTATGAATGACTTGTGGGGATAATATAAGAGTTTATGGATATTTTCAATGGATTTTTTATTTTTTTTTACTTTCAAAATGTAATTTAAAACTTATGTATGTATCATATTTTCCGAAGATACTAAATTATTCGGATCTTCAGGATATGACTTCCTTGTTTATTATACCAATGTAATTAAGTAAGGCACCAAATCTAAGCTACTGGGGTACTGGTATTTATAATTAGTATCAAAGGAATTTTAGTAGAGACTTTGGAAACTAGGTTTAGGAAATCCTAGATTAGAGAACATAACCCTAAGATAGACTTTGAGGATAAGCATTGGATAACATCCTAGAATTTTGGTAAAGTAGAGATTATGTGGGTCTTCCTAGAAATAAATATCTATCTGGATACTACAAGTGGATGTGGTTCTCGCACAGACATACCTAGGGGTAACAAATCCAATAAGGTGTGTCGAGCCTAACTCGGCATAACCTGGTACACAAAAACAGGCCTTACTACACACCTAATTTGACACTCTTAGGGGATATGCTTAGGATAATTCACATTTTATTTAAAATCCATTATAAAGGATTTAATAGTAAATATACCCCTAAAGAAATCATTTTTATGATTATGATAGTATCTATGCATAAATTTTCAATTTATGTTAAGTGTTTTTCTAGTTTAAAATTTTACATTATGTAATGGTTCTCCCTCTACCCAGTCTAAAGAGGTATTTTCTTTAAATAATAAAAATGAGGCTTCAGCCCCCATTATTTAGAAATGGAACCTGAAATGATTTTTGGTTAATAATAGATTAAATTTTCTAAGTATATTATTTTAGTAAAACAATAATTCCTTGAATGTTATTTTTTAATTGAGTAACAACCAGGAAAATGGATGGAGAAAGATCGTGAACAACTCTTCTCTCTCTTCTAGAGGATTTAATTTCAAGGATAATCCTGAAATCATGCTCAAATGATTTAGAAAACTTTATCCACATGCAAGATACCTGTAAGAAACTGCACGAGGAATCTCAGAGCTCTACTATTCCCTATTTATTCTGAGGATCATGGTTTGTATAAAAAAATCATGTATTCTCATATTTTCTAGTATTCCAAGCATGGAAGGTATTACCAGGTTATTTTTAAATTCTTCACCCTAACTAAACCATACGAAGCTCTCATCAATCTCAAAGTATCCGTAGAAGAGGGAGACCTCCGATCAGCTAACTTGTATCAAATTTTAAAGTTTTATATATTTGAAAGTATTAAAGATAATTTTGAGACATTTTAGGATAACATAATAATATTATTTTATAAAGGAAAGGTTCACATGGATGTTAAAAAAATTATATTGAAAATAAAACCTTTCTAAATACTTATAAATTTCCTCATCATGTCCATCCAAACTGTACAAGTGTCATTTAGAAAGAGTACGTAGTGGATTTGGAGGATTCCTTGAAGTACCACTCGCATTCCTAGGCTTATTCTATTCACAAGAGATGCCAAAACTAAAGACCTAGATGAAGTTATGAGTTTCTTTTGACTAGAATTTTTTGTGTTTAGTGATCTTAATACAGTTATTTTGGAAATTAAGAACTTCCATGTTTGGATCATGGAAATCATGACTTAGAGTGTGAAATAATTGTAAGGGTAAGAAAAAAATTTCCAATGCATAATGCTTCAACTACAAGGATATGGGACACTACGAAAATCAATGTCTCAAGTTTCAAAGGAATATGCACCAAAAGAGGATAATGGATCATGGTTAAGCTTATGCTAATACAATAGATAAAGAATAATGATTAACATGTATGTGTTTTGATTCAAGAATTTTGTTTATTTGATTATTTTATCAATAATGTTTTGGTTATAAGAATCATGAGATATATAAGGATTGTACCATGGTACTTCTTATTTAAGGAATTTGAAGCATGTAATGAATAGAACCAGTAATCCAAAAAAGTGATTCGATTGTAAGTTAGTCTTCTTAAAAATGCATTACTTGGGAAAGATAACCATAAATATATGCTTTATGTTGAGATAATATTAAATAGATGATTATGGGATAGTATTAGTAACCATGAAGGTGGTTAGTGATCTAATGGTTCATGTTATTCTGGAATTATTAGATGTTGGGATTTAAGGACAACCTGAGATTTTTCTCTTGGAAGCATGCATGTTTCATAAAGGTTTAAAGGAGATTAAGGTATTAATATATTTGGAATGTGGTATTAAGAGCTAAATTATTTATAGAATCATATGTTAAGTTTATTTAGTGACCATCCTTCTAAATTTTTTGTCGTTGAATATGGACAGACATGTTTTAGACGAGTCATAAGATTAATTACTTTTGGAATGGTTCAAGTTAAAATTTGGAAATTATTGTCCATTAATAATATATGTTAACCTTATTGGTTACAATAAACATTTAAATGTTGAAGGAATGACTTAAGGTCTATATGATTCATTAAAAGTGCTTCAGGCTTGAAAAATTCATCATGAACATTCATTTCTAGGTGTAAGGGTTGAAGTGAAAATAGATTGAAGCACAACCAAATGATGAGATTATGCTTATGACATGGAAATTAATCAAGTAAGTTTATTTTCTCAGGTGATTATATGAATATTGAAAGAATGCCTCAACTCTAGGAAAAATATTTTGGAACAAAAACATTATCTGTTTACTTTTCTTTTTGAGAAATCAAAGGTCTTTTAACTAATCATAAATTTACAACTTTTTGATGGTTAACTTTCTAATGAACATGTTCTTTATCACTCTCCATCAAAACTTCATGGTTATATTATTCTTCAATGTCCATATTTTCACTTTGCACTAATGTTACCCTATTTGAATACCTGGTTTTTTGGTAACCTCTCTATTTCCCTTTCCCTCTTATTAAGAGAATATTTTATTAACCCTACTTCTAATGTGAGTTTCCCACAAAGGAATTTCAGAGTATCAACCTTTTATTTTTTGAAGTACAATTTCAAATTACGAGGACAAAATTTATTAAAGGAGGGGAGAATGTAACACCTCAATATTTCATGATATGTATCTTTTTTAATTTAATTTCTTCGACAACATTGGTTTCACACAATACCAAGCTTAAACGAATAATGATATAAAACTAAATATCATTATTTTAAAATTACCATTATAACCTAGTTGTTAAATTGGAAGGAATGAATAGTATTAAAAAAATTTATATATTTTATATTTAATCAAATATCTTTATATTCATCCAAATAATTTTATAGGTATATGATAAGAATGTGTAACGCCCCGACCCTAGTTTCCTAGAGTCGGTGCATTATTACATAACATTGGCATGATCACAAGAAAGATCAAATCTCGAAAGACCGATTGGTTTATTAGCCTTGGAAACACTAGATATATTCATAAGTTTTACATTACATCATAAAATGAAAAACTACTACAACAACATAATGTTTCCACAGTCCACACTATAATCCCCTCATAATATCCCTGCAGGTCATTCATAATTTACTTCTTCACTTCCTGGGAAAAATAAAACATAGAAAAGGGGTGAGCTCAAATGCCCAGTAAGGATAACAATATAGCGGAAACTTTCATAAATAAGAATAAACATTTAAGGCAATGTATAACTAAAACAAAAGCCTTTTAAACTTGAACTTTTAACATAGTATGGCATAAATAAAATTAGATAATGTCATTTACTTATTCACATGGATATTCTACTAATCGAATAATCACATGCAAAATCGATAACCACTTTCATAATGTTGGAATGCATAATGCTAAACTTTAATTACTTTTCAAGGCCTCGTCCCAAGACCTTGGGGATAACTGTAACCGGAACCCAACCCGGAGTGCCTCTAATAACCGGACACCAACCCGGAGTGCCTCTAATAACCGGACACCAACCCGGAGTGCCTCTAATAACCGGACACCAACCCGGAGTGCCTCTAATAACCGGACACCAACCCGGAGTGCCTCTAATAACCGGACACCAACCCGGAGGGCTTACTTTTACCAGTCCCTAACCTGGAGGGCTTACTTTTACCAGTCCCCAACCTGGAGGGCTTACTTTAACCAGTCCCCAACCTGGAACATACTTGTCCAACACATTCATATGAAGTAAAGATTGAAATATAACATAAACATTCTTATTGGAACTAGCATACGAAATGTCAATACTTTCACCATAAACTATGAATGGTATAAAAATAGCACATCCACAGTCAAACATATCACAAAACCTTCAAAACAATATAGAAGTTTTGTATCATAATAAATCAACTTCAAATAATCTTAAAACCCATCAAAGGATGTTGACATAGATGAAATCAAAATTCTTTTTAAAGAAATATCTCCTTTTATTTTGAAATCATTTAAGATTCATATAAAATCAAACATTTTCTTTGAAAATAATCTTATAAGCTTTTAAGGGAAGCTTTGACGATTTTATCTCCTTTTATTTTGAAATCATTTAAGATTCATATAAAATCAAACATTTTCTTTGAAAATAATCTTATAAGCTTTTAAGGGAAGCTTTGACGATTTTATAACGGCGGAAAATAACCGCACCCGCCGTATAAGTTAAAAAAAACATTCTTATCTTAATTCTGTCGGAAAGGTTAAAAAGCACCTTGTTTGGAAAACGACGGAAAGATTCCCTTATAAACCTCTTATAAAAAGTCAAACAAGGGTATAAATGACTTTAACCCATATTCTTTTAAATATTAAAAATGTTTTGAAATACATTTTGAAGAAACATGGATGTGGATGATAACGAGATCCCAGTAGATTATTACGTATAAACAACCTCGGATAATGAAGAGATTGTGAAATAACCCTTACCAGTTTGGTAACTTATGAAACATACAACCCATGAAAGAGGTATCATACAATTAATATTTTAGTACACATAAATTAGAGTGTATTACACAAAGAATATAATTATGGGCAGTACATACACCACACAAAAGGTAATGGTGGCAATATGGCATGAATCTCACGGGAATAAGGAGTGAGATGAAAACCCCTTACCACGTTAATCAACTGAGTCGTATGGCCAAAAGTTAATAATCACCAAATTATTTACAGAATAACATGAATATGATAATATATATCAAGTTCCAGTACACAATACACCACTTTCAATAATTTAGTGGCGAATAATGGAAATCTCACGGAATTGAATGTGAGATAAGAAAATCCCTTACCTTGTACTTTTCCTTGGTTGGGGTAGGTTAACCTCCTGTATAATGGTGAAATAATTGTTATTAAATTATAAAAGAATCATATACATTAATTTGATATCATATATGTTCTTTTAACATTGCTTTATTAATAATATCTTAGTATTATCGTCGTTTCGGGTGATAATCGATTCGTTCTTCTTAAATGTTTGGTTACGTAAGACATGTTTGTAATGGATAGATTATATCTTATTCATAATCAGAATGATATTAACATTATTTTTAACCCTAAAATGAGAATAATACTTGAATGGATACGATGGAGGATGGATCTCACCGCGTTCGTGGAGACGGTAGTCCGTACGTACGCACGAACGCTACTTCCATTTAATTTTTATTTTAAAAGAATTGAATCCAAATGATACATAGGTATATTACTATTACAGTATAATATAATATTTTATATATGTTACTTAAGTTCATTAACACCATCCTTTATACGTTCCATGTGTGGTATGAACGAGTCATATCATTTTAAGGGGGCGGTAGTCCGCACTTCCTCAAATGAAATTATCGTATGTATATACAACATGAAACGAATAATGGTATGAAATAAAATGGAATTACAGAAGCTTATATATAAAATATATATCATTAATATCATATTTAATTATAGTGCCATCATAATGGCCACCATGAGAGGCGGTAAGATGTATTTGAACAATCATCGTTTCGTGAGGCGTTAGTTTTCCATCCACAGAAACATTATGTTCATCATCCATTAGATGGAGTTGTGTGTATGTGTAGTTTTAATCCTTATTATAACAACATCTTAGTATATTGAGGATACTGGTGTTGTTACAAAATAAAGGAAATAAAAAGAGTTTGGGGGTTGGAGAAGCAAAATAAATGAAAATAATTTAAGAGAAATCGTTACCTTTAATTTAGGTAACTCACTTTGGTTGGAACCAAAGGACTTCTTGAAATGCTTTCTGCCTAAGGGGAAGCTTCAAGGAGGAGGAGAGGGATTTGGGGAGCTTAGTTGGGTAGAGTTTGGACGAGCCAAGTGGCTTGAGAGGTGTGAGGAATGAGTAGAAGTGGTCTCCTTTTATAAGGGAGAAGAGGGGCTCTTTAGGAAAGAGTGAAAGTATTAGTTTATAATATAATTATATTCGGTTTATAATGGTCCAAAAATCATTGAGGTCGAAGATAAGATGACTCATATTCTAAATAACATCAACCAATAAGAATTGGACAGGTTTTAGATAATATTTTAATCATTATAATCTTATTTATTTAAATGATTTATTAATGAGGTAAACATTTCATCATTATTGTGTCATTAATAATTTAAATTATTTGATGTCTAAAAATTATAAATAAAATATCATTATGTAGTAAATCTTTTTATCTTTCTAATGAATATTTATAATCAAAAATCCAACATGTATAACCCTATGTAAAAATTGTTCTTCTAAAAGATGTAAGCTTATGCCATTTTTATTTTTATTTTAACTTTATTAATATAAAGTGTCCCTACCACATACAAGTGGATCCAAGGGGTCCCCAAATTGACCCAAGTATGCTCATGGTCGGGTATGTGTCCACCAATAAGGTTAGGACACGTTTTAGGTTAATTTTGTATTATTATAATATTATTTTTTAACCCTTATTTACCGGATTTACCCTTAACCATGATAAATAAAATATTTACCACAGTAATTATTCAAAATGTCTAAAAATAAAAGTTACCTATTTAAAAAATTTGGACATCCTGATTCAAAATATGGAATCCATTTTTCTAAATTCAAAACACAGAAGTGGCAGAAATTAATTTAAAATTAATTCCCGCTGTCAAAACAAAAAGCGTGTTTTTAAGAGGTAATAACTATCAAAAGATTGACACTTGTTTATGTTTGGTTTAATTGTAAAATTATGTACAATGACCAACATTATATTAAATAGTAAAAATATATTCTAAATATACTTTAAAACCACTCAAATTCATAATTTATTACTATTAATTATTTTGATTAAAAAAGTTGTTTTTAATTAAAATTTAGTAATTTTCACTATTCATCAAAATATGAAAGTTATCCGAAAAGTACCAAAATTTCACCTTAGGCTAAATTTGATATTCCGAATCCAAAAATGAAGTCCATTTTAAAATATAAAATATATATAACTTCAAAAAGTAGGTATTACTATTCATAACAGCTAGTTTGATTGGTTACGGTGTGTTAGAACTCGAAGTTGCGTACAACACACGCTACTGTTTTATTCAAAGGAAAGCGTACCGTGGAAGCTTGGGATGTTTCATTTTAAATTTTTTGATGTCTCCATTTAGTCAAAAAGTTTAAAATATTGTATTTAAAAAGGTTTCACTATCAAAAGTTGATAAAAGTGCAATACTGAAAATGAATCTGTTCTTGCATTATGACTAAGAAACTCATAATATGGATTCTAAAATTATAAGGATTATATAAAGTTTAAAATTTAGTTACTACTATTCATGACCTCTTTTAATGGCTTTTTTTTTGGTAAGTCATGGTGCAATTGAACTCAGTGTTGCGTGTAGTGCAAGTTATTGAATTATTTTGAATAAATAACACACTATGAAATCTTGGGGTGTTACATTCTCCCCTCCTTCAATAAATTGCGTCCTCGCAATTTGAAATTGTTCTTCGAAAATAAAAGGTTGAAAATAGAAAATATCTTTGTGGGAAAACCCACATCGGAAATTAGGTTACTAAAATTTAGTCTTAATATGAGGAAAAGATAAATGAAAGAGTCACCACCAAATTATGATCTCGATTAGGAGAACATTGATGGCAATTAGAGACATATAATTGGAGGAAAAATGTAAATATTTATAGGTAGTGATTGAGGTCATCAATCACAAACAAGTGTATAATTGAGGTCCTTAAATTCATCAATCTATGATGATTTGAAATACCATCGGTTCAACAAAACATAGGGTATTAGGATAACACATTTTTGACGTTTCAAAATATCTTAGTTGAAATCCCACATCGAAAAATGAATTAATGAGGCCTCTATTTAAAATAAAGAGTGGAAAGTATGAAGATTACCGAAAATAACACATACTAGGGTTCCATGTAGGAAAATATGGATATGGAAGAGAAATCTAACCATCAATTATCTGATGGAGAGTGGTAGAGAACATGGCTATGAAAAGGCCAACAATCCCAAAGCCATAAATTAGTGATGATTTAAGGTACCATCTAGGACAACACTTTTGTTCTAAGTTGCTTTTATTAATATTGAGGAATTTATTTATGAGATTGGCTAAGATCATAAGGAGATATACTTACTTTATAATTAGAGTTTTGTCCATTAATAAATTTCTACCATAAACTCATCTTTCACTCGTAAAAAAAATTATATTTATACAATTCGTACAGGGTTCCAAAATAAACGAATTTATAATTCATCTACCAGATCTTTTAAAAAAAACTACATTATTTAATCCAGGACATCTCTTGGGCCAGTGGTAGGTGATACACCCTTGTCGCCCTTCGGTTGCGGGTTCAAGTCTCGCAGCCTTGCCGGACGCGACGGGTTGCCGCCCGACCTCCGGGTTGTCCTTTTATGGAAATCCAAAATAATCCAAACTAGAACTATCCAAAATAATTCTGTCCAAACTCACAGTCCAACATTTATAAGGAAGGTAAACATAATATAGATCCTTTTTACCCTGTAATAGCATATGAATACCTTCATCATGTACTACCATATTCCTTATTGATTACATTCATGTTCCCTTATTCCATATAGAATGCTGGATATACTTCATTAATCCAAAAATGTTTTAAACCCCAACAATGATGGAATATTCAAATCATTAATCAGCTTCAAGGTAGTCAATAATATCCAATATAATTTATCAAAAATAATCACATATTATTCCAAAATCACTACCTCAGTATTAGAACTATATTATGATTTATCATTCTCTCAACCATATATTTTCCAAAAATTTAACCTTCTATTGAGTCACTTTTCTTTGTTCCACACAATCTCAAGTCCTTAATGAAATAGTACTGCAGTACAATCCTTATATACTCCATAATTATTATAACAAGTACATTGTTGATACAACACTCAATTGACATAATCAACATAAGAACTCTAATCATTCCTCTTCATCTGTGGTAGTATCATAACTTGATTATTATCCAATAGCATCATTTGTGGCATAGTCTGATGACTGGGACATAGGTTCGCGTAGTGTCCAAACTCCTTGCAAATGAAGCATTGTACATTTAAAACCATTTTCTTACCCTTGCAGTCACGTACTTTGTGCCCTTTTCCTCCACACTTATAACAAACTCCCATTCCTTTCAGGCAAGTTCCAGGGTGTTTCTTTCCACAGTTACCACATATGGGAAAATTCTTCTTTTTCCTTTTCCCTTTATCCATCTTTCTCTCTTCCATCCTTTTCATCTCTTGATTCCCTTCAAAGCCATAGGACTCAGTAAACTCTTTACTTATCTTATCAACACATGATATTATTTTTTCATATGATGATAATACATGGGAGACTATTTCTCTTATAAATTCTAGCTTAAGACCATGAAAGATATGATCCTTCCTTCTCTTTGAATCATGTGTATTTCTGGAGTTCTCATTCCTTCTACTGGGCGCCATTTCTAAACAATGGAATAAACTAGATCAGTTTATGAATCAAAATACATAATCCCATACTTATAAAACACTTAACATAAATTGAACTATTTATGGATATAATCCATAATCATAAAATTGTTTTCTTTGAGGAAGTATATACTCATAAACCCTTCATAATGATTTGTAAAGAAAATGAGAGTTATCCTAAGCATATCCCCCGGGAGTGTCGTAACCAAGAGTGCAGCAAGGCCCGTTGTCGTGCACCAGTTCCCATTCGAGTCTAGCTCAAAGCGGTGTTTTCGGGTTTTACCCCTAGGTACATCTGTGCCAGAGCCGCCTCTACCTGCTCGTATCCAGACAGGGATGTATTGCTCGGAAAACTCACAAAATCTCTACAATACCAAAATTCTAGGAAGTTATTCTATACTAATCCTCAAAGTTCATCTTAGGTCTACGTGCTCTAATCAGAGTTTATCTAAATCTAGCTTCCAAGGTTTGTACTAAACTTCCTCTGATACCAACTGTAACGCCCCGACCCTAGTTGCCTAGAGTCGGTGCATTATTACATAACATTGGCATGATCACAAGAAAGATCAAATCTCGAAAGACCGATTGGTTTAGTAGCCTTGGAAACACTAGATATATTCATAAGTTTTACATTACATCATAAAATGAAAAACTACTACAACAACATAATGTTTCCACAGTCCACACTATAATCCCCTCATAATATCCCTGCAGGTCATTCATAATTTACTTCTTCACTTCCTGGGAAAAATAAAACATAGAAAAGGGGTGAGCTCAAATGCCCAGTAAGGATAACAATATAGCGGAAACTTTCATAAATAAGAATAAACATTTAAGGCAATGTATAACTAAAACAAAAGCCTTTTAAACTTGAACTTTTAACATAGTATGGCATAAATAAAATTAGATAATTTCATTTACTTATTCACATGGATATTCTACTAATCGAATAATTACATGCAAAATCGATAACCACTTTCATAAGGTTGGAATGCATAATGCTAAACTTTAATTACTTTTCAAGGCCTCGTCCCAAGACCTTGGGGCTAACTGTAACCGGAACCCAACCCGGAGTGCCTCTAATAACCGGACACCAACCCGGAGTGCCTCTAATAACCGGACACCAACCCGGAGTGCCTCTAATAACCAGACACCAACCCGGAGTGCCTCTAATAACCGGACACCAACCCGGAGTGCCTCTAATAACCGGACACCAACCCGGAGGGCTTACTTTTACCAGTCCCTAACCTGGAGGACTTACTTTTACCAGTCCCCAACCTGGAGGGCTTACTTTAACCAGTCCCCAACCTGGAACATACTTGTCCAACACATTCATATGAAGTAAAGATTGAAATATAACATAAACATTCTTATTGGAACTAGCATACGAAATGTCAATACTTTCACCATAAACTATGAATGGTATAAAAATAGCACATCCACAGTCAAACATATCACAAAACCTTCAAAACAATATAGAAGTTTTGTATCATAATAAATCAACTTCAAATAATCTTAAAACCCATCAAAGGATGTTGACATAGATGAAATCAAAATTCTTTTTAAAGAAATATCTCCTTTTATTTTGAAATCATTTAAGATTCATATAAAATCAAACATTTTCTTTGAAAATAATATTATAAGATTTTAAGGGAAGCTTTGACGATTTTATAACGGTGGAAAATAACCGCACCCGCCGTATAAGTTAAAAAAACATTCTTATCTTAATTCTGTCGGAAAGGTTAAAAAGCACCTTATTTGGAAAACGACGGAAAGATTCCCTTATAAACCTCTTATAAAAAGTCAAACAAGGGTATAAATGACTTTAACCCATATTCTTTTAAATATTAAAATTGTTTTGAAATACATTTTGAAGAAACATGGATGTGGATGATAACGAGATCCCAGTAGATTATTACGTATAAACAACCTCGGATAATGAAGAGATTGTGAAATAACCCTTACCAGTTTGGTAACTTATGAAACATACAACCCATGAAAGAGGTATCATACAATTAATATTTTAGTACACATAAATTAGAGTGTATTACACAAAGAATATAATTATGGGCAGTACATACACCACACAAAAGGTAATGGTGGCAATATGGCATGAATCTCACGGGAATAAGGAGTGAGATGAAAACCCCTTACCACGTTAATCAACTGAGTCGTATGGCCAAAAGTTAATAATCACCAAATTATTTACAGAATAACATGAATATGATAATATATATCAAGTGCCAGTACACAATACACCACTTTCAATAATTTAGTGGCGAATAATGGAAATCTCACGGAATTGAATGTGAGATAAGAAAATCCCTTACCTTGTACTTTTCCTTGGTTGGGGTAGGTTAACCTCCTGTATAATGGTGAAATAATTGTTATTAAATTATACAAGAATCATATACATTAATTTGATATCATATATGTTCTTTTAACATTGCTTTATTAATAATATCTTAGTATTATCGTCGTTTCGGGTGATAATCGATTCGTTCTTCTTAAATGTTTGGTTACGTAAGACATGTTTGTAATGGATAGATTATATCTTATTCATAATCAGAATGATATTAAAATTATTTTTAACCCTAAAATGAGAATAATACTTGAATGGATATGATGGAGGATGGATCTCACCGCGTTCGTGGAGACGGTAGTCCGTACGTACGCACGAACGCTACTTCCATTTAATTTTTATTTTAAAAGAATTGAATCCAAATGATACATAGGTATATTACTATTACAGTATAATATAATATTTTATATATGTTACTTAAGTTCATTAACACCATCCTTTATACGTTCCATGTGTGGTATGAACGAGTCATATCATTTTAAGGGGGCGGTAGTCCGCACTTCCTCAAATGAAATTATCGTATGTATATACAACATGAAACGAATAATGGTATGAAATAAAATGGAATTACAGAAGCTTATATATAAAATATATATCATTAATATCATATTTAATTATAGTGCCATCATAATGGCCACCATGAGAGGCGGTAAGATGTATTTGAACAATCATCGTTTCGTGAGGCGTTAGTTTTCCATCCACAGAAACATTATGTTCATCATCCATTAGATGGAGTTGTGTGTATGTGTAGTTTGAATCCTTCTTATAACAACATCCTAGTATATTGAGGATACTGGTGTTGTTACAAAAGAAAGGAAATAAAAAGAGTTTGGGGGTTGGAGAAGCAAAATAAATGAAAATAATTTAAGAGAAATCGTTACCTTTAATTTAGGTAACTCACTTTGGTTGGAACCAAAGGACTTCTTGAAATGCTTTCTGCCTAAGGGGAAGCTTCAAGGAGGAGGAGAGGGATGTGGGGAGCTTAGTTGGGCAGAGTTTGGACGAGCCAAGTGGCTTGAGAGGTGTGAGGAATGAGTAGAAGTGGTCTCCTTTTATAAGGGAGAAGAGGGGCTCTTTAGGAAAGAGTGAAAGTATTACTTTATAATATAATTATATTCGGTTTATAATGGTCCAAAAATCATTGAGGTCAAAGATAAGATGACTCATATTCTAAATAACATCAACCAATAAGAATTGGACAGGTTTTAGATAATATTTTAATCATTATAATCTTATTTATTTAAATGATTTATTAATGAGGTAAACATTTCATCATTATTGTGTCATTAATAATTTAAATTATTTGATGTCTAAAAATTATAAATAAAATATCATTATGTATGAAATCTTTTTAGATTTCTAATGAATATTTATAATCGAAAATCCAACATGTATAACCCTATGTAAAAATTGTTCTTCTAAAAGATGTAAGCTTATGCCATTTTTATTTTTATTTTAACTTTATTAATATAAAGTGTCCCTACCACATACAAGTGGATCCAAGGGGTCCCCAAATTGACCCAAGTATGCTCATGGTCGGGTATGTGTCCACCAATAAGGTTAGGACACGTTTTAGGTTAATTTTGTATTATTATAATATTATTTTTTAACCCTTATTTACCGGATTTACCCTTAACCACGGTAAATAAAATATTTACCACAGTAATTATTCAAAATGTCTAAAAATAAAAGTTACCTATTTAAAAAATTTGGACATCCTGATTCAAAATATGGAATCCATTTTTCTAAATTCAAAACACAGAAGTGGCAGAAATTAATTTAAAATTAATTCCCGCTGTCAAAACAAAAAGCGTGTTTTTAAGAGGTAATAACTATCAAAAGATTGACACTTGTTTATGTTTGGTTTAATTGTAAAATTATGTACAATGACCAAAATTATATTAAATAGTAAAAATATATTCTAAATATACTTTAAAACCACTCAAATTCATAATTTATTACTATTAATTATTTTGATTAAAAAAGTTGTTTTTAATTAAAATTTAGTAATTTTCACTATTCATCAAAATATGAAAGTTATCCGAAAAGTACCAAAATTTCACCTTAGGCTAAATTTGATATTCCGAATCCAAAAATGAAGTCCATTTTAAAATATAAAATATATATAACTTCAAAAAGTAGGTATTACTATTCATAACAGCTAGTTTGATTGGTTACGGTGTGTTAGAACTCGAAGTTGCGTACAACACACGCTACTGTTTTATTCAAAGGAAAGCGTACCGTGGAAGCTTGGGATGTTTCATTTTAAATTTTTTGATGTCTCCATTTAGTCAAAAAGTTTAAAATATTGTATTTAAAAAGGTTTCACTATCAAAAGTTGATAAAAGTGCAATACTGAAAATGAATCTGTTCTTGCATTATGACTAAGAAACTCATAATATGGATTCTAAAATTATAAGGATTATATAAAGTTTAAAATTTAGTTACTACTATTCATGACCTCTTTTAATGGCTTTTTTTTTTGGTAAGTCATGGTACAATTGAACTCAGTGTTGCGTGTAGTGCAAGTTATTGAATTATTTTGAATAAATAACACACTATGAAATCTTGGGGTGTTACAGAATGAATCCAATTTTATGCATTAAAAGGCTATATTTTTTTAAAGGCATTTTTACCGCCTTTTAATGGTGCACTTGTTTTAAAATTAAATTTTGAAACGTTAATAAATTCTATTGAAAAAATAAACTTTATCAGAATTTCAAAAATATATTAGGGTAAAATTTTGATATTTTTCTAAAAAAAATTATTTTCCACTGAATAAGTGAAAAATCCTGATTTTTATAAAACAAACATTTTCATTATATTAATAGTCTATTTATTATTTGAATAGTAACCTCACTTATGAAATTATAAATAAAATTTAGGCATATTATAAATGGTAATTTGATATAATTATATCATAGTATAAGTAAATAAATGTTTTAGAAATTATTAATTAAGTGTTGATATTTTTATAAAACATAAATATTTATTTCTAATTTTATAAATAATATAATGATTTAAAAAAATTATTTTCGTAAAATGTATTCAAAAGTTAATATTTTATTTTATTATGATTATGAGATAATTTATGATATCTTAATTAATTTTTCAAAGTGTTATAAAATCAATTATAATTTAAAAATTGGTATTTTCCAAGTAAATGATTATTTTAATTAAAAATTAAATTTATCATATTTAAAAAATTATTTTTAAAAAATAGAGTTAATTTTTGAATTATAAAAATTGAAAAATGGTTTGGGTGAATTTTTTTTTTCTAAAATAGTTGAATTTTTGTGAATAGTGAAATGTGATAATTTACAGTATTTAACAAATACATGAATTATTGAGTCATATATGATGTATGGCTGATGTAAGCCTATAATATCAAAATAAAATTAATTATTTTAATATATTTAGTGATAATGATCAAACTATTCATAGTATTTAGAAAAATAATTAACAAATGAATAAAATATTCAAAAAACACCCCTCTCCTCCACTATAAATATCACCCCTCAACACCTCTTCTCCTCACACCACTAAAGCCTTGAAGCTTGTCCAATTTCTACCCAATACCTCTCCCAAACCTATTCCCCACATTCTAGTCTTATTATTCTCACCTAAAATATCATTTCAAATTTTCTTAAGGAGGTTCTCAAGGAGAAGAATTCAAGAGGTAAAATATTCTTTCGTTATTTTAATTTTCTTTCAATTTATTTTATTTTCTTATACTTCCCTCACCTCCCCTATCTAAAGTGACATGATAACACTAGTATATTTTACATACTAGAATGTTATTATTTCAATGTAAAATCCACCATCATGTCTCTTCACATTTTCCTTTCATTTTAAAGATGAAAACATCATCTATGAGGTGTCGATTTACCACCTCCATGGATGACGTGTTTTCATTTTTCAATTTCTCCTTCAAGGAAGCTCTTAAAACCATTTTTATGGTTAAAAAATAATTTATTATATGTATTACACATTATCTAATTTTCTAGAACTAGCATATGTACATAATATTAATTAATGAAATAAAACTAGTTTGTGATTATTGAAAAACCGCCAAAATAATTTAAACGATTATCACTAACATCTTATATAATGATTCAACCTTACCCAAAATAAACAAATGACATATATAACCATTTAATATTATGGAATATAATTAATAACATAAAATTACAATTTTATACAACTATTTCATTTTACATGATCTTCCATATGCGTATAAAAGTAAACAAATCATAAAAATCAAGAAAACAAACACTCCTAAATGATATAATTGTATTTTATAACTCATAAAAAAGGCCATAAATGAACTTAATAAAATTATAATAAATAAAATACATGTATAAAATTTTCTAAATTAATTAATTAATGGATTTAATCTAATTATCCAGGACATTAAGATCAAGTGTTGAACACATTCAGACATGAGGTAAGAGTTTTCTCATCTCGCCTTTATTTCTGTGCGATATGCCTTATTCGCCACTATTTCTTGTTTTTGGTGTATTTATACTAACATTTTGTCTATAAAATCATGAATATATTTATATTAATGTTATTCAATGTTTCATTTTATTACCATTAATTTTATGGGGTATATGATTTGACTATTTTCATAGTGGTAAGGGTTTCTTCTCGAACCTCCATTTTTCATTCGGGTTACGCTGTCTCTCTCTTTACCCCAATGAAATTATTCTTTACTTTTATATAATCATTCTACATTCTATTTTTATGTTCCAAAATCATATATTTAGATCTGTTCATCTTTATTTGATGGTAGAATACATGTTTTATAAGGTTACCTTTTCAATTCTTCATGTTAAGCAATCTTGATTTAAGGTAAATTCCCAATTTCTTACCCATTTTCAAGTACCATCCATAATATGTTTTAAAACGCCATTATTTTTATAAAATAAATATTTTTTTCATGAAAAAATATCTTTATTCATTTTTTTTATCAAAATAATTATTACTTTTTTCCATTTTAAAGACTTGTATTTTACCTTAAACCCCGTTGAAGTGGATCATTTCTAAAGTCTCTTAAAAAATAATTTTGTATGTTTTAACTTCAGTTGTACATAATTTATACCTCAAATATAATTTAATTTTCCTTCACTTTTCTTTTCTGGGATATTCATTTTTATAATATGATTTTATTACAAATATAAATGATTTTCAAAAATAACTCTTCTTTACAAAGTAAAAGGGTATTTCTCAAGAATTTATCAATGATTTTATTAGAGTATTTTCATCTATGATTATGATTCAAATGTTTTAAAGTGTTATGGGACACTTTTATTTAAATATATTTTTTTATTCTACATATGAGAAATACATATGACTTAGTATGTGATGGTTGGGGCCCGCTATAGCCCCTCGATGCATCGGTAGGTCTCGTGAGACAAACTAGATCAGGTTTTGTCCAAGGCCTTACCCATTTATGTTTACTTTTTGGTAGATTCCTTGATAGTATTTTTATGATGTTTGGAATTATGAATTTCCTCATTATGATATTAGTAATTGATGTCCCATGTGATTATTTGACTATTAGAATATACATGGTTATGTTTCATTCTCATTTGACTACTTATATGGAATTATTTATTCAACTTTTATTCTTACCATATTATTCTCAATATTATGTTTTAATAGCATGTTTTTTAGTTATTCACCTCCCTTATTGTTTGTGTTTATTTTTTATAGTTTTCTCTATATTGTTTACCCTTATTGAGCATATGATCTCACCCCTTTCTTATGTTGTATTTTTTTCTAGGATGTGAAGATGTATGTTATGAATGACTTGTAGGGATAATCTAAGAGTTTATGGATGTTTCTAATGGAGATTCTATATTGTTTTTCTTTTCAAGTTATAATGTAAAACTTATGTATGTATCTAGTTTTCCAAATATACTAAACTATTCGATCCTTTAGGATGCAACTTCCTTGTTTATTATATGAATGTAATTAATTAAGAAATTATCTTCGAGCTACTAGGGTTAGGGTCTTTATATTAGTTGTCTTGGTAAACTGGATACATACATGAGTCTTGTATTATAAATGAATATACTAATTATAAAATAATTTTTTTCTTTTGAGGATAACATTATTCTATCTAGTATATCCCTACATATATTTCATAGTACACTTCTTGGATTCTTGGGGAAAGAAAACAAAATAAGGTTGAGCTCAAATTCTTAGTAAGGGTAAAGTATAGAGGAAGCAATAATGAATCAATGAGAATAATTATTATGGCATAGTAAATAACTAAACACACATACCATGTAATCAATAAAACTAAAAATGAATTGCATAACTAATATGGAAAGGTAATAACTAGAAACACATGCCATTAAAATACTAGATAAGGAAAAATCAATATGGAAAGGTAATAAATCGAAACACATTCCATTTAATCAATGAATTGGGAATGAAATGTATCCATAGATATGTTGATGCAAAATATCATGGATAAATAATAACTAAATCTAAATAAGTAAATGCTTAATTATTGGATGTTATGCTTCTTAGGTACACGGAACCATTGTTGTCAAGACCTTTCACAAGGAGGTTTAAAACATATTGGTTAAAACCAATTTGGTTTGTCCAACCATAACTCTACTGTTAAGACCTTTCAAAAGATAGATTAAACTAGTCTGATTTAAAAACAAACTTGAAATGTTTTTCATCAACTTTTTTCATCCCATTAGACTATTGATGCATCGAGGGGCTTACATTAACTAGTCCCCAACCCGTGTTTTTTATGTCTAAATCATTCCTCATATCGAATAAATAATATGCCTTATCAAATATCTATTTTGAATAAAGGATACAAATTTATCAATATTTCCCAAAATAATTAAATGAATTTCAAAGTAGATACCATATGAAAAAAGGTATATATTTTAGGCAATGTACATATCCATGATAAATTATTTGGATAATTAGGGGAAATTCAATGTTCAATGATTGTAGGAAATTAAATATTTCAAGGGGATAACAAGGAATCAAGGAAGTGTATTTCAATACTATCTTTGGAAAAATCAATCATAAACCATCCAGAGAAACAATAAGGGTGGTATCAATAAAAAATCCAAATTGGATTAAAAATAAAGGTTTTTTTCATTTATGAATAGAAATACAATAAAAATATATTTTAAATCATTATTGAGGAAAATATACTTTGTATTTTGAAAAATATTTTTGAAAATCAATTTTGAAAACATTTTTTTTTAAATAAACATTTTAAACTTATGAAGGAATCTTCAAATAAATGACAGTGTTAAATTCGTACATGTCGTATGAGGTAAAAAGAACATTCCTTTTGCATGGAAAAAAGTTTTGAAAAAATACTTGTTTGGAAAGTGACAATAATATTCATTTGAAAAAAAAATTAAAAGAAAAAAAGGGTAAAAATTTCTTTAATAAATCATTTTTTAAAGGTTAAAAAAAATTAAAACATTTTTATAAAACTAGGTTTTTAGAAGAAATTGGGTTCTCCAACTAAAAAGAGAAATGAAGTTGGGTATTCTTAAAAATATTTTCTAAAATATTTTAATTACCAAAGAGTGGAAAATTATACTAATACTTGAAAAGGGTCATGAATAACCATAGGAGAGAAAAATAATAGGGTTCATTGAACAATGGTCATATAATTTCCTTGAATGTAAATACAATGTAATATCATTAAAATTATTCTTGGGGAAAATAATCCTTAAACATTCCAAAGTGTCCTGCACCACTTTGAAACATTTTAAATCATAAGCCTAGTGAATAAATAAAATTAAATTAAAGTTTTAAATAAAATTAATATAAAATAATTCAGGATATAATATATAAAATTTGGTAGTAGATACACCACGCAAAGTAAGTAAGTGGTGAAAATGACATATGCCTCACGGAAAGAAAAGTGAGACAAGAATCTCTTAGCTTGAGTCCAACTTATATCATGTGTCTTTATATTCATGAATAATAAATTTATGTTAATTATTTACTTGATTCATAAACTTTTTCATGTTTATCATTACATCTATTTCAATTATTACCATGTTTTATATAACCACTTAAACAATTAAGTTTAGGTCGGGTGTTTTGACCAAATTTGGTTTATGTGTCAACAAGTTTGGTAGGTCAACTATGGTCAAATGGGTCATTATATAAAATCTACAGAATAATAATCATGAAATTATTATAAAATTTATACATCAATTATAATTTTAAAACCAATCATTAAATTTCTTTATGAAAAATGAACCAACATTACAATCATAGTGACGGTAGGTTGTACATACATATGAGTAACATTCCCATTTTTCAATGATTGTTATGGAAGAATTTAGGTAAGATTAATATTTCTAGAATGATATTTATATCATAAATACCATGTTATTTAATCATATATTCTTACATACATAATTCTTGTGATTCAAGAGGAATCACATTGTGTTGAGGAGACGATAGTCAACATGACCACAAACGACGTTATCACTTTTTAAGTGTGTGAAAGGGTAATAAAGAAAATTATATATATTATATTTCTAGAAATGTAATTATTTCATGAATATAAAATATATGTTTTTTATTTTGCATATTTTTAATTAAAACCATCCTTTATACATTCCATGTATCTTATGAACGAATCACATCACTTTTAGGAGGCGGTAGTCCACACTTCTATAAATGATGTTATCATATTTACAAAAAATGGAAAGCATAAAGGTATGTTCTATGTAAAAATTAAAGAATCATAAGTACATTATAAATATCATATATATAATATATAAATAGATTTTTCATCATTATTCCCATCATGAGATGTGGTAAAGGAAGAACGAACAATCATCGTTTCATGATGTGGTGGTTCATTGTACACATAAATGGTAAGTTCGTTACCCATTAAATGGAAGTGTGTGAAAGTATAGGTATAACCCTTAACATAAAAACATATCAGTATATTTTGGATACTTTATTTATATATAATCATGTAATAAGAAGATTTTAGGGGGTTTATAATGAAAATAAAACTAAAGATCTTGAGGAAAGATGTTACCTCTTCTTTGGGTAACTCTTTTTGGTTTGCGCCAAAGGGATTCCTTGGTTTGAATTATTTAAAAAGTGAAGATTCTAGGATGAGTTTATATATGTTTATAATCTATTTGGGTAAATATTTATAGATCCAATTTGTCTTTAGAGGTGTGAGAAAGTGGGAGGTGTGGGTGGCTTTTTATAGTGGAGGAGTAGAAATCTTATAAATTTTTAGAAAGGGAATTACGCCAACATTTTCCTCATGTAAAGTGGATCCAATAATGGTAAACATTAGATATAAGATAGTATAGGGTCTAAATATTTCCATAAAATGTATTTTGAACAAGTTTATAGGTCATTTTGGCCCTTAAGTTTAAGGTTTAGTCCTTTATTAAGCTAATTTTTCTCTTAATCGTTGTAATTAATTTTAGTTACTTTCAG
This sequence comes from Viscum album, assembly GCA_963277665.1. Classification (NCBI taxonomy): domain Eukaryota; kingdom Viridiplantae; phylum Streptophyta; class Magnoliopsida; order Santalales; family Viscaceae; genus Viscum; species Viscum album. Next base: position 1,620,501,239 of record OY728163.1, on the reverse strand, counting down.
AAATCTTTTTGGTAAAAAACTAGGTTGAAATTATTATACATTAGAAATTATTATTATTTGAAATATTTAATCCATTTTTCAAATTCCAATCACATAAGTGGTACAAATTAATTTAAATTTAATCCTACAGATGGGATGATAATGCGGGTTTTCAAATTAAAAATGTTCAAAAGTTTACTAAGTTTTTATATCCAATTTCAAAATGAAATTGATTCTGATGAAATAAATTGTATTAAATAATATATAATTAATATAATTAATCTTTATAACCAATAGAAAATATAATTTATCATTATAAATAAATTAGACAAAAAATTAGTTTTGAGTTAAAATTCAGTATTTTCACCATTCATCAAAAAATAAAACTTCATTGAAAAATACCAAACATTCAATGTAACCTAATTTTTATGTTCCTATTTCAAATATTAATTTTATTTTGAAATTATGATTTATAAGAGTTCAAAAAATTGGATTTAAAATAGGTTCTTCATTAAAATGTGGTAAAAGTGCCTTTATAAAAATATAAGATTTTATGTGTAATATTGGGTTTATTCTTATCTTATTTCTATCGAATATATTGTATAAATGACAAAAATATTTTATTGAATATATAAAATATATATTTAATTAATATCATTCACTAATTGTAATTAATTTAATTTATTAGGATAAAACAGCTTTGTGAGCATAAAAATAGTTTTCTATAAAAATATTCCCTTTATATTCAATTGGTTCTTATATTCATTTCTAATTAATTTGTAACCAATGAATTAATTTTATATTTTTATAAACCATATATTTTCATAATTTAGATAATTCTATTTATAACCACTAATTTAATGACTAGGTTAATTCCTACTATATTAAATAATAATATTTTAATAATATATTTTTGTTTGGTAAAACTTGATCTTGCATGTAATGTAAGCTTTCAAATAAAGTTGTTGTTGTGTGCGATGCAAGATAACTCAATGTTGTGTGCACTGAAAGCTATCAAATATATTAAATTTATTTATAATAGTAAATATATTATAAATTCTTAGGATATTATATTCCCTTACATGCTTGGTGTTTCATGTCATACAATGTTCATACTTTATAATTGTAGGGTGTTACATTCTCCCCACCTTAATTAAATTGTGTCCTTGCAATTTAAACACGATCTTGGTCATAGATTGTTTGATATTTCATTTGTTTAAAATCTTACATCGTGATAAGGTTTAAAAATAAATCCTCTAGAAAAGAGAGAATGGGAATTACTAAGGTCACATTGCATAACATATAACTAGGTCCCTGAGTAGAAGAACATTAATAGAAATTAAAGATACGTACATAGAGGAGAAGCATAAATATTTATAGGGAGTGATTGTGGTCATCAATAAGATCCTTAAATCCATAAATCTGTGATGATTTAGAATACCATCAGTTCAATAAAAATTACGATATTATGACAACATTTTTTTTAAGATCATTTTCCTTATGTTGAGAAATTCCATTACTACCTAAGAATATAAGGAAATTTAATTACTTCTTAAGTTTTAAATTCATATAAACAATTTTGTCTTATGGTTTTACTTTTATCAAATTATAATTCATCCCTTATTCCATGAAATGGATATCCAAATATTAACATTGATGTCTGAAGCACTTAAATAAACATTTAACAGATCGTAAAGCCTATAAAAGAGTTACAGGTCTAACTATTTATCTCTAACTATTCTCAAAATCCAATAAGGTTAATAAAATAATATCTAAACCTAAAAAGTGACACTAATGGTTCATCATTAATATTTATTCATCAAATTGTTCAACTAAAAACAATGACATATTAATCAGGACATTTCATAGGTTTTTGGTTGGCGTTAAACCTTTCTCATCCTTCGGTCAAGGGTTCAAGTCCCAAGGCCTTGCCAGATTTGATGGGTTGTCACCCAACATATAGGTTTTCCTTTTCTAAAACCATATTGATATAATTTCCAAAATAAATATGGTGGAAATTATATAAATAAGTTTAATAATTAAATATCCTTTTCATTAAGGTTTTCAATACAACCTCAATACATAAGTACTTCAACCATTTTATTTCAACATAGGTCCTTCCTTGGTCTAAGGATTAACCTTGGTCATTCATTGTCACTATCTATTCAAATCCACCATAATGGTTTGTAAATAAAATGTGAATTATCCTAAGCATATCCCCCCGAGAGTGTCAAACAAGGTGCTCAGTAAGGCCCGTTGTTGTGTACCAGGTTACACTAAGTCAGGCCCGATGCACCTTATCAGAGTTGTTACTTATAGGTATATATGTTCCAGAAGCACATCCACTAGTAGTACTCAGACAAGGATGTATTGTTAGTAAGACCCACATAATTTTTACCTTACCAATATTCTAGGATGTTCTTATATACTTATCCTCAAATTCTACCTTAGTTCTATGTTCTCTAATATATGTTTTCCTAAATATAGTTCTCAATTTTGCTACTAAACTTCCAATGATACCAACTATAGTTCCCCAACCCTAGAAGCCTTGAGCCCATTTATACTACCATTATATTGGCATTATTACAAGGAATAAAATTCTAAAGGACCAAAAGAGTTTAATAGTCTTAGAAAACTAGATACATATATGAGTATTTATTATAAATAAATACACTAATTACAACATATTTTTTCATTTGAGGATAACATTATTCCATCTAGTATATCCCTACATATCTTTCACAGTACGCTTCTTGGATTCTTGGGGAAAGGAAACAAAATAAGAGTGATCTCAAATGATTAGTAATGGTAGAGTATAGAATAATGAATAATGAATCAATGAGAATAATTATTATGGCATGCTAAATAACTGAACACGCATACTATGTAATCAGAAAACTGAGAAGGAAGTGCATACATAATATGGAAAAGTAATAACTAGAAACACATTTCATTAAAATAACTAGATAAGGAAAAATCAATATAGAAAGGTAAGAAACTAAAACACATGACATTTAATTAATGAACTGAGAATGAAATGTATCCATAGATATATTGATGCAAAATCTCAAGGAAAAATAATAATTGGATCTAAATAAGGAAATGCTTAATTTTTGGATTCCATGTTTCCAAGGTACATGGAACCATTACCATCAAGACCTTTCACATTATGGTTTAAAATATACTGGTTACAAACCAATTTGGTTCATACAAACTTAACTTTACTATCAATACCTTTCACGTGATAGTTTAAAGTACTCTTATTTGAAAACAAACTCAAAGGGTTTGCTGCTAACTAATTTTGTCCCATTAGACTACTAATACATCGATGAGTCTTACATTAACCAGTCCCCAAACCGTGTCTTTCCTGTCCAAATCATTCCTCTTATCAAATAAACAATATTCCTTATCAAATATTAATATTGAATAAAGGATACATATTTATCAATATTTCACTAAATAATCAAATGAATTTCAAAGTAAACACCATATGAAAAATAGTATATGGTTTAGGCGATGTACATATCCATAATAAATTATATGGATAATTAGGGTAAATTCAATATTCAATGATCATACGAAATTAAATATTTCAAGGGGACTAACAAAGGAATCAAGGAAGTGAATTTCAAAACTATCCTTGGCCAAATAAATCATAAACCATCCAGAGAAATAATAATAATGGTATCAATAAAAAATATACCAATTGTATTAAAAATAAAGGGTTTTTGTTATTGATGAATATAAATACTATAAAAATATATTTTAAAACATTCTTGAAGAAAATATAGTTTATTATTTTGAAAAACGTTTTTAAAAATCCTTTTCTTTAAAAATCACTTTTGAAAATGTTTTATTTAAAAATAAAACTTTTAAACTTATAAAGTAAGCTTCAAAGAAATGAGGGAGGTAAATTTGTACATGTCGTACAAGGTAAAAAGAATATTCCTTTTTCATGGTAAAAAGGTTAGAAAAATGCCTTGTTCAGAAAGAGACAAGGGAATTCCTTTGAAAACACTTGTAAAAAAAGGGTAAAATTTTATTTAATAAATCATTTTTTAAAGGTTAAAATATTTTTTGAAAACTTTTTTAGAAAATAGGGTTTTTAGAATAAAACAAGTTCTCCAACTAAAGATATAAATGAAGTCAGGTTTTCTTAAAAAACTAAAATATTTTAAGAACTAAAGAATAGAAAAATGGTACTAATACTTGAAAAATGTCATAAATAACCGGATGAGAGGAAAATTAAAGGCTTCATTGAAAAATGTTCATATAATTTCCTCTAATGGAAATACCATTAAAATATAATTAAAATTACTCTTAATAAAAATAATCTTTAAACATTCCAAAGTATCACATTAAACTTTGAAACATTTTAAATCATAAGCCTTGTGAAGAAATAAAATTAAATGAAAGTTTTAAATACCATGAATATAAAATAATTCATGATATAATATATCAAAAGGATCAGTAGATACACCACAAAAAATAATTAAGTGGTGAAAATGATGTGTGCCTCACGGAAAGAAAAGTGATACAAGAATCTCTTACCTTGAGTCCAACTTATCTTATGTGTCTTTATATTCCTGAATAATAAATTTATGTTAATTATTTAATTGATTCAGAAACTATTTCATGTTTATCATTAATTTTATTTCAATCATTACCATATTGTATACAACCAATTAAACAATTAATTTTAAGTCGGGTGTTTTGACCAAATTTGGTTTATGTGTCAAAACAACTTTGGTAGGTCTACTATGGTCAAAGGGGTCATTATATAACATCTAAAAAATAATAATCATGAAATAATTATCATATTTATACAATAATTATACTTTTAAAACTAATCATTAAATATAGTTATGAAAAATGAACTAACATTATAATTATGAAGATGGTAGGTCATACCTACGCATGAGTAACGTTCCCATTTTTCAATGGTCGTTATAGAAAGAAGGTAAGTAACATTAATCTTTCTATAATTATCATTATATCATAAATACCATATTATTTAATCATTTAAACTTATATATAGAATTCTTTTGATGCAAAATTAATCACATCGTGTCGAGTAGGCAGTAGTCCACACGTCCATGAATGACATTATCACTATTTAAGTGTGTGAAAGGGTAATAAAGAAAATTATATATATAATATTTATAGAAATTTAATTATGTCATGAATATAATATAGATGTTTTTTATGTCACATATGTTTAATTAAAACCACCCTTTATACATTCCATGTATCGTATGAACAAATCACATCACTTTTAGGAGGTGGTAGTCCATACTTCTACAAACGATGTTATCATATTTACAAAAAATGGAAAGCATAAAGGTATATTCTATATAAAAATTACAGAAGCATAATTACATTATAATATCATATATATAATATATATACAAATTTTCCATCATAATTCTCACTATGATAGGTTGTAATAGAAGAACGAACAATCATCGTTTCATGAGGCGGTAGTTTGTCTTACACATAAATAGTAAGTTTGTTACCCATTAGATAGAAATGTGTGTAAGTGTAGGTAGAACCCTTAACATAAAAACATCTCAGTATATTGAGGATATTGGTGTTTTTATATAAGCATGGAATAAGGAGACTTGATGTGGTGGATGATGGAAATAAAACTAAATAGCTTGAGGAAATATGTTACATCTTCTTTGGGTAACTCCTTTCGGTTTGCACCAAAGGGATTCCTTGGATTGATTTATGCCAGAATTTAGGATTATAGAATGAGGGTATTGATGTTTAGAAGATATTTTGGCAGATATTTATTGATCCAAATTGTCTTGAGAGGTGTGCGGAAGTGGGAGGTGTGAGTGCCTTTTTATAGTGGAGGAGGAGTGGCACTCTTGTAAATATTTAGAAACGGAATTTTACCCACATTTTTTCCATATCAAGTGGATCTAATAATGGTCCAAATTATATTTTAGGGAGGATAGGGTAGAAATATGTCCATAAAATGGATTTTCGATAAGTTTCTAGGTCATTTTGGTCCTTAATTTTAAGGTCCAGTCCTTTGTTAAGTTAATTTTTCTCTTAATCGTAATTAATTTTAATTACTTTCACTAATCTTTTTGGTAAAAAAATAAGTTGACCTTATTATATATTATAAATTATTTTGATTCAAAATATAGAATCCATTTTTCTAAATTCCAATTACATAAGTGGTATAAATTAATTTAAATTTAATCTCGTAGATAGGATGACAATGAGGATTTTTAAAGTAAAAATGTTCAAAAGTATGTTAAGTTTTTAAATCCAATTTCAAAGTGAAATTGATTAAAATAACCTAAATTGTATTAAATAATATAAATTTGATCTAATCAGGCTTTAAAAAAAATATAATTTATCTTTATAAATAAATTAGGCGAAAAAGAAGTTTGGAGTTAAAATTCAGCATTTTTCACTATTCATCAAAAATGAAACTTCACAGAAAAATACAAAAAATTCACCCTAACATAATTTTTTTGTTCTTATTTAATATATTAAGTTTATTTTGACATATAATATTTATAAAAGTTCCAAAAATTGGATTTAAAATAGTTTCTCCATTAAAAGGCAGTAAAAGTGTCATTATAAAAATATAGGTTTTTATGTGTAATATTAGATTTGTTCTTATCTTATGTCTATTGAATCTATTGGATAAATATCAAAAATATTTGATTGAATATATAACACATATATTTCATTAATATCATTCACTAATTTTAATTAATTTAATTTATTAGGATAAAATAACTTTGTGAACATAAAAATAGTTTTCTATAAAAATATTTCATTTATATTCAAATGGTTCTTATATTCATTTATAATTAATTTGTAACAAATGAATTAATTTTATATTTTTATAAACCATATATATTTATAAGTTAGTTAGTACTATTTATAATCACTAATTTAAACGCTAGGTTAAGTCTTATTATATTAAATATTAATATTTTAATAATATATTATTGTTCGGTAAAACTCGGTCTTGCGTGTAATGTAAGCTTTCAAAGAAATTCGTTGTTGTGTGCAATTCAAGCTAACTCAATGTTTCATGCATTTAAAGATATCAAATATATTAAATTTATTTATAATAGAAAATATATTACGAAGTCTCAGGATATTATATTCCCTTACGTTCTTGGTGTTTCATGTCATATAATGTTCTTACTTTAGAATTTAGGGGTGTTACATTCTCTTCACCTTAATTAAATTGATTACTCACAATTTAAAACCTATCTTGGTAATATATTGTTTGATATTTCCTATGTTTGAAATCCCACATCGTGAGAATGGTTTGTAAGAAATACTCTAGAAAATAGATAATGAGAAGTATAAAGGTCGCATGGAATAACATATAACTAGGTCTCTGTGTATGAGATCATTAGTAGAAAGTAGAGATACACACATATAAGAAAAGCATAAATATTTATAGGAAGTGATAGAGGTCATTAATCACAAATAATAGAATTATCAATGTAATGTTGAGAGCCTCAAAGCCATAAATCTGTGATGATTTAAAAGATCATCACTTTAACAAAAATAAAGATATTATGTTAACATTTTTTTTAAGATTCTTTTCCTCATGTTGAGAAATTCCTTTCTGCCTAAGAATGTAAGGAAATTTACTAGATATGTTTTAATTTCATATGAACAATTCTGTATTTTTTGTTTTACTTTGATCAAATTCTAATTCATCCCTTATTCCATGAAATGGATATCTAAAAATTAACTTTGATTCTAGAAGCACTAAAATAAACATTTAACAGATCATAAGGCCCATAAAAAATTTACAAGTCTAAATATTTATCTTTAACTATTCTCTAAATCCAATATGGTTAATAAACTAATCTCTAAACTTAAAAAGTGACACTACTGGTTCATCATTAATATTTATTCATCAAATGTTCAACTAAAAACAATGACATATTAACCAGGACATTGCATAGGTCAGTGGTTGGTGTTAAACCCTTATCATCCTTTGGTCATGGGTTCAAGTCCCACAGCCTTTCCAGATTTGATGGTTTGTTACTCAGCATACAGGTTTTCCTTTTCTAAAACCATATTGATATAATTTCCAACATAAATATGATGGGAATTCCTGAAATAAGGTTAATCATTAAATATCCTTTTAACTAAGGTTTTCAATACAACCTCAATACATAAATACTTAATTCATTTTATTTCAAAATATTTCCTTCCATAGTCTAATATTTAACCTAGGTCATTCATTATTATTGTCTATTCAAATCCTTCATAATGGTTTTTAAAGAAAATGTAAATTATCCTAAGCATATCCCTCGGAAAATTCAAACAAGGTGCGTAGTAAGACTCGTTATCATGTATCATGTTATGCCAAGTCAGGACCAACGTACCTTATCAAAGTTGTTACTCCTAGGTTCATTTGTGCCAAAAACATGTTCACTTGTAATATCCATACATGGATGTATTTCTAGGAAGACCTGCATAATTTCTACCTTACCAATATTCTATGATGTTCTTATATATTTATCCTCAAATTATACCTTAGGGATATATACTATAATCTATGTTTTCCTAAATCTATGTCCCAAGGTTACTACTAAAATTCTTTAATACCAATTGTAGCGCCCCAACCCTATAAGCCTAAAGCTGGTGTCTACTACCACTACATTGTCATGATTGTAAAGAATCAGATCTTAAAGTACCGAATAGTTTATTAGTCTTAGTAAACTAGATACATACATTAATATTGTATTAAAAATAAATACACTAATTACAACATAATTTTTTTATTTTGAGGATAACATGATTCTATATAGTATATCCCTGCATATTTTTCATAGTAGGCTTCTTGGAATCCTTGAGAAAGGAAACAAAATAAGGGTGAGCTCAAATGCTCAGTAAAGGTAAAATATAGGGTAAGGAATAATGAATAAATGAGAATAATTATTATGTCATGGTAAATAAATGAAAAAACATACCATGTAATCAACAAACTGAGAAGGAAGTGCATAAACAATATAAAAAGGTAATAATTGGAAACACATGCCATTCAAATAACTAGATAAGGAAAAGTAAATATGGAAAGTTAAGAAACTGAAACAAATTATATTTAATCAATGACATTATAATGAAATGTATCCATAGATATGATGACGCAAAATCTCATGGATAAAAAATAACTGAATCTAAATAAGTAAATTCTTAATTATTGGACGTCATGTTTCCTAGGTACATGGAACCATTACCGTTAAGACCTTTTATAATACAGTTTAAAACATATTGGTTACAAACCAATTTGGTTTTTCCAACCTTAACTCTACTATCAAGACCTTTCACATGATAGTTTAAACTACTCTGATTTGGAAACAAACTCAAAGGGTTTGTCGCCAACTGATTTTTTCCCATGAGACTACTAATGCATCGAGAGGCTTACATTAACTGGTCCCCAACCCATGTATTTGTTGTCCAAAGCATTCCTCATGTCAAATAAATAATATAACTTATCAAATATCTGTATTGAATAAAGGATATAGATTTATCAATATTTCCCCAAATAATCAAATGACTTTACAAGTAAACACTGTATGAAAAATGGTATAGTATTTTGGAAATGTACATATCCATGATAAATGACATGGATAACTAGGGGAAATTCAATGTTCAACAATCTTAGGAAATTGAATATTTCAAGGGGACCAACAAAGAAATCAATGAAGTGAATTTCAATACTATCCTTGGATAACTAAATTATAAATTATACCTAGAAATAATAAGGATGGTATAAATAAAAAATATCCCAAGTGGATTAAAAATAAAGGGTTTTTGTCATTGATGAATAAAAATACTATAAAAATATCTTTTAAAACATTCCTAAAAAATATACTTTTTACTTTGAAAAAATATTTTGAAAATAATTTGTTTTGAAAATCACTTTTGAAAACGTTTTATTTAAAAAATAAACCTTTTAAACTTACAAAGCTTCAAATAAATTATGGTGGTAAATCCGTACATGTCATACGAGGTAAAAAGAACATTTCTTTTTCATGGTAAAAAGATTATAAAAATACCTTGTTCGAAAATCGATAAGAAGATTCCTTTGAAAAAAATTGTAAAAGATAAAAAGGGTAAAAAAATCCTTTAATAAATCATTTTTTAAATGTTAAAAACATTTTTTAAAACCTTTTTAGAAACAAGGTTTTTAGAAGAAAATAGGTTCACCAATTAAAGAGAAAAATGAAGTCGGTTTTTCTTAAAAACATTTTTTAAAACATTTTAAGTACCAAAGAGTGGGAAAATGGTACTAATACTTGAAAAATGTCATGAATAACAAGAGGATAGGAAAATTAAAGGGTTCATTGAACAATAGTCATATAATTTCCTCAAATGGAAATACCATTGAAAGATCATTAAAATTATTCTTGAGAAAAATATCTTTAAACATTCCAAAGTGTCTCATACCACTTTGAAACATTTTAAATCATAAGACTTGTGAAGGAATAACATTAAATTAAAGTTTCAAATACCATTAAGATAAAATATTTCATGATATAATATATCAAAATGGGTGGTAAATACACCACAAAAAATATGTAAGTGGTGAAAATGGTGTATGACTCGCAGAAAGAAAAGTAAGAAAAGAATCTCTTACCTTATGTCTGAATTGTCTTGTGTGTCTTTATAGTACTGAATAATAAATTTATGTTAATTATTTACTTGATTCAGAAAATTTCTCATGTTTATTATTACTTTTATTTCACTTATTACCATGTTGTATACAACCACTTAAACAATTAAGTTTACATCAGGTGTTTTGATCAAATTCGGTTTATGTATTAAAAACTATTTTGGTAAGTCAACTATGCTCAAAGGGGTCATTATATAACATATACAGAATAATTATCATGAAATAATTATCATATTTATACATCAATTATACTTTTAAAATAAATCCTTAAATATGGTTATTAAAAATGAAATAATGTTACAATCATGAAAATAATAGGTTGTACGTACGTATGAGTAATGTTCCCATTTTTCAATGATTGCTATGGAAAGAAGGTAAGTAACGTTAATATTTTAATAATGATAATTATATAATAAATACCATATTATTTAATCATATATATTTATATATATAATTCTTGTGATGTAAAAGTAATCACATCATGTCGAGGAGGCGGTGGTCCACACGCACACGAATGATGTTATCACTTTTTAAGTGTGTGAAAGGATAATAAAGAAAATGATATATATTATATTTATAGAAATGTAATTATGTCATGAATATCATATATATATTTTTTATTTCACATGTTTTTAATTAAAACCATCATTTATACATTTCATATATCATTTGAATGAATCACATCGTTTTTAGGAGGCGACAGTCCACACTTCCACAAATGATGTTATCGTATTTACACAAAATTGAAAGCATAAAGGTATGTTCTATATAAAAATTGCACAAGCATAAAGACATTGTAAATGTCATATATATAATGTATAAATATGTTTTTCATCATAATTCCCACCATGATATGTGGTAAAGGAAGAATGAAAAATCATTGTTTCGTGATGTGATAGTTCACCGTACACAAAAACGGTAAGTTCGTTACCCATTAGATGGAAGTTGTGTAAATGTAGGTCGAACCCTTAACATAAAAATATATCAGTATATTTAGGATTATATTTTTGTTATATAATAATGGAATAAGTATAGATGAGGGGGTGGATAATGGAATTAAATCTAAAGTTATTTAGGAAAGATGTTACCACTTCTTTGAGTAACTCATTTAAGTTTGGCCAAAGGGATTCCTTGGTTTTCTTTATGTAAAAATTTAGGCCTCTAGGATGATGGGAAGGATGTTGAGATGATATTTGGGTAGATCTTGATGGATCCAAATTGTATTGAGAGGTGTGAGGAAGTGGGAGGGGTGAGTGCCTTTTTATAGTAGATTGTCACTCTTGTAAATTTTTTGAAAGGAAATTTCACCCACATTTTTTCCATATCAAGTGGCTAAAATAATGGTCCAAATTCAAGAAAACGGAGGATAGGGTCTAAATATGGTCATCCTATGGATTTTGAAAAAGTTTCTAGGTAATTTTTGGTCCTTAAGTTTAAGATTTAGTCCTTTGTTAAGCTAATGTTTCTCTTAATCGTTGTAATTAATTTTAATTTCATTCACTTAAATTTTTGGTAAAAAATTAAGCTGAACTTATTAGATATTATAAATTATTCTGATTTCAAATATGGAATCTATTTTTCAAAATTCAAATCATATAATTTGTAGAAATTCATTTAAATTTAATCTCACAGAAGGGATGACAATGCAGGTTTTAAAAGTAAAAATGTTCAAAATTTTGCTAAGTATTTATATCCAATTTCAATGTGAAATTGATTTCAATGAACTAAATTGTATTAAATTATATACAATTGATCTCATTAATCTTTAAAAAAAATAAAAATAAAAATTATCCTTATAAATAAATTTGATGAAAAAGCAGTTTTGAGTTAAAATTCAATATTTTTCACTATTCATCAAAAATGAAACTTCACAGAAAAATACCAAAACTTTAACCTAACCTAATGTTTATGTTCCTTTTTCAAAGATTAAGTTTATTTTTATATATAATATTTATAAAATTTCCAAAAACTGGATTTAAAATAGGTTCTCTATTAAAAGGCGGTAAAAATGTCTATGAAAATATAGGTTTTTATGTGTAATATTGAGTTTGCTCTTACCTTATGTATATCGAATCTATTGGATAGATATCAAGAATATTTTATTGAATATATAACATATATATTTCATTAATATCATTCACTAATATCATTATCAAATATTTTTGAGTTTTACAGGAACTTTGACAAAGTAAAATTTTTATATCCTAGTAAGTAATAGATGGTAGTCAAGTGAAGAACTGAATTTGAAAGAATTTAAAATTGGATCTCATGTTCCTCATATTTATAGGAATGAGTTTGGTTATATAAATGGGGACTTCATTCAGAGCTTAATGTTGCTAGTGAGTAATTGAGAGGGGATAAAGAAGTGAAGTCGACCAATACATTCTGAAATATCATCCATTAGGTCAAAGAATTGAGGATTCAAAGATTTAGGTTTCGAAGATCAGAAAGAGTGGTTTTCAAAAATTAGGAAACTAGAAGATAGAGTAATACCAATGTCATTGGTTGTAACGTCCCAGATCCGGGTGCCACTCCATGGGTTCCCTGAACCCGGTTGGTCACAAGACCTCAAGCGCATTTCCTCAAACGCTAGAGGCTGCCGACTAGTAGCGAGGGCCCAGGTCTGATAGTGGGGAAACTATGCCCTCATTTGTCAAAGTGTAGCGTAGCGGAATACAAGATAAAACATACAACAACAATGGAAGAAGTAAAACATACATAACTGAAATGAACAATTGCAGTAAAAAAGGAACCAACAGTTATATAGATAATGTTTCAAAATGTCTCTAGTTCTAAGAAAACAGCTAGAACATGTTATGCAACAATACAATAAAATGGAAAGTACAGGTACAACAAACAAAGAAAAATAGTGCAACAGGAACTCAGCAGCATCACAAGCCTAAGCTCGATCCCATGCTCTCCTACTCCTCTGCAACAATCAAGTACCTATAAAGGGACCCTTGCCCTTATCCACACCTGCATGAACATAGTCTATTTGGGCCGAAGACATGACCCAAACAGGGTGTGAGAAATGAATCCCAGCAGGCACCCACCAAAGGCCCATGCCCAACTATCAATGTAAATGTGCAACAACGTGTGTAGTAGTAAAATGCAAAAACTAAGCAGTACTCAAAAGTAACTAACTTTCCAGTTATATTTCCATTTTAATATTCATTTAATCCTGCCAAGCCTGTGCTTTAACTTGGCAGGTATAACATATGAAAATCACCACAGTGAATATTCATGATAACACTATCCTCAGACATACAAACCTTACCCTCAGGTAATCAGATTCACAACCCATAGGTAATTGCCCACAGGCATAACATATATTGCCCTCAGATGTACGAAGTGTCACCCATATTTACAGAATCTACTGCCCACAGGCATGAAAGAAGTTTCCCTCAGGCTGAATAGAGCACTACCCTCTGGCTAAATAGAACACTACCCTCAGGATAAATAAAACACTGCCCTCAGGCACAAGTAACCGGGTCGAGCCCAACATATAAGCAAGCAATTAAATAAAATTCCTCTCAAGGAAATTTAAAGCATGCTAAATTTTATGGTATACCCTTGGGTAACCTAGCCAAATGGCTAAACAGAGGAACGTACCCTCGGGGTGGTCCTAGATCCAAGTAGTGATCCCAAACAGCAGTTTATAATTACATTTAATTACTTATACAATTCCAGGTATTTAAAACAGACAAGGCCTCAGCCACACGACACCCCAACATGGGTTCATAGCACAATGGTACACAAAAATGCACAATAGTTGGAATTTAAACACCAGACCACCTACCTCGATCGCCCCTAATCGGATACGTGAAGGACGCTCCTTGAACCGTCCAAGAACGACGTAGATCTGAGGTAAAATAATTTCCGTTCAAACGTAAATAACTTCCCCTCGGGAAAGAATTGGTAAGAACGGCTCAAGGAGAGGGGAGGGCTTACCCGTACGGTTCCAACGAGATCGACAGAGGAGGAATCGGATTCCCAGTGCTCGGTCGGGTGATCTCCAAAGCTCTGGTCGTCCTCCCGATCTCTCTCTGGTTCTAATCCTTCTCTGTGAACAGAGGAGGATACTGCCCATTTTAAGCGAAAAAAATAGACTACATGGCATGTACTATTGAGTATACAGCGTGTACTTTCCATTTTTAACTATTCCTACGGCGGCTTCTTTCCACCACGGCAATGTTCATCGGTCGACATGAGTACATGGCGTGCAATACCTGAGTACACGGTGTGTACTGTCGCTTAGCTGGCGGCTGCCTTCACCGCCTTACTATTCACCTGTCGACTGAATACACGACATGTAAATACCCTATACATGGAGTGTAGTCGATTTTTACACCCATCATCATCGACAGGCCTACACGCCCTGTGTACTCATTCCATATAGCCAAAGTATACGGCGTGTAGTCACAAAATTTAGGATTTTCTCCCATTTTCCTTATTTTCTCAAAAACACTTAAGGAAAATAGAAAAGAAGAAACTCATACCTCAAGAATAAGAACTGGGTTATTAAAAACATCCCCCCTTAAAGTAATTCATCCCCGAATTTCCCTTCCTAGGTTGGTGAACGTAAAGCTCAGAACAACTCTGGCCACTGAGCACGTATGTCAGTCTCCCGCTCCCAGGTTTCATCCTGCACTCGGCCATGCTGCCATAGCACCCGTACGAGAGGGACTGACCGGTCTCGAAGAACTTTTGTGCTCATATCCATGATATGAATCAAATTCTCCTAAAAGTATGCATCGACTTGTAGCTCAACCTCCTCGGGCTAAAATATGTGAGATGATTTTGAATGATAACGGCGCAACTGAGATACATGGAAGACGTCGTGCATGGCCCGGTACCTCTGTGGTAACTGCAACCGATAGGAAACCGGTCCGACTCTCTCCAGAATCTCAAATGTCCCCACATACCTCGGTGAAAGTTTACCATGTCTCCTAATCCGCCTGTGTCCCAACCTTGGTGAAACACGCAAGAAAACCTGATCCCCAACCGCGAACTCCAAGGGTCATTGTCGGTGATCAGCATAAGATTTCTGACGAGACTGTGTAGTAGCCATCCACTTCTGAATCAACTGGACCTACTCAGAAGTCTCCTATACGAGACGTGGTCCCAGTAAAGCTTCCTCACCTGCCTCCATCCAGCATAAAGGTGATCGGCATGGCCCACCATATAAAGCCTCGTAAGGTGCCATCTAAATAGTTGCTTGAAAACTATTATTATAGGCAAACTCGACTAGGGGTATATGCTTCTCCTAGGATCCCCCAAATTCTAGGACGCATGCACGCAGCATGTCCTCTAGCACTTGTATCGTACGCTCTGACTGACCATAAGTCTGAGGGTGGTAAGTTTTGCTGAGAAGCACCTGTATACACAGTGCCCTCTAAAAACCCTACCAGAAACGAGAGGTAAAATGGGCGTCCCTATCTGAAACACAAAATAAGGGACTCCATGAAGACGTACGACCTCTCGGATATACAACTTCTCGAGTTCATCAACTCCGAAGGTCTCATTGGTCGACAAAAAGTGAGCTACCTTTGTGAGTCTGTCCACAATAACCCACACGACATCATTGCCTCAAGGTGACCTCGGAAACCTAGTTATGAAGTCCATCGCGACATCATTCCATTTCCACTCCGAAATGGGTAACTGTTGTAACAGTCCGGCTGGCCTCTAATGCTCCGCCTTCACCATCTGATAGGTGGAACATCTCGCAATAAAACTAGTTACTTCTCTCTTCATACCCGGCCACCAGTACTAACGTCTCAAGTCACGATACATCTTGGTAACTCCGGGATGAACTGACCAAGCTGAAGCATGAAACTCCCACATAAATTCCTCGCATATATCCCTGGGAACCCACACTCATCCATGGAAATGCATTACCTCATCATCGCCTATCATCCACCCAGGAGGAGGGTCCTCACTTTCCACCAACTCCCGTAGAACTAGGCCTTCTGAATCAGATAGTTGTCTTATCCTCACTCTATCCAGGAGGGTAGAAGTCACAGTTAAAGATGAAAGATAGGTTTTCCCCTGACTGTCATGCACCCCCAAATGCATCTCAGAGAACAAATCCATTATCTTCCACTCACCACTGGCCTCATGAACTACCTGTGTCTGTGTCTTCATGCTCAGTGCATCAGCAACTGCATTACCCTTACCAGGTGTATAGGTAAGCTCAAAATCGAAGGACTGAAGGTATTTGACCCACCTTCGCTGCCTCAGATTCAAGTCATGCTGAGTAAAGATATACTTGAGACTTTTGTGGTTGGTGAAAACCACAAAATTCTCTCCCAAGAGATAATGTCTCCAACAGCGTAATGCATGAACAACTGCAGCCAACTCAAGTTCATGCATCGGGTAATTCCTCTCATGTGGCCTCAATTGTCGAGACCCATACACAACTACTTGATCGTCCTGCATCAACACAGCTCCCAGCCCAATACCTGATGCATCATAGTAAACTATATAGCTCTTTCCCTGCTCTGGAAGTATCAGGATTGGTGTTGATTTCAACCTTCCCTTCAGCTCCTGGAAGGCTGTCTCACAAGCTTCTATCCAAACAAACCTCACACCCTTCTTAGTCAAACTCGTCAACAGCGCTGCTAAGCGGGAGAAGTCTTGTATAAAACGCCTGTAGTAACCAGTCAACCCCAAGAAACTCTGTATCTCAAACACATTCTTAGCCTTCTCCCAGGAAACTACTGCTCTCACCTTCTCTGGGTCTTCTGCAACTCCTACCTCTGAGATGATATGACCCAGGAAGTGAATCTGGTCCATCCAAAAGTGGAACTTTGAGATCTTATAATATATTCGATGCTATCTTAGTGTACTTAGCATGATCTCAAGATAGGTGTCATGGTCGTGTTGAGTGTGAGAGTACACCAAGAAATCGTCCACGAATACTACCACAAAAGAATCCAGATAAGTATGGAACACACGATTCATCAGATCCATGAAAACTTTTGGTGCGTTCGTAAGTCCAAATGGAATAACCAAGTATTCATATAGACCATACCTACTCCTAAAGGCTGTGAGAGTTATATCAGATGTTCTAACGTGCAACTGATGATATCCGGATCTCAATTCAATCTTCGAGAACACTCGTGCACCTCGAAGTTGATCAAAAAGATCATCAATCCTTGGTAAGGGATATCGGTTTTCAACTGGTTCAACTTCCGATAATCCACACAGAGTATGAGGGTACCGTTCGCCTTCTTCACAAAAAGGACCGGAGAACCCCAAGGAGAAGTACTAGGTCGGATAAAAACCTTTGACTGTAACTCCTCTAACTGTCTCTTGAGCTTCTGTAACTCAGGTGTAGCCATCCTATAAGGAGGAATGGACACCGATGCCACTCCTGACACAAGCTCAATAGAGAAATCCACCTCACGCTCTGGAGGTAGACCGGAAAAGCCTTCTAGAAAGACATCCTTGAAACGATCAACCACTGGAGGGAAGTCCTTCTGACAAGTCCCCAGATCATCCAGATATAAACTCAAAATCTGGGTTGTGACTCCACCTCACCCACGATGCTCTGATCCAGCTTGACTCGCCTGAACATCTCACTCGCCTTTGTATAGAAACTCTCCGCCCTCTGGTGACGTGAAATGCACCCTACGATGATAGCAGTCTACAAAGGCTCGAAAGGGAACCAAACAGTCTATCCCGAGAATGACATCATAGCTCGTTATCTCCAAGACGCAGAGGTCTCATAAAAAGTGACACCCACCAACCTCAAGGGGGCACTCCTTACACTGACGCACACATGTATTTTGCATTCCAAACGGAGTGTCTAGCATCATAACCTCGGAAGAAGAAGAAACACAGATCCCAAGGCTCTCCACAACAGGCACATATACAAATATATGTGTAGCACCCATATCAAAAAGTTCTGAAGATAAGACAAAAGCTACTAGAATAGTACCTCTGACAGTAGAAGGTCTGAGATCCTGCTCTTGTTGGGTCTATTGCACTGCATATGCCTGCACAGTGTCGTGGCCCTGCGACACAGCCTGGCTACCCTGAGTTGTCCGCCCTGCTGCCTCTGAGATCCTGGTGTCTGGATACCACGACCACGACCACCATCTCGGCTTGCACGCCCTAACGTATTCCAGTTTCCTGACTGGTAAGAAGCTTTTGCTCCTGCTCCCACTCACGGAGTCTGCATAGAGCCCCTCTCACTAGCCAATGGTGGAAACGCCCTGAAAAAGCGCTGCAGATGACCCATATTTCCGCAAGCTCAGCACTCTATTGGGTCACGTGGATACTACGGTCTCTTATGCCCCTCTTTACAATACTGGTAGCACATTACTTGACCACCTGAAACATTTTTATGGATGGTACTGCCACCGTGAGATAAATTCATCTGTCTCTTCCTCTTACCGGTAGAAATAGTACCATAAACTGGTGTCAAACCGCCCTGGCCCACACCACTAGCTTCCCGCAGATTCCACTCAGTAATCAGTGTTTGGTTCACAATAGCATGTACAGTAGGCAACCTGAAAAAATTCACCAGTGCTCAGATGTCATATCAAAAACCATCCTGAAAGCGTCTAGCCCTCAACGTCTCATCACCCACCAGAACATGTGCAAAATGTTAAAGCTCTTTGAAATGAGCTGAATAATCCATCACCGACATAGCACCCTACTACAGATTCATGAACTCTCGAGCTCAATCTTCCCTCAGCATCTCTGGGAAGAAGAAGTCATAGAAAGATGTCTAAAAATCTTCCCACTCTATGTCTCTGTGATGCTCTATCTGAGCGGTAACATCCCACCACCTCTTGGCGGAATCACGCAGCATATAAGTCGTGAACATGACCCTCCGCCCTGTAGGCGTCTCAAGATGCTCGAAAATAGTCTGAAATGAATCCATCCAAGCCTCTGCAGCCTTCGGTATGCCATCCCCTGAAAACATAGGCGGATGCTTCTACTGGAAGATACAAGTCATCTCAATCATAGATGTGGCAGCCGGCGGTGCTCCCTTAAAGGTCTGCATGAACCGCATGAAACCTTCATGGAACTGCGCATCCACGCCTGTGTCCGGTATAACGGTTGGGGCCGCATCTAGCTGTGCTGGAGGATCCACTGGTAGCCCATGGCCTACCATATCTGGAGTATAATCATTACCGCTCTCTTGGCAAACAACGTGTGTTCATCTCGGTGGCATGACTCTATAAGGTCAAACGCAGACCTTAGATCAAGAATTATCAAAGACCAAAAACAAGGAGACGGAGAAAGAAAGTCTTCAAAATTTACAAAATTTGACTACATGGTGTGTATAAATACTACACGTCATGTCCTCACAACTGTTCACATGGGCATTTACTCCAGCTTAAACTGGTTGTGTAACACCCCAAACACATGGCGTGTCTTCTAAATACACGGCGTGTACTTGAATCCTCCTTCCTTACCCGAGTCCTTCTACACGGCTAAGAAACATGGCTCACTTTGAACAAGACTACATGGAGTGTATGGCATCTACACAACATGTATAATTTAATTTCTAACTTCCCATGTGGTTCGTGACACGGCCGACGACTCGGCTGCCACCACATGGCGTGTTATAGCCGCACACCGTGTGTACACCACCCCGTTTCCCCATCCACACGACTAATTCCACATGGTCTCCCACCGGTAAGGACTACACGGCGTGTCCCTTAGGTACACAACGTGTTCAAGAGGAGGTAACACTGACCCGTGTTTGTTAGTTACATGGTCGGGTCCCCAGGCCAGACTACATGGCGTGTTCCATGGTGGACACAGTGTGTATGTCTCAAGGTCTCCTTCGTCCGTGTTGTTAGTTACACAGGCGGACTCTGGGTCAGTACTACACGGCGTGTACATCCGGTACACAGTATGTTTTTTTCAAGCCTTTCTCTACCCAGTGTCCCTGCCCACACGGTCTATGACACAGGAAGAGACTACACGGCGTGTACTGAGGGTACACAGTGTGTACTCAAAAAGTTTTCATTTCTTCCCGAACAGAAGAACACACGGTGTGTGTCTGAGGAACTACACGGCATGTATCCTGGGTTTTCTGGACAGTAAGCCTCTAAAACTACTCTGAAACCCAGTAAATACTAAAAAAACAACACCTAAGTGCCAAATTTCGATCCATGAGGGCCCATACTCCCCACGAATCAAATTTTGGCATCTTATACATGTTATACACAAGTAACATATAAGAACCTGGGTTTTTGGAATGGGTCAAAATCCCGACCCTATTTGAATTTTTGACTTATTTCTGAGGAAACTCGATAAAATGGGAAGTTTCTAGAAATTTCTAGACTACACACCGTGTACTTTTAAGTACACGCCATGTATATGTAGGTGAGTGACCGGTCGTGTACTCACCGATTACATGCCGTGTGATGACTGTGTAGTAGTTTCTTACTACACGGCGTGTAGTTTTGAACACGTCGTGTATACCCCCGACCGTGTGAGGCCATACATGGCGTGTAGGCCTGTTGTCTGGGTAGAACCAGGGACACGCCATGTTCCCTTTGGACACGCCGTGTAGTTTAGCCGTGTATAAGTGAAACACAAGGCATGTGGTTGATTCGGCGAGGAAAGGAAGAAGAACCAAGTACACACCGTGTACCCCTAGGTACACGCCGTGTACTCATGTCGGCAGGTTTGGAAAGTAAGTCGGCGTAATCCTGCCATCTTATGAACAATTAAATGAACTATACACGGTGTGTAGTCCTAAAGTACATGCCGTGTATTTTTCATTTTTTTTTGCTAAAACGGGAAGTAGCCTCATTTTGAGGTAGAACCTCAATACCTCCTTCGGGTTGAGCGGGGAGAGCCGACCGGATCCTCAATCCTTCCCCGGATCGCCATCTGAGACCCGTTTTGAGCTTTTATTAGTGCATTGTAACCCCCTCAGTAAGGCCTCGATTCCTCTTTGGTCATTTTGTCTGATTTTTGTTCTATAATAAGTTATAGGCGTTTGAACGTTATTGAATCTTTTGTAGATTTACCGCGTTTTAGACTGAATTGGCGGGTGTTACCGGAGGAGTATCATCGTGAAAGTCTCGGGTAGGTGGTGCATACCTTATTTTGTGTTTTTGTGGTTGTTTGGGTAACGCGACCTTCGGTGTGTTTTTGGGTATTTTGAGCGGGACCCGTTTTATCGGCTTTTTCATACGGTATTGCTTATGGGACCTCTGGGATGCTTTTGGGTATGCCCGGTTACCAGTTTGCGTGAGCAGGGCCGGGTGAGGGGTTGTTGCTTGTTAGGGAATCTTGGCCAGGTAACGCCAAAATGGTTTTAACTGATATGTTAATGTTATAAACGGTTAGTTTAATTTATTTAAGCCTGTTATAATTGTTGGAGGAATTTAAGACCTCAGTTCTGGTATTGGACAACACCTAGTATAGTGAAATTCAACTGTTTAGTTTGTTTTTCTGGTTTATGTTTTTCTGTTTAAACATGTTAAATATGAAATTGCTGGATTACATCTGCTGGACCCCTTTGGGATGTGTTGGGCTTGGCTCGGTTACGCTTGAGTGATGTTGATCACAGATTGGGGCTTTTCCCGGGTTACTTTGGGTGGTTTTGACCACGGGATTGGGCATCATGGACGTCGGATTGAGGTAGTGCGACTGTCAGGTTGGTCATGGCCCGGGTTACTTGGATGGCGAGGCCATCGAACTTGAGCAACACGGTCGCAGGGACACAAGGTGTCAGATGTTTTGCTGTCTTAAGACTATTTTGGTGATTACCGCTCACCCGAGACTTTGAGTAGTGTGCACACAGAGATACTTCGTGATGAGGTGGTTTTGACCACTCGTGTGGGTAGAGGCCCCTGTAGTTGCGGTTAGGTTTTTGGTTGGGGGTGTTTTCTGTAGAAAGCCATGTGGGAGGTGGGGAGCCTTCAGGGAATGGGCGTGCCTTCGGGACGTCGGTACTTGAGACACGAGGTGTTAGGAGGCACATGGTGCCAGGTGACTATTTTTGGTCGTGCCTTCGGGACGTCGGTACTCGAGAAACGAGGTGTCAGGAGGCACATGGTGTCAGGTTACTATTTTGGGCATGCCTTTAGGACGTCGGTACTTGAGACACAAGGTGTCAGGTGGCACGTGGTGCCGGGTTACACGACAGAGATTCTGGTATTGGCCGACGCAGGTGATACTCCATGGTGGCTGTCGAGCACCAGTGGAGTTTGTGTTTACTTGTGTATAGTATTGTTTACTACTTTCCTTGAAATTCATGACTGCTTAAACACATATATTTGGTACGCACTGTTGGGTGGTATCCTATTGAGATTTGTCTCACACCCTGCATGGGCCCTTCGGGACGCGTGCAGACTTTATGGATTTACGTGCAAGAAAGAGGCCAGCTTCAGAAGCTGGGTTGCGTTAGTTATTGCAAGGAGATGGTATGTACCTTGAGGTCATGCCTAGCTGGGTTTACTTTACTTTGTTTACTTTTCTATATCGGAATGATTACTTGTTGTAGCTACTATTGGTTATCCATTAGCGCCCTTTTTATATTCAGTTGTGTATGACCTATTATGGATGCATGTTTTACTATTCTGTAGTAGTTACATGTTATCAGCATGCTGTTTTGTTTCTTTCCGCTGCATATTCGCTGTTATACTTGGACGAGTACCTTTATTATGATCCTTCGAGAGGGTATAGCCTCCCCACTATACCTATTCAGACCCTCCCTACTAGTCGGCAGCCTTTGGCATTCGGGGAGGTGCACCTAAGGTATTGATACCTGACCCGTTCGGCACTATTCAGGTGGTTGGACGGGTCTGAGTCATTACAAAGTGGTATCAGAGGAGTTCTTGACCGGGATTTAGTAGCAGCGTTTAACTGGCTACTAATGAGTTTGAGACTTCTCTTTTTATTTCTTCTTGTTTTACTATTTGGGATATGGTAGACTGGAGATAGGTTGTTGTTACTGGAACTGGGTTTCTAGCTTGTGCTCGGGTTCCTGCAGCCCCAGGTACGAGGGATGGACCAAGTTTCCATGGGTGGGAATTGCTGTTTGCTTTTGTTCATATTACAGTTTATATGATTTACACCTCAGTGGCTCACTTGATGTGTGATGTTCTTGATTGTGATATGTGACCCTTGACCCGGTATGGTAACGGAGAATTGGACCTTGGCCGGTATGGCGAGGCTTGGTTGATTGGCTTTTGATAGGCACATTTTTAGGGTATTTCAATTTCATAATTTCACGTACGCTTTGTTAAGTAATAATGCCATGTGAATGAAATGTCAATTGCCATTCTTTATATGCTTTGACATGTAGTTTGGTGAAATTTCTGATAGAATTGCTCGTTTTTATAATGTGTATTCCGTGCTTTATTTTTGTAGAATTGCATGTTGCAGGATTCTGGGTCTAACTCTTATGAGATCAGGAAGGTACTATGGTTGAGGTAGTGTAACTATCAGGATTGGGAGACTCGGTTGTCGGTTTGAGGCAACGTGAGTTGTCGGGACGGGCATGGCCCGAGGTACATTTGATACTTGGATCTTTTGAGGGTGGGTAAGGAGACCATGAGGCCAGGATGCCGTGGGGCATGGGTTGCGGTGAGGAGTAAGGGTAGTTGTTATGCACTTCCTTTTACTGCTTTCCTTATCTGCGTAGAATATATTGTTATATGTATATATGGACTGTTTGACCATTTATGGTATCCAGTGGGTTAATCCTTC
Organism: Viscum album; assembly: GCA_963277665.1. Lineage (NCBI taxonomy): Eukaryota > Viridiplantae > Streptophyta > Magnoliopsida > Santalales > Viscaceae > Viscum > Viscum album. Next base: position 1,620,476,890 of record OY728163.1, on the reverse strand, counting down.
ATGACTCGATGGAGCGTCAGGCAGGAGATGAGACAGTACCACAGGATCAGGAGCAGAATTCGGTACAGACAGAGCACGAGCCGCAGGTACAGGCTCAGGGACAGGATCAGGTTTAGGATCTAGTACAGGCAGAACAACAGCCGGGTTTGGAATCGTTCGGTCCATGGCTTGATGAGCAGCTCCGAGCTAGCCTGGTACGCGTCTTGCAGGGGATTAACAGAGGCACACAGGGTATAGAGCCTTTTATGGAATATCTGACTAGGGAGTTCCAGTCATAGCACCCGCCACTTTTTCAGGGAGAGGGTGGTCCGTAGGCGGCAGAGAACTAGATTAAGAGTATACAGATGATTTTCGAGTAGCTCGAGACACCTCCAGGGCGGAGGGTCAAGCTGGAGACGTATATGCTGAGAGGACCAGCGAAGCGTTGGTGGGATGTATAAGTTCAGGCTCATAGGCATGAGGGACTGGCATGGAAGGTCTTCGAGGGCAGGTTCTTCAAGCACTTCTATCCAGAGACACTAAGGGAAGAGAGAGCTCGGGAGTTCTTGAGTCTTCAGTAGGGAGACATTTCTGTAATGGACTATGCAGCTACCTTCAAAGTGTTGTCTCTCTTTGCACCTGGTATGGTGAGAGATGACGCAGCTAGGGTGAGGCGCTTCAAGGATGGCTTATGAAACGCCATTTGAGTCCAGGTGAACATCTTCAGGCTAGGTTCTTTCTATGAGGGGTTGAATCAGGCCCTCATATCCAAGGGAAACGAGAAAGATAAATCTCGCTTGGGCAGGACGATAGCTTCAGGTGATGGCTCATACAGCAGGAAACAAGGACGGGACGAGTTCTAGCAGGGCAGTCAGGCCAGGGATTCAGCTAGACCACCTCGTGGTAGTTCTTCGGTTATTTTCTTCCAGTGTGGACAGTTGGGACATGTTCAGCCACAGTGCGATAGGCCTCTGAAGGAGTGTCGATCATGTGGACAGGACGGGCATCTGGAGAGGTTTTGCAGGTAGCCTTCTCAGATAGCCGGCAGACAGGGACCAGGACAGACTGCAGCGTCTGAAGTTAGTTCAGGTTCGGTACTCAGAGAGGGTAGTCGAGGTTCAGCTATGCGCAGAGGTCGTGACAGAGACGATGGGATCCAGCTGAGGGGTCAGTGGTCGGTGATGGGAACAGCATCGCAGGGAATTCAAGAGTCAGGCAGTCGTGTTTCAGGCCAGGTGCAAGCCGTGGAGCTTCCAGAGGCTGAGCAGGCTGGTGAGCCAATGACGGTTAGAGGTACACCGTGGTGTGACTGTGATCTCCATGTTTCCTTTTTGGCATGAACTATAGAGGCATGTTTGTTTTGAGTGCATGTGGTGTACAGGATCTATTTGGACGGACTAGATGCTAGTCAGTGAGATTGTCACCATATCAGGTGCGTGATATATATATATATATGAGATGCGTAGCATGATGGCATCGAGGATGCGGGTTACTTGAGGTGTCATGGGCATTGGGGCATCGAGGATTCGGGTTACATGAGGTGCCTTGGGCATCGAGGCATCGAGGATGCGTGTTACTTGAGGTGCCATGGGCATCGGGGCATCGTGGATGCGGGTTACTTGAGGTGTTAGGCACCAGGACCTCATGGAGGCGGACACCGACGCGGTGCGGGATACATTGAGTGTCAGAAGCGACACGTGAGCGCCAATGAGGTGCAGGGGTGACGATGCGTCACGGAAGGACTATGCATCCGGAAAACAGGTTAGTAAACCTTGGTTGCTTTGAGCTTTGTTGGTTGAGACCGAGTAGGCAATTCCTAAGGTGGGGAGCCCCTTGAGGAATTTAGCAAGAACCTTGGGACCGGGGTAATCCAGGTTGTTTAACCGGGTGGGCGTGTTCGGTGCCATCTCCGGGTTTCATTCGGTAGCTCGGGGATGAGCTACGTTATGGTGGGGAGTTTGTAAGAACCCGGGTTTTTTGAACGGGTCAAAATCCCGACCCTGTTTGAATTTTTGACTTGTTTCCGAGGAAACTGGATAAATTGGGAAGTTTCTGGAAATTTCCAGACTACACGCCGTGTACTTTTAAGTACACGTTGTGTATGTGTAGGCGAGTTACCGGCCGTGTACTCACCAAGTACATGTCATGTGATGACCATGTAGTAGTTTCTTACTACACGGCGTGTAGTTTTGAACACGTCGTGTATACCCCCGACCGTGTGAGGCCATACATGGCGTGTAGGCCTGTTGGCCGGGTAGAACCAGGGACACGTCATGTTCCCTTTGGACACGCTGTGTAGTCTATCCATGTATAAGGGAAACACATGGCGTGTGGGTGAGTCGGCGAGGAAAGGAAGAGGAACCAAGTACACGCTGTGTACCCCTAGGTACACGCCGTGTACTCATGTCGGCAGGTTTGGAAAGTAAGTCAGTGGAATCCTTCCATATTATGAATAGTTAAATGAAATATACATGGCGTGTAGTCCTAAACTACACGCCGTGTATTTTTATTTTTTTTCTAAAACGGGCAGTAGCCACATTTTGAGGCAGAACCTCAATACCTCCTTCGGGTTGAGCGGGGAGAGCCGGTCGGATCTTCAATCCTTCCCCGGATCATTGTCTGAAACCCGTTCCGAGCTCTGATTAGTGCGTCGGAACCCCCTCGGTAAGGCCTCGATTCCTCTTTGTCCGTTTTGTCTGATTTTCATTCTAGAATAAGTTATAGGCGTTTAAACGGTATTGAATATTTTGTAGATTTACCACGTTTTAGACCGAATTGGCGAGTGTTATCGGAGGAGTATCATCGTGTGAGTATTAGGTAGGTGGTGCATACCTTATTTTGTGTTTTCGTTGTTGTTTGGGTAAAGCGACCTTTGGTGCATTTTTTGGTATTTTGAACGGGACCCGTTTTATCTGCTTTTTCATGCTGTATTGCTTATGGGACCTCTGGGATTCTTTTGGGTATGCCCGGTTACCAGTTTGCGTGAGCAGGGCTGGGTGAGGGGTCGTTGCTCATCGAGGCATCTTGGTCGGGGAACACCAAAATGGTTTTAACTGATATGTTAATGTTATAATCAGTTATTTTAATTTATTTAAGCTTGTTATAATTGTTGGAGGCATTTAAGACCTTAGTGCTGGTATGGGACAGCACCTGGTATAGTGCAATTCAACTGTTTAGTTTGTTTTGTCAGTTTATGTTTTTCTGTTTAAACATGTTATATATGCAATTGCTGGATTTCATCTGCTGGACCCCTTTGGGTTGTGTTGGGCTTGGCCCGGTTACGCTTGAGTGATGCTGATCACAGGTCGGGACTTTTCCCGGGTTACTTTGGGTGGTTTTGACCACGGGATTGGGCGTCATGGACGTCGGATTGATGCAGTGCGACTGTCAGGTTGGGCATGGCCTGAGTTACTTATATGGTGAGGTCATCGGACTTGAGCAACATGGTCGCAGGGACATGAGGTGTTAGATGTTTTGGTGGATTAGGACTATTTTGGTGATTACCGCTCACCCGGGACTTTGAGTAGTGTGCAAACAGAGATACTCCGTGATGAGGTGGTTTTGACCACTCGTGTGGGTAGAGGCCCCCGTAGTTGTGGTTAGGTTTTTGGTTGGGGGTGATTGTCGTAGAAAGCCACGTGGGAGGTGAGGATCCTTCAGGGAATGGGCGTGCCTTCGGGGCGTCGGTACTTGAGACACGAGGTGTCGGGAGGCACATGGTGCCAGGTTACTATTCTTGGGTGTGCCTTCGGGACGTCGGTACTTTAGACACGAGGTGTCAGGAGGCACATGGTGCCAGGTTACTATTTTGGGAATGCCTTCAGGACGTCGGTACTTTAGACACGAGGTGTCAGGTGGCACGTGGTGCCGGGTTACACGACAGAGATTCCGGCGTTGGCCGAAGCAGGTGATACTCCATGGTGGCTGTTGAGCACCAGTGGAGTTTGAGTTTACTTGTGCATAGTATTGTTTACTGCTTTCCTTGAAATGAATGATTGCTTAAACACATATATTTGGTACGCACCATTGGGTGGTATCCTACTGAGATTTGTCTCACACCCTGCATGGGCCCTTCGGGACGCGTGCAGACTTTATGGATTTACGTGCATGAAAGAGGTCAGCTTCAGGAGCTAGGCTGCGTTAGTTATTGCAAGGAGATGGTATGGACCTTGAGGTCATGCCTAGCTGAGTTTACTTTATTTTTTTTACTTTTCTGTATTGGCATGCTTACTTGTTGTAGCTACTGTTGGTTATCCATTGGCGCCCTTTTTATATTCAGTTGTGTATGACCTGTTCTGGATGCATGTTTTACTGTTCTGTAGTAGTTACATGTTATCAGCATGCTGTTGTGTTTCTTTCGGCTGCATCTTCACTGTTATACTTCGACCAGTACCCTTATTATGATCCTCCGAGAGGGTATAGCCTCCCCACTATACCTATTCAGACCCTCGCTGCTAGTTGGCAGCCTTTGGCATTCGGGGAGGTGCACCTAAGGTAGTGACACCCGACCCGTTCGGCATTGTTTGGGTGGCTGGCTAGGTCCGGGTTGTTATATAACAGGTCAATGATCCACCAAATTCCGATCATTGAGGGCTCATACTCCCCAAAAACCAAATTTTGGCGTTCATCCTATCAACAGGCTCACACAAAAAATACCCTATCATATAGCAGGTATTTATCAAAGCTGCTATCAGAACAACATGCTTTTCTAGCACAACGACTATCACAACAACATGCAATTTCTAATGCGCCTACATGGCATGGAACTATGCATGGCATGTGATTTCTAGCATGTGCCTAAATGATGCATGAGATGGAATACCCTCATCTCATCGGGTTTCAACTAAATATAACTCATGGATAACAAATAAATAGCACAATCACAAGTGCATCACCCAAGAGTGAAAATCAAATCAACTGTCAAATTTTCAAAATCAGAATAATTGCAAAAATACGAGGTAGACTGGCTTTTCCATGTACACGGGTTAGCTACACCTGGGCACAGATTATTACAAACTATCATTCCCGTCCTATCCCTGAGTAAGGCTCCAAATAGTAAGTCAAAGAAAAGAAACGCCTCTAATACCACTTTGTAACGTCCCGGATCCGGGTGCCACTCCACGGGTGCCCCCGAACCCGGTTGGTCACATGACCTCAAGCACATTTTCCCAAATGCCAGAGGCTTCCGACTAGTAGTGAGGGACCAGGTCTGATAGTGGGGAAACTATTCCCTCATTTGTTTAAGTGTAGTGCAGTGGAATACAAGATAAAACATACAACAACAGCGGAAGAAGTAAAATATACATAACTGAAATGAACAACTGCAGTAAAAAAGAACCAATAGTTATATAGATAATGATTCAACATGTCTCTAGTTCTAAGAAAACAGCCAGAACATGTTACACAACAATACAATACAATGGAAAGTACAGGTACAGCAAACAAATCAAAATAGTGCAACAGGAACTCAGCAGCATCGCAAGCCTAAGCTCAGTCACATGCTCTCCTACTCCTCTGCAACAATCAAGTACCTGTAAAGGGACCCTTGCCTTTATCCACACCTACAACAACATAGTTTGTTTGGGCCGAAGACATGACTCAAACAGGGTGTGAGAAATGAATCCCAGTAGGCACCCACCAAAGGCCTGTGCCCAACTGTCAGTGTAAATGTGCAACAGCGTGTGCAATAGTAAAATGCAACAACTAAGCAGTACTCAAAAGTAACTAACTTGCCAGTTATATTTTCATTTTAATATTCATTTAATCATGTCAAGCCTATGCTTTTACTTGGTAGGTATAACATATGAAAATCACCATGGTGAATATTCATTATAACACTATCCTCAGACATACAAACCTTACCCTCAGGTAATCAGAGTCACAACCCGTAGGTAATTTCCCATAGACATAACAGATATTTCCCTCAGGCATACGAAGTGTCACCCACAGGCATAGAATCTACTGCACACAGGCACGAAAGAAGTTACCCTCAGGCTGAACAGAGCACTTCCCTCTGACTAAATAGAACACTGCCCCCAGGCTAAATAGAACACTGCCTTCGGGTGCAAGTAACCGGGCCGAGCCCAACAGATAAGCAAGCAATTAAATAAAATTCCTCACAAGGAAATTTAAAGCATGCTAAATTTTACAGTATACTCTCGGGTAACCTGACCAAATGGCTAAACAGAGGAACGCACCCTCAGGGTGGTCCTGGATCCAAGCAGTGATCTCAAACAGTAGTTTATAGTTACATTTAATTACCTATACAATTCCAGGTATTTAAAACAGCCAAGGCCTCAGCCACACGACACCCCAACATGGGTTCGTAGCACAACGGTACACAAAAACGCACAGCAGTTGGAATTTAAACACCAGACCACCTACCTCAATCGCCCCTGATCGGTATACGTGAACGACGCTCCTCGAACCGTCCAATAACGACGTAGATCTGAGGTAAAATAATTTCCATTAAAATGTAAATAACTTCCCCTCGATAAAGAATTGGTAATAACGGCTCAAGGATAGGGGAGGTCTTACCCGTATGGTTCCAACGAGATTGACAGAGGAAGAATCGGATTCCTGGTACTCGGTTGGGTGATCTCCAAAGCTCTAGTCGTCCTCCCGAGCTCTCCTCTGGTTCTAAGCCTTCTCTCTGAACAGAGGAGGCTACTACCCATTTTAAGCGAAAAAAACAGACTACACGGCATTTACTATTGAGTACACGGCGTGTACTTTCCATTTTTAACTATTCCTGCGACAGCTTCTTTTCACCGCGGCATTGTTCATCTGTCGACATGAGTACACGGCGTGTAATACCTGAGTACACAGCGTGTACTGTCGCTCAGCTGGTGGCTGCCTTCACCACCTTACTATTCACCTGCCGACTGAATACACGGCGTGTAAATACCCTATACACGGAGTGTAGTCGGTTTTTACACCCATCATCGTCGACAGGCCTACACGCCCTGTGTACTCATTCCACACGGCCAAAGTACACGGTGTGTGGAAAAGTACATGGCGTGTAGTCACAAAATTAAGGATTTTTTCCCATTTTTCTTATTTTCTCAAAAACACTTAAGGAAAAGAGAAAAGAAGAAACTCATACCTCAAGAATAAGAACCGGGTTCTTACAGTGGCGGCCTGCATATGTTCCGGATGTTGAAGAGCTTGAAGAAGTGAGAGATCCAAAAATAGTGTTTTCAAAAGTTAAAACACAAAGTCGATGTGCATATTGTTGAAGGGATTATCTGGTGGAAGATGAAGACCTATGTTGTGGAAGAAGATCTACAGCCGATGCAGAGACATCCTGGAGCAGAAGGAAGATCTTGTTCATTAGGGAGTTCAAGGGGACCCATTGGAAATTAGAAAGAGCCAATATAAAGAACATGTTGAGAGACAAAAATGGATTTTGGGGAGATAGCCCATTTGTATTTTCTTGCGTCATATAACGAATATCTGTGTCTAAGGATAATTACCGAACATGGCAAGGAGTAGGTATTCACATTGGGACCAAACCTTGTTAAAATATTATGTGTTGGGATCCATTTATTTTCTGCATTTCATGTGGTGTGAATGTGTGTTGAGAACGATTAAACTGATCTACACATCATCATTAAGACAGAGGTTTGAATTATAAAAAGGGGTAAAAAAATTAAGTTGGAATAATTCGACAAAATTGGTCTACACTGATCCCCCCTCCCTCAAGGTGACTGCACGATAAACTAGGCACTTCAGTAGCCAACTTATGGGGTGAGTTGATTTGAAAACATGAAACGTGCTAAGATCTTAGTAAAAAACAATTAATAAGAATGGTTTTATCCAAGGTTATTAATAAGGGCAGATTGGATGGATTTATTTTTAGAAAATTTTAGTTTCTTTAATTCAAGAAAGATCCATTCTACAAGATATGAATTATCCCCATCACTCACTAGTTTAAACCCTACACAATCATAACTTCAATCACCTATACAATAAGAGATTCATTTTGATGTACAGGATATAGAATTCTCCTATCACTCGAAATGTGCGGTCTTAAAATTCAATAAAGATAAAGAGGTAAATAAATCATCAAATGAAAATCTCAACTCAAATAAATGATTAAAAGTTAATGGAACAAGAAATAATATATTATCCAACCTCATGAAACTTTCTTGGATCAACCCATAATATTTTTATCCCTCCATTGATGCAAAACTCTTAATGGAACACAAAAGTAGACTCATAGAAGCTGAATTGAAGAAGAAAGCAAGAAAATAATGAACACTTCATCATTGTGTGGAGAATTTCATAACTTGTGTGAAATAATTTACAATTAAAATTTGAGAGCAAGTTAGAACAATTTACAATGAAGAAACAAACTTACGATGAGAACCCAACAACATAATATTACAATCAAAAACACACCAAACATCCTTCCATTTTCTTCATTAAAATTTCCTTAAATAGAGATTTTCATACCCCCCCCCCCCCAATTTGTCCAAGTCATCCAAATTGATTAGGGTAGGCATAAGTTGGTGAAAAGTTCGTGAAAAGTGGACTTTCACACCCTTGACCCAAAATTGGTTCAAGTTGTTTCCCTCTTCTTGACACACAAAAATGACCCTTTAGATTAATGAATTTGGCTTGTTCATAGAAGAAGAAACTATGGCCCGAGATTTCTTCTAGAAGTTGGTAAAATATTAGTTAAATTGGATTATCCATTTTGAAGTTATGATAAAAATGGTCAGTTGTCATTATTAACCATGAAATATGGCTCAAAGTTTTATTTTCAAGTTGGGTCATCTGGATCACCTTGAAACATGATTAGTTTGGACCATAATTTAATGAAGTGTTCCTCATGATTTCCTCTATCCACAGTAGAAAAAATTCCAACTTTATTGGACATGTAACATGGTCGATACATTCATCTTAGTGAATTGGTATCCACTTTACTTCGCCCAAAAAAATCTAGATTCAAGGCTCAAAATGACCATCTTCCCAAATGAATCCCCCATTGCTCCAAAAGGACAAAATATTTCTCATAAATTGAGTAACCTAGTGTTGCAATTTCAAATAAAAATCATGATAAGAGAGTGTTTTACAAGATGTTGAAAAATAGGCCGAGATTAATGCATTTTAAATAAGAATTACAAGCATGATGAGAAATAAAGTTTAACTTGTAAAATGCATTAATACCAATGTGTTGAGAATATAACCCCGACATAAAACCTCATCATATTCACATTTATTTCACATGGCTCGAATTCGTCCTACCATCATTAAATCAATCAATGTTCTATTGAAATTTGTAGTAGGTCATTGGGAATGAGTGGAAGATTGGGTTCCAAAATGTAGAAAATTTTGAGGGTGGTAGGAATAAACTTCATCTTATCTTCAAAAGAAGTTGTTTTCATTAAAAATGCATTTAACCCGCTCCATTATGTTGTTGTACGATTCCGACAAAAGTCACCCCAGAGGATACTTCAAAGGGTTGGAGAACAACAAACATCAATTCTGAAGAACATCCATGTTGAGATACTGGACTGT